>CM077589.1:41207500-42415000 GCA_039657365.1 Stephania yunnanensis | reverse complement strand
AAACCAACGTAAGTAAGTAGACTCTAAGGAGGAGCAAAGGCAAAAGCAAAATGAGGAGTCTGCGACAGAAGTCAGCCAGTTAATCGATGGCCAGTATCTTTAGACAATAAACAAGAGCGTTACCAGGTTCTGTCACCCTGCGCTTCTGCAACCATTAGACTTCTCACATGAATAATCACATTAGACAAAACCATGACGGGAATGACCCCTCAAGATCAAAAGCTTCAGCTGTCTTCTTCATCGCCACCTTCATCGTCATCCTCTTCATCATCTTCGTCATCATCCTCATCTTCCCCGATTCCATCTACTTCCTTGCCCTGAGATGATGAAAAATCGGAAAGGAAAACAATTAAATTGGCTGCAGAACATAGAGCTAACTAACATCAAGCAAATTTCATATAGTTCAGTCAGCAAATAATGCCAATACTTCATCATGAATCCTATCATAATGACACCAATATTACGTTAGGCACAACAAAATATTTCATTAGGCATAAGTTTCTACAAAATATTCATGGACAAGGAAATGACAGAACATGGAATGCATTTTAACTGCCTCGCCTTAATATTAACAAGAGAGGACCACAACATGCACCAATATGAGAGAGAAGTTTTGCTATCTCATATACAAATGTCATGGATAATCATGGAAAGTTTCATGCCCAAGAGACTCGTACGAAAAATCGCCATAGGATGGACCAAGGTCTAAGATATAGCATAATTCAGGCTTTCCTTGCTACTACAAATATAGTTTGTTTTTGAAAAAATGAGGTTTATGAGGGAAGACCAGGTGTCCACAAACCAAAAACATGAAAGATCATAACCTATCCATCAAGGATGCACCATAATGAAGTGTTAGCAACCACAGATGCAAGGCATAACACCAAACCAAGAGTTACTCGTTAAATCCAAAAAAAGCCTGGTTTAGCTTTAGAATTCTCAAACATATTATGGTTCACCAAAGATGAGTACATCAAAGGAGATAAAGTCTAGCAAATACAATTTGCTCCACCAAAGAAGCAGTAACAATCAGCAGCAAAAGAAACATACAGATGTCTCTCTCAATCATAAATCCATCAATAGAAGAACCACAAGGCATTAAAGTAGAAGAGCAAAGTTATTCCTCTGGACCTAAAAAGCGTAGAACACTAAATATTTGAACTATTGCATTCATCTAGGAGTAAAGACTAAAGAATACAATCCTCGACCAAGTGAAATAGCAGACATCACAAGAATGGTAAATTCAGATGTGTTTTCATATATTTTACGTACAATCCATCCCATTCATTTAAGTATCAAGAAATTTGTTTTCCAACCCACACCAACTGTAAGGAGGCTTTCATGGATCACTCTGTTCTAAGAAAACTATTCGCAAGGGATTAAGGAAGTTACTAAAATTTCTTGCTGCCTTCTGAAATATGGAGTAAGGAGTTTCATTCTTCATCAACAACATACATTAAGTGATAGGTGGAGTGATACACTCTAATAAAATAAAAATCTAAATAAGCCCATTGTTCCACTTACACCTATGCCATAACTCTTCTCAGACAACAACTCCCACTACTTCCCCTCATCATTTACAAGTCCTCAGACTCCCAAGCAAAAATCTTCAAATAGAGTCATCAAGCCAAACCAGAATCATTAAAAAGTAGTTGGTTAATATCAGGAGTCGACTCAGAATCCCATTGGTCATTCCCTCATTGAAGATGAATCTAAGCCCCTTTCCAAGTTCTACTGGAAGCCTCGTTAAAAAGCAAATCATAGATACAAAATAACTTCCCGGCCTTTTCCAATGATTCTCAAGCTCCACGAAAATTTTTGACCACTTCTGATTCTGATGCCATCAAGTATATAATTGAAATAAAATTAAAATTTAGGTAAGTGTTGTCAAGAATCACATAGGAATTGTTGGCTTGACACATTTTAGGGGGTCAAAACTAAAAATTTAGAGACCATGTGGATTTGACGGATCACTGGGATCAATTCTTAAAAATTGTAGACACAAATGTACAAACACGTGGCATTTCTGAGTATACACAAAACAATAAATAGGTGGGAAATTGGCGTGTGTTTGCACAAGCAAAAGCACAGATACATGACTAAGGCGTAACAAAATAAAGTTGCGGAATCTGTTCACCTAATTGCCTTAAATTGTATTGGCAAAAAAGAAAAAAAAAAAGGGCATTGGAGAATTGGTTCACATACAAGCTTCAAATGCCATTGACATCTTCTCACCCATTATAATATTGTAGAGCAAACATGCCCAGCGGTGAACTAATGGTTTGAAAAACAACAAAAACTCAAAATAGAAATGGATTTCGATTTGATGCAAAAATATTTCAAATGATAAATGATTTGACAATTGACATATAATATTAAGATCCAATGACCAAGCAATCAACTTGTTATCAGTGTGTTGAAGTGTGTGAAAGTATTCGCTTAGTGCCTAAATTAACTAGCACAATTTAGTGCTGTTGCTACCCATCATTATGCAAAATAAATAAATATCATAATGTGCAGCATCATCAGCTTCCTAGAGCAACAGCACTTGCTAAGCTACACTAAACAGTTCTATGGTTCAGGAAAACCTAAAAGAACAACCAACCAATATGTATTAAATCATCTGTAATGTTGGTGAATCAGTCAGCCAGATCAAATAGTTAAGATATCATCTATAACTCAGCTGTTAACCACAACAAATTATAATTAAATTGGAGCGTAAGAGTATAATTCTCTGGAACAATACTAGTAGCTTTTCTTTCTTTCTTTTTAACTCAGGGATTGAGAGTTAATAGACAAAGTGTGCGATTGCATTGGCAACACAGCATGAGATCCCACATCCAAAACTATTATATTCTTGCCTTCCAAAGAAGAGGAATCGAAATTGGGCCAAGCTTGGGAAGCCTGGACAAAGATTTTTAGCCTTCCTGGAGGTTCGGATCGAGTATTTCCTATTCTTTAAGTAGAAGCTTCTGAGTGGCTTGCCAATTACAATTGACACATTAAGACCTTTGCTAAGGGAAACTTTTACATGAGAACCTCAAGATTTATAAAAATGTTTGATACAATTAAATTTTCATTAAGCAACACAAATCACGTAATGTTCTAGAATTCAATGCTACTTTTCAACAGCTAGGGAATGTGTCCACTTTTAGGAATATGTGTGAGCTAGTTTCATTTTGGAGAGTGTTTCTTCTCAATACAACTATAGATTCATGATTTCCAGAGAGAGTGGAGGATGCTTGTAGCCGATGGAGTTTTGCAAAAGCAATGGTGAGCTGTGTTCAGTTGTGTCTCGTGCATTCTACAGTTAATTTGAAAGTTAAAGACGAAATGACCATAGTGACAGAAGAAAAATATCATTTTCCTTCACTGCAGAAAACAAGTGTGACAACTGACAAGAACTGCTAAAAATTTCAGGTGTAACCAGCATTTTTCAAAAACCACAGTGCCAAAGAAAAAAAAAAGAGTAAGAATATTATCATGATATCACCAACTGCGTGAGGCACAGGTCACAAACAATTTTCCACATCTTCTGGGAAGCTCATTAGTCATTACTATACTCATCAAATTTCTCCTAGGAACAAGAAAAGGAAATAATAAATGCATGATTCATTTACCTCTTCATCATCTTCATCGCCATCCATATTCTCTTCATCAGCCTCCTGCACCAATCAAATGGAGAATAACACTCAGAGAAAAGAAAAGGAACTGATAAAGGAACAAATACCACATCCAGGCTCAAATAAGGTGAATATAGTTTCCAAGAGAAAACAAAAAAAAAAGACTTACATTGTTAAAATATTTGAGAGGATTTGGCCATAAATCTTCCTTGATTATCTCTGCCACCTGTAATTTCACGAAAAGAAGACAACAAAATTCAGCAATAGAAATTGAAAGAGTTCATGTAAAGAGCTGAAAGAATTCATTACAATTCCTAAAGAACCATGATTAGAATGAATCCTTAGTGGAGAGACTAGTAGAAATTATGTTTCAAACACAACAGTAGCAAACCGTGCAGCAGCTACATCAAATGTAATTGTCAATGCCATGAATCATCCAACAAAAATAATAGTTGCATCATTGCATTTCAACAAAAAAAAAAAAGGATTGAAAGAGATATAGCAGTATAAGAAGCTACCTCATCATGAAACCCTTCCGCAAGATCTTTCTGCTGAGTCTCACTGAACCAGCTCAAGAAGCTGCACCAGCAGATGAAGACAAGCTACAGGTGAACATTAATATGAAATGAAAGGTCTAAAATGGTCGAAATGGAAGTATTGAGTATGAACACCCAATTATCCTATAACAATCGCACTCTGGAGGATGAAAAGGTGATACTGTCCTAAAAAAATTAAGCAATCAAAAACACAGTCCAAATTTGTGCATTTATTGAAAAAACGTTAGTTTTAATTTCACTGACACTATATGTGATTGTGAATATTGTGAATAATGAAATCCAAGGTTTGTTAACTAAATTGGAGCTGTAAAATACAAGCCAATGATGAAATAAAAAGCAAGAGAAAAAAAATTATGAAAAATAAAATAAAATAAAATAAACAATCCACCTCTCATCGGAAAATGGCCGTTTGCTCCCCTTTTTCTCATGATTGACTCCATTAGCAAGATCCTTAATATGAACAAGACAAACAAGAAATTTAAATTAGAGAACAAAGAAATCAAGCCTAGAAATGTAAAGAACATAGGTATCCAACCTTTCCATCCTTCCACTTGATTGTTGTGCCTGTTATCTTTGTTGTTCCCTCGTCAGAGAATAAAAATGTCTTTGTAAGCTTTGTATCTTCAAAGAAAGGATTGGGATTGAAGTTCTGAACATCAAAGGCACGGAAATCAGTAGAAGAAGTAAAAATACACAACTCTTCCTCCCCTTCTTCTCACTAACAAAGAGCAGAAACCCCTTTCAAAGTCGGGCCAAAAAGGCTACAGCGAAGAGGCAGGAGGTACAACCAATTACAATTCAAACTCAAACATAAGGAAAGCAGAAGGAAAGAAACTCACAAATGTTATTGAGTACCCTGATTTCACATCTTTGAAATCCTCTACTTCAAGGGAACTTAAGAACTTGAAAATCTATGTCAAGAAGAAGATACGGCAGCAAATTGAAGAATTAGCAAATTATCAGACAAAATCATACTTTCCCATTTCATTGAACAGTAAGAGGAAGATTTCATGCATCGAGGGAACTATGTTCTACCCATTTCATGCATTCTTAGCAACAAGAGTCAAACCTTTTGGTCTTCATCATTCAAAAGATCACCTAGTGCAGGATGACTCAAGAACTGCAAACATGAAGATAACCGGCATTAAAAAGAAATAATCAAAACTACTTAAACTACAGCATCAGCGTAAGATATGAAACAAATAGTCAAGAAAAATCCAGTGAAAGAGCGTAAAACACTCACAGCTGTTAACCAGAAATCAGGGATGGATGTGATGATGTCGTTCCTTTTAAAGTACACAGGCCTTCTAATCTCATTATACTGCTGCTCCACTTCCAAGACTTTGTCGCTGGCTTCCTCGTTTATCTATTCATTCATAAAAAAAAATGCATCTCAATGCGTCTCTCATCCATGCTCTAGAGTATAGACTCCATTGTTCTCGACACGCTATAAAATCAATTACCAAACTTCGTGCCCTAAATCCCCAAAAGTCTCCCTTTTTCTTTTTCTTTTTCTAAAACCTTGACGCATTCTCATCATCTCATTTCATAAACAATCGAACTTCGCCGTAAATTGCGAAAGAGGTTCAAAGTTCAAACCCCTTCCGTCAAACACTGACAAAAATCAACGCTTTCGAGCAAAGATTGGCACAAAAAAAAAAAAAAAAAAAAAAAAAACTAACAAATTCCGAACAAGAGAATCGACATGAAGTAATCAGCCGAAATCTTGGAGAAGATTCGCGTATTCTTTAAAAGCAATGAGACATTTGAAGGGTAAAGACAATGAAACGCATTGCAAGAGTAAAATGAGACCTTCTCCAACTCGTCTTGAATCTCCTGCAACTTCTCGATGGAGAGGACGAGCTCTCCGTCAATGTGATCGGAGTCCTCTTCTTCGCCGACCTTCGATTTCTTACCCTTATCCGCGCCCATCCTCGCTCGCTCTCTCGCTAGCTAAAACCCTAAAACCCCTAAAACCCTAATTTTATCTTTAGAGAGAGAGAGAGAGAGAGAGTTACGGTGGAATAAGCATTTGCAGTACATCAGCGAGTACAAACCCTGTAACGCAAAAAAAAAAAAAAAAAAAAAAAAGGTACCACGAGCGATAGGTCTTTTTGGGCATTTAATAATATTTGTTGGGGTGAAGGTGGGGCCCCAGCGTTGTATAAGTAAGAATTTTTAGGGAAAAAATTACTAGGCAAAAAACAGTTTAATTGAGTTAAATAAGTGTGAATTTTTTTATATTCGTGAATAACACCTTTTCAAAAGATGTTATCTATGTAAATCCTATGGATCAGTTCATGTGGACACCCACGTAGACTAAAATTGGTTTTACATGAATAGCGGATTCAGAAAATGCGTTATTCATGTAAATCGATCAGTCTACGTGGACGCCCAAGACATTTAAATATTTAAATATTTAAATATTTATATAAAATATATAAATATAATATTTATATATAATATAAAATATATATTATATATATTTATATATTTATATATTTATACATAATATAGAAAAATATAATTAGAATGTCACTTCAAGTGAACTCGACCCTATGCAATGGCATCGGGGACCAACGTAAAAATGAATGTGTGCAAAATAGGTTTTGGTGCATAACATGCGTAGTACGTATCTCGAAGTGCGCACGACGTTTGCATGGGTTGTCCACCTCGAGATACATGTGTGTTGTTTACATGAATTATCCACCTCGATATACATGTGTAACGTTTGCGTGGTTTGCATGTATTTGCGCGAGGTTGCATGAGTTATCCACCTTGAGATATGTATCTGACGTTTAAATGGTTTGCACGGGGTTGCACGGGTCGCCCACCTCGACATACGTGCATGAGTTGTCAACCTCGAGATACGTATGTGACGTTTGCAAGGGTTGTCCACCTCGAGACACGTGTGTGACGTTTGCAAGGGTTGTCCACCTCGATATACGTGCACGTCGTTTACACGGGTTGTCTACCTCGATATACGTGCGTGACGTGAGTTGTCCATCTCGAGACGCACGTTGTCCATCTTAATACGCACGTGTCATTTGCATGGGTTTTCCACCTCGATACATGCGTGTGATATTTGAGTTGAACAAATAACTCCTTTTGAGAATGAGTCATTCATACATTTTAGTATTTTATATAGATAACTCATTTTCAAAATGAGTTATTCATACAAGTTCCTTCCACATCATCAACCATACCACGCCATACATCCACCTCATCATCAATAGCTCCTTTTGAAAATGAGGTATGCATTACTTTTGTAATTTTAAAGTAACCCCTATTTGATGAATAAAAAAGTAAACCCACCTTATTTCTTGAAAAACCCCATTTTTAGGTGACAGTAGTATTTAGCAACCCCTAATCGGGGGTATGCATGGAAACATCAAACAAGTGATGACAAGGTGAGTAAACGGGTTATGTTTGTTTGGTAAAGGCTAGGGTTGGATCACTTGGACGTAGGGATGCAACCATACTTATTCACGGATCGGGCCCAATCTATCACTTGTATGCAGGCTTATACATAGGTTCAAATCTCAACATATTAAAAATATTAAATTGAAGCACGACTCAACATGCCAACTTTTGTTTTTTTTTTAATTAAAAATAATAAGAAACTATTTATATATATTTATTTCATAATATTTATTTTACATTCTTTTTCAACATTTTTGTATTATTATTATTGTGATATGGATGACCATTCAATCAAACTTGTAGATGATCACATTTTCAAACATGACTCTCACATCTAATGTAACGTGTATTCTTCTCCAATGTACATTCACTTATCCATGCATTGTCATGTGACTTATAATATTATATGACATAAGACTTTAGTATAACCTGCACACTGCAAGTACTCATTCTCATTATGACTAAGGGCATATATATAAGGGGGTTCATTCGCTTGTAAAGAACACACTAAGTTAAATAGATAACTTTTCACGCTCCAACTCTTTCATTTATTCTTTGCAGCAGTTCTTAGTCTTCTATTTTTTTTCTTTAGTTTCTAACAAGGCCCAACTTAGTTTACAAAAATATTTATTTTATATACAATTGTCGTGTTTGAAAGTGATATAGTTCAAATGGTAAGCTAACATGCAAAGTGCACATTATTTCATATCATATGATATGATCAAAATCCCACCAACATCGTTTTGGGTTTCATAAGACGGTCCTCGAGCAACCTTTTTCTATAACCATGTGTCCCAATATTTTTTTGCCCCTCTTTAATTTGGTTAGAGTAATCGGAGGCCTAACCCAATTTAAAGTAGGATGATGAAGTTTTTCTTTAAAAAGAATTGCTCTATCCCCTTTGAGCATCTACAATTGTAAATATGGATTGTAGCCGTGAATTGATGTCACGCCAGCAACGTGGAAAGGACGTCCATCCTAAGTAGTTTGAATAAACATTGAAGTTCAAAAGTGATCTCTAATGGTCAAAGTGGATTGTATTTTCTATTTTTAAAAATTTGTTATTTTTTTGTATATTCTGAAGAGAATTGCTACCTTGGCAATGTGGATCAGATGTCAATGTGTGCCACTTAGAACTAAATGAACATTAGGGTGAAAAAATCTCCAATAGGGATGTGTATTTTGAATGTCAAGCTGACGTGGCATGCAAGGAATATATATTTTTCTATTTTGAATATCTACCTCTAGACGGTGCAATCCATAGCCACGTCAATAATTATCTCCGAAATATATAGAAAACCAACAAATTTTGAAATTAGGAAGTGCAATCCATATTCACCATTGGAGACTACTTTTAAACTTCAATGTCTATTCAAGTTACATCATCTTCATGTTGTTGACGCGGCAATAATCCACGCCTATAATCCACATTATACCATTGAAAATGCTCTAATTGGGTGCCAACATCTAAGGTATCTAGTGACATTGCCATCCTTTTTTTCTTTTTCTTTTTTTGTCAAGGCATAATGAAGTTCATTGATAATATAAACCCTTACAACTTTGATATAGTAATGAAGTTCGGTCTCCATGACAATAACAAAGTAAAATGAAGCCTCATCAAACTACCATTGTAGGTCTATCAGATACAATTAATGGGGACAAATGCAGGTTTAACACCAAAAAAAAAAAAACATGACCAAAGGGATAATGACCCTCCAAGAGAAAAACTACTTACAACCACTAAAAAACATGCTATAAGGAGAAAGTTTACAAATAAACTATCATCAAAGCTACAACATTCGCACATATTCAAGTATTTTCAGATTTATTTTGGGATTTAGAAATTTGAGGTGGGACCCACATGTTACACACCGGAGATCATAAGTTAAAATATATTTTTTTTTGTCGCGAACGTAATTGGTGCATCATACTCTATTTGTAATGTACCAAATCTCTATTTGGATAAGTTACCTTTTATCAAGATTAATTTGGTAGATATACATGGTATCCGTGTGATGGTGTGAAGAATGTGTATACTATATACTTGTGACGGTCCCAAACTCTAAGGCAAATTGGTACCGCTACGTCGCTGGACATACCACCAAGCATGTCACATCATCGTATACTTGCATGTCCTTAATAGCAACAACTTAAACCTTTGCTTGTATCTTATTCACGTTAACTTAGTATTTGTCATGTATATATGAATATTTACAATATGGTAACTAAGTTAAGTTTTTTACAACTTATGAAATCATTAGAAGTTGAATATTTAAGCGGAAGTCTTTAAAGCGTACAAGTATTTTAAGAATCAAAAGTTTGCATTAATAAACAACCATATAGTGTGGAAACCCGGCATGAGATGCCATGTATATCAAAAGCGAAAAAAGTTAAAAGATGGTCATATACATGTATCAAGTATACAAGTCTTCCGAAAGATCCCATAAAAATAGTTAATAAGTATATACAAACGCCTACACAAAAAGCTGATGGGGCTCTCTTAGCTCAGAGGTAGTTGCCTACTACGACCCCATTGGCTCGGCTCGTCGTAGGATTTGCGATTCACGAAATTCCAGTGAGTAAATCCCAAAAAAAGTTAGCTAATATTCACGAAATTCAATAAAACGACTACAATTCATGCAATTTAAATTAGGAACGAAAAATAAGGTAATCACATGAAAATAAGCCGCAGAGAAGTCGAGACTGGACACGAGTGTCGCGTGATAGAAACTCTGGTCGACACCCAAGAATTGACTTAGCTAAACCAAAAGAAAACCCATGAAAATCATCTCGCCAAATGTCTCATGGTCGAATGAGAGGAAACCCATAAACGAAAAAAACCTCATCCAAACATCTCTCGAGAGGAACCCATGACGGAGACTTAGGTCCCCATCAAACATCTATCAACCTAGCAGGTCTCGCGAGAAATAGTCACCGCGTAGCTCTAACATGGTCAATTACTCTAACATCAAGAGGTAGCTAACCCCAAGGTATGAGTCGTGTTATGACCGACCTCGTCAAAAAACACACATACACACGTGAGAGCGGATGAGCAATAAGTGAGTAGCAATGAATAACACGCTAGAATAACTAAAATTATAAATAAATCAAGTGCTATAAATGAATTCTAACGAATTTTCTTATGGGTTTACTTACCTTAAGTAATCGCAAATCGCCAATCAAAATGTCCTACTCATGCATCGAGATGCGTACCCGACACTTGACTATAGTCTTCTAAGTCCATTGTGTCCAATTATACCACTCTAATTATTTTAGAGTCACATTAAATGAGTTTATAATGTGAGATTTAAAATTTTATTCTAAAATTTAGTTTTGGCACACTTTTCGGGTTATACCAAAGTGTCAAACGCCCGAAAAAGCCTCGAAACTCATTTCCTAGTTTTTTTTTATTTTTCATATTTTCTCTGATTTTTCAAGAATATTTCCATAATATCAATCTATTTTTATCTATTTTCTACAATTTATTTTTATTGAAAATTATTTTTTTATTTAGTTTTTAATTAGATTTAATTAGGGTCAAGGTATGTGCACCCCATAAATCCT
This sequence comes from Stephania yunnanensis, assembly GCA_039657365.1. NCBI lineage: Eukaryota > Viridiplantae > Streptophyta > Magnoliopsida > Ranunculales > Menispermaceae > Stephania > Stephania yunnanensis. Next base: position 42,403,833 of record CM077589.1, on the reverse strand, counting down.
TATGGGTAAGCCACATGATTAGCGCACCCCACGGATTGTTAAGCGCACCAAGCAAACATATTTTATTTCCTTGAAATGCCATTGTTTGTTTGGAAATGCACCCTATTGGCAAAATTCGAAAAATCGAATCGAGGGGAAAAGGTGAAGAATATGCCCTAGCCAATACTTCGTGCAGACGATCTGTGGATGAGAGCGAGGCGGCGTAACACGGTAAGATGAGCACGAGCCCTGAAAGTTGGTTTCGTGGATGAAAGGACGAGCAAGTAGGTTGTGTGTGCGGCAGTGGTGTTTTCGATTTAGGTTTTCATCACTTTTATGTTCATAAAATGAGTTTTTTAGTGTTTTTCTATGTTATTGTTGAAGTTTATTGTTTGTATACCTTTTTTTGTGAAATGGGTTAAAGTGTTAGGGAGTTTTGTTCAGATTTTAAGCTCGTCTCTGGTTCGATCACACAGGACCGAACATATGACCGTCACTCAGTCGAAGGTGACCGAACATAGGCAATGTGTTTGGTTTTAGGTTAGGACCATGATAGACATCACTTAATTTGTTTTGGTTGTTTTATATGACTTTGTTGTTGATTGTGGTCAAATTTGAGTGTAGAAATTGGTTATTTTGTGTAGAAAATATGGTAGATTGTATTGCTATTGCATATTCGATTGAGTGTGACCGAACAAAGTAATTCTCATTCGATCTTATCCCACTGAGCAAATTGGGTATTTACATTGTTTTTAAGTATTGGTTTTGTTGGGTATGTACCAACCGATTAAACCAATTTAGCTCGAGCATGTACCATTGAGCTAAATTGATTTGCACGGTTGGTACATACCGAACAACTGAAGTTTGATCGGTTAGTATTCACCGAACAGACCCATTTTATAGGTAACAATTTTTATGTGATTATATATTTATATATGAATGATTGTGTATTGATTTGGGGTTAAATTTTCTTTACCTTCTTATAAGTATCGCTCGCACTAAGACCACTAGCGTGGAGAGACTAGTGCTTCGAACATCGAGTGTCTTGGCTGGAGAGCTCAAACGACTTCTTATAGGAAATCTAAGGAGTTTGGACGAAAAGCTAATGACGTTGATGAGGGTTCTGAAGCACAGGCCTCGGATGTATAAGGGAGAGAACTGTCAGTTCATTACACCCCCACATCTCAGCGAGAATCTTCTTTATCGGATTTAAGCAAAGAAAATATGGAACAGGGTGTTCAGGAAGGAGATTCCATTGAAAAAGAAAGTGAAGAAGAGTCTGGATCAAAAAATGGAGATGATGAAAGTGCCAGAGAGGAGGATGGGGAAAGTGAAGAGGAAGAAAAGAAAAAAAAGAAGAAGAAGAAGAAAAAAAAAAAAAAAAGAAGAGGAATAAAATGAAGGGGAGAGCGAAAAGGTGGATGTACGCGAGCATGAGGTCAAAAAAATAGGATCGTAAGAAGGGCCTTAATAGTAAGGCCAAGGGTTCCACATCAGGGAACAAGTCTGTCCAAAAGGCAGCAGGTGATGACCCTTCAATACCTTTTTTCGGGCGGGCCATTAAATAGGAGTGCGTTGAAGAGTTATAAGTATCACGTCGCCGCAGTCATTTAGAACAACATGGTAGTTTTTTTCAATTCATGATCCAAATTAATTTGGCTATGCATAGTTTCAATAATTAAATTAGTTTAAACATTTAATTTTTTATCTTTTAAGAATGCCCCTTGCTTAGATGCATCAATCAAAGTGCCCAGTTGGCAAGTTAGGATTTAAGTAAGTGTCACCGAGATGCAGCTGGGCTAGATGAGATCATTTGGGCGTCTGGGCTTAGTTCATTAAGCCAATGCTCATACGGGAAGGCACACAAGACGCTCATATCTGCCTTCGTGGAGAGATGGAAGCCGAAAACCAACACATTTCACCTCCCCTTTGGTGAAATGTCGATTATATTGGAGGATGTCAGCAGGATGTTGCAGATTCCTATAATGGAAAATGTGGTTAAGTGTGACGCCATGTCTAGCGACAAGGCAATTAAGTTGGTGTGTCGGGCCCTTGGTGCATCGGAGGTCGAGGCCGAGAAGCAAGTCAATAGAGATTTCAAACTGAACAAATCATGCTGAAGGGGCGATAGGGTGTGAAACCCAAGCCGTCGAAGAAAGGCAACGTTAAGACCCAGTTGTTCCCCTCGATTGAGTGCACAGCCCGAGACTACTTGTTGTACATGCTTAGGTGCACTATTTTTGTTGAAAAGTTTAGGACCAAGGAGTCGGTATAGGTTCTACAATTGCTAAAGGACTTGGACCAGATTAGGACGTATGAATGGGGTGCTGCAGCTCTTGCCTACCTGTACCGACAGCTTGGAGTGGCAACTTGGGTAGATGTTTGTCAGATTGCAGGATATTTGACGTTACTTGAGGTATTTATGTTATTTACCTTTTTTAATGTCATATTTGTTGTATTTGGTAATATGTAATGACTTATTTTTGTTATTACTTTGCAGGGATGGGTGTACGACTACTTCGATCTTCATGAAGCCTACAAAAATACGGGGTATGTTGACACCATCCCACGTGTCAGTAGGTGGGTTGTTAAGAAATAATAAGGGCTTAATGTTGACCTCCTCCTGAGGCTTGGTAGAACACTTGACAAAGCTCAATCCAATAAGGTGGGTTTGCAATCTTGAATGTATTACAATTTACGTGATTTTCATAACTTGTCAGGTGATTTTGCTGACGTCTTCCTTTGGTAGGTTACCTAGGACCCTTATTCTAGTATTCGGATGGACGAGGACATTGTGCGGCTCACTTTCTACACGGGGACCATCAAGTACATGGGAATTGTTGAGCCATATCACCCCGATAGATTTTTGCAACAACTCGGGTACGTGCAGCGCATCCCCTCGGCTCCATATAACATTGTCATAAACTCATTCGGTTATTTCGTGTTACGTTGTTTTCGTAGCGAGTAAAATGGGTCGTGGATGTCGTGGAAGCCTGAAAGCGTTGCCTTCGAGTGAAGGAGACAGGGCATCCACATTGAAGATGGTTGATGAGGTGTTAAAGCACCTCACATTCATTGGTGCTTTTGTGTAATGAACCTCAAATTTATACGTGCCACGTGTCATATTTCAGAACCGTAGACGGACCGTCGTGACTTAACGTACTTGTCGAAACCTTTGGAATTGACACTGAGGTAAATTTTATTTTTCCGTGGTGTATGTATTTATACCCAAAACGTGAGTTTTTAATGTTCAAATGTATGTTTATTTTGTAGTGTCGAATTTGCGAGTAAGGTATACGCGAGAAATTCACTGAGCCGAAATGTTGAGCGAGGATGTACCTCGAGTTGTGTGTCGACGTGAGACCTAGGTGGTGGCTTTTAGGGTAAGTGTAAGTTGAATTGATATAGTGTTGCATATAGCTTTAATGTGGTCAAATTAAAAAAAAAATTAGCAAGCCTATGGTAGAGGAAATAAAAACAAAGGCTTTAGGATGTGCATCGAGACACGTATTGAACCATCTAGAGACCAAGTGAGTCAAAGTTTGGAGTCACTCAAGCATGACTTGTGCGACAAGTGTGAGTGGTTGGTCCATGAGATAAGCATTGAGATGTGTAAGTGTGAATAGATGAGTGGCTAAGGTTTAATAAAATTCAACCATATATATCACTTTGGTCAATCAAACTTATCATTTCATTTTCCTCCCATCGATTTGCAAGCAAGAAGAGAAGAAGAGGGAGTGCTGGAGTGCTCAAGAGGTGGAATAAAGCTCATGAAATCATTGAAGGGACGAAGAAGATCAAGCAAGGTACTTCATTTACATAGCTTGGTCAATTCATTCAATTCTTATATTTGGAGTTGTTGCTATTTTTATGTTTTGATTGATATCGGGGACCCCTACTAATGTGTACGAGGGTTCCCAAAAAACAAGCAAGGCCTATGTGTAATGCAAACTCAGAATTCGAACTACACAATTCTGGGTCCTGCTGCACATAGCGCGCTAGATTTCTCACCTAGAGCGCTAGATCTGTGAGGTAGCGCGCTAATTGCGAATTATTACACTAATGTCAAGAATTAGCACGCTAATATGGATTAGCGCGTTAATGGTCAAAAATAGCGCGCTAATTCCTCTGGCAATACCAAAAATCTGAGATTTCCCAAAATTTTCAAAACACTATAATTTGGTCTAAAAACATGTTTTAAGACCTCATGAACCTAAGGGAAGGTCTCAGAAGTTTGGGTATTCACTTTGGAAGCGTGTCCAAGCCGCAAGGGCGGAATAGCGCGGGTCTGAGGTATGTAAGTAAACCGGTTAAGGAAATGTGTAGTAATTTATTTTCTATATTTATTGTCTTTGTTGATAAATACCTTCTTGTTGGAATTCTATTCATTATTCCTTGGTTAAGTGTCTATGGCCTAAGTGTGTCGGGAAGGTACTCCTGGGATTATAACTAGTTGGGCTAACGTGAACACTACCTGCGGGGGTGCAGCTACCCAACCAAATGTGAGATTTCCCTAAGTACTGGATTGTTGTGGTTTGTAGTGGATTGTTGTGGATTTAAAACCACTTAGTTGCCTTTTTCGATTCCTAGGCACCATATTTCGTCGTGAATATATGTCAGTATGTTTATGTGACGACCCCTTCTCCAAATAAGGGCACCACCCGACCTAATCCCTAATTAATCCTTAATCTCCCATATATGACCTAACAAGGAATTAGTCAGCTTATTTAAACACCTAAAAACTGATCAATTATTCCATATTAAAAACACGATACCACCTACAGTCAACTAGATAGTTCAAATATCTAACAAATTAGAGTTAATTTAAAATTCTCAAACTAACAAGTTATTCAGCAGAAGTTTTCTTAAGTTACTGGTGGAACTTATAACATAAGACCCAACCTCTTGTGGAAAAACCAAGAAATAGAGATCACGTGCATATATAAACAAAAGTGGTGATATATATAACATGTGTCTAGTCAGATGTTCCTATCACTCAACCCAAAAGTAAAAACATCATGTACATAGAAAATGTAATAAAAAAGAATATAAACGTACAAAAATATGTCATAGCAGTCCTTCACTGGCTCAGAGGTAGTCACCAATCTTCTCCTTGCCCGGTCTGCTACTCGGCTGATCTGCACCCACCGTCACAAACTAGACGATAAGTACATGAAATTATTTAAGTAATACTGAGAGACATCGATCCACATTCCCAAACGGGCAACAAGTATCAAATGGCATAATTTAATTAGCAACTACGCTGAAAGAAACATCATGCAAAGAGATACTTGAGTTAACCAAATATGAAACTGACTCAAGGCTAAGTAGTAATGGATTAAGGTCGGTTGGTCGTGATCTTCATCACATTAGCCTTTCCACTAAAATTTGAGCTCTGCTCTATATCATTTCATTACAAATTGAGTTCTATATCATAATTTCAAAAGGTCGTACTTACGATTACGCCTTTTCTATTCCAAGTGAATTAGTCGTCACCGGAATGTATACTTGCTAACATACCTGAGTTTCACAACTCGTCATGCTCACTTAGCCAACAAACCTCAAGGTCCGATTACCTCGTTTGAGGCACGTTACCCCGTGTGCCATGCAAGGTAGTGGAGAAATTCACTAACATCTCAGAAAGTCTAGTGACCCCCGTATGAAAGCTGAATTTCTATCATCAAATGACCCTAACCACAAGAATCACTTTCACTTTCAATGAAGACTCGGTAATAGAATCCAAGAGATGTAATTGCATACTAATGTACAAAGGATTAAAGTCAAAATAAACAAACTAACTTAATAGCATCTTATATCACTGACTTCCAAACACACAAACAACATGACAAAGTATAGGAATTGGAATCAATGATAGTAACAGAGTATGCTATGAACAACGTCATAAAATGAGAAATAAACAAGTCATAGCATATGGATTTCAAAGATAAATTCAGTCCGAATAACTGAGAATGAATAAATAAATGGAATGAAATGTAAATAAATGTCTCACTCAGTTTACTTACATACACAACAACTCCTACGCTATCCGGTTTCTCGTCGCGTCGTTATACGCACCCAACACCCCGTAATAGCTCCTTTAGGGTCCTAACATTTGATAATTTATCAATGTAGATTCTATATTAACTATGGAAAATTCCTAAATTGGTCGAAATCGAATTCGAGACCAATTTGCCAATTTCACGCTTTTCGATGTAAAAACCTCGTAAAAGTCTCGTTCAAAATTTCAAATATTTTATTTTTTATAGAAATTTATCAATTTCTATTTATTTTGTCGAAATATAGTTTTTCAAAATTTTTCCTAACTTTTTGACATTTTTCCCAATTTTTCTCTTTTTTTTTTTTTTTTTTTCATGTTTTTTTTTGTTATTTTGGGTTTGGGTTGAACCAGGGCCGACCCCGTTCACCCAACCCATCTTCTCCTCTCCCTCTTTTGTTGTTCTTTTTTCTTTGAGCTTGAACTGGGCCGAAGTGGCCCGGTTAGGCATCATATTCTTCCTCCCGATCCGCTCTGTTTCGCAATTTTTTTTTCTTCCTCCCGATCTGCTCGTTTCGCCTGATTCAACGGAGACTACTCCCATGCCTTCCTCGATCTCAGACGAACTGCCATGGCAGTTCGTCCGAGTTCGCCCACTCGTCACAACAACAATAACGACCAAACATCAATAACAAACTCACAACAACAACGTTTAACTCACCTTGCGTTACGTCGAGCTGTCGACCTTTCTCTCTCGGTCTCTCTCTTTCTTTTTCTTCTCTCATCGACTTCGTCACTGTTGCTTTTTTTCTTTCTCTTCTCTGTTTCATTTTTTGATTTGAGAGATAATGAGATAATTGTGGACTTTGAGGTTAAATTTGACTAGTTGAGATGATTTTGGTTGGCTTGAATGTGAGCCATACATCTCTCATTACACACGTATCTCGAGACACATCTTGTGGTCTTCAACACGACATTTATCCCTTGTGTCACTCTCAAGTGACTCCAATACTTGACACCCTTGCATAGAGATGGGTGTTTGTGTGTCTAGATGTATATCTAGTGAGTATGTTTTTTCTTGAACTTAGGCCCTTAACCATATATATTAGTAGATGTGGTCACATATAAACCACTAAGCATGTATCATCATTTTAATGCAATAAAATTTAACTAGTTACGCTTACCCCACGAGCTGCTACCTCGGGCCCACGTCGACACGCAACTTGAGGTGCGTCCCCGCTCATCTCGGTATCTACATACCCATATAATTGACTTAGTAGTCTACACATATACAGTACACTAGGCATACAACACACAAATATAACATTTACCTCAGCCATCGTGCCTCGGTAGTGACACGTATCTCGCTCCGGGTCCCACGTCACGGGTCAGTTGGTCATGCTTAAAGAATTAAACATGTATTAATTATTTGGGTCGTGACAGTTTATCAAGCACTTTCTTTATTTTTATTTGTTTTTAAATGCCCGCATGATAATTGGATTGTTTTCACATGATTCATGAATTACTGTTTATATCCTTCTGGTTATTACTTTCTACTTTACCGTACTCACAATTTAGTTTGTAACGGTGGGTGCAGAGCGGACAGAGACGAGCAAGGGGAAAGGACCAGTGATCTGTGATTTTCTTTTAGGACTTTGTGAAGCGGTTACTTCCTCGCACAACTGTATGTTTTGCCTTTTTTGTTGTATTTATTGTATATTATTGTTTTTGAAATACACTGGGACATAATGGGATCGAGTGATATAGGATAAGTGTGTTTATATGATGGTTTTCAGGGTTTCCACACTGTAGGTTGTTTCACTTTTAATGAAAGTGGAGTTTTTAATTTTGTCATAAGTTTAATTCCACTGCAAATTATTCTATAAAAGACATAACTTAATAACTCAATGTGAAAATACAAATTTAATGAATGTAACTATTTGAGGCTGACTAGGCCGGCGTTGACTTTGCGAGGATTGACTCGGGGGTCTACATGGGTTTACGCCGGGCGGGGCCTAGTTTTATGGGGAACTGGGACCGTCACATTTTGGTCCGTTTAGCAACCCCACATCCGGTGCCACCCAGTCCCAACGTCCAAGCAATCCGGGAGACAGTGCTTCGTCTAGGTGCAAAGGAAACGAGCCAGCAACATCCCAACTACCGCCCAAGAAGTTCAAGGGTTGAACCCTTGTTGAACCCTAATATTTTTGTTTCAAAGAATGTGTGTTGAAATTATTGTTATTATTTACAATGTTTTGGTTAATTGTTAAATTTTGGCAACAATTGAAACTTTACTTGAATGGTTTATGTTCTTGATATAGGTTTTGAACTTGTTGTGACTGTGGAATGGTTTTACGTGATAATGTGCATTAATTGAACGTAATTTTTGGGATTTCTACGCCATTCAGTCATACAAGTCTGTTTCAAAATCGTCTGTTCAGTCATGCATGACCAAACAAATGCAATTAGTTCGGGCTAAATTAAGATCGAACTACATTATATTATAGATATTGGTTTTGCTCGGTAGGACACCACTGAAGAAAATAACATTGATCAATTAGGCTCGACCGAGTGGATATGAAATTTTCGCTAGGGCACGACAGAACTATATGTTATAATCCCCGAATCTCAATGCAAATCGGGCACCACCACTTTCCCTGGACACGTCATCAAGACTGTCACGTAACTGCACGCATCTTGATAACAGCCTGAATCCCCATTTCTTAACTTACGCGTTTTTAATGCTTACTCAATTGTTCAATCTTTTTAGAGAAAATGTTAGTCTCATTAGCACTGACTTAACAATCATCATTGCGTTTAGTAGTTCAATAAAATTATTCAATTATAAGCGTGGAAGCCTCAAAAGAATTGACAATAAAAGCAAATATAATCTGTTTCCATAAACCAAAAGTATATCCTAAGGGGTGGAAACCCCTGCAAAATATACATAGATATCATGCATCAAATGTGACAGATACTAAAGCGATGCATATATTAGGTGTATCCCTCAAGTCTCCCAAAATCAACAAAAATTAATGTAATATATACCAAACACCTACGAAAGAAAGTCGTCGAATACAATCCTAAAGGTAGTCGCCTAGCATCTCCTGGCCGCGACTCGTCGTAGGATCTGCAACTTGTTACCAAACAGTAACTAATTCCAGTGAGTAAAATCCAGAGGAGCCTGTGATGTATTCATAAGAAATCAACAATAATAACTTAAGTCCATACGGGAAATAAATAAGAAATGAAACATCAACTGTATGGAAATAAGTTAAGACTAGAGACGAAGATAAATAATGAATGCCAGAATAACAAAAAAAGAATAGCCACTAAGTTTGTCTCTTTCGCAAGGCCAAGGGTCAGTAATAGTGTCTAGCTTCACGAGAGCTTTCGCAACTGATTTGGTAGTCCTCGGGTCATTTTCGACTCGTAATGAGTAGGGCAAATCCACTCGATGTGGTAGGCTTTCGCCATTTCTGACTCACCACCGAACAGAACTCGACGGGCTTAGCCCACGACATATATAAATATATATATATATATATATCGAATTCAAACTTTTTTTTTTCAAAAACTATATCAAACTAAAATCAACCACCTATTAATATACTAACTTAAAATTGTTCTAAAACCTTAAAATGTTTAACAAAAACCCATTAAATCAAGATATTGAAAATGTAGTTTTCACCTAAAGCTCTCGTGAAGCTAGAATCCTCCACCAATCTTGCTAAATTAGTGGATTTGCGCTCCCCATGTGTCAATTTATCAATGTTTATGAAAAGGCCTCAAGAATTTTCTCCAAATCTTTATAATTTCCTCACTTTTCTCTCCAAATTTTTTCATTCACTAGCCACACTCAACTAAGAACATGAGATATCTCTTTCTCTAAAAATATACTTTATCGCTCACCTAACATCCCTCATTCACTATCCACCTGTAACGACCCATTTTAATCGATCCTGATTAACTGACAAACTATAAGTTAAAATCATAATCTCTGACCTACGTGGACGTCGCGAAAAAGGTTTAGGGCACGTCTAATGGGTGAAATATGTTATTTTTGTGTGGCAAATGTTTATTTAATTTACTATTATTTAATAGTTCGCGCCGCGTTAATCGAGAATTTCGCTTGGCCGCGTTGTGCACTGCGGTGACGAGAGTGTGCGGCGTCACGGAGTGTGCGTAACTCGGGTGTACGGGGTAGTATAGGATTGAGTGGTCGCATCACTCGCCCCATCATGTCACATATCACATCAAACCCATGCCTCATCATTCATTTTCTCATTTCTTAAGAAAAATCTTCAAATTGGGTAGAGAGAGAAAGGGGGAGAGAGAGGAGAGAGAGAGAGAGAGAGAGAGAGAGAGAGAGAGAGAGAAGAAAGAGAGTGAGAAAGAGAGATAGCAAGAGAGAAAAGGAGAGAAAGGCGACCATGGATGACGAAGTCACAGCCAGCAGGCGTGGTCGACGGCAGCGGACGACTCCGGCGAGAGCAGACATATTTATGCGCCGTGTGGCGCGGCTCCAGCTGGCGAACGACTCTTGTGCGACGCTTGGAGGGACAGTGCAGGCAGCAGGCTGTGCGGACATACCAGCAGGACGGTGAGCCGGCAGCGCGCGACTGCGAAGTCAACATGGTGCGGCATCGCGCAGCGCGACAGCAGTGGTGGCGAAGCGATGATGGCTCCCCCAACAGTGCACCGGCAGCGGCGCGGTGGCGCGTTGCCTGATCAATCGATCTTCGGTATGGTTCGAAAAACGTGTCAAGAATCAAACTTTTGGAATAAAAAAATTATTATCTCAAATTTTGGTCTCACATTATAAATTTACCTAATGTGACTCTAAAATGATAAAAAATTGTACAATTGGACACCAGGGACTTAGGCTACCATAGTCGGTGTCTGGTACGTATCTCGAGGCGTGTGCGGGACATTCGAAGTCGTTAGAGGTAAGTAATTCCACAAGAAAATTAATTAAAATTCTTTTACGGCACTTACTTTATTTTGCATTCTAAATTATTCAATTGTGCTTTATATCATTGTTCATTTACTGTTCATCCACTCGTACACGAGCATGGCACGGACTCACACACTGTTCGAGTAATTGGCCATGTTAGGGCTACGCGGTGATTATTCTCCGCGAAACCCGTAGGTTAAGAGATGTTTGACGAAGACCTAAGTCTACGTCAATGGTTCCTCTCGAGAGATATTTGGACGAGGTTCTACTGTTCAATGGTTCCTCTCATTCGACCGTGAAATGTTTGGCTAGTTGGTCGTCAATGGTTCCTCTCGGTTTAGCTACGACGTTTCTCGGATGTCGACCAGGGTTCTCTGCCACGCTACATTCGTGTCCAAATTCGACTTCTCAATGACTTATTTTCATGTGATTATTTTATTCTTGTCCTTTATTGAAATTGCATGGATTGTAGCCATTTCACTGGAATTCATGAATATTAGCTAACGTTCTCTTGGATTTACTCACCTGGGATTTGTCATTATTTTTTGTGACAAATCGCAGATCATGCGACGAGCCGAGGCAAGGGCATCTTAGGCGACTACGTCTAAGTTAGGAGAGCCATCACTTTTTTCGTAAAAGATTGTATGTATCTATTTACTGTTTTATGAAGTTTTTGGGAAGAACTTGTACACCTGATACATGTATATGCTCACCTTTTGTACTTTTGTTGCTCTTGATATACATGGTATCAAATGTCGGATTTCCACACTATAGGGTTAACCATACCATGTAAAATTTTTATTTCTACCGTGTTTGCCTGCTTCAAAGACTTCCGCTTAAATGTTAATTTATAATAATTTGATAAATCGTAAACGTGCCGCAAATCGCATCATAATTTGTGTACATAAGTATTATAATCAATAATACATACACATATAAGTTCTAGTACTACTCGCTCACTTTGTTTCCCAACTAAAGTTCTAAATTAGGATCTTTGGGTTTCCACATCTAATGTTTGTTGTTTAGTTTTATTCAGTTTTATTAATGTTTCCACTAGGTTCGTCTGAACCTGGCTCTGATACCAACTTTGACGTCACAATTGGCATCAAAGCTTAGGTTCAGGCGAACTTAGGGAAAAGTTTAATGGCTTATGACATTGTGATACCAATGTCACAGTTGGTATCAGAGCCTAGGTTCAGGCGAACCTAGGGGAAACTTTAATAAAACCGAATAAAACTTAACAACGAACATTAGATGCGGAAACTCGAATATCCAAATTTAGAACTTTAGTTGGGAAACAAAGTGAGCGGGTAGTACTAGAACTTATATGTGTATGTATTATTGATTGTAATATTTATGTACACGTATTACGATGTTGATTTGCAGCACGTTTACGGTTTGCAAATTCGACATGGATGGACAACTATTCTTCATACGGATGAGACCTTGTGCGACACGGTCACACTATATAGTTTACAGCTCGAGAAGATTCTTTGATTGCTTCGAGTGCAGGCAGTGGCAATATCGGCCCCTGCCACACTCGCCGCCACCACTACTGTAGAGCAGACAGTTGTCGCATCCTACTATTTTGGCGAACTCGCTCACGACTACTACTATCGAGATACTGCCAGCAATCACTACACAATTGACTACGCCGACCGTGGCACCGACGCTAATTCCACCCTTAAAGATCAAATTCAAGACCTTCTTATCAGCTGAGATGAAGTTGATCAAAGAGTTCGTTCGTGTTCAGTCATGCTACTATCATAGAGGCATAAACCCAGAGGTGGCTGGGAAGTGGATCCGTTCACACGAGAAACGTCACGGACTTTCGAGGATTCACAATAGCATGCGAGATAGGATTTTCAGATTCATGCTCAGGGGATATGCCGCAGTATGGTAAATCGCCCACACAGCCGCCCATAGAGAACCGAGTACTTGGGCAAAGTTCAAGAAATTATTCTATGATCTGTATATCCCGATCGAGATTCAACCGAGACTGAGAGGTGAGTTCTTGACGCCGAGGCATAGTGGTCGGACGGTGGCGCAAAATGTGGAGAGATTTACACACCTACGTACCTTGCGATAGATGTAGCTGGAACCGAGCGACTTTAGGTCTATTATTTTATTCAATGACCCCGACTAGATATTGAGGGAACGCAGATTGTACGCCAAGTCCAGTAAGTACGAGTTTTGGCTTTGGAGGTGAAGCCCTTGGGACACGTGATCAGCGATAGAGGTACTTCAGTGGACCTAAGTAAGATTCACATTGTCATCGACTGGCCTACACCAGAGTGCGCGACAGGCATCAGGTGTTGTTAGGATTGGCAAGATTTTATCGACGTTTGTACGGGACTTCTCCAAAATCACGGCGCCGATGACTAGATTGACCAAGAAGGTTGTGATCTCTCATTGGTCTAGTGAATGTGAAGTGGCCTTCACCGAGTTGAAGAAAAAGTTGTCTTCTGCACCGTTGTTGGTATTGCCCGAGCCGGGCAGGGACTTGACTGTTCATACAGATGCTTGTGGTACCGAATTGGGATGCGTATTGATGCAGGGAGACAAGTGATAATGTATTTATCGCGTTAGTTGGGGACCCATGAGAGGAGTTGTCCAGTGCACGACCTAGAGCTCGCAGCAGCTACGAGTTTGTCAGAGGTTCCAGATACCGCAGAGGCACATATTTACGGGCATATGCAAGGACCGACAATATCTATTCCGCGCATCTTAGAGTGTCAGAGAGCTGATGTGATGTATTCGAGGTTCAAGGACATCACATAGAGTATAGGTTAACCAGATTGGCATGAGTCCGTTGATGAGTGTTGATACACCCAGGTAGATCGAGAGTTCCGGTGGTGGCAGAGTTACGCGATGGTATTCTTTAGGAGGCTCACAGCTCCAGGTACATAGTGCATCCCGGCAGGACCAAAATGTATTGTGATATGTAATAGTTATTTTGATGTCCAGGGATGGAAGCAGATGTCAGCCAGTATGTGAGGGGTTGTGAGGTGTGTCAGCCGGTTAAGGCTGAGCACAGGAAGCCTGAAAGACTATTGTGACCACTACCTATCCCATAGTAGAGAGGGGAACACATCACTATGGACTTCGTCGGTGGGTTGCCGATGACTTTGCGGAAGCACGATGCCATTTGGGTAGTCGTAGATCGACTGAATAAATTAGTGCATTGTATCCCAATCTCTATGAAATGTAGTTTTCCACTGCTGAACATGCTATTCGGGCGAGCAATCATTAGACTGCACGACGTGCCAGTATCTATAGTGTCAGACAGAGACAGCCGCCTTACTTCGTAACTTTGGCAGGCCATGCAGGAGCAGTATGGTACCAGATTGCGGTTCGGTGCGCCTTTTCATCGACAGATTGACGGGCAGTCTGAAAGACTTCTTCAAATCCTTGAGGACATGCTCAGAGGTTGCGTGCTACAGTTTGGAGGGTCATGGGAGAAGTTTTTGTCACTTGGTGAGTTTGCCTACAACAATAGCTATCAGGCTAGTATTAGTATGCCACCATTCGATGCGCTATACGGGAAACCATGCAGATCACCAGCTTGTTGGGCAGAGCTCGAGGACGTAGCTACAGTTGGGTTTGAGATTGCTGTAGATCACACGTAGATCACACAGAGAAAATTATGTTGATTCGTCAAGAGGTTATAGGTTGCTCAGGACAGACAAAAGGAGTACGCGAACAAATATCGCAATAGGCTGAGTTATGAAGTGGTTGATTTGGTCTACTTGAAGGTTTCTCCCTTGAATGGCCTCATTGAGGAGAGAGAGTCTAGCATGCGAAGTCAATACTCCACTTGTTCCAAGGTAAAAATTGGATTAAATTTGAATTTCAGGATGAAATTCCTTTTAGTTGGGAAGATTGTAACGACCTGTTTTAATCGATCCCGATTAACTGACTAATTACAAGTTAAAATCATAAGCTCTGACCCACGTGGACGTCGCGGAAAAAGCTTAGGGCACATCTAATGGGTGAAATATGTTATTTTTGTGTGGCGAATGTTTATTTATTTTACTATTATTTAATAGTTCGCGCCGCGTTAATTGAGAATTTTCGCTTGGTCGCGTTGTGCACGTTTAGTGACGAAGAGTATGCAACGTCATGGATTACTAGTAACGCGGGTGTACGAGGTAGTATGAGATTGAGTGGTCACATCACTCACCCCATCATGTCACACATCACATCGAACCCATCCCTCATCATTCATTTTGTCCTTTCTTAAAAAAATCTTCAAATCGGGTAGAGAGAGAAAGGGGGGAGAGAGAGTGAAAAGATAGAGAGTGAGAAAGAGAAACGATAATAGAGAGAGGGAGAGAAAGGCGACCATGGATGACGAGGTCGCAACTAGCAGCCGTGGTCGACGATAGAGGACAACTCCGGCGAGAGCAGACACGGCGGCACTATGGCCGGCAGCGGCTCCAGCCGGCGAACGGCTCTTGCGCGACGCTTGGAGGGATAGTGTGGGCGGCGGGCTGCGCGGACAGACTAGCAGGACGGTGAGCCGCTATGAAGGGGCGGCAAGAGGAGCGAATGGCCGCACCGACGAGCGATGGCGCGGTGGCCGCTCCAGCATGCGGATAGGGCGGCAAAAGAATGGGGGCGGCTCGCAGCGAGGACCTTGGCCGCGAACAGTGAGATCAGCAGCGGCACAACAACAGTGGTGGCGAGGCTGTGGCAACTCCGACAACGGTGCGCCGGCAGCGGCGCGGTGGCGCGTTGCCTGAACAATCGATCTTCGGTATGGTTTGAAAAGTGTGTCAAGAATCAAACTTTTGGAATAAAAAAATTATTATATCAAATTTTAGTCTCATATTATAAATTTACTTAATGTGACTCTAAAATGATAAAAATTGTATAATTGGACACCAGGGACTTAGACTACCATAATCGGTGTCGGGTACGTATCTTGAGGCGTGTGCGGGACATTCGAAGGCGTTAGAGGTAAGTAACCTACGAGAAAATTAGTTAAAATTCTTTTATGGCACTTACTTTATTTTGCATTATAAATTATTCGATTGTGCTTTATACCTCTGTTCATTTACTGTTCATCCACTCCCACGTGTGTATGTATGTTTGTCGACGGGGTCGGGCATGGCACAGACTCTCACACTGTTCGAGTAATTGGCCATTTTAGGGCTACGCGGTGATTATTCTCCGTGAAACTCGTAGGTTGAGAGATGTTTGACAAAGACCTAAGTCTACGTCAATGGTTCCTCTTGAGAGATGTTTGGATGAGGTTCTACCATTCAATGGTTCCTCTCATTCGACCGTGAGATGTTTGGCGAGGTGGTCGTCAATGGTTCCACTCGGTTTAGCTACGACGATTCCCGGATGTCGACTAGGGTTCTCTGTCACGCTACACTCGTGTCCAAATTTGACTTCTGAATGACTTATTTTCATGCGATTATTTTATTCTTATCCTTTATTTAAATCGCATGGATTGTAGCCGTTTCATTGGAATTCGTGAATATTAGCTAATGTTCTCTGGGATTTACTCACCTAGGATTTGTCAATGTTTTTGGTGACAAATCGCAGATCATGGGACGAGCTGAGGCAAGGGCGTCTTAGGCGACTACGTCTAAGTTAGGAGAGTCGTCACTTTTTGCGTAAGTGGTTGTATGTATCTATTTACCGTTTTATGAGATTTTTGGGAAGGACTTGTACACCCGATACATGTATATGCTCACCTTTTGTACTTTTGTTGCTCTTGATATACATGGTATCAAATGCTGGATTTCCACACTATAGGGTTAACCATACCATGCAAATTTTTTTATTTCTACCGTGTTTGCATGCTTCAAAGACTTCGCTTAAATGTTAATTTATAATAATTTGATAAATCGTGAAAAACTTAACTTAGTCAATTTAATGTGAATATTCATAAAATTTTTCATAAATACTAAGTTAAGGCGAATAGGGTACGTATAAAGGTGTAGGTCGCCGACAGTCAAAATTAAGTGTGCGGTGACGTGACATACTTGATAACGTATCTGGCGACATGGCGGTACCTGGTTTGCTTTGGAGTTTTAGGACGTCACCCCACCACTCAGTCATCTAACATACATAACACACACATATGTGTCACAAGTGTGTGTGACTAAATCAAAAACTCATTTAACTACATAACTTTAGCTTATTTATTAATTTCACTAGTCTAAGTTAGTTAATCTCACTTACATAGCTTATGATAAGTTTATTTTCTCAACTTATTTAATACCACTATGCTACATATTATTTATTAATCTCGACTACCCGATGCCCGCGTGAACGCGAACCTTGAGTTAACACTTTCGCCCACTAGAACTTCACAATTTCCTTAACATAAGTCTTGAACAATCGTGCAATACATATATTTAAATATTTACATGTAATTTATATGTATCATGCCATCAATAACAAGTTACTTCAGTTTTCGAGTTCAAGTTGTTGACCGAGCTTAATACGTCAACCTAAATTACGTGTTTCTAATCTCTAATTAGAGTGCAACTCCAGTTTAATTAATTCGAGTCGTTACAATCGTCCCAACTAAAGGGAATTTCGTCCCAATATTTGATTTTTAAGGGAATAGCCTAATCCATTATCGACAAGACAAATTTTCTTACATTTAGAGCACCCCTAACTTGACCTAATAATTGGCTAGGTCTCGTTTTGTGAGTTTCCTTACAAGTTAGACCCTTTAGCTCTAATTACGTGAGATTATTCCTTGCAAATGTCTTTAATACTCTATCACTTGGTTCTACTTGGTGCATATCTAGGCTTTCCTTATCACATACTCTAGTAGTTGGGAAAACACTGACAAACCTACATCAACTCCCCGTATGACATTGCATGTTATGAGGCTCTATCCTGACATATACATAGTGGAGAAACGCGCTCACTTGGTAAGCTCTAAACCATTTTCGACACATCATGAAGGAGACATTCCAACTCTCGGTATCGTCCAATATCGTAGGAGACACAATGCTCGATCTCCTTTACAAAGCCTCTAATAACATCCAACCTATTTCAATTGGTAAGTTTGGTTGCAAGTACTCACACAATGACATCAATCTTTTCTTGAACTATTGAAACCCTATCATTGATGCCCTAACATAACCACCAACAATTGTACTTGGAGTGTCTATTGGTCAAAATGCACAGGTTTGTATTGAGATGTAGGTATTTTGCTACCTTTAACTAGCGAAAAAGTTTTAACTATCCTAGTCATGCATATTGGTATGACATAATCATATATTTTAAATTCCTTAACTTGCAATAATTGCCCATCAAAAAGTAAATCATACCCGCATTAGGCTGTCAAGTCGCCCCGAGGGCTGGCTCTACTACCGCGTGAATGTAATCTCTAGTCTATCCCGAGCAGATATCGTCAACGATGTGCTATTTTGGGGGCATTTTCTTTGAATGTGCCCCTCTTGACCACACTTATAATAGATCAATGGTCCGCTCGATCCTATCGATGGTGCCTGACTAGGTGTCGAGCTCTGACCCTGACCATGCTGGCCTCTACCTTTACCCATCTAATCATATGTATGTCTAGTTTGTGTTAGCTGAGCTTATGACCAGCTTGCTAAGCTGGGTACTAGTGAAGCAAGCACCACAGCGTGAGCGCTAAACTCATGGCAATCCTGCTGCCCCGACCTATGCCTCATATGTTCTCTCTTGATTACCTTCCTCTTCTTCCCACTACCATTTGATCGTGTACTCGGCTCAGCTGGCACCGAACTGGTCAAGAAAGTGGGTGTCGCGGATCGAGACACTAAGTACGTCTCGTTTGCTTAGGCCCTCTCAAATATTTGTAGTAGAGTCTGGGCCCCAGTCGATACAACGGATCTGACGATCTCATCTATTAGTCTGAACCCAAAGTAGTGCACCAAGTCTCTTTCGGTGCATGCCAAGTCTCCGACGAACTTTAATAGGTTACGATATCACTTCATGTATTGTATCACTATCCTAGTGCCCTGCCTCAAACTTAAAAACTTATGTCTAAGTCTTAGCTAGACCTCTCTCAGAATGTACCGCCCATAAAATAGTTCTCGAAACACTGTCCAGGTGCTCGGCGCTGGGTGTGTCGCTATGTAAGTAGTCCACCTACTTCGGCCTTGTGACAACCCCAGTTTCTCATAAAACTGGGACCCGCTTGGCCTAAACCCACTTAGACCCCCGAGTAGTTCTTTACAAAGTCAACGCAAGCCTAGTCAGCCTCTAATAGTTAATTTCTCATTAAATTTGTATTTTAATGTTGAGTTATTTAGTTACGTCTTTTACATAATAGTTTGCAATAGAATTAAACTTAATACAAGATGAAATAACTCAGATGTAAATAAAAGTGGAACAACCTACAATGTGGAACCCTGAAACTAACAGATAAACATGCATATGATATCCCATTTTACTCGATCCTAATATGTCCCAGTGTAATCAAAAATAGTAATATATAATAATTACAACAAAAATGGCAAAATGTAATATTGTGCAAAGGAAGGAACCACTCTAAAAGTCCTCAAAGGAAGTCACCAATCACAAGTTCTTTCCTTTTGCTCATCTCTGTCCGATCTACACCCGTCGTCACAAACTAGACGGTGAGTACAGTAAAGTAGAAAGTAATAACCAGAAGGATATAGACAGTAATTCATGAATCATTTAAAAAAATAGCCAAATATCATGTGGGTATATAAAGACAGATAAAAAGATAAAAAGTGCATGATAAATAGACTGACAGATATGCACGACGAGAACTGAGTGCCTGGGAATCACGAGAGGCATACTAAATGATCTTAAATCTACAACAATCCAATACTCGGGGAAAACTCAAATTTGGTTGGGTGGCTGCACCCTCGCATGTAGTATTCGCATTTGCCCAACTAGCTATAATCTCAGGAGTACCTTCCCGACACACTTAGGCGATAGACACTCAACCAAGGAATAAAGAATATAATTCAAACAAAAAAGGCATTTATCAAGAAAGACAATAAATACGGAATATAAATTACTATGTATTCCTTTAACTGGCTTACTTACTTACATCAGACTCGTGTTATCTCGCTCTCGCGGCTCGAACACATTCCCCAAAATAATCACCCGCACTTTCGAGACCTCCCCTTAGGTTCGTGAGGACCTAAAACATGTTTTAGACCAAATTATAGTATTTTAGAGATTTTGAGAAATTTCAACTTTATGTGCGGCCAGGGTAATTAGCGTGCTACCACATACACCTAGTGCACTAATCAATATTAGCGTGCTAATTTTTTACATTAGCGCGCTAATTTATATATTAGCACGCTAATATTGATTAGCGCGCTAGATTTCTCACCTAGCGCGCTATGTGTAGCAGAACCTAGAATTTTGCATTTCGAATTCTAGTCTTCCTCCACACATAGGCCATGGTGATGCCTTTACACGTTACTAGAGGTCCCTAACATCAACTACAATACAAAACAACACCCTACAACATCAAATACATGAATTCATTAAATCGATCAAGCTATGTTGATGGAGCACCTAGCTTGATGAACTTGATCTTCTTCACCACTTCATTGAATTCTTGAGTCTTCCCTTCACTTGGTCACTCCAGCAGCCTCTCTTCTTCTCCAAATTGTTGAGATCGAAAGTGGTAAGTGATAAGTTTGGTTGATCGAAGTTTTATATATAATTGAAGTTAATTAAACATTAGCCACACATCTCTTTGCAATTACGTATCTCGAGGCTTATCTTGTGGACCACCTTCACATACTTGTCCAACAAGTCATGCTTAAGTAACTCCAAATCTATATTCACTAGGTCTTTAGATAGATCATTACGTGTCTCGATGCACGTCGTAAGGCCTTTGTTTTATTTCACTAACTTAGACTTCATATTTGAATTTTTAGCATGGTCACATTAAAGCTATATGCACAACTCTAGTTGGTTCCAATATCATTCACCCCATAAGCTGCCACCTCAGTCCCACGTCGGCATGCAACTCAAGGTACGTCCCTGCTCATGTCTCGACTCATCGAATGCTCCACGTATACTTTACTCGCAAATTCAGCATAACAAAATAAACATACATTTTGACATTAGAAATTCCCATTTAGATATAAATAAATAATAAGTACACCATAGAAAAATAAAATGTACCTCGGTGTCAACTCCAAAG
The DNA here is from genome assembly GCA_039657365.1 of Stephania yunnanensis. NCBI lineage: Eukaryota > Viridiplantae > Streptophyta > Magnoliopsida > Ranunculales > Menispermaceae > Stephania > Stephania yunnanensis. The sequence continues at coordinate 42,382,746 of CM077589.1, read as the reverse complement.
ACTTCGATAAGTATGTCAAGTCACGATGGTCTAGTCAACCGTCCTGAAACGTGACATGTGGCACATGTAAATTTGAAGGTCGTTACAGCCTTCCCCCCTTATTAGAATCTCGTCCTCGAAATTCAAACTAAAAGGAAACTCCAATAGTAAACCTTACCGAAATTAAAAAAGGTAGGGAAAGTGCTCGCGCATGTACGACTCCAACTCTCAGATCGGTTCCTCGTTCCCGTGATTTTGCATTTGATGAGAACTAAAGGTATTTCCTTGCCCCTCAATATCTTCACCTTTCGATCTAAAATCTTAATCGACTACTCCTCATATGTAATATCATCCCTCGAGTCGATTTGACTCAATTCTACTATCGATTGCCATCTTTCCTTCGACTTGTCAAGTCGAAGCATAGAGATGTGAAACATTGGATGAATTTCGGCGAGCTGAGGCGGTAATTCCAACTCATAAGCAACCTTAACGACTTTTTGCGTAACTCTAAATGGGCCAATAAAACTAAGCGCAATCTTTTCTTTGATTCCTAACCATTTGTGACCCTTTAGAGGCGAAATTTTCAAATATACATAGTCTCCCCAGGCGTATTGTAACTCGTCGTGGTACTTGTCGTAATACTTCTTCTGCCTGTCTTGTGCACTCTTCAGCCGCTGAGGAATCTGTCGTATCTTCTTAGTGTGATCCATAAAAATCTTTGGCCCAACAGTCACCGCATCCTCAGGCTCTGCCCAACACAATGACGATCTATATGGCCTACAATATAACGCCTCAAATAGTGGCATTCCGATACTAGCCTGAAAACTGTTGTTATAAGCAAATTCACGCAAATGAATATACTCTTCCCAAGATCCTCCGTACTCCAAAACACACATTCTGAGCACGTCTTCTAACACTTAAATCAGCCTTTTGGACTACCAGCCCATCTATGGTTGGTACGACGTACTCATGTCATACTCAGTGCCAAATTGTGCCTACATGCTCTACCACAACGGTGAAGTAAACCGTGGTCCTCTGTCTGACACTATAGACAACGGTACGTCATGTAATCTGACTATCTCTCGCTTGTAGAGACTGCTCAATCTATCAACTCTGTGTGTAGTGGAAACCGGTATAAAATTTGCAGATTTCATCAACCTTTCCACAATCACCTATATATTGTCATGATTGTGAGGAGATCGAGGCAAACCACTAACAAAATCTATAGCAATATGCTCATATTTCCACTATGGAATGGGAAATGGTTGTAGCAAACCTCAAGGTTGCCTATGTTCAGCCTTAACACACTAGCATATCTCGCACGCTAGAAAAAACTCTGAAAATTTGGCTTTCATCCTTGGCCACTAAAAGAGACGTCGCATGTTTGCGTGCATCTTAGTATGACCCAGATGAACAAAAAAATCGCAAACGATGAGCCTCCTGAAGTATCTCAGTGCGCATCTCATCAACTAATGGAATCAACAGTAGTCCTCGAAACCTCAAACATGAATCTTTCAATTGAATCCAGTCTGGATGATTTGAACTCAGCTATATCGTTGAATCGCTAATACAACTCGTCAACCTGTTGTCCGTCATGTACAGCCTGAATCAAAACAGTCTGCATCCTCATCTGATCACAAATATGTGTTCTAGTAGTAACCGGTATAACATCTAAACTCATCACCTCGACGACCTCGAGTAACGCATTCTCGTGAGTCATATGGTACACTACTACGTTAGCATTAGATTGTTTCTTGCTCAAAGAATCAGCAACGACGTTAACCTTACCTGGATGATACTTAAGTGCAAAGTCATAATCCTTCGGGAACTCCAACCAACGTCTCTGTCTCGGGATCAATTCTTTCTGAGAGAATAGGTACTTTAAGCTCTTGTGATCAGTGAAAAAAGCGAACCACACACCATACGAGTAATGTCGCCAAATCTTCAATATAAACACCGCAGCGGCTAACTCTAAATCATGCGTCGGATAATTCTTTTCATGAATGAGTTGTCAAGATGTATATGCAATCACTTTTCCCTCTTGTATTAATACACAAACCAAACCAACCTTCGAAGCATCTGTATACACAACCAAATCCTTCCATGACTTAAGCAACTCTAAAACTGGTGCAGTCGTCAACTTCTATTTCAAAGTAGAAAATGTCTATTTGCAACTCTTGTCCCAGTCAAAATTCACATTTTTTTGAGTCAATCGGGTCAATGGTGCAACAATTCGAGGAAAATCCTGCACAAAACGACGATAATAAGCAGGCAATCTCAAAAAACTGCATATCTCGATCTCTGTAGTCAGTGTAGGCCAATCGATCAGCTGTTTTAATCTTAGCGGGATCCACATATACTCCGCTTGCTCCAACTACATGCCCAAAGATCTAACTTCTTGAAGCCAAAACTAGCATTGACCGAACTTGGCATATAACTGGTGTTCCCTCAAAGTCTGCAAAACTGCTTGGAGATGTTCATCGTGATCCTCACGAGTCCCGAAATAGATGAGAATATCATCAATGAATACAATTACAAATCTATACAGATAAGCCTTCTGTGCTCTATGCATGAGATCCATAAACATAGCTGGGGCGTTAGTCAAACCGAATGGCATTATTGTAAACTGATAATGGTCTTATCTAGTACTGAACGCAATCTTCTCCCTATCTTAAGCTCTAATTCAGAACTGATGTTAGCCTGATTGCAAATCAATCTTGGAAAACCACTGAGTTCCGTCAGCTGATAAAGAAAATCATAAATACGAGGAAACGGATACTTGTTCTTTATAGTCAACTAATTCAGCTGCCTATAATCGATGCATAATCTCAGGTTGATGTTTTTCTTCTTCACAAATAAGACCAACACGCCCTATGCTGATAAGTTAGGTTGAATTAACCCTAACTCCAACAACTTGTCCAACTGAGTCCTCAATTCCTCCAATTCTCGAGGATCCATCATATACGGTGACATAGAAATAGGTTTAACCCAGGGACTAAGTCGATGATGAAGTGAATCTCTAGCGGCGGTGGTAATCCCAGTAAATCCTCAAAAAATACGTCAATGAACTGGCACACTACTGGCACGTCTCTAATACATATCTTCAATCTCTCAGCGATACTCATGACAATCGCAAGCGTCTCCATCTCACTACTAGTAATTATCCTTCCTCTGGTGATCGGAAGTAAAGCAGATGTCCTTTGAAAACCGATCTTCGTCCCATTTGACAATGGAATCGTAACTAACTTGTCATAGTAATCAATATGAGCACGATACGCACCCAGCCAGTCCATACCAAGCAAATCATCATACTCAAGAAACTCTAAAACTCTCGAATCTACGGGCAAATTATGACGCTCTATCTCTACCGAATAGTCAACACACAACAAGTTCGAGTACATCTTTTCCTTAGTAGTTGTGCTAAGGATCAAGGGTCTACTAAGCCTAGCGGGTCTCAACCCTAATGCATCTGCCATGCGCCCAGAGATAAATGAAACAGTCGAACCAGAATCAAACATTGTATGCATCAAAGTACCACAAATCAAAATTATACCCTCAGCGAGATTTCGGGGAGTTCCCTGATGTGGCTCAATAGCAACATGAACTCTTTCTCTCTGCTGCTGATGATGTTGCATCTGCACTCGACCTAACTATAGACACTGACTCTGAAGATGACCTATTTGACCACATTTGAAGCATGTACATTGCTCCTTCGGTCCAGAAGACATCTCATGTATTCGACCTTGTCCACGTCCTTGCGCAGGTCTCTGAGTCTTTGTCCGTGCCTGTCTAGACCTCTGTGTCTGTCAACTGCCTCTACCCACATCCTTACTCTCAGAATGTAGCCTCTGTGGCTGCTATATGGATCGGGTAGCCTGTGGTGATCGGCTAGCAAAACTTGGCGCTGGTACAGATAAAACGTGAATGGTCTGAGCAGGTCGTGCTGGTGTTGTAAAAGATCCAACACTCTAGGCTCTACTATCTCTAAAGCCCTGACTATTTTTCTTCCTCTTCCTATCTCTATCAGATCGGCGATCTGAATATGTCTCCTGTCGGGTAGGTGTAACCTCCTCAGAATATGTACGTGAGTAAACCTCCCTAGCTAAACTCCGTTCATGAGCCATTTGCAATCCCTCATTGAAATAATACACCTGGTCGGCGTTTGAATTTGCCACCCCTCCGGTATGCGGAATGAGCTATAGGTAACATCCCATGTAGCCCATCACAGAATCATCAGATTATTGTCTCAATGAGGTGAAATGATTCCTCTTCTCCCTCAATACAGTAGTAGGAAAATACTTCAAGTTGAACTGCCTCTTGAAGTATGCCCAATCATTAGGTACTCCTATTGTAGCAACCATCGTTGTCCACCAGTCGTCTGCCTCTTCCAGAAGCATCGATGAAGAAATAGAGGCTTCCATGTGTTCCTCAATAGCAATGATACTGTGCACCTTCTCATTGCTCTTCAAGAACTTCTCAGCAACCTCCAAACTTGTACCACTGTAAAACTCCATAGGATTATGCCTCTTAAACTCTCGCAACTGCCTAGCATCTGCAGTCGCGTAAGTGCCCTTCTCTACATCTCTACTGATGTAATAGGCAATATCTTAGTCTGTACATGAGGTACAACTGTAGTATCTGGTACGGCTGCGATAATTGTAGTAGCCGCAGCAGTAGTGGCTATAATTGGTGTATCTGTCTCGTGAATAACATGCAATGTCAATGAAGTAGGTGGTGACAGTGTAGCCGTAGTCGGTGCCCTAAGTATCCTCAAAATCTCCTCTAATCACAGATACTGGGATGCAACTCTTCTAAAAAGTAAGAACCTCATTAGCACCCGCAAATAAAGGACCCGCAGCCCCACAATCATCGCTAGGTCTAATTTGATCTGTCATCGCAATCTATAATAGAAAGCGAATCCCTGAATCAGTGGATAATTATAGATATAGTATATTACACACAACAAAAATAACATATAAGATCAAGTTTTACTTTTTCCTAACTCTCCACACTTCCCAACGAAGATTATAAGTCAGTATCATATAGTTCCACTATAGGTTCCAATTGTGTCTTATGATGCATATATTTAACCTGCTCTGATACCAACTATGACGACCTAGTTTCCCATAAAACTAGGCCCCGACTGGCCTAAACCCACGTGGACCCTGAGTCGTTCTTCGCGAAGTCAACGCAGGCCTAGTCAGCCTCCAATAGTTACTTTCTCATTAAATTTGTATTTTAACGTTTAGTTATTAAGTTATGTCCTTTACAGAATAGTTTGCAACGAAATTAAACTTAAGACAAGATTAAATAACTTATATGTAAATAAAGGTGGAACAACCTACAGTGTGGAACCCTAAAATCAACGGATAAACATGCATATGATATCCCATCTCACTCGATCCCAATATGTCCTATTGTAATCAAAAATAGTAATATACAATAATTACAACAAAAATGGCAAAACGTATTATCGTGTAAAGGAAGGAACCGCTCTAAAAGTCCTCAAAGGAAGTTACCAATCACAGGTTCTTTCCCCATGCTCGTCTCTATCCAATCTACACCTACCGTCACAAACTAGACGGTGAGTACATTAAAGTATAAAGTAATAACCAGAAGGATATAAACAGCAATTCATGAATCAAAAGAGGCATACTAAGTACTCGGGGAAAACTCACGTTTAGTTGGGTAGCTGCACCCACGCAGGTAGTGTTCACATTTGCCTAACTAACTATAATCCCAAGAGTACCTTCCCAACACACTTAGGCAATAAACACTCAACCAAGGAATAAAGAATAGATTTCCAACAAAAAAGACAATTATAAATAAAGACGATAAATACGGAATATTAATTACTATGCATTCTCTTAACTGGCTTACTTACTTACATCAGACCCGCATTATCCCGCTCTCGCGGCTCGAACACATTCCCCAAAACGATCATCCGCACCCTCAGAACCTCCCCTTAGGTTCGTGATGACCTAAAACATGTTTTAGATTGAATTATAGCGTTTTAGAGATTTTGGAAAATTTCAACTTTATGAGCTGCCAGGGTAATTAGCGCACTACCTCATACACCTAGCACGCTAATCAATATTAATGTGCTAATTTTTGACATTAGCACGCAAACTTTGATATCTAATGCGCTAATCAATATTAGCACGCTAGATTTCTCACCTAGCGCATTTTGTGTAGCAGAACTCAAAATTCTGCATTTCGAATTGTGGGTTCCTCCACACATAGGCCATGGTGATGTCTTAAGGACCCTCATACATGTTACAAGAGGTCCCTAACATCAACCACAACACAAAACAACACCCTACAACATCAAATGCACGAATTCATTAAATTGACCATGCTATGTTAATGTAGTACCTAGCTTGATGAATTTGATATTTTTCACCACTTCACTGAATTCTTGAGTCTTCCCTTCTCTTGGTCATTCCAGCAACCTCTTTTCTTCTCCAAATCGTTGAGATCAAAAGTGGTAAGTGATAAGTTTGGTTCATCAAAGTTTTATATATGATTGAAGTTGATTAAACATTAGCCACACATCTCTTTGCACTTACATATCCCAAGGCTTATCTTGCGGACCATCTTTACACACTTGTCTCACAAGTCATGTTTAAGTGACTCCAAATCTATACTTACTTGGTCTCTAGATAGATCATTACGTGTCTCGATGCATATCGTAAGGCCTTTATTTTATTTCACTAACTTAGACTTCCTATTTGAGTTTTTAACAAGTCACATTAAAGCTATATACACAACTCTAGTTGGTTCCAATTTCACTCACTCCATAAGCCGCTACCTCGGTCCCACTTCGACGTGCAACTCGAGGTACGTCCCCCCTCATGTTTCGATTCATCGAATGCTCCACGTATACCTTACTCGCAAATTTGACACAGCAAAATAAATATACACTTGGACATTAGAAATTCCCATTTGGGTATAAATAAATAATACATACACCATAGAAAAATAAAATGTACCTCAGTGTCAACTTCAGAGGTTTCGACAAGTACGTCAAGTCATGACGGTCCAGTCAACGGTCCTGAAACGTGACACGTGGCACCCGTAAGTTTGAGGTCGTTAGAGGCCTCTCCTCTAAGCATGTACCCAGACAACTTAGCCTGAATACTCTCATGGATCCTCAACGCACTTATGAAGTTTCTCGTGTGCTAACAACCACTTTGCAGCCGTCTCTAGGTCTCTCCACAAAAGTAACCAGGTTGGAAATGTACTGTGACGGCCCCAATTTCCCACAAACTGGGCACCGCCCGGCCTAAACCTATGTAGACCCCCGAGCCAGTCTCGCAAGGTCAACGCGAGCTTAGTCAACCTTCCGATCCATCATTACACGTAAATTCACAATTTTTAAGTTGAGTTATTAGTATTTCTCAAGTTTTTACAATTTAGCGGAAGCAATACTACATGGAATAACTCAACAATAATATCAAAAAGTTAGGCAACCTAATTGTGGAACCCAGCATAAATGTATCACATCGGAGGAGAGTAAATAAAAGATATACGAAAATTTTCACCTAGCTATAGAGTCTTCTCCTTGCTGCACCGTAGATCTGCACTCAGTCAAACGTGATATTGACGAGCCCAGGTAAGTAAAATCCAGTAGAATATAAACAGTAATTCAAGATAAAATGAAACAGTCTAAAAGTCATGCAGATAAAAAAAAATTGTACGAAATGCATGATAATGAGACCGTGAAACAATGAAAGTACAACGAGAATGAGTGTCAAATGAAACAATATAGAGAGGAGCCCAAGTAGTCTAAGACCACCGAATGCGGGTGCCACAGGGTCGGGGTCGCAGAGTCGCAGCAACGCCAAGCAGACTCGATCATCGGATGCGGCATTGCGTACCTAAAATGTCGCGAATGAGGGATATCAACGGCGCCCCGGATAAAGCACATCTCATTCCGAATACCGTGACTCGAGGTCATGGCCCGATTTGCATGGCCGAGCAACCACTCCAATCGAGACACGAGTACGACTCACTTGGCCTCGGACACTCATAAGAGTGAGAATTCCAAGAAAATGACATGATTCAACATCAATCAAACATGCAAGCTCAATGAACTACTGTACATTTTCTAACTGGTTTACTTACCTCGAAATCCGTAATTCATCCTCAAGACGTCCCGTTCACGCCTCGATATGCGCACCCAGAATCCTACGTCCCCGGTGTCCATTTATACTATTTAAATTACTTAAATCATTCAACTAAATATATGCGTAGTTAAATCCGCAAAATCACTAAATTCCGACAACCAAAATATGGTTGAGAACCTCACCACGTCTTTCAAAATCCATTTTCGAATTCATCGCGTCGTTGCGATTTCGTCGAAATTGCGCATCCGATCGGTCGACAAGCGCCACCGCCGCTACCGCATCGCTGTTGCTGTCTCGCCGGCGCCGGCCGCTCACCGGCGCCGCTGCTGGAGCCGCCCGTCACTGCACCGCTGGCCGGCCGTCGCGTCTCGCCGGCGATCTCGCCGCCGCGCTAGCTTGCGCTGCTGGCCGCTGCCGCGCTGCTCACGCCGCTGGCCGCCGCCAGATCTGGAGCCATTGTCCACGCCACGTCGCTGCACTCTGGTCCGCGAGCTGCTGCTGGGTCGCCGTCACCGTCGCCTCCGGCTCGTCCTCACCGGAGCCGCTCGCACCGCCGACCTCCTTCTCGCCGGCGCTCCGCCACCCTCACCTCTTTCGGATCTCCTTCTTCTCCTCCCGATCACTCTCCCTCTCTGTTTCTTTCTTTCACTTTTCTTTCTCTCTCCTCTCTTTTTTTTATCTTATCTGATCGTACATATATATAAATATATATATGCATTTTAATTTTAATTTTCTTTTTGATGTGACCACATTAAAATTACTATAGTCACATTACGTCGCTACCTCGGTCCACGTAGACACGCGATTCGAGACGCCCCGCTACTTCAGTCCGCATCGACGCGCGACTCGTCCCGCTCATGTTTCGGCTCCCCGAATTCCACGCGTATATATTTCTCAACAATTAGCATTAAAATTTTAAATTGAACATTCTCGGTGTCTCCACTGAATATTCGGACATAAGTATTCGACGAGTGGGTCCCACATACGACCTTGACCTGACACGTGGCACAAGTCAAATTTTCGGGTCGTTACATGTACAAATTCCTTGGTTAACTTAGCCTTGGCCGAAAAGGAAGTCTCAAAAGTGAGCGCCCGGACAGGCATCTGTGTCGGTGTCGCGACATGAGTAGTTTCTATAACTGAGGTTGGAGGTGTAGTGTGTGCCATCACTGCAGTCACTGGTGTATGTTGGACAGCTGGGGTAATGGTCGTCTCAGGGGTATTAGAGGTAAAAGCGGTTGTCAATGTCGCAATGGCTGCGGATTGAGCATGAATCAATGTCGTCATCTGATCGAACTGTCGATCAAGTGCGCGAATTTATCCCCTATACTCTGATCCATTTCGACAATGCACGTTGCATCTCTCGTCTGACCCCAATCAGTCGCGGGTAGGGTTAGTTGTCCGTCCATATCAAATCTGCAATTGCAAATGTATTTGCAGATCAACCTCGTAATACGTATATATACTATTACAATCAAAATATATCACGTATAACATCTGGTTCTACCCGCTTTATATTCGCTTCCAAACTAAGGTTCTAAGTCAGGATCTTCGGGTTTCTATTATAGAGTTTGTTCGTTAAAACTATCTTGATTTCCCTAACTCTAGGTTCTCTCAAACCTATGCTCTGATACCGACTGTGACTGCCCCGAATCCCAATGCAAATAGGGCACCACCACTTTGCCCGGACACGTCATCAAGATCGTCACGTCACTGCACGCATCTCGATAACGGTCCGAATCCTCATTTTTTAACTTACACGGTTTTAATGCTTAGTCAATTATTCAACCTTTTTATAGAAAATGTTAGTCTCGTTAGCACTGACTTAACAATCATCATTGAGTTGAGTAGTTTAATAAAATTAGTCGATTATAAATGTGGAAGCCTTAAAAGAATTGACAATAAAAGGAAATATAGTGTGTTTCCATAAATCAAAAGTATATCCTAAGGGGTGGAAACCCGACAAAATATACATAAATATCATGCATCAAATGTGATATATACAAAAGTGATGCATATATTAGGTGTATCCCTCAAATTTCCCAAAATCTACAAAAATAAATATGATATATACCAAACACCTACGAGAGAAAGTGGTCGAAGACAGTCCTAAAGGTAGTCGCCTAGCATCTCCTGGTCGCGACTCATCGTAGGATCTGCAACTTATTACCAAACAGTATCGAATTCAGGTGAGTAAAATCCATAGGAGCCCGCCGTGATGTATTCATGAGAAATCAACAATAATAACTTACGTCCATACGAGAAATAAATAAGAAATGAAAACATCAACTGTATGGAAATAAGTTAAGACTGGAACCGAAGATAAATAATGAATGTCATAATAACAAAAAAAGAATGGCCACTAAGTCCATCCTTTTCGCAAGGCCAAGGGTCAGCAATAATGTCCAGTTGGTAACCGCCAATCGGTCCTACTTGCGGGCCCCACACTACTCACTGGGTAGATCCTTGGACATTTCTGACTCATCATGAGAGCTTTCGCACCTCACTTGGTAGTCCTCGGGTCGTTTCCGACTCGTAATGAGTAGGGCAGTTCCGCTCGGCGGGGTAGGCTTTCGTCGTTTCCGACTCACCACCGAGAAGAACTCGATGGGCTTAGTCCACGACATTCATTACGGAATAGATTATGCAGTACTGGAATTTAAATAAAAATAAATCATGAATTCATGCATGGTTTCCTACTGGTTTTACTTACAACTCCACTATGTTGATTGTCGGTCAAAAGCCTCATCAAAGTCCTCAAAATATGTCCTCATCATTGCTCACCTCAAGTTTCGTCATCCAAAGTCCCTCGATTAGTTCCTTTGACCCTATTTTTAATCTCAAATTATTTCATGAAATTTTGTGCGTAATTCTATGCGTTAAAACCCCGATAAATAAATAAAAAAACTACTTAAAATCCTAATAATTTTTTTGAATTTGATATTTATTCTCACATTTTCGAATCAACTACTTAAATTATAATTTTATATTATATAATATGTATTAGTAAATATTTGACTTAAACGCGGGTGCGCATCTTGATCCGACACAGATATTCATCGAGACTCAACATCGACGCATGTCGCAAATCAATTGAGTGCATGTCTCCGTTAACCATATGAGTGCGTCGCACATGGCTCGCACGCCTCAAATCACGCGCGCACGTGCTTCAAAGCGCGTGCGAAGCACACGCGTTGCTGCCAAACTAGGCAGCAACATATGTTGCTGCGCTGCCATTAATGGCAGCAACATATGTTGCCAACCTTGGCTACTTTTATATATATATATATATTTTTTTTTTGAATTCAAATTTTTTTTTTCAAAAACTATGTCAAACTAAAATCAACCACCTATTAATATACTAACTTAAAATTGTTCCAAAACCTTAAAATATTTAAGAAAAACTCATTAAATCAATATATTAGAAACGTGAGTTTGGATTCTCACCTAAAGCTCTTTTAAAGCTAGAATGCTCCACCAATCTTGCTTCAAATTAGTGGATTTGCACTCCCATGTGCCGATCTATCAATGTATATGAAAAGCCCTCAAGAATTATCTCCAAATCGTCATAATCTCCTCACTTTTCTCTCCAAATTTTTTCACTCACTTGCCACACTCAGCTGAGAAAAGATATCTCTTTCTCCAAAAACAACTCCCAACAACAAACAACTATTCACAACATCAAAATATACTCATCTCTCTCACCCCCTAACACCCCTCATTCACTCTCCACCACTCACTCATCTAACACACATAACACACACATGTGTCACAAGTGTGTGTGACTAAATTAAAAACTCATTTAACTACATAAATTTAGCTTACTTATTAATTTCACTAGTCTAAGTTAATCTCACTTACATAGCTTATGATAAGTTTATTTTCTCAACTTATTTAATACCACTAAGCTATATAATATTTACTATCCTCGACTACCCGATGCCCCGCGTGAACGCGGGCCTCGAGTTAGCACTTTTGCCCACTAGAACTCACAAAATTTCCTTAACATAAGTCTTGAACAATCACACAATACATATATTTAAATATTTACATGTAATGTACATGCATCATGCCATCAACAACAAGTTACTTCAGTTTTCGAGTTCGAGGTGTTGACGGAGCTTAACACGTCAACCTGAATTATGTATTGCTAATATCTAATTAGAGTGTAACTCCAGTTTAATTAATTCAAGCCATTACAATAATAGATAATAATTTCATTCGGTGACAACCAACCGAATAATTTAACATAGTTTGGTTAAGCATGACCGAGCGGATATGATATGTTTAGTCACATAAGACCGAACTTTATATTTTTTAATATAATGAATTCGCTCGGTGAGAGCCCACCGATTAATATAATGACGTTCGGTCAAGCCTGACCGAACAGACAACGTTTCAACGGTTGTGTGCGACCGACCAGAATTATGACATATATTCTTCATGAAAAATAAAATACATGGGGCAGATAACACAAACGTTTCAACGTTTCTTCGAGTAATTCACTTTCTATATATGAAGTTTACAAGTAAGGCGTTTGCCAGTGTACAAAAATATTATCCAACTTTGTGTAATGTAACGGGTGTACAAAAAAAGACTGTTACAACGACAATACAACAATTGTCTTGTATTAGATTAAAAAAATGGATTTTACACACTTGCTATGCAAACCTTTTTACAAGTAAGGCGTTTGGTCACCTGCAAAGACGGCCTACAAATGCCCCAACTAGAAAACTAGACTCAATAGAAACTGTAGAAATTCGACGTTGTAGGGGTAGACCAAAGTTAACATGGGATGCATTAATTAAGAGAGATTTGAATGGTTTGCAAAGCTCACCATCAATTGCACTTAATCGAGCACAATGGAAAAGTTTGATCCATGTAGCCGACCCCAGTTAATTTGGGATTGAGGCTATGTTGTTGTTGTTGTTGTTGTTGTTGGTGTGTCGAATTAAACGATAGCAGGAGAACCGTGTTGGGAATTGGAAGGTGTCGCTGGGAGTTTTCAATTCAAGTTCGCACATCATGGTAAGGCTTCTGATTGTATGTTATTGCCTCACCCTGGATACAATGGAGGAAAATGAACATCCGCATTGAACAACACCTGTAAAAACAAATATTATCCTGTGATCCAAATGTAATACTTAAAGACATATATAGAGGTATACATTTATATATATGACTTTTCCCGTATAAAATGGTTGTTATTAACATAGGTCATCCCAATTACAACTCGATGACTCATTTCAATTGGTGGTGCGCCTCTAAGTGGAAGGAATGTCGTACTACCCAAGGGTGATAAAGACACAAGAATGACATTGTAACACGTAGCAATTACAAGACCCAAATCGAGCATACACATCCACTTGTCAGGTGGAGCATCATTGCTTTCGTAGTAATTTTGGACAGAGAGTAGGACCGTCTCAAAATGATCCCCACCAAGGATTGGATGCCAAATATTTTGGTGGCCTTGAAGCTCCCAGTACATATCATTTCGGATTTGTTTCCACGCGTCATCTTCGTGATGCCCAAACTAGCTACAGTGACACGATATCCACAATTACCATCTCTTTTAACGTTATCAACCCTCTTAATGTGATGAAGCCAGCTTTTCAACGCGACATCGGAATAACCATCCCTACACACAGCATGCATTAAGGTACGCGTTCCATGAACCTTGTGTGGTACTAGATGAGTAATCTTTTTGGTATCATATATGGGTAAAGTACATGCTCAAAGTGAGATGGATTTCTCTTTGTGGATGTGTCATCATTCTCGACATCTCGACCTTACTTGCCTTCCTCTTTTTTCCTTTGCCGGGTTGTGATGGCTTTCCCCTTGTTTTCACTTTCTCCCTTGGGACAATCAAGGACACAGACGAAAGATAACTAATATCTCGAAGTTTTTGAACAATCCTCATATGCATATCCTCGGTTTCGATAGTTTTAAACCCCTCAATCACCCTATGGATTTCCCCTTTGAAATTATACTTTGTCCAATTTACTGCTTGCTCGGGATTTATGTTTAACTTTTTCCATTGAATATAGATATCATCAACTGGTATTAGTGAAGCTGCCAATTGGTGACTTGCAAGTTCATGGGCACAAGGAAGTCCAAATGTTTTGTACAAAACATAATGACATCTAACCTTGCAAGACACGGTACAAGGTGTCACCAAATTCGTGTTTCACTACATTCAAACTTGTCTCAAAAGACGCCTTAATCTTAGTATGTTGGCCAACAACCATATTATCAATTACCCTCCATAAATCCACAAACGTTCCTTGCGAATGTCTAAGATATTTTTTAAGGTATTATGTGCACTTTCTACTCTGTCGGTCATAGTCTATCCAAAATGCAATGATTGGTCAGTCCATGCTTTGACAAAGCGTTCCTTGTAATCCATAATCCATGAATCCATCAAATAATCAATCAATCCATGTACACAAGCATATTCAACGGCTATACTCGATATCTTTGTGTTGAACATAACTTTAAAAGTTGCACTTATCAAAGCATTATACATACTTTGAAAAAGGTTGAAGTCTTCAGTCCGTGCGAAAAATTTCTTCGTGTTCACTGCCACACCGTGATTAATGTGCCAAGTGCAAAGAAAGTGAGTAGACGTGGGAAAAACCAACTCAATTGCTTTCATTAATCCCAACTCCCTATCAGTTACAATCACCCTTGGTTTACCCCACCCATCCATGAGGTTATTAACATTCTCAAACACCCAAATGTAGTTATCTTTCGTCTCTCTTGACATAAATACAAACCCGATGGCGAATGTGAGCTCGGTTGGCGTCACACCGATTATCTCAAACAATGGCATGCGATACCGATTGGTCTTGTAGGTGCAATTCATAATCAAAACAAAAGGAAAACATCGAAGTAAATTTATGGAGTAAAGATGAGACCAAAACAACTCTGTCACAATGTCGATTTCCTCGTCTTTCCTATGCCACAAAAGATAACTACAAAACATATTAGTGAATAACTATGGGACTAACACATGGGTTTAGATAGTTTAGTCCCATTTGTGTATCTTGTTTGGTTGGGAGTGTTAAGGTTGGGATTAAATGAAGTTGTCCATGTAAATGCATGAGTTGTTGCATTTGTGATCTCCCCCCGAAAGGAACATGCATTTCTTTCAAGCTTCAAAGTCGAAAGGAATAAAGCCTCTTGCAATTCCCACCGAACTTTCAACTACAACATATTCAACATGTTCATTCGTGAAATCCAAAGCTTCAAATATATCGTGAGAGAGAGAGAGAGAGAGAGAGAGAGAGAGTGTGGGGCGGAAGCAATGATTGATGTGTTATCTACATCCCTTTTTCTTTAAGTTGTGTCCCGCCAGATATCTCTGAACGGAGGAGGGCGTCTCGCGAAGAAGATGAACAGAGAGGGGTGAGAATTGTTGTTTGGTGTTTGTGTTAATGGGAGGGTAAAGTGGTAATCTCCTCCACCACCCACTAAGGATGTTTCCCAAAAATGGTGGTATTATTTAATCCATCATGCCTCTAAACTAGTCCCATTTGGACTAGTTAATCCCCACAAAAGATTAACTACGTTCTAATCCAGGGCTAATACCACGAACCAAACAGGCCATCGTGTCCGGCAAATGCATGAGTTGTTGCGTGATCTAAGTGACCTTTGTCTCCTTATAATAACCAACTTTTTCATGATTCTCGCTTGATGTTTCCTTGCATCATCTGTACAACCACAGCACGTTCTTCCAAAACTAACAGACCAACGTATAAGTGACCCTCCTTATAATAACCAACTTCATGATTACGCCGCCCGCACGCCATTGTCACATGCTATAAACGGTTTTCATGTTCCTTTATGTTTATAGCAAATGGACATCCACATTTTTTGTGTCATTTCTTCTCCTTGATGTCCCTTTTAAAACCTCCCATTTGTCATCTATCAAAGTTTTTTCCTTAACAGTAACTTTTTTCTTAACTATCTTTCATTTTCTCAAGTCTTTTGGCGTCACTCCTATAACTACCATACCTTTCGCACACCATGTTAACCCTTCCCCGACAACGACCATCACATTCTGCATCAGAATTCTTCGTGACAATAACGAAATTCTTACTCGATCCGCGACTTTAAACCCATTTTACCCACTCATCCCTACTTAGAAATGGCCCGTTGGGGATGAAGTCATTTATGTAGTCCACAAAATCAGAAAAAGACAACAATCCCTGCAAAATAGTAACTAACAGCATCACGAAGGCCCTTCAATCAATACTCGCAAAAAACGACACAATTTAAGTAGTTTGGTTAGATCTAATCAAACACACATCAACTGTTTGGTTATACACACCCGAGTTATAGTTAATTGCACAGTGGGTATCGACCGAACGGATCGCGTTCACACGGTCCTGTGTGACCAAAAAAATTGGCGAGCAACAACACTAAAAAAATACAATGAATTTTAGAAACAAAGAAAACAAGAAAATATACCTCTATATCTTGCACATTCGCACCCCCTTGACGTTCATCCTCCATTTTCGGAGCTCAATAGACACCAAACAACAGTAATGAACAATGCACTACAACACAAAATTTTGTACAAATCCATTAAACCAAATCAACACTTTCGAACCATCAATTTTCATAAAAATGCATGAATAGATCGATTCTTACAATATTATTGTGCGCTAAGATGCAACTTCTCGTCATTCGTAGTCACCAGTGGTCGGACGGGATCGTCGGAGACAAACGTGGAATGTTGTGGGGTGCCCAATTGTGACAGAAAAGAAAGACTTGGAAGTCATTTTGTAAGTTTATGGGGGTAAATACATCATTGGGACTGAGGGCAAATTTGGAAAGGGTTTCAATACTTTTTAGTGGCTTACACATAAGGATTTGTGGGGTGCGCAAAGCTTCACCCTTTTTAATTATTTAATGGGTTGGGCCTGAACCGAGCCAGGTTTGACCCAACCACATGGACCAGGGTCGGCCCGACCCGGTCCACCCGAACTTGAGTTGGTCCGACCCGGCTCACCTGGGGTAGCCAGGCCCGACCAGCCTGGCTACCCCCTCCCCTTTCAATTTGTCTCTGGAAATCCACAAAAGAATTGAAACAAGTTTTTTAAAAAAACTATTTTTTGTACTTTTATAAAAAATAACAACAACCAACAAGATCAACATCGCTACCATTTAAGCTCCCAAATTATCTCCAAAAATTCATCATTTACCTCAGTATTGGAAGTCACGGCGGGAGCTGCCAAAAAGGAAGGATTTCGTGAGAGAGACGATCGAAATTTTTGAAAGTAAGGGTATGGGAGAGCTTGGTGAGGGATAAAAATGAGATGGGTATGAGGAGGAAGAAGATCGTTGGAGAATGAAAGGGGTTCATGAGTTTTGTTTGGAGATAATAGAGAAAAGTGAGTTGTGGGTATAAGTGATTTGATGGGTGATGTGGTGTTATGAGTAATGTGACTTCTAAACCTCTGACTACCCCATACACCCGTGTTACGTGTAACCCACGATGTCCTACACTCTCGTCACTACATGTGCATAACGCGACCAATGAAAATCTTAATTAGTACGACTCGAGTTATTGAGTAATAATACAACAAACATGAATCACACAAAAGCAACTATTTATACATTGGTTGGCGTGCCCTAGACTTATCGACAGTGTCCAAGTGGGTTCGAGCTACGGGTCCTAATCTGTAATTAATAAATCAATTATGATTAATTAGAGCGGGTCGTTACAATACTATTTAGTTGAATTAGATGCAAAGTTAAGCCTAAGTTAAAGAAATAGATTCGGGTAAAAAGTTAAATAAATTAAACAGAAAATAATGGAGAAATTGGTAAATAAATGCATATAAGGGTATTTGTGCAAAATACAAGAAAGGATGGACTTAATGTGGACACTATGATCATCCTAACGAGACTAAGATGAGATGTGAGGTTGTGATTTGGTCAACCAAACTCTAATCTCATTAACTAAATATTTAAACTACAATTAGGGCTTCAAGCCACTTTTGCTTGAATTAACTATAGAGAGAATTTAGGGACGGAACCCTAAAACACTTGCTTGGTGGATTAGTGGAGGGGAGAGAACTCTCATCAAGATCTCACAAAGCAAGGTAATAGCTTGTTTCGTCTTCTCTTATTTTCTCTATTTTCGCATATTTAATTTTGGAATGAAATCATGGTTTCTCTTGGATTTTTAAGATAGAAGATGAACTCTTATGCCTTGATTTGTGATTTGGGTCATATTTATCTCATCTTCTTTGGTTTGTTCAAATGGATTTACAAAACCTTTGTTTCGATGGTGAATTCGTAGTTCGGATACATTCTTTGGTAAAACGGGAATGATCTTGTAGTTTCAAACTCGTTATTCATTACTATTTTGATTGGATCTGGACTATTCGGGGTCAACGTGAGTTATTGGAGAATTTGAAAATTAAATTCTGGATCTGGAATTCTCAGTTCGTGCTTAGCACCAAGTGATGACCTCAATCCCTGGTGTCCATTTATACCTTTTAGGGCTATGTTACTACGTTATTCAATCACAACCAAATTACTTAACATAAACCTCACCATGGCCTTCAAAACTCATTGGAATCTATCGCGTCGTCGAGCTTTGTCGAAGTCTCGCCTCTGATCGGCCCGACAACGCGCCGCCGCGCCGTTGCTCCATCCCGTTCACCGCGCGGTTGCCGAAGCCGCGTCGCAGCCGGAACCGCTCCGCTGCCGGACTGCACCGCTGCCGGAGTCGCTCTTCCACTAGAGTCGCGCCTCCTCACCAGCGTTACTGCTCCTCGCCGCCGGTCATCATCGTCTTCCCCACCATCGAGCCACTTCTTGGTCGCGGGAACCGCCGTCTGCGGCCTTCACGTCGCCCGCCCCCTCCGCGAGTCACCACTTGCAAGCTTCGTCGTCTCTCTCTCTCTCTCTCTCTCCCTCCCTGTCGTGTCTCTCTGTCTCTCTCTCTCTTTCCCTCTCTCTCATCTTTTCTCTCTCTCTCTCTCTCTCTCTCTCTCTCTCTATTTTTTCTTGAGGAAAAAAATAAATGTGCCCTCTAGATTCGTTCGGAGCGAAACTCGAGGCACATCAAAAATATATTTATTCAAATGCTTTCCATAAAAATTGGGCAGTGCGCAACTTGATGCACCATAAATATTCACACCACTACCACCTCATTTCGCAATCTCGACACTCGCGCCACACGCATCACAAGGCGCATCCAATGTATATGGTTTTAATGTGACCATATTAAAACCATTAGAGCCATTATAGCCACATTAAGTCGCCACATCGGTCCCACGTCGGCACACGACTCGAGGCGCGTCTCCGTTCATGTTTCGGCTAACTGAATTCCCCGCATATACCTTTCTCAACAATTAGCATTATAATCTCAATTTGGATATTACTAGATAATACACACATCACAGAAAAATATCATACCTCGGTGTCTCCACCCGAGATTCGGATATACATATTCGATGAGTGGGTCCCAAGTACGACCCTGACAAGTGGCACAAGTCAGATTTTCGGGTCGTTACACACCATGTCAATGCCTCACTTATAGGCAATACGATGCTGGTCATGATGCTACTTGAGAATTTTGAGATTTGATCCAGCAATCCCCAACATCATTTCATATAACGTATGGCGTTAACAGGTCACTGAACCTATTTTTGGGTTGTCAATTTAAAGTCCAATGATTGTACCCAGCGCCCTGTGGATAAACCTACGACACTGGAAAGGCGCTAAACTCCTTCCAGAATAAAATTGGATGTCGATGTTTTCCAAAATTACAGAGTTTTATCGAGATATAACATCGAGACAAGGATCGGGGTAGTGGTAACTAACCCCTAAAACCTTTGTCACTATGACGTTGCTACAGCAAAGGTGTGACATTGAGTAAACTTACCTCAAACAAAGTATGTTAATAATACATACATGAACTTATACAATTGTGTACACGAGGAGAATCGGATAGGAACTTTCAAGTTAGGATTGGGATAGGATAGCAGTGCTTTGAGCTAAGTGGGGATTACTTTATCTTCAATCATGTCATGTTATTGACAATTAAGGTATTGTTTTGGGTCATTTCTACATTATTTAAAAAAAATCCTCAAAGCGTATGTAATTATCCTACCCAATTATTACACAAGTCAATTTCCTACGCTCTGTGCTGGAGTGATTAAAACTTAATAATAAAGTTAATAAATTAATTTACATGAATATATTGTAATATTTTTTACAATTAAAATTACAATTCACAATAATCAACCAATATTTCTTGAAAAAATATACAATAAAGGGTTAAAAAAATATTTACTTATAAATCATTGAAGTAACCATTCATTAAAAAAAAGAATTCAAATAAACTTAATTGTTATTTTAGTGCCCTAAACAGCATATATAAATAATGTTGTGGTAACCAAATTGATGGTGTAAGATTCGAAACAAAGATTTAATGCATTGATGAATAAATCATCAAATTGACCGTTGTTTAGTTGTTCAAAGTTGGGTTTTTCGTTTTTCAAAAAATGGAGGGATGAATATATTTTAAAACAATCACAAATATATAAATATCTATTTTTCGCTTTTCAAAAATATGGGGGATGAATATATCTTAAAATAATAAATAACACAAATATATAAATATCTTAAAATAAAAATTAGAAAAATTAAGAAAATCCTAAAAATGAATAAAGTTAATAAATTAACTTACATTAATATATTGTAATATTTTTTACAATTAAAATTACAATTCACAATAATTAACCCATATTTTTTAGAAAAAGAATATACAATAGATGGGTAAAAAAATATTTACTTATAAATCATTGAACTAATTATTCATTAACCCAAAAAAAAAGAATTCAAATGAACTTAACTTGTAATTTTAGTGCCTAAACAATATATATAAATAATGTTGAGGTAACCAAATTGATGGTGTAAGATTTGAAATAAAGACTTAATGAATTAATGAATAAATAATTATTTAGACCGTTGTTTATATTTTTTCGTTTTTCGAAATTATGGAGGGATAAATATATCTTAAAATAATAAATAACACAAATATATAAATATTTATTTTTCGTTTTTCAAAAATATGAGGGATGAATATATCTTAAAATAATAAATAACACAAATATATAAATATCTTAAAATTAAAAAAATTGAGAAAATTTTAAAAATGAAATGGTGGAAGGAGAGAACATTTGAATCTTTCTCTCTCCTTCAATTATATATATATACAAGTAAGTTATAAAAAGTTACACATGTCATACCCACATAAATTATGAATACTTCTTATTATTAACTAATTGTTTCTCTGCGCGCACAGGTGTCAGTGAAAACATTCATGATTTATATATATATATATATATATATATATATATATATATATATATATGAAAAAGTGCATGAAAATAGGAAAGTTACAAAATAATAGGTGTCGTAGTTGACCCCTATGTCAAGTAAAAACTATATATAAAAAAAAAAAAAAAAAAAATCGGCGTGCTCGACCCTTTACATAAGCCAACCCATGGTACTTGTGCATCATTTCAAACACAAAAAAATCATACAAACATGTGCACTTGGAGACTCAAACAAAAATTCAAATGAGGGTCAAGCACTCCCCAAAAAGTTCTCAAACTGGATGAGGGAGAATTACAGCATAGAAGAATGGATGAAAGGTGGAATTTATAGGGGAATAGAGCTTGCACTACACTCAATTCCATGTATCTGCCCACAATTTTTAAAAACTTTTACCACACTCTATTCTATGTATTTGCCCATGGTTTCAAGTAGAATGTACTAATTCTATTAATCTATTCGTTGATAATATAACCATTATTAATTATTAATAGATGCACACATAATAGATAATTATATATCTTGGGACAATCGATAATAGAAATAAATAAATAATTAAAAATTAAAAAAATAGAAAATTAGAAAATTTAAATGGTGAGTGGAGGTAGCTTGTGAACTTTGTCTTTCCTTCGACTTTTATATATATATATATATATATATATGTTGTGAATTGAGTTAGAACTTGCTAAAAACTAGAGAAGGAAAATAGAAGACTAATAACTTCTACCACTACAAACTACTACTACAAAGGAGAAGAAAAGAAATGAGATAGTTGGAATGAGAAGTTTTCATTCAACTTGGTGTGTAAATTACAATGGAGTTGGCACCTTTATATAGGTCATTTGGTGATGATGATAATTGTACTTATACAATGTGTACAAGTTATACATACACCACAAGTCATACAACACATCACAAACAACATAGACAATACATTGAAGAGTTGGTGTACATCGGAGATGATTACAAGTTACATGACAATATATGGATAAGTGATTATACATTGGAGTTGAATACAAGTTATGTAGAGTGTACAAGTTATATTCAATGTAGAAGTCATGCTTGATGTTACAATTCAATGTGAGAGTCATGCTTGGCAATGTGATCATTCATAAGCTCGGTTAAAGGGTCATCCAATTTATAACAATATATATATAACGTAGGTTTTGGCTGCTACTGCTACAACGTGGGTATTGGGTGCTGCTGCTAGGCTAACAACATCTTTGTTCTTGTCATTACCTTCTTTACATTTACCACATCAATTTAATATTTGGGTTCAGTGGTGAAGCTCATGGTTCTTACATGGTTGATGTTTACATATGCTTGTACATTATAAAGGTTTTTTTCTTTTTCTTAAATTTCTTCTAAGATAAAAACTCGGTATTGTTAATTCATGAGATTAGTTCATGAATTCATGCCTTTCTTATTTTGTCGTTGGGGCATGCATATTTTCAACTAATAAGTTGTCTATTAAAGAGCTTAGACTTGAGGTCCTGCTTGTTTAGCCTATATTCTTTATTAAAAAAAAAAAAAAAAAACTGTATGGGCTAATGAATGCGTGCATGCCATACTATTACTATGAATTGCATTTTTTTTAAGTAACTATTCATTATATACATCATTTTCAATTGCTGAGACATATACTTAATCATTTCATCTTTATGTTGTATTATATACAAATGCTATAAAGTTTTATCTATATAGCTAGCATATTGTAAAAGCAATATGCCTCCTTTAATTGATTAAATACATTTTATATTGTTAAAAAAAAATTGTTTCGGTTACACAATATGGTATTAAAATGTGATTGACACATATGGTCAAATGTGATGAAGTCTAATTTTTGGAAGGTTATGGGAGCTATTGATTACCTTTGTAATAATGTGATTTTTAATTGTTGGTTGTTCTTGAAGTTGATAACGGTTGCTAACGGTCGATTATTAATTCAGTCCATTCAACCCCTCAAATATGAATATGTGCCATTAAGAAAAATAAATTGATCGGTTAAAAATTATTTTTGCTGCCCATTTTAAGTTGGTTATGTCATTTAAGTAGGTATTTTATTTCATTTGGTCAATAATGACCTTTGGCAATCCATTTCATAACCTTTTTCAGTTTCATTTTATTGACCTATATATTAATTGATCGATGATTCCTTGATTAGTGAAAAGAATACTTATTGACAATGAAATCATATGTGCTTTGGCCATTTTAATTATCATTCATAAATTTCTTATATATTTTAACCACAATATTGCATGAATTTATCATCATTTCAATTATATCTTACATGCTTTGGCTATGATTGGTTAAATTCAATTTCGTTTTATTATTCCATTTTATTATGGGTGGCATTTTTCATTATTTGTATCATATATATATATATATATGTATACACAATTTTTTAAAATAAATAAATAAAAAATAAAAATAATAACAATATATGGGCTGGAAACTAAAAGATGCAGGGCTACTGGTTCTAAATTGTCCTTAGACAAGTTCATTTGGTGTAACAACGCCACATATTGTTAAATAGTTAATAAAATGATTATATATGCATTATATACTTTATATATACCTATATATATATATATATATATATGTGTGTGTGTGTGTGTGTGTGTGTGTGACATAGTTTTTTCTCAAAATTATTAAAGATTAATTTTGTTATAATCTTGATTTTTATAATACAAATAATACTATAAGTTTGAGTTGGTAGTGGTAAGCCTTGTCCCCAGTAAAGCTAAACATTAAAAGGGAGATGGGTTATCCTATTCTAGGAGGTCGGTTGTTAAGTAGAATTCATCTTGCCACTCAACCTAGAGTTTGTCCCATCAACTCATACAAGTGATATATTTTGTGTATGAAATAATCAAGTTGTGAACATATATTTAATCGTGTATTATATAAAAATGAGAAAACTATTTACATGATTGCTATTTTTCAATCATAATATAAGTTGCTGCCTAATTAATATTATAATTAACAAGGATAACTTGTTATGACTGTTAGATGCTAAATTTTTTTTATAAAGCATCTACAAGGCTATGCGACATATACATGTAATCTTTATATTTGTTCGCTAATATCTCTATAAGAGATTTATAAGTGAATATTTCACTTTATATCCTTTCACCTTATATTTGGAACAATATATATATATATATATATATATATATATATATATATATATATATATATATATATATATATATATGAATACCAAAAATGGTAAAGCTCTGCAAAGCTCCTAATAAGCGGTTGGGTCTCAAGCTGTAAAAATAAATCAGTCAACTTTGAGTAATAATTTTGTAAAAAAAAATTACCTCTTGGTTGAGGCTATATACGAAAACGAGACTAAGGCGATGATAGAAACATTCATGTGGTATATCTCGATAAATTATTGCAACAAAATATCGAGCATGTACATCATTAATTTAATATGAATATTATGATGAATTGGCTTTTTGCCTAATAATAACTGAGTGAAATAATAGGATATTATATATAATATCGCTACTATCCAATTGGTTTCGCTTCATGAAGCATTTGTTGCATTATAAAATGACCATGATCACAATAATAAAATTATGGTGTGGAAAGGAGAGAGGATTTGGGAAAGGTCATATAAGTAATTTCATGATAACTGAATAAAAATGGTATACCACATGAATTTTATAAGGGAAAATTATTATTGACAATGAGTGCTCATAATTGTGGCCATTTTTTTCACGTAGAAAAAACCATTAGGTCTAAATATTGTCATATATATGCCTAAATATTTTTTAAGTGACCTTTAACCATGCCTTCAAAATTAAAGGCACAATTATGAATTCTATTACTATAAATGACTCATTACAAATGACACTGAAAGATGTATTCTAATCACGAGTCAAATAAAAGCGATGAATATATGTCATGTTTATTATCAATGCCTTATCTAGAAGAAATTTTCTCAAAATAATATAGTAATTTCTCTATATGCTTGTGGTTTCATATGAAAAAAAAAAATCCTACCTTCATCTTGTAGATATATAGAAGGCGTATTAAAATAAATGTTGTCATACATGACATTTATAAGGCGGAATGATCATTTTGATCATCCATAATTATCAATATGCCAATAACAATTCATAATGACATTATTTAATAACCAAAATTTTTATCAACTGGTGATTACAATTGTGATCAGCTATAATATACGATGTCTTGAGCCTTTAATAGGAGATTTATTTATAATATATTTTTGCTGATTGTTACTCTCGTAAAGCAATTTTTCCACTATTAGGGGGAAATATGAATGGTATGAAATTGCTTAGAATGCATCGGCTTTGTCGCAATATGATCATTGTACAAATAAGATATTGCATTATCTATAAACTTAGTTGCAAAGATATATTAATGACAAAAGCTTCCATTGACTTGAGCGAATAGGTATACTACGCAGACAATGCCGTAGCGATCACCATTTCAATACATTCATCAATTATTGAGTAACCTCTAAACCTGACAATTAACCTCTCTTCTATTGACGTAATAATGACAGACGACAGTAATAGGAAAACATAATAAATACAATATAGCAACGGCAAAGCCTCAATATCAAATTACTTAGGGTTGACTACATGGATCAAACACTTTCACTTGGCTCAATTTGATGCAATTGATGATGTGCTTTGTTAATATTTTAATCCTTTATAATTAAATCATACCAACCTACTTTAAGTTTACCCTTATAACTTCAAATTCCTTCAATTTCTTGTGTCTAGTTCTCTAAGAAGGGCATTTGCAGATTGTTTCTGGATGCATCCAAACCATCGGATCCACCCTCCCAATTTTTTGCATTTACTGGTGCTACTCCTACAGTCCTACTTTTATCTTTCTGTGTTTACTACAGCTCCACTATAGCATCCCATGCATGATATGCTCACTTTATTTGTGTTAATTCTTTACCACCAAACATTCCTCTCATAAAGCATAAGCCTTGACTAATTTTGGTTTTATAAAATTTTCTTACACTTCAACAGTGATAACAACATAATCAATGGATGATCTTTTAAAAATAAAACTTCAGTAAATATTGCATTGATTGCCTTTGTTTGCATAACTATGCATGTGTATATTCATTATTCACATTCCAATTATTAATACTATGCAAATGGTAGCAAGCTTCCAAAGCTGTTACTTTCTTTATTTATCATTTATTTGAACTACATAAGATGCAATTGTTAGTGGACAAGTATCATTATTTTCGGTTTTCAGCTTTCTAGACTTGTCATTTGATTCATTTGGAGCACAAATTTAAAAAGTTTGACAAGGAAAAAGAAGATTAGAAATGATAGTGGCACTCTCTCAAGTGAAAATGCTTCAACCGAGATTGGATGAAATGAATACACTTGACCAACATGGTTGGGTACTCAGGTTCATTGGATAAGAGTCAATGTCTCTTAATCAAATGTCTCAAGTTCAATCCCTCGTTATGAAGGAAACCTTAACCAAATGTCCCTTAACTGCATGTATGAGCTACACACTAGGTTTTGACACCGCTGTTAGCTTTCGACACCAGGCAGAGAGGACTAAAAAAAATAAAATAAAATCTTCAATTCTTTTAGTTAATGAATCCTTGAGTTGAAGACAGACAATGTTTCTCACAAGTGATTGGCAAAGACTCACTAAGTAATAAAACAAAACATGATTTTCTACCAAAGAGAACTCTTGAATTTTCATTAATCAAAACTAATTAAAAAAATTATCAAAAAAACTACTAAAAATAACTGCCAAAACTATCAGACATGATAAAACTTTTATAGGCTACTTATATCTAATGTAATCCAACAACAACCATGATACATCCAACTCCGAAGGTTAATGAACTCGCCTTCAAAAAAAAAAAACTAATGAACTCCAACATCTCATATCACTTAAAGGAAAACACCAAAATTTATAAAACTCCAATTCTCACACAAGTTAGATCACCTACTCCTAAAATCATGCACACAACTTTCTACTTGAACAAATAAAATGAAATAAAAACACAAAACCTACTCACACTAAGACATTCAATCCATGTGTCCTGCATCAGAAAGCAGTGCTCTTATGCAGCTATTTATAGAAATTCATAAGCAAATCTGGCAATATTAACGCTTAACAATTTTATACCACTCACAAATTCATAATTCACAGTGATTCTTCCAAGAATAACTAGATCTTGCACTTCTCTTTTGGTAAAGGAATTTCCTTTAATGTTAGTGATTTGTTCTTTTTGCTAAACAATTGAAATATTCGAACCACAAGAATAGTGAAAATCTGCAGGCTGAACATAGAGACACTCTCAATTGTTTGTTAACCAAGTCAATTCAAGTTAACAAGCCAAAAATAAGAGGATGAAAGCTATCCACTGAGAAGTACATATTGGTTTGGTAGGCTAAAACCATTTTGACCTAACCTAAATTACCAAGAGAAGAAAATACTTAAGCCGGTACTCTCTTTAAAATTACATTTGCAATTGAGACCAAGCTTGCTTGGTAACTGTCTGTTGAGTTCCTGATTAAGAAAAGCATTTCTGAAGAAAGTCTAGTCGCAACTACGAATCCAATCAATTCGTTGAGCCCTTCATAACTTACCCAAGAAGTGGATAGCTACAGAAATAAGAATCAATGCCAAAAGTGTGACCTCATCTAATCCAAACAAATTCTCACAATAGAATCGGAAAATAAATGCACAGAAGAATTTATCTAGCTCTAAAGAACAGAGAACAAGAAATAAAGAAAAGTCATGTTACTTCTTTTATCAATATTTTTAGATAATAAAATTATCCAAACATATGGCATATATATACTCTTTACAATGATCAGATGATCTTCACTTGTACTGGCATGCTACACCTCATATAACTGCCTACTCAGAAGGCTAACTGTAGGTAGTTTGAGTAGGCTAAACTCACTTTTTAACTAACATAAGTATAACAAATCTAATAGAGACAGTTTGATAAAGCACCACTCTTTTGATATTCAGAGTCAAGTGAAAATGAAAACCAAAATATGCCTAACCTTATTGTTGAGTTTGACCCATATCTCTAGCATGCTTTTTCTTTTTTTTTTTTTTTTTTTTTTATGATAAATGAATTGGATGTTTAGTTATATTGAAGAATAGTCTCCTCAAGATTGTCCCAAACACTACAAAGGTATTCCTTCTTTTCTTTTTTGTGCTTTAGATATGTTTTGCTAGCTATGACATACATCTCCAACAAAAATCATGTTGAGTTCTAACCAAAAAAAAAAAAAAAAGGTCCTAAAGATTAGGGTGAGTGGAAATACCCAAGGAAACTAGCAAATTAGCTGAGCAATCTACACTACCACATTGAACATAGACCAATATCACTGCCCATACTTCCTCAATGTTCCTCAAAATAAAATCTCTCCAATGACCCCTACACCTTGCCCCTCTCATAAAAATGGAACTCAAGGCACGAGTACGCAAAGCCACTCCAACAAAAGCTCAATCTTAATTCTGAAACCAATTTAAGGGATGTATTCAATTGAGATTTTAATAGACTTTTGGTTACTTTTATTGACTAAAAAGTTTAGGGGTATTCAATTAAAACTTTTAGAGAGTCTCTAAAAGTAAGGTGTATTCAATGTGAACTTTTATAGACTTTTAAAAAGTCTCTAAAAGTTTTGGGGTATTCAATTTAAACTTTTAGAGAGTTCATAAAAGTAAGGTGTATTTAATTTTTTAGTGACTTTTGTAGATTGGTTAAAAATCTTGACTTTTGTAGACTTTTTGTATAAAAATACACATAAAGAAGTCTTCAACTTCTCCTCGCTTCAACCCATAAACTTTTATAGACTTTTAATTTTTGTTGGTTACATTTTTCAATAAGGACTTCATTGTTTACAAAATGACTTTTTCTTATCAATGATTTTTATCAACTTCTCCAATCACTTCACAACTCTTGGATTTCATTGCTTACCCATTATACTCTCATATCTATGTTGATGAAAATGGTTTGATGTCATTATTAACAAAATCTCATTCTTGCATCACTATACATTTTTTATAGTTTTTTTTTTGACAAAGAAGTTTCGTTCATTTAGTGTATTATTCTCAAAAAGTGTAGTATATATTATTATTTTTGAAGAAAATAATTGTATAATTTTTTTAAAATGCAAGAAGTGCATTTTTTTAGAATTTAAACTATCATTATTAAGGAAAAAATATATTTTTTTTTGCTTAAGTCAAACAAAAAAATAAAGTGCAAGATTTTTACACTAAAATATTTTCAATTATCTTTTCTCAAAAAAACATATTTCCAATGATCCTACCACTATAGGATGATTTATTTACCAATTTATTATGTTGATATTTATTTACTTATTTGTTATGCTACTACCTTGAGAGTAATTCATTAATATGTCTATATGTTTTTTTTACTAAAATACAACAATACTTTTTTAAATATTAGTAATAGTTATTAAGAAAAAAATATAATTATTTATTTTTTTCGAATAAAGTGCAAAATATTTGTTTCATTTTAAAAATCACAATAATCTATTAGTATCATCAAAATCATATTTAAGAAGTTCACAAAAGTCACTAAAAATCTTAAATGTTGATAAAAGTCATCATAACGAAATCTACATAAAAGTTTATCAAAGTCTTTCAAAGTCTACCAAAATCTATAAAACTTCATAAAAGTCATTCACTTATAAAAGTAACCAAAAGTCTATTAAAATCTCAATTGAATACACCTATGTTAAATGGGAGACTTAAGTCAATGTCGAAAAATAATTTTAACTTGACAACTATCAAAATCACTCAAAGATGATAAATCGTCTATGGTTCTTCTTCCTACGGTATCCACGAAATTAAAAAGCCCTAGGGCTCCTATTTCTAACTCAACAAAGATAGGAACCAAATTCATACTTAATTGAGGCAAAACTACTACGAAAAATCAAGGCTACAAAAAAGAGTCATGATTCGAACTTTAAATAAATAAGAAAAAAGACTAACCGTGCCTCAAAATTCAAGCACTAGATCACACATATTCAATCCTTGTTGCATGCAAAATCCAACGGAACATCAGGAACTATACAAATGGAAGAATTCAAAGCAACAAAAACACTATGGAAGAAAGGTTGCAACACTCAAGGATCCATACATTCGAGAAAATCATTTAGGTTATGATTGAGCAAGTCACAAGTCTCGTGTTTTAAAGTTCAAGCTCTAAATTTTGGAGGCATGGCCGGTTTAGACACCTCTAGGTTAGAGGTGGCATTGATCTCCACAAAACCTCCCAAATCATGCAAATCGCATGGTTTGATCTGTTTTTTTAACTTGCGGGCGGTTTAAAAAACTCACGGTTTGGTGGTTGTTTTCATTTACAAAAAACCGCAGTTCACCAAACCTCAAAAACTACCCCTAAACTTGGAATATATTAAAATAAAGTTGAAGCATTTTCTTGTTATTTTAACTTTCAAAATGATGTTACACTCATAATTTTGATTGAGTTAATGTGTATTATTGTGTTTTTGGTGGATGGTCATGTATGAAAATATATTTTGTTGATGAGATTGTATAGAATGTGTGACTTTTTTTGCTGAAAATGTGTCGCAAAAAACCCGCAAAACCAAATTGACCGAACCGCGCAAACCTCGGTCGATTTGGTTGTGGTTTTGAGGTTTCGCGGTTTGATGGTGGTTTGCAAAATGGTCAAACCGCGAACCTTTGATTTGGTGGCGGTTTGATGATTTTCACCACCAAACCGCGATTTGCCCACCCCTACCTCTAGTGTTGAGGACAAGGTAAATAATTAATGGGGGGCTTTATAGTTATTACTAGCATACTTAAATAATACAAGGCATTTTTCCTTGAATAGTACATTTAGGGGTAAAAATTATCAATCCAACACACCCACCAAAATATTTTCAAAACTAACACACTTTTGGCCACGTCACCGCCACATCACGCGCCACCTCAAGGGTTTGGTGTGGTCACTGAAAAAGTGACTTCGAAAAAAAAAAATTTAATGTTGGCAGCGAATACCAGATTGATGCTCAACTAATCTCTCGGTAGTACATAATTACCTCTCTAAACAAGATCACTTGAATCACTATGAGACTAAGATATTTTTTGAAATATACTAGTTTAATATATTTATGTATAACTTAAATGGCATCCAAACATTATTGATGTGCCCTTTCTTATGGAGCTTCAAAGGTTGGCCTTCTTTGCCACATTGTTGTTGATTTTGGCCTTATTTGTTTACATCGACTATGGATTAAAAGTTTAGTTGAAAAAGAGTTAACTTTTGATATTGCCAATTTGCAGCGATGTTCAATATCTCCTTGTTTATTTTATTTGATAGTAACTGAAGTTTGAAAATCAAATTTCACACCTGAGCACTGCTTTTGTATTTCCATGTAATGAAGGGATGTCATGAGATGGTGATATTTCTAACAATATTAGATAGAAGATTACTACATCAGTTGTACGATTTGATGCATCCTACTCTGATCTATATAAATATATTATGTAGGCTATGATAACTAAATTCTCCACCATCTCAACAATGAAGCTTTCAAATGATTTGAAGGTAGAGAACATCGACAAATTGTAAATATGGGAGTGCAAGGTTAAATGGAGTTGTTGTTTCCAATAATAGCAAACACAAAGTCTCAATACAAGAGGTTCATCAAGAAAAAATAAGTTAAAACCCATAAAAAATAAAGAACTTGAAAGTTGAATTGATATAAATGATGAAATTGGTAGGTGATCAACTACAAAGAAAAATGAATAAGAAGAAAATGTCTTATAACAGTTTAGAAAAAGTCCTAGTCCGACCCCAAATAATGACTTCCAGTCCCACACCGTGTTCTCTTGACGACTCGGACATTACGGTTTAAAGCTAGTGGAATATCTGAATGACCCACATAAGCCGGATTTTGAGCATCTTCTATTTGAATATCATCGTTGTCACGCATTCCGCCATCATGAGTACTTGTACTCCCAGATAAATTCATCATTATTGGACTTGCATGAAAATGGCACGAAGATGTAGATGCCCTGTCAAATGGAAAGGCTTCCATAGCCTCGAATGTCATGTTGGGAGGAATTGATGGAGTATGTGGGGTCCCAAACTCGTTGAGAGGCACTGATGGAGTATACGATGGAGTGTCATGCCTCGAAGGTGTATCAGCATGGGAAGATTGATGAGAAGCTTGAAATGAACTGGGCATATTATGCATCCGATAATCTGCGTGTACTGCGGTCAAAGTCGATGCAGCTACATCTCTAACACGTGCAATAAATACATCATCACCCAGTGTCAACTGATGAATTGAAGTAATTCCATGTGCGTACATATGGAATATTGATGAAGTTTTATGCGAAAGTACAAGGAAAACAACTATTTGGCAAGGCTTCATAATTGGAAAAAATGAAATTGTACTACCAAGGCCTCAACAATAGCTCCACGGGGAGACATGAATCGTCGTGTAATGCGACGATACCATAACGTATACGGGTTGTAAAAGTCCATTGGCTCCTCTAAGATTTCATCAGTTGCAATATTGGAGGCACGTTCGTTCCACATGCAGACATAATCACTATGTTTTGCGCTCCAATCCTTATCCATCTTCCCTCTCAAGTCAATCTTATGTAGCTGCATGTTTTTGCTCTGTAAAGGTGGTATCATTTGTCTCAAACCGAATTATCGCATGACTCTATCGGGATTATACATTTCGACAACACAGAAGAAAATCAAAGGTGCGCTCGTTCGCCAAATAGCACGACCACTGCTACAGTACGCAGGTAGGTCCATTATCACTATCTAAGGATACGGTTCCCATATTACCTGTAGTCAATAAAAACAACTTGAAATGAATAAAATACGCATTTTCCATGATGTCGATATAAGCGCTACGTGGAGAAGTAATTCTGTATATCTCTTACTTCATCGGGTGCTTGCATGTCAATCATTTCTCTGCACTTTGTCAGGACGTGCATTGATGTTCCCGTGGTCTCCAAAGCATGTCTCCACCTGCACAAATGAAAAAAAAATCACACAATGCATGAATGTCGTTACATGTAGATAAATAAGAAGAAATTGAAATTATTAGGTGAGAAAATACTAATTACCTATGACCAAATGGAAGAGGTGGGAATAATTCTTCGTTTTGTATGATGTCGTCTCGAAGAACGTTTCCCATTATTGGTGCAAGAAATGGCAACCTATCCCATGCCCATAATTGCAATAAGATGACCAGACATGCAATCTCTGCTCCATCAATGTCGGCCGCAAGACATAATTGTCTGTATAGGTGAGCCAGAGTTGCACTACCCTAATTGTACTATCATGCCGCCTCGAAATCCTCCAAAAATTGCAAATATGTGATGTGAACGAGGTTGTTCGACTTGTCTGCAAATAAAGTTC
This sequence comes from Stephania yunnanensis, assembly GCA_039657365.1. NCBI lineage: Eukaryota > Viridiplantae > Streptophyta > Magnoliopsida > Ranunculales > Menispermaceae > Stephania > Stephania yunnanensis. The sequence goes on along the minus strand of CM077589.1, from coordinate 42,348,843 downwards.
CTCCTAGAAGTTGTAGGATGTATGCTCTCGCATAGCGTTGCACTTCCACATCATTAGCATTGTTTGGGAGGCAAATTTGAATCCGCCCTCCAGTTCTGTTATTTTATGGGAATGGGAATCCCAGTTGTGTCAAGCATAAGGCATCGTAATCTTGCTCAACGCGACCAGTAATTGGTAATCCATCAACAGGCAACCCCAAGATGATTTGTACATCTTGGAGGGTTATAGTCATCTCGCCAACTGGGGAAATGAAACGTGTGAGTTTCTGGCCTCCACCTCTCTACAAGGGCCGTTATGAGATGCCAATCAATTGATGTGAAGCCTACTCGCGCAGTCCCATAAAATGATAAAAGCCAGCTTCCTGAAGATGCTCAACTATGCGTTCATCCAGTGGGACCAACCGATGAAGTGCAGCTGAATTACGCCTGATAGTCAATATACCAGGCTCCTATGGAGATATGTGATTTAAGTGAAATTAGTTAAAATGTAGCTACGCAGCTATTAAAGTAGAGAAACAGACGAAAAGAAGTACTACCGGTCCATTCCAAACGCATGTAGATCTACGTAAAGCTTGCATAGTCAACACCGAATCATCTATAGGGCCAGGATCCATATCACGCATGAACCCCAAATCATTAGCAATGTAGTCATTAGTTCCATAAACCAATGAAGAAAGAATGGTAAAGAAGATACCCACCATTAAAGAACGTCAAAGTAGTTAAAAAAATAGTGTGCGAAAAATTAAGAAAAGAAGATATGGCTTTTATATATTAGCCTTTAACTAATAAAAAATATGACAAAGAAGAAGAAAACAAGTCACTCTTCAAATTGAAAGTAAGAGCATGTACCACCAACTCATAAGAAAGTGATCAAATACAAGGAAAATATAGGTGAGTGTGAAACATAAGATTTGAAAGAGTTTTTCACTATGAAGCATTAGACGGTTGTCCTTGCTGACGACGACTGCAAGTGCGTCTATTGTGTCCATCCTGCTTACAATTACTACATCGCAGTGTTGTTGGGGTTTCTCTCCATTCCTTCTCTCGCTGCATATGCCGTGACTATTTGTGATTGCCTCTCCAATCCATCTCAGTGTGCAAACGGCTTGTTTGAGGACGACCTTTTTTGACTCGCTTCCGATATGGATCAGGCAGCAACGTGTGGGGAACTCTGGCGTTAGGCCAATAATCTTCGTGAGGAATGGGTTGGAAATTCGCGGCATAACATTGACTATACACAGACAATCTGTAGTATGACTCGATGTACTGACAGTGATCTATGGCAACACTAGCGCAAACTGCTTGAACATGGGAACATGGAATGCCAAAACACTGTCACTTCATACAAGTGCATCTACGGGCCTCCAATTTCACAACTTGCTTGTTACACCCTTTTCTCAAATGATAGCCACGTGGTGCAGCGATGACTTCAAATGTACCATTCTCACGATTTACTAATGTCACATTGTGCCCTCCAGCCACCTTTCCCCAATGTGACAACTTATTCATTGCGTACGTTGTGTACATTTCGCCCCTTCCTAGGGCCGCACCTATTTCGTCGCGTCTTTTGTTAATGTACGTCATGACACGGTAAAATGTAAGCTGCACTAAAGCGGTGATGGGGTAAAATCGCGCGCCTTTAAAGACCCCGTTAAAGCATTCTACATTTGTGACAAAAAAATCCATATATGCATTAGCTTGTAAACGTAATAAATGAAACACATTAAGTAAGTAACAGTAACAAACGTAATAAATCAAACGTAATACCCCGCGAGATTTGTAGTCATCCATCCGTATCGATAACCATTGTCGTATGCGTTTGTCCATTGTGCTCGATCTAGGTCAGCAAACCACGCAATACATTCGGGATTCATTTGATGGAGTTCTTTCATGGATGCCTTAAATTTTCGTGGTTGATGTTGTGCACCGCTAAGTACACCATATCCTTTAATTCTTTGCTCCTGAATCTCATGTTGAAATTACTGCATATGTGACGGAGACAAAATATGTGTTGAGCTCTTACATGGGTCCATCCATTTCGAGGATTGTTCATTGCCAACAATATACCTGGGTGTCGATAAGAAATGACACATATACCATCCCTATCAGTCACATGATGTCGCAAACAAGCCATAAACCATCCCTAGTTGTCTTGACTTTCCTCATCAACAATGGCAAATGCTAAAGGAAATACATGACTATTACTATCAACAACAGTGGCTATTAGGAGTTTTTGTTTGTGTTTTCCATACAAGAATGTGCCATCAATTTGTATCATTGGTCTGCAATGTCTAAAGCCTGCAATAGAAGGTGCAAATGCCCAAAAAACCAATTTGAAGACAACCTCATTGTTGGCATTAGGCTCGCCATGCCGCCATTCTACACATGTCCCTGGATTGCTTTCTTGAAGAGCGGCCATCCACCGCGACAACATTTTATACGATTCTTCCCAATCTCCAAAGACTTTAGCAATTGCTTTCTTCTTCCCCAACTAAACTTTCTTATAATGAACGTCATAACTGAATTTGTCATTGATAATCTGATGAAGCACTAGAACTGAGATGGACGGATCTCTTCTCACCGCATTTTCTACCTCACTACATATAACGGTGGAGTCCAAATGCGCATGATCCTTGGACAGTTTAGCATAGATGCATGTTTGTGGTCCTGTATATGTACTGATCTCAAACATTCCATGCGATTTTCTTCGCGAACACCGCAACCTCCAAGTACATCCATCTAAATATTTCTTACAACGAACAATCCATACATTAGGTGTAGAATGAGTCACCACAAATCGTCTGTGTCCTTTGATGCTATACAATTTCACGGCATGCTGGATATCTACTTTACACATGAACCACATGCCTTTCTCAAATTCGGATGCCTCATTCCATAAAGACCTAGAAGGGATCATTGCATTCTCATAGATGGGTTGCATTGCCTCACTACTCAATTCCATAAATACAGATGAAGGCACGACAAATTCACCTATACCCATGTGCGCACCATCAATTCGAGCAGCCTCTTCATCAAAAAAATCATCGTTCCCAATTTCGTTCGAAATTGGAGGACAAGATAATGAGCCATCATCGGCTATGACTCGATTTAACGTATATCGAATCATGCCATCATCAACATGATGACCATCATCCCCTTCATCGTCTGCATTATCATCGCTACTCTCTTCACTAGTATCCCCGTCACTGCCGCAATAGTCATCATCTTCACTAGTATTCAAATCATCACAGGAACGAGGATCCTCGTCCATTTCGGGATTTGCGGTCATCAAAGGCGATGCACAATGACTATGTTCATAAATTGGTTGAGTTCTAGGTCCAGCTCCAGAATCTAACACTATATTACAATTGGAACTATTGTACGATTGCCTCAGAACTAAATCGATATAAAGCTCCATGCAATTTGGTGGTGGTAATTCTGCCACAATCTCCCGAGCATCTTTGAGACTGGACTCATCATCTATTCGCAAAGGGACATAGTTGGTCGATCCACTTCCAATGTACGCTGGATATCGATATGTCATGGTTAATCTCTGTAATTCATTGTCTATCTGCAATAAATTACAGATACAATGCACAAGTTCATCGTACCCTAAACCCATCTTCGATCTAAGATGTCGAATGGGCGGTTTCGTGTACGAAATCCCTGATGGTCCATCAACCATGTCTCCATTCATATAACACAACAACGTTACTCTTCAATCAACCATTCTTGAATCTATATATGTAGAATATAATTGTTACTCAATAGAAGTGATGATAAAAACCTTCTAATTAAAGTTACGACTATGCGCTATAAATCTCGCAATCATCCAATCACTCATATAAAATTAATCATTATAGAAAGAATTCAAATAAATATGACCTTAATTAATTATAAATGAAATCACTTTTCTTTCAAAAAAATATTGCTTAGGCAGCCTAATAGAATTGGTGTAGTGGTAAAGTTATTAATATATATATATATATATATATGTATATATATGGTAACTAAATAGCCTAGTTATCAAACCATGCCATCATTTACAAATTAATATGTTGGTTTGGTTGGTTGATTCTCTTGAGATTATTCGAATGTAAGTAGGGAGGGTTCAGAAAAGATTTGGGCACCTGGAATTATTTAAAAAAAAAAAAACCCTAGTGAATTTGGTTTACCGCTTTTACTTGGATTCAAACCTATGACCTCTTAGGCTCTTTCTCTTAAATCTCATACCAAATTAGTGAGCTACCCAATTGATTTATTAATTTAATTTTTTTTTATAACAAAAATACCTTATTTGATTTAATTTTGTAGTACAAACAAGTACACAATCTAAAGTTAGGACATGCATGACAACAGTCTTTTACTATCTATTATTAATCACTAATCCATAATCATGTGATCTAGCATATATATATATAGTTATATAATACATTTACTGACAACCTTTAGTTAAAAATTTTCAAGTGTTTCATTTATATAACTCAAAACCATGACATCTGATTAAGAGAGATGGGAGAGTATTATATACGTACACCATCCAATCTTTTTATTTATTTTAGCGAAACCCCTTTAATTTATTGTTTTTTAATTAAGTACCTTATTCCGCAACAAAGAAACTATTATATGCAAAGAACTAAGATGAAGAATGTCATGAGACATTCTTTATTACAAACAACTTTGAGAACTCTCGTACTATAACTAGCTAGATGTGAACATAAAATGGACCTTTTCTTATAGGCAAAATACAATGCACCAGAATCCCATAATTAAAATGAAAAGTGAGGCCACAAACAAGGAGAAAGTAGAAAATACAATCATGGGTTTTGTACTTATAAGGGCAACACAGTCTTTATATCTAACTCAAAAAGACTTGATGAAATTAAAGTCTTGATGAAATATTTATCAAATTAAAGTAGGTGATGTTGCAGTCACTACCAACACATTATTATATATTATAAACAACTTCCCTAGCTAGCTTAGAATATAACAGCCGCTAAAGCAACCTTTGAAAGTGACCACCACCAATGTCTCATCTCTTAAGCGCACGCCTAATGTTCTTCCAATTTTTTCTACTAAAGTATTGACATGTATATGAGATTTTTTGCTTGATTAATACCATACCCCCCTAAACCCTAAATCAAACAATTTCTACTCCCCCCTTGGGTTCTCCACATGTTTTACATCTCAATATGGGTCAATGACATATATCTACACTAATTAATGTATACATTGTACTATATATATATATATATATGTTCTAAAATTAAACTTTCTAGCTATTTAATTAAAAAATTGCGCATATTGATTTTTACAAGGTGTATAGAATTAACATCAAGTAATTGGAAAAAAAAACTAAAAATCCCTGATAGAACTCACATCAACTAATTGGCAAAAATAAAAAAATAAACCGGATAAAAAAAAACAGCTAGCCCCGGATACAAAAAAAACAAAAAATTTAACAACCAACAGTACATGAACCACATGAAGCATAAACAAACAAAATCCCCAAACAAGTTGATCTCACAGAGTTGTATACACAGATTGAGTTCGGGTGGGTTGCGGCTCGGATCTAAAGTTGAAGATGGAGAGAAGAACTGCACCAATGGAGCCAATCTGGGGTCGTGACCTCGGGTCCGGTGGAGTTGAACGAATAGTGGAGTTCGTTCAGTTCGGGGAGTTGAAGGAATGAAGAGTGGAGCTGTTCGTTGGGGGAGTTGAAGGAAGGAATCATTGGGGGAGTTGAAGGAAGGAAGGAAGAGTGAGTAACTGATCTGGATCTGTCTCTGTTTGTTCAGTGGAAATCGTGACCTCGGGTCACGATTTCACTTAAATGGAAATCGTGACCCGAGGTCACGATTTGCCGATTTTCCAACAAAAAATGTCTTGTGGAAATCGTGAGCTCGGGTCACGATTTCCTTTTAAGTGAAATCGTGACCCGAGGTCACGACTTCTCTCCATATAAGAAAAAAAAAAAAAAAAAAACGTAACGTGTCAGTTATGTGGCAGTGACGTGGCCAAAAGTGTGTTAGTTTTGAAAATATTTTGGTGGGTGTGTTGGGTTAATAAATTTTATCCCTAAATGTACTAATCAAGGAAAAAACCCATAATAAAAATACTAAGGAAAACCAGTGTAATAATGACAAAGTAAACTTGCACAGAGCATATCAAAGAAAAACAGAAAATGTGACGTACTCTGAAAACATGTGTTTGTCACTTAACTTAGCTAAAGGGACTTAATATAAATAGCTCGCGTATTAGCTAGCTTCCGCATTTTGCTGAGCTCATATAAAATTATAAAATTTTAGCTATTTGCATAAGTGGCTTAATATGGCTATATTTTTATTTTTAATTTGGTATTGCTTAGATTGATTGCCACAATAATCAAAGTACAAAAAGTAAGATTTATTAGTAGTTTCAAGGCAAGATTTTCATGTTTTTAAGGGATATTATACTCTCAACTACAAATGTTAAAGTTTAATTATGTGGTGCCAAAAAGTATTTTAGGTGATATGGATAAGGCATCACGATTTAGAGTGATCGTGGAGTCATCAATATGCATAAAAACGTGAAAAACTTTTGAAGCTACTAGGCTTTTAATAAAATATAAAGTTTGATTTTATTTAGACATATCCTAACATCTTCTACGCAAAAGGGTGCTACATAAGTATGCGAAAATGCTCGTAGGACTAGGTTAGGCGAGAATGATCAAGGCAATGCCTACTTGGCCCAGCCCACCAACCTCAAAATTCCACTACCTTGAAGAAACACCCTGTGCCGACTCCAACTTGTAAATTTATTCACGAGCCAAAAATACCAATCATGAAAAAACATCACCTAACCTAAGTGGGTTGCATTTGACCCCTACTAGTACTAGTAAAGCCTATTCCTTCACCACTACCAATCTCAACCTTAGTTACAGTTTTCACTACCAAACCTCAATCACTTCTAATCTAAACAAGACACATTCGTTACTCAAATTATTAATAGACAATCACACAAGCCACCTAAATCCAAACATTTTGAATCGCACATTTAATAAGGGAGAAAGCATCGCATAACCAAAGCCCCCAAAACAAAACATAGTAGTGGTTGAATTAATCATCTAATCAATAAATGATTCAACCTTAGTTCATACTTCATTCAATCGATTATTGCTCTTTTAGGGTTAGGGCTTCAGAGAGAGAGAGAGAAAAAAAAACGAGCAAGGAAAAATAGGGGCAGAAGTGCAAGCAGGAAGGCCGCAACGCAAAGAGGAACACCCATGGAGGACTTTTCGTCACTATATACCATGAGTAATAAGCGGAAAATGAAGCTCTCGTTTGGTTTATTTTTGATAACTTATAGTGTTAGTAGAGAGTTATCTCTTTGGAGTTAACTCTTTTGAATTAATATTTTCATGTTTGGTTCAATTTTAAACTTGCAAGGAAGTTTCAAGTTTTTAAACAATAAAAATATGAATTGACAAAAATAGCCTTCAAACAAGAGAGAGATGAGTAATAAAAGGGTCATTAATTATGAGGTAATTTTATCCACAACTCTTGGGAGATAACTCCCTAGGGGGTGGTGGGGAAATATCTCACATACTACGGTGTAAATTGGGAGATAACTTGCGGGCAAGTTGGGCAACCAAATAAGATTAATTCTCAACTCCCTGTGAGTTACCTCATTGGAGATATCTTCATCTCATACAAAACAAGGCTGGGATTTCACCTAAAAATACAGCGGGCAGGTTTTTTTGGGTCTTCTTTACTCACCGCCAAAAACCAGTGCGACGAATTTTGTATACTGTGATGAAAAATATTGTTGAATTCGCTTTTTATGAGGAGCACTTTTTCTTCACAATAAGACATATTGTGTGATGTGTTGTTTGACCGTCACTAAAGTCCGACACAAATTAAACACCCCATTTTCTAATGGTGCGTAGGCATCTCAATTGCTTCAACATCATTCCCTAGCTCCGTCATCGTCTCTTGAAAGTTATTCGTGTGATTGTCTTTCCTCCCCGTGTAATTACCACTGGTAATATCCATCGACAAACTCAAACTTCATTAGGTGGAATTCAACAGTTTCCTTATCGTGGAAGGCCATCTTACGATATTTGTTTTTGGCACACGGACATCGAATCTTTTATCCGTCCAAAAAACCAGTCTTGACCTTAGCAAATACTAGATATGAACTCATTCACCTTGCTAGTATACTCATGCCAAGTATAACCGTTCTCAACACGATTGTACATCCATTCTCGATTTGTAGATATCTCTTAAGCTAACACAATGAAAATTTACCTAAGTGGATAAGACATGTCATTATCAAATCTCACAGTCATCCCTATACAAGCAATCTTTGTAACAACCCGAATTAATTAAACTAGGATTAATGTTGATCTTAGGGATTAAAGGTTGTAATTTAAGCATTACGTGGACAACTCGGTTACCTCGAACACGAAAACTAAGGGGATATGTTATTTGTAGATGATAGTTGTTTATGTGCGGTATTTAAAACCATTATATTATTATATTACATCGCATGTGTCTACGTTGTTATCGGGCTAGTATGTGTGACAAGTGTTTACCTCGAGATGTCCGCGTAGGCGCAGGCAAAAAGTGTTGGGTAATTGGGAGTTAATAGGACCACTTATGTGTCAACAATAGGACTAAGGGTGTGTTCGATAGCAAAGAAGATTTTCAATGAGAATGAAAAAAATATTTTCTTAAGTAAATCTTCTTCAGAGAATTTTCTTAAAAAAATTAATTTCTCATTGTTGTTTGATAGTACGTGAGAAAATTTTTCAAAATTTTTTTGTACTGTTTGATAACAAATGAAATTCTTTTAAAAAAACTTAACCTTTTCATTTTAAAATATAATTTGATTACGAGATAAGAATGTTTATAATTGAAATTGATAATTAAATTAGGTTCTTCATGGTTGGCATATTCTCTGAGTTAGCTTGATCTGCATACTGGACTCACGTGACAAAAACATTCATTAGAAACATATAACACATTTGCATGCAATCAACGCAATCCTCCATGCTTTACCCACGACTTCTCAACCACTCAAGAATCCCCTCACGACGAATTGAGAAAGAGCTATAAGCTCCTAATTTTCTCTCGCGCTTCTTCTCTCCTTATTATGAATCTCTGCAACTCATTTCCCAACTATGAGATGCATTTCGAAGCCTGATCATCAAATCTCGAGACACATCACATCGCTATCAAAAAAGTGCATGACCATAAATGTGTATGCATATCATTTTCCTTGACGCTTTTCTTCCCATTTATATATTTGTTTTATTTTAATATATTTATATATTTGTGTTATTTATTAATTTAAGATATATTCACCTCCCATATTTTTGAAAAACGAAAAATAGATATTTATATATTTGTGATTGTTTTAAGATATATTCATTACCCCATATTTTTGAAAAACGAAAAATTCAACTTTGAACAACTAAACAACGGTCTAATTAATGATTTATTTCAATGCATTAAGTATTTGTTTCGAATCTTACACCATCAATTTGGTAACTGCTATATTATTTATATATACTGGTTAGGGCACTAAAATAACAATTAAGTTCATTTGAATTCTTGTTTTTGTTAATGAATGGTTACTTTAATGATTTATAAGTAAATATTTTTTTAACCCTCTATTGTATATTTTTTCTAAGAAATATGGGTTGATTATTGTGAATTATAATTTTAATTGTAAAAAATATCACAATATATTCATGTAAATTAATTTATTAACATTAACTTTATTATAAAGTTTTAATCAAATCGACTAGTGTAATAATCGGGTATGATAATTACGTACGCTTTGAGGATTTTTTTTAAATAATATAGAAATGACCCAAAGCAATACCTTAATTGTCAAACATCACAAAATGAAATTCATAAACAAAAATGTTATACCTTCCAAGCTTTATCTTCTCATAAAGCCTATCTTGGTCTTTAACGTCTCTTTTGTGTAGAGCATAATCGTGCTGATAAATTGTTATAAAATGAGTAAGGACAAAGCTAAGAAGGCAAACACATATAAAGTGAACAAGAGAGAGTGAAAAGGAAAGATAGAAATCTTGTTCAAGGTACAAAAAATATATCACCATACACCTCTTTTTATAGATATGAGAAGATGTTGTAAATAGTGCGTAAGTTACATTTGTATTATCACAATCATTAATATAATAATGACTAGTAGTAAAATGAGAGTTACAAAAATACAATAAGTTGTCATTTACATTTACAACAATAACGTGACTTTTCTTTATTTCTTGTTCTCTGTTCTTTTGAGTTGGATAAATTTTTCTGTGAATTTATTTTCTAATTTTATTGTGAGAATTTATTTGGATTAGATAAAGTCACATTTTTGGCATCGAGTCATATTTTTGTAGCTGTCTACTTCTTGGGTAAGTTATGAAGGGCTCGACGAATTTATTTGGATTAGATAAAATCACATGTTTAGTAATAATAAAAAGTAATGTTTGATGTGAAATTATTGATCTTTAGTGTAAAATATAGTATAGTTAGGCCTCGTTAGATGGGAAATGTTACATTTAATGAGCAATAGGATAGACTTTTCACCAACAAGATACATCAAGCTTATCTAAAGAGAGGGTCCCCCATGTCTATAGGTAAGCTCAGATTTAAGGTATTTGGTAAGACCATGTATTATCTAACACTCGAACCAAATGCCAACCTTACAACTAATCTTAGGCTTACATAAGCTAACACTCGAACCAAACAGGCACTTACAGTGTGAGCAAATATAACTTATTGAAGTTAACTCACAATGTAAGTTTATAGTTCACGTTTGATTGGACTTTGAACTTGCTCGGAAATTATAAATTTTTAAAAACTGTAAAATATAGGAGTCGACATAAATATCCTTCAAACATATTTTTAAGATAAAAAAGAAAGCATTATTATTTAACTACATAAACAACTATTTATTTATTCAGTATAAAAAACTTGAATTAAATAAAAAACATAAAATATTATTTACAAAAAATATTAAACAACATAAAATAATTACAAGTATTTTTTATATTTGTTTGAAATAAATATTAATAATAAATACTATAAGATACAACTATTGATAATTCTTAAAAATACTTCTCACTTGAAAAATATTTTTTTTAATGAATGAATTATTTATTTAATCTTTTATTATGGATTAATAACAAACATTTGAGAGGGTAGGAACTTTGGTCAATGTAAATTTGTGAGGGATAATTATGTCTATATTACTCTCAGGAGTTATCTCCTTGTGGGGGAGGATGGAGAAATATCTCACATCTTTCCCTGTAAACTGAGATATAACTCACATTCAGTTGAACAACCAAACAAGATTAGTTTCCAATTTCACGTGAGTTGTCTGTTTGGAGATATCTTCACATCGTATCAAGCAAGACATTAAATTGAATTTGAAAATAGTGTTAGTGACGCATTTCACATCAAAATAATGTAAAAGTAACACCATGTAAATAAAACACAAATTTGATGCAATGCATCGGAAATACCGCAAGAGGTTTCAATCACAGCTTGACCTAACGAGGATCCAACGGCCAAATCGAGAGTCCAACACGATCCCGTCACGGTGTACGTTCTCCGAGACCCGAACAAGTAACGTTTACAGTTTAAAGCTCTGGCGCTCCAATTGGCGCCAAAAATGAATATATTGAGAGAACGAAAATCACGTTGTTATGGCGCCATCGACGAAAACCAGTTCAAAACCACGTATTTCCCGCCAAAACACCACGCACTCACTCCCCATCCTTTTCAGTTTTCACCATTTCTCACATCTCTCCCGCCATTCGCAGCTCTCATCAGATCGAACGAGACTGCCTCTCTCAGTTCATTTCTCATCGGAATGGATCTTTCGGACATCGCGAGAAAGCTAGGGCTTTCAGATTCCAAGCTCGTGATCCGTAAAGCCGAGGAGCTTCGGCGCCTCAGCGATCTCCAATTCGATTCATCGGTCATCGGAGTCGTAAGCCCTAGACTGCCCTAGCTAACGATTTTATCTGGTTTGTTTATGTTAATGTTCTGATCGATTGTTGTGAATTTCAGGGAGAAGTGTGTAAAGCTGTGATTTGCTTGGAAATAGCGGCGACTAGGTTCGGTTGATTTGTGAAGTGACAGAGTGGATTTTGGATTGGTTTTGTGGGTGAATTGTGGGTGTGGATTGCAGGTTGCAGGTTATGTTTGATCGACAGAGCGCGATTAAGTTGAGCGGGATGTCAGAGAAAGGGTACATTAGGTCATTTAATGCGATGCAGAATGGCATCGGCGTCAAGTGAGTTTCTTTACTGATATTTATTTGTGTTTGATGTGTTTGATCCTTCGTTTGGCTTGGATTGATGTTTGGAAACTCATTGATTTTGTAGGGCGAATCTGGATGTTAGACAATTGGGGATCCAATTCGGTTGCGTCCGGCTCATCCCTTTTGTGCAGAAAGGACTATCTCTGTAAGACATAGCACTCTTTTGATAGAACCCAATGCATGGAAGTGTTATTTCTTTATTTCTTATAGTGTTTTGGATCTAATCTCAATATTTAATGTTAATAGAATTTCGGTTGATTTTCCGGGGGATTGAGTTTCGATAAAGTGGAATATGATTGGGCCATGGAGAGAATCATTAACAGCTTTCCTGCTAGTTAGCTTCTATTTAAGCTGATGCAAGATATATAATTCACACGACTTGTTTGATGAAATGCACTCAAAACATCATGTTATTGATGGGAAGTGTTCTTTTTTTTTTTTTTAAACCCAAATTGATGAATGTATTGAAATGGTGATCGCTAAGGCATTGTAGGCTTTGTATACATATTCGCTCAAATCAATGGAAGCTTTTGCCATCAGTCACTTAGCTAAGAACTAGAAAATGAAGAGTCGGTTTGGAGTTGGTGTGTCAGTCAGAAATCTGAATGTGGAGTTTGAACCCCATACCCGATAAGCCACTCTTGGTGATTCATATGTTATGTATTTCTATTTTTCTATTTATATGTATGTGTCAATGGTTATTTGAACTCTAAGACCATAATTTTTTTTTTTTTTTTTGTACATTTGGCTGAGCAATTTCACTTGTTGATTTTCAGCTACAAGGATCGGTTTGTTGCTTCTCTTCCACCTTCTCGTCGGTTAAGTGCAGACTTCACGAGGCCTGTGTTTACAGCTGTTGCATTCTACTTGTGTGCTAAGAAGCACAAGGTAGGCGCTAGCGTTGTTTTCCTTTCTTATCTTCTGTATCAGTGATATCATTATTTTTTATCTGATTTGGGAAAACTGATCTTAACCACTTACCATATGCGTTATTCTAACACAGCTTAAAGTGGACAAGCTGAAGTTGATTGAGCTTTGCGGCACATCAGAATCTGAGTTTACTAGTGTAAGGCACATCTTCTTGCTCTACATTTATAGAATGTTATTTTGTCATTTCATGTGTTTTTGTTGTCCAACTTCTTCATTTCCTTGTTTTTACTGGTGTCGTTTGGTGTATGCTGCTAATGCAGGTATCAACATCAATGAAGGATCTGTGTTTTGATGTGTTTGGGATCTCAAAAGAGAAGAAAGATCCAAAAGCTATTAAGGGACATCGGGGTATGATTCATTGCCCTTGATATTTGAGCAATTCGAAATTGTCTTTGATCACTCGTATTCTTTTGGTTTATTGCTCCTTAACCCTTTTTTGACTTAATCGTTGTTTTGTAACATGCGAGAATTGAACTCTTTCTATGTTTTTGCGTAATTTTCTTAAACTTTCTCATTTGCTGGCAGAGCTGTTAGATGTATTACCTGGGAAACGTAAACAAGAGGAAGTTGATGATGTATCTGATGACAACTCTTCAGCAAATGATGATGATGATGATGCTCTCGAGGTTTTTACTTGCTAACTTTGAATTCGAATACTAATGATTGTTTTCTCATCTCTTTCACTTGTAGCGTAATGTATGATAGACATCACTTTATCTCAGTTCTCTTTCAACCATGTGTGCTATCGCTTGCTCTTTAACTCCGCTGCCTCAGCGGTTAATGCTTAGTATTTAGATGTTATGCTAAGTTCTTATGAGGGGTACTTTGTCCAAAAAAAATTCAATTTGCTTTACGGGTTTGCAAAACTTTGCATTGTACAACGAGGGTTAATTATTGAACCTTGTAATCCCCTTTGATCTTTCATGTGCCTGGTTGTAAAAATGTTCAGGGTGCATGCTGTGAAGTGCCCAAATATGGCCTTGAGGTTTAAGCCTCAACTTAGTTATATTCTGAAGTAAATGACTTGTAATGACCAAGGAAAATGCCTCAAGACACGAGCCTTTTTTTTTTTTTTTTTTAAATACCATTTTTCTTGTTTTTCGCCTTATTTTAAGTTCATCTTTTTCAAATATATATATTTGCTGCACGTTTCTCATCTATAGTTTAATTACATATAGGCGGAGAAAAAATGTTTAAGAGAGAAGAAACGAGTAGGAACTGCAAAGTTGGGGACTACTTAATTTCTCTTGTGATTTATTGTGTCTTCTTGTCATCCTCTATATTATAGTGTATACATCTTTGCTGGGCATAACGCCTCACATGATGAATAGTTTTCGTATCAGTTTCTTGCATTATTTATTTGTGAATTGGTGCCTCCATGTCGCAATACAGTTACTCAGTTGGACTCTAAAATTCTGTACCTCTTCAGTAAGTAGAATTTTCGCCATTTCTTCGGTAGTGTTTCAATTAGCGTTACTTTGGTGGTGCCTTTGCAGCTTCCAAGCTACAAGAGGCAGAAGCGCATGGAAAAAGTTGGTTATGAAAACTGGAAGTCCTCTGTGATTGCGTCAAATAAACAAACCAAGACTGGTTAGTTTGGTTTCATTATCTTACTAATTTCGATGACGCTTTGATTTTGCAGCCACGTCCATGCTATTATGCTAACATTGAACTTGTTGTTTCTTTCCAGCTCCAAGCAAGATAAAGAAGCAAGCTCGACTTGAATTCAAGAAAGTCGCTGGAGAAGCCTCTGCAAAAGATTAACTAAAATGACTTTGATTGCTTGATTTAACAAACAAAAAAAAAGAAAAAGAAAAGAAAAATATATAATTCAATGTACATACTTCTTGGCCATATTTCTATGTAATGATAATTCTTACTCATTGTTAGAAATGGTTTTTATTATTTATTCAAATGGATGTTCATTTTCTCCTCTGTACTTTTTTTTGTTTAGGATTTGTTCTTCTCCCTTATTTTTTTTCTGAGGTCTCTACTCTTTATTTTGGGCAACAAAAACTGTTTACATTTATTTGGTTGGTATTGGGAAGTGACGACATCGAGATGCGTGCGCACACATCTTGACGTCGACTGAAGCGGGAAAGTATGGTGTGGAGGCATGGTCAGTTGAATAGCACGGCAGCAACTCTGCTTCGATTGAAGCCAAGATGTGTATCTCTATGTACATCGGCAGACAGCTATCCATCTATAAACAATCGAAGTACACGTGTAAGGCAACGAGAACGGTCGGACTTGGTTTGGGTTTTTCATAAACAATCGATCGTGGCATTGACGAGTTAATTAGGGTTTTTTTACTGTGGCGGGCGATTCGAGTTGTGTGGTGCAGTGCTTGTGTTACTTATCGATCGGTAAGTTTAAAATTGATTACTCATGATTAGTATTGAAAGAAAATCTCACATCTTGAACTACATTGTCATTTGTGATATGAAATGAAGCTCTTATTTTATGCTTCACAATTTTCATATAAGTTGATTCTTGAATGGCTTAAAGCTCCAAATATTTAATTTGAATGATTTTTTTCTTGTGAATTGTCTTCCATTAGCCATTATTCGCATTGCGTCGAGGGTTTAACCATATAGGTCTTAGTATCAATGGGTGGAGATACACGCTTATATTGAGTTCTCTCTATGTCCAATGTGAGATTGTTATTTTTGTTACATATCCCCGACAATCTCAATCTTATGCGGGCCGAAATCTTAACCCATTGCATGATTTTTCAGATAAACTATCACTACCATCATCTTGAGGATGTTCATCTGTATTTTAACTAACATCCAATATAAGATAAAAGGTATCATTTGAAACGGACTCTAAATTCTATAGTTCAGAAAACTTGCCTGAGTTGATGATAGAAACCGTTATCGATGGGAGTGTGGTTAAAGTCTTATAGAAGTCTTTTACAATGCTTTTCATTGAATTGGCGAAGCTTATTTACAAGGAAATGTGAAAGTTGTTGGGAGAAGATGGTAGGACCCTCTACATGATCGAAAATGCTTCAAATGTTGTGAGACTAATTGATAAAGATCGACGACTAAGATTGATTTATGCTAACTTTTTACTGCTTTTGTATACCGCTGGTTCTTTCCCTCATAAGTCAATTTCCATCAATTATTTGTTTATTTATTTATTGAATGTATAGATAACATATCCATACATTTATAGTCAAATCATGTGTAGGTTACTATTTTAATGGCGAAATGGACTTGTTTATTATTGAAGCTCACATCCACCATGACGTAATCGTTAAGGGTTTAGTTTTTGCTTGTTTGGTGAAATAATTAATTGCACAATGTCAAGATCGACTTCACCTTTTCTTTGGTAGGAAAAGTTCCTACGATATACACCTTACATTGATTAAATAGTTGTGGGCTGAAGACGGTCAACTGGCCAAGAAGCTCTAGTGGTTGATGCATTTCTGCTGAATGTTGTTGGCAGCTGTCACGTCAGTTAGCAATGCCGATTGCATCTTGACCCATACCCCGCTAACAGCATGCTTGTTGAAGCAATTTGTAGATGCCCTTTCTCTTGAATGATTGCCACGACCTCCATGGTGTACCTCAAAAATGTCAAGAAGATTTTTATCCAAAAATATCAGGCTTGGAAGAAAAAAGCTTTTCTTAGTAGTTGATCATCTATGATTAGATGTTGAGCTGCCTATATATGAACGTCCTATGACTGAATATCAGAAGAGTGGTGCTTTATCAAACTGTCTCTATTAGATTTGTTATAATTCTGTTTGGCAAGAAGTTAGTTTAGCCTACTTAAACTACCTACGGTTAGGCTTCTGGTAGGCAGTTATATGAATTGCGTAGTAGGTGTGGTGTGTGAGAGTTACAAGATCATCTGATCATTGTAAAGAGTATATATATGCCATATGTTTGAATAATTGTATTATCTAAAAATATTGATAAAGGAAGTAACATGACTTTTCTTTATTTCTTGTTCTCTGTTCTTTAGAGCTGGATAAATTCTGCTGTGCATTTATTTTCCTATTCTATTGTGAGAATTTATTTGGATTAGATAAAGTCACACTTCTGGCATCGAGTCATATTTCTGTAGCTATCCACTTCTTGGGTAAGTTATGAAGGGCTCAACGCATTGATCGGATTCGTAGTTGCGACTTGACTTTCTTCAGAAATGCTGTTCTTAATCAGGAACTCAACAGACAGTTACCAAGCAAGCTTGGTCTCAATTGCAAATGCAATTTTAAAGAGAGTACCTGCTTAAGTATTTTCTTCTCTTGGTAATTTAGGTTAGGTCAAAATGGTTTTAACCTACCAAAACAATATGTACTTCTCAGTGGTTTGCTTTCATCCTCTTATTTTTGGCCTTGAATTGACTTGGTTAACAAACAATTGAGGGTCTCTCTATATTCAGCCCGCGGATTTTCACTGTTCTTGTGGCTCAAATATTTCAATTGTTTGGCAAAAAGAACAAATCACTAAAATTAAAGGAAATTCCTTTACCGAAAGAGAAGTGCAAGATCTAGTTATTCTTGGAAGAATCATTGTGAATTATGAATGTATGAGTGGTATACAATTGTTAAGCGTTAATATTGCCCTTTGATTTAAATTGACTTTAACTGTTTGATTTGCGTATGATTTTCTATAAATAGCTGCATTAGAGCACTGCTTTCTGATGCAGGACACATGGATTGAGTGTCTTAGCCCGAGTAGGTTTTGTGTTTTTATTTCGTTTTATTTATTCAAGTAAAAAGCTGTGTGCGTGATTTTAGAAGTAGGTGATCTAAATTATGTGAGAATTGGAGTTTTATAAATTTTGGTGTTCTCCTTTAAGTGATATGAGATGTTGGAGTTCATTAGTTTTTTTTTTTTTGAAGGCGAGTTCATTAACCTTCGGAGTTGGATGTATCATGGTTGTTGTTGGATTACATTAGATATAAGTAGCCTATAAAAGTTTTATCATGTCTGATAGTTTTGGCAGTTATTTTTAGTAATTTTTTTGATAATTTTTTTAATTAGTTTTGATTAATGAAAATTCGAGAGTTCTCTTTGGTAGAAAATCATGTTTTGTTTTATTACTTAGTGAGTCTTTGCCAATCACTTGTGAGGAACACTGTCTGTCTTCAACTCAGGGATTCATTCACTAAAAGAATTGAAGATTTTATTTTATTTTATTTAGTCCTCTCTGCCTGGTGTTGAAAGCTAACTGCGGTGTCAAAACCTAGTGTGTACTCATACATGCAGTTAAGGGACATTTGGTTAAGGTTTCCTTCATAACGAGGGATTGAACTTGAGACATTTGGTTAAGAGACATTGACTCTTATCCACTGAACCTGAGTACCCAACCTATTGGTCAAGTGTATTCATTTCATCCAATCTCAGTTGAAGCATTTTCCTTGAGAGAGTCCCACAATTATTTCTAATCTTCTTTTTCCTTGTCAAACTTTTTAAATTTGTGCTCCAAATGAATCAAATGACAAATCTAGAAAACTGAAAACCGAAAATGCTGATACTTGTCCACTAACAATTGCATCTTATGTAGTTCAAATAAATGATAAATACATAAAGTGACAGCTTTGGAAGCTTGCTACCATTTGCATAGTATTAATAATTGGAATGTGAATAATGAATATACACATGCATAGTTATGCAGACAAAGGCAATCAATGCAATATCTACTGAAGTTTTTTTTTAAAAGATTATCCACTTATTATGTTGTTATCCCTGTTGAAGTGTAAATTTTTTTATAAAACCAAAATCAGGCAGGGCTTATGCTTTATGAGAGGAATGTTTGGTGGTAAAGAATTAGCACATAAATAAAGTGAGCATAGCAGATATGGGATGCTAAAGTGGATCTGTAGTAAACACGTAAAGATAGAATGTGAAATATGGAGATCTATATAAAAGTAGGACTGTAGGAGTAGCTCCAGTAAATGCAAAAAATTGGGAGGGTGGATCAGGTGGTATGGATGCATCCAGAACAACCTGCTAATGCCCTTGTTAGAGAACTATACACAAAAGAAATTGAAGGAATTTGAAGTTATAAGGGTAAACTTAAAGTAGGCTGGTGTGATTTAATTATAAAGGATTAAAATATTATCAAAGCACATCATCAACTGCATTAAATCAAGCCGAGTGAAAGTGTTTGATCTATGTAGCCAATCCTAAGTAATTTGAGATTGAGACTTTGTCGTTGTTATATTACATCTATTATGTTTTCTGATTACTGTCGTCTGTCATTACTACGTCAATAAAGAGAGGTAAATTATCAGGTTTAGGGGTCACTCAATAATTGTGAGTTGTTTATAATTTTCGGATTTACATTCAAACAGAATTAATTACCATCTCTGAGTGACTTCTGTTGAGAACGTTGTTATCCTATTTTGAGATTATGACGTATCAAAATCCATAAAAAGTAGCTTTTCTTGTCACCGTACAAAAGATGTATGAAGTCCATCAGCCATCTGAACCTTGTGAGTTGTAGATCCCCCTAAAGTTAAAAACAAGCTGACAGAAATCTCTCTTTAGATCTTGGATAGCACTAATGGTCCAATTATTATGGTCTCAGAAAAGACAGTGCATGTAAGGTCTTATTCTGTATTAGAGAATCTAGAACCCAATAGCTTCTATTACTCTTTTGATTGAGAAGACTTGGCTCTTGTGGTTATTGTCTGCTGGGATCCCAAGTGAGACTACTGTGAATGAAAAGAGAGGAAGACATGGGATCCACCTCAACTGTAAGATTGTTATAGCCTTATAGGAATGGATGGAGCCATCCCCACATGCTATAGATTGAGATTCTCTTGACTTGACTTCTCACTCTAATTGATATTCCCTCTCTGTAGTTCTGATCATCGGACAAAAATGTAGGTCTGTTAATTGGTTCCTGCTAACACTTGATCCCACAAGAGAACCTGTGTTGGAATGTTCCACATTTTTCCTCGTGTTGGGGAGTTCTTCCTGTGAAGAGTTCAAACAATGGTGTATCCTATCCAGGAAGATAGAATCCTGAGGGAGTAGTTATATTGTTTGGCTTCAAGATTGATTTTAATTTTCTTTTTCTGTATTTTTTTTGTTGTGTCCAACACAGTAGACCTATACTCAAACTCATATTTACCATCTTGCAAAGTAAAAAAAAAAAAAAAAAGTAAATAAGATATGTGTATCTTTTTTATTTTTTTTGTGACTCGTAATCGTTAAAAAGTTAATCATACTTATGTTTCATATGTGAGAAAGAAAAAGGCTCTCTTTCATATGTTGCTGCCTGCTGGTGAGTGTTGAGACATCACTGTGATGTGATGATATTACAGGAGAGCAATCTTATTAATTCATGTCTTTTAATTTCCAAAGCAAGCATATGCAAAATCGACCCTCCAAAGCCTAGATGGTTGTTTTGCCACTATCAGAGAAAATAGTTTAATATCATTGATAGACTACTCTCGAAAACGCAAGAACATGGAACTCCCAAGATATTATAGCAGTTTTCCATTGTATGTTTATGACAAGTGGCCCTCGTGAAGATAGAGCGGGCAATTATGGTCTCATATATAGGTTTATTTGTCTTGAAAGTTAAATTAACTTTCTGCTTTACTCTGCTAATGGTTTTGTTTGTTCCTCTTTTGTATGACATCTTAGATATTAGCAAAAAGTTCTGCTTATTTTAATGTTAACAGGTAGAGTTGATTATGGATAGCCACGGATTTGAAAGAGTACAAGGCCCAGATGTCTTTATTTCAACTGATACACTGGTATTATCCTCTACTTTCATTTGCTGTTTCTCTTTTAAATGACATGATAGACATGATCCTTATTCTTCCGCTGGCTCACCTAAATTGCTGGATTTCTAATTTTCTTTGTAGTATTCGTATTTTTTCCATCCATCGATGCAATAGCATAAGATTTACTTCTTATCACATTTCTGTCCATGTTTTTCCTCTATAGTAATTTTAGTGCCTTAACCCAACAAGCCATATCTAGCTTTTCTTTTGGTCTTGAGTTAACAACTTCAGAATGTGGCAGAACTATGGTTATTTTACAATACTATTCATGAATATATTTATCTTTTATTTATAGGAGTGTTCTTATATAGTCTCCACAGTTGTCTATCTGGCCAATTTTCTTTTCTTTTATTTTATTTTTATCATTGACAAAATGCTCTTAGAATGGATTTATTATTGTCCTAAAATTGGCTGCACTTGGTATATGACTGTTCAAAGCTATATATGTCTTGCATGATCAAATAGTATATAAGGTCAACATCTCCTTGGATTTTCCCAGAAAGTATGTATTGCTTTTGAAGAGCAATTCTAAATGCAGCTTTTGTTGTGTTCAGTCTCAACTCCTGTTAAGAGTGTGGAGCAGCCTGGCCTACTTGACAGCTGAAGGATAGAGAAGAAAGGACCCACAGGCACTGATCAGAAATAGAACACAAAAGAAGGTGAAGAAAAAAACTTGAAAAAAAACTAACATTAATGCTGATATAATCTGATTTTTTCTTCTCTCTAAACACGATAAATTCGACATTGAACACAAGCACCTTGAAGGTTAATACTTTCACGTTCATATAATTGTTTAATATCGTGCATTGTTTAATTTCCCTCCAAAAGTTTTACATGCCTTTTTCACCACACTGGTATTGTTATGAATCTTCTAAAAATGTTTATGATGATTTGATTTGCCTTATTTATATCTAAGTTATGCTAGGCGTTTTTTCTTTCTTTTTCTTTTTTGTACTCCTTTTTTATCTAATTAGTGTTATCACCTGTAGAGTTGAATTAATCCCACGGAAAAAGTTGAAGATACCAAAACTATTTGCTCTACTCATGTATGAAAAAGTATAATTTTCCCCCTAAAGACATAGCACGTGCACTAGCCTGTACAATATCTATAATATGGTACCGATCAAGCGATGCTGACAAGAGTTATGTTTAGATATTATAGGAAATAAAAGATGGATGGGGATGCCACACATAACAACAATGAAGACAACAAAACTAGTTGGGGTCGGCTACATGGACCAAACTCTTCCACCCAACTCGATTTAGAAGCAGACGGGGGTGCCATACATATTAAACAATAACTTTCGAAGAAATATACAACTTGGGCATCTGCATGGTGGCCAAAGTAATGGCAAAGTTAAAAGTAAACAATTTTGTCCTGATTTCTAACTCTGTATTCTTTCTAATCCAGTAACTCTCTGACTAAACCCTCAAATAATTTCGATAGATCAATTTGATCTTAATAATTTATTCAGAAACATTATCTGTGTACCAATAACTCTTGTTATAATCTTTTCAAGTCTATTGAAATCGGATTTCCTGAGTTGGAGAAAAGGAAAAACTGGAACAGAGTGCTATGAGGCTCCTCTTAAGGGTTTATACGTGGCATCCTATGATTCAACTTTATGTCGAGATTTCAACCAAGTCCAGGGCAATTAGTTTTTGAGATTTTCTAAGCTAAGCATCTGTTCTTTTGTTTAACCGACATCAGCTCAATGAGCTCATCCATAAAAGGAAGTACTTTTATGGTCAGTAGAATCTTCATGCATGGTCATCTAACAATGACATCAATGACTCGAAGCCAATTCTTTGGTTTTTTATTTATATTCTTATGAACAAAAGTACAGCAACGGGTGGGAAACAAATATCCAATTACATTTCAAACTAGAAGGTGTAGTTTAACTAATTCCTTTGCCTTTTCTTTCTAGAAGACATCCATATTCTCACCAACAATTACAACCATAACTTTATGCATTGGTTCTTTAGTGTGGTGCACATCCCCTAATGTAATTGGAGTTGGCATTCTGAGACACTTTGTACACTTCTGCCACATTAACTGCTTTATTACCGCTACAACTTAGTAAAGCATTTAAATGACGTTTGTGCACCTTCTTTACTACTACGCTTTTGGGAGCGACAGCCAATTCCTTTGCCTTCTTGCTTGAGTTATGTTCGGTATAATATGAATCTCTTGAAATGTTTTCAGTTGCAATGATTGCTTCTCTTGGTTGATGGTAAGGAGTGTGTGTCACACTAGTTGATGTGTTCTCTTCTTGCTGAGGATTGTAACATGGGTATGTATCATTGTTGAAGTTTTCGATTTCGAATAAGTCTGAACTCGTATCACTTTCGAGGTCATCTTCTTCATCGTCAGATATGCCATTGTTGACTGAAGTTGCTGCAATCCCTTTCATAGACTTAGTGAAACTCAGTGTTAACATTGCTACCCTCCTCTCCAGGCTTAAAGCTCTGGCTCCATCGTCGTCAGATAGAGGGGACCCGAAAACCTCTAATGATTTTCGGTCTTTCCCTTCTTCCTCTTGAAATACTGGCTTTTCAATGGTCAGGCTATCGATGCCAGAACTAACAACAGGGAATGTAAAACAGTCTTCTTTTGGTAATTCAAAAGCTGTGTGTCATGCTTTTCAGATTGTATCTCTGTTTGCTTTGTTCCAATTGCACTGACTTGATCCTGTGGTGATGCAAATGCTTGTGCTTCTGTGGTTTCTGTGCTAGTGAAATTCCCACCATAACCGACATTTCTTTCGCAATTGCTCAATGTTGTTTTGTTCGTGACAGTTTCATCTACGTCAACAGATTTTTCGTCGGAACATGAGCACTTGCAACTGAACATGGCGAGCAATCTCTTACAATTCAACGCATTTCCGATGCTCCTTGGCTTCTCTTTTGATGGATTTGGCAATAATGTCTTGTGGCTCTTCCAACTAGATGCTGAACTCACAGTACTTGGTGTTCCTGGTCCAATTTTCGGCTTCGCATTTTGTATGTACGCCTTCCCTTCTAATTGCTTAGAGTGGTGCAGCTGGTGCTTTCTCACATGGTTCTTGGCAGTTTCAGCTTTCTTCCCATCATCCGATCCGCCATTGTAGTACTTCTCTGCGGCAAAGATGCTAATTTCACCTTTGTTGATCTTCTCACTTCCTATGCCCAATTGGCCTTGAGGGTCCTTTGATGCAAATGTCTCCTTTTTGTGAAGATAGGAAGAAAATGAGGCATTACTATCCAGGTGGGGAATACTGTTCTTTTCATGGATTGAGATGCTGGGGAGGTTTGTATTGGACATTGGAGCTGATGTAATCATTGTCATTAGGCGAAGTTTTTGTGGCGGCTAAAGCTGGACAAGATGGAAGAACAAGGCCGTCCAGTCGGTAGAATTTGAGTTGGATAGATCCTTAAAATAGACTAAAAGAGGAAAATTGTTAGGTACATGATTTGGCAGCACTGAAACGATAATTCTTGATGAGGAAAACTATTTAGTATAGATTTAGATGAAACAGTGAACCAAGAAGGAAAAACTTGGCTAAGAGGAAGCACTGCTACCCAGTTCTCACTGATCTCAATTGGAAAACCTGACTTGTTCCTAATAGAGACAAGAAGATTCACTGCAAAAAAAATCATATGAGATCAAAGAGGAGTTCTTCAACAAACCTTTACTTCAAAAGACCATTGATATAGAAATTAACTAAGAATCTAACAAAAAGTTGAGATAGAATTGAGACTAGAAGGAACAATGAATGAGAAATCAAGGTCAGTCAATGAGAGAGGAATTGTGTTTTTGAGTGTCAAGCAGGTTTGGAGAGTGATAAGAAAGTTGGAGAGATCTGAAAGAGAGGATGAATGGGCAAGCAGGAAGTTCAAAGTGATGATAGGGGGGACTTGTCAGTTTGCTTCTTAAATTCTTTGAGAGAAGCTGTTCTATATGTAGGCCTACTTTGGAATTCAAGACACCATGGAGGTGGACCCTCATGTTGGGGATTCAAATTGATATTTTATTTTCTTTATTTGATTCATTTTTTTTATTTTATAAGTTTTTTTTCATCTCACTTTGTTTATTACAAAGATAGCTAGAGGTGCCTTTCAAGTTCTTACGAGGTTGCCGCACTACTATTTGCTTTGATGTCGCTTGTAGGTGCAGGTATGTGGAGGGTGTTTCCAAGAAGAGATTTCGACGGTGGAAGATGTCAAGCTCTACTTGATGATATATACTTGCTATACCAAGTATGGTTTCAGGAGCTACAAAGTAAAGTAGCTTAATATCAAACAATGTACCCTGGGAAAAAGGAAAAAAAAAAGAAGAAGAAGAAAAAAGCTACATATTTGTGTAGAATATGTTAGATCAGGTAATGAATGGTTTTGAAAGCTCGGCATCAATTGCACTAAATCGAGCAAGATTAAAGAGTTTAATCATGTAGTCGATCTTAATTAATTTGGAATTAAAACTATTGTTGTAAGATAAAGTAAATTTTGGCGAAAACTTATTGACAAAAAAAAAAAAGGTGAAAACTTTGTGTAAGTGTTTAATTTTGTTACACAATGGGTTCATGTCGCACTTGTAGCCGTAATTTGTGAATGTGAACATTTTATGGGTGATCAGAACTGTGGCTCTTAATTGATTTTCAGGGGCATGACGGTTGGCATGAATGCAAAACATATTATTGATCAACGCCTTACATTCACTTCCTTGGCAAATGAAAATGACTGAGTTAATGCAATGTCTAGATAGGCTTTGATCATGCATGGATGTGTATACAGGTTATGTATCCAATAAACTTTTCTCACGTGTGACAAATTCTAGCTTGGAAGCCTCCCATTAATTCGGTAGCGTTTGGTGTCTTTAGTTAAAACCATTATTAACCCAATTAAGTTTTATTTTTGATAGTACACACAACCTAGAATCCTATATCAATGCTGAAAAAACTCCAAATTAGAATATCTATTTTATTTTGTTTTGTTCAATGCAATTGATGGTGTGTTTTTTTAATCTTTTTTAATCTTTAATTAAAATACAAATCTAAAAAAGAAAAAAAAACTCTATACATAATTAATTTCTATTATTTTTTAATACAGCTTCATAAAAACTCAATTTTTAATATCTTACCCTACAACAAAGACCCACATGCATAAACAAATGATCTTTCTTATATCCAAATTTCATATGATAGACACTCATGTATATTTTCTATTTTAATTAGAGACCCAAATTTTCCTTTTTCTTAAAAACTCCACATATGCTTTCTTTATTGTCTACTTTATATATATTGTTAATTTTCCAAGAAAGTAATGTTGTATAGATGCACTTGGGACATTTTGGCACAAAAAAGTGGTCCATAATCCATATAGCATATATAGCTCTTATTCACAACCATAATAATAAATCAATCACTGCAAACAAATAATTAAGCCCATGTGACAAGTTCTTTGAAAGTCAAAAAAGAAAAACAAATGATAAATCCTACAGACCCACCAAACGGGGCCCATGACCAAGCTGGAGTTCCATCACATAGCCGTGAAATCTCATTAAACTAAACCAATTAATGAACATCAGCCAATACTTAGATTTGTTGGCCAAAAAATTGAATTCATCAAAGCAACTTAGTTTCTGTTAAGGGTTCAAGTAGGGACTTGACATGGGAAGTTTGTTTTGGAGGGTTATGGTGCCAAGAAGACATCACAAGTTTTGGTTTGTGGTCTGCTAGACCCTCGTGACAGTCTACAGTCTTTCATGTCTGCTTGAGCAGGAACTGATGAGAGTTTGTTGTGTAGAGAGTGGATGATGATGTGATGCCCAGATCATTTGCTCCGTACGTTTGAAAGATTGTGAGAGTTGCACCTCGTGTGATGTTGGAAGTATGTGTTGTAACTGTGGTTTGCTGTGGTTGTATATGAAATTGTATATATGAATATATTGCTAATGATCTCTATAAGTCGCATTAATTAAGGAATAATAATACTACCCACCAAAAAAAGGGAATGATAAATTGTTTCGTTTGTTGTGTGTCGAAGAGAATATTGTGTACTTTGTGACTTTGTTAATTTGGTTTTTTATTAATTTGTTGTTAGAGATAAAAAAAAATCGAAATAGATTATAATCTCAGGTTGGCTAGTTGAGATTAAAAATAAATATTTAAAATTTAAATTAAACTAGCAGCTGAGATCTCTAACTTAGCTAATCGACATTTTAACGACTTGTCTTGCCACACTCGTCTCTTATGACTTGGATCGGACGTTACCCATAAAAGTTCACATTAGTACATTAATCATACTTTTGATTAATTGGTTTTATTTTATTAAGTACAAGTCTTATAGAGACTATATATAGCAAGTCGACACAAATGACAGTGTAGGATCCATTAGTTGTATGGTCCCTAGTGTTGGAGTCACTCGATCCCTTTGAACAATGAAACGGATGAATAACAAATTCCACTAAATTACAATCAATGCATGAAAATAAACACACCACAAAACACGTAAGATTTGACGTGAAAAACCTTCCAAATCATAAGTAAAAACCATAGGCCAAACTCCAAACAATCCACTATGTGAATAAAGAGTACGAGATATCTCAATTGCTTGAGATTCACTAACAATGGAGTAATACAAAAATATCTCTTCAAAGAACTTAGATGATCACACTAAAAACGAAGAACACACCCCAATTATATCAAACCCATGCACCTCTTTTCTTGAACACCAAGAAATCACCAAAGCCTCTCCGAGTGTCTTCGGATTCAAAGATCTTGATATGTCTTTAATGTATAGAGACGAAAACTAGAGAGTTTGCACACAAAACGAATGCACACGCAAAGAGAACCACGAAGTAGAACTCCTCAAGATCAACTTCTCTCTTTTGGTTTTTCTCTCCAAGTCAAATTCGATACCCACAATCCTATTTCATTGCTTATATGTTTATCACTTTCTAATTTGATGAAATTATAAAGCATGGGCTGGATTTAATTTAATGTGTGTTGGGTCTGCACATCTAACAATCTCCCCTTCTAGGCCATGGGGAGATATCCAACATATATCTGTTGCTCAACTACAACTTAGTTCTACCAGCTTGGTGCATGACTGATGCTTATCACGAGTCACTACTTTCATGAACATATCAGCTAGATTCTTGTCAGCGAGAATCTGAACTTTCCAAAAGCTCTCCGTGTGGCAGCCCCGAGCCCCCAAGGCCGCCTCAGGGTGTCGTCGTGTCGTGCGCTTCTCGCCTAGCGGGCCTAGTTACACATGTCCGACACATGCCCATCCATCTTATGTCTTGTTATTCATGTCCACATGTGTGTTATTAGTTTAGTTAATTGGTTGTTCACATTTTTCTTAAGTTATTTCCTTAAGTCTTTACATCCCTTAAATTCAGGTGTCTGTAGCTTATTCAAATCCTAGTCGTGCTAGTGGTTTGTGTCTTACAAGTTAATAATAAATCAGCGAAAGTTTTAATTTGAGCAATTAAAGTATAAAGTTCATCATAATATACCATCATCAATATGAGCATGTCCTACTATGAAAGACTTGGAAAGTACTTTGTATATAGGCGACAATACCATAAGACATTACCATCATCAATATGAGCATGTCCTACTATGAAAGACTTGGAAAGTACTTTGTATATAGGCGACAATACCATAAGACATTATATATGTACATGTATAGTGTCACTCCAGTCTCGCTATATCCAAAATGGAACAAAATATCAAAACAAACACGTCTAGTAGGTCATCGACGGCGGGCAATCATATGTAGTCACCTAGGATCCCCTTGCCCTTACTAGTACTAGGGTCTGCACTCGAAATCACAAAAGATAGATGGCGAGTCTAGTGAGTAAAATCTCAAGGAATGCCTCTGAGCATTCGCATGATAAAGTAAAGGAAAACTCAATAAATATTGTTAAATAGACATGCAGAATGTAAAAGATAGGCAATTATAATGGGTTCATTGCATGAATAAGTAACACATAAGCTAAACAAAATGTGTGTGCTTGTTCCAGATGGACTAGACTATACTTCGGGTCTTAGGATCCCTTCGTTGGGTGCCCCAAATACTTTTTTTCGCTGGTCCCTCGCGGTGCTCGCCAAATTCATTGAGTCACCAACACGTGCACTAAATGCAAGATGAGTTGCCATTCACTAAGGGTCGAGTCACACGTGTTACAATCTAACGCATCATGAACACACGACGAGGAGATTTGAGGGAGTAAGCTCAACCCACATCCAATTAACCAAATAGAGTGATGGAAACAAGCATGAATGCTAAATATGGAAGTCAAAACAGAATCAAATACTCAGAGTTTTTCAATTGGATTTTACAAACCTCAAAACGCTCTCTAACCTCCCCGGACTCCCGAATCCGACTTGACTAGCTCCCCGATACTGAGCTATTGTTCCCTAAGTCCCTGAAGTCCAATTTTATAAGTTTAAGTTGGTTACAAGTGTTTGAATATGTATTTAGTTAGAAATCATCAAAATAGCCCTTACCTTTAGTTTTCGTATGTCATTAGCGCGCTAGAGGATCTGCCTAACGTGTGAAGTGTGATTAGCATTTTAGGGAGTTTGTCTAGAGCACGATTGTTCTTCATTCGAATAACAGTTGAACATCCAGACTGGATAACAGGCTACCAGGTCTAGTTAGCGCACTATCTATTATGGGTGACAAAATTCTAAATTCGAGAATTTTGTCCCTAACATCCCAATTAGCAAACGTAACCCTGTAAACTCATTCATCATTCAATAGGGACTCCAAAACATCATTCTGTGACATCCGAAAACTTTATAAACTTGATTAGGCAACTAATTAAGTATTTTCGGATTTAATTTGAAATTTAGATATTCAAGGTGGGATACGTGTTACGTGTCGGATATCATAAAATTTAATATTATTTTTGTATGTTGTGTACCTATTTGATGTATTATACAATATGTCAACGCGAAATAAGGACAAGCGGAGTGTATACGCGGTGTCCGTGAGTTCCCGAGCGGGTTGGGGTTTTTTTTTTCAATTTTTGGGTATTTTTCAAAATTTAATTTGGATATAAACCGAAGAGATAATCAAGAAACTAAATAAAATAATTAATAAATTGGTAGGCGCCCGGTGACACGCATGGGATATATAATAGTGTGCACGCCTGAGGTTGGTTGTTGGGGCGTTGGCAAATTTTTAGCACGAATATATAGGTGTATATGTATTTATATATAATATAGTTGATATATATAAATATATATAAATGGATCATATAGTTTGAATTAAATAAAAATATACATTGGACATGCCTCGAGATACGCGTAATGTAAGTGTCGAGGAAGAGAAATAGTTGAACGTGCTGTTAGTGACAGGATTGGTCCACGCCTCGAGATGGGTGTTGTTCAATCTAAATGAAAATCAAGGGTGTTTGGTTTTATAAATAAAATCATTTGATC
Source organism: Stephania yunnanensis (assembly GCA_039657365.1). Lineage (NCBI taxonomy): Eukaryota > Viridiplantae > Streptophyta > Magnoliopsida > Ranunculales > Menispermaceae > Stephania > Stephania yunnanensis. The sequence continues at coordinate 42,318,388 of CM077589.1, read as the reverse complement.
ACTTTGAGATGTGCAATACGTATATCGAGAAGATCAAAATAATTAATTTTCAGTGAGTCAATCATGATTTGGTGCTTATCTAGTTGATAGCCACTCGATCGACTTCGAGATACGCAACACATATTTCGAGGAAGATCAATATATATAAAATAAGTGATTCATTTCGAGAAGATTTGCCTCGAGATTCGTGTGATGCGAATCTCGAGAAGATTTTAATATGTGTTTTCAAATCACCACCATCTCATTGTTTTGGAAGTAAAGATTGACCTTGAGATATGTTGTAGTATCTCGAGAAGTTCAAAATTTTATATTATGAAAATGAACATTAGATTTGTCTCGAGATTCGGTGATGCGAATTTCGAGAAATCTTAATATATATGTTTTCAACACAATCAAATTGCTTCTTCTGTTTCTGTTTATTTCGACATTGAAGCCGAAACTAAAGAGAAAAATAGTGATTTAGGGAGAGACAGAGAGCCCGAGAATGGAGATTGAGACCAAGGCGATGGAGATGAAATCGAATGTGTGTGTGTGTGTGTGTGTGTGTGTGTGTGTGTGTGTGTGTTGTTTGTTGTTGCTGGGTTGTTGTGAGATGTATTAATAAAAGTTGGGAATGAGAGGGAGGCTCGGTCCATGGAAGTTGGGAAATCAAAGGTGAGTGTATGTGTGTTGTTTGTTGTCACCTATCCGTCCCCCTTGCCCAAACACCTTTGGGGTTGGGAAATGAAAATCAAATAAAAGAAATTTGCTGGTTTGGTGAAACGGGCTGCTGTAGGAGGAAGAAAAGGGTTTGACTCGAACCGGGTCTGATTCAGGGTCAAACTACCCAAATAAAAAAATGCTAGAAATTCATAAAAAAATCAAAAAATGAAAAAAATTCATAAAGATATATATATGAGCCAAATAAATTGAAATTGTGTAGTTCTATGAAAAATAAGGATTTTGGAATTTTATCGAGGATTTATTCTGGGTATTTTACTTGTAATGCATGATACGTACCTAAAAATTAATGTTTGAAATTTGGAAAATCATTTTAAAGCCTAGTTAAGGGTAATTTTCAATTCAGAACCACAATTTGAAGTCAAAATTTGGATTCGGATATTCGAAGAGTTGATTTGGAGGGATTTCGAGATTTTCGAGTCGAGTAAGATCGATATATATAATTGGAAAAATTATATTTAAGCATAGTCATCATAATTTTCGATGCCGAACAATAATTTTGAGTTAAAAATAAAGTCCGGGCATCGGAAAATTTATTTTGGAAGGATTTAATAGGTTTCAGAACATGATTGGTTCAATTAATTGGAAATAATTGGAAAGAAATGGTGAAATTGTTGTGGAGACTTACAGGACGTAATAATGAATTGTAGGACCACGATTGGAGCCCCGTGTGGACTAGTTTACAACTCGGAACACAAGAGAGTTGTGATATCGCGTTTGTAAGGTTAAGTAAATCCCATAGTAAACTTTACATTGTATGATTATAATTTCGTATAAATTGCATCGATCCTTGAAATTGCGTTTTTGTTGTACATGCATACACGGGTTGAAGAGGATAAGGTAATTCGAGTCTCCTTATAGTGTATGCCTGACTGTATTACAGAGTAGAACTATTTAGTGTCTACCTAACTGTAGTGACCTAAATTTAATTAAACAAGGATTAGCGTTAATCTCGAGGATTAACGGTTGTAATTAGGCGTTACGTTGTGACGACCTAAGTTTTTACAAACTGGGCCCCGCCCAACCTAAGCCCACATAGACCCCCGAGCCAGTCTCGCAAAGTCAACACAGGCCTAGTCGGCCTTCCGATCCATCCATATAATTAAATTCATAATTTTAAGCCGAGTTATTTGTATTTTTTTCAAGTTTTACAAGTTAGAGGAAGCAATTAATATGTTAAATAGCTCCGTATAAAGTAAAATAGTAAACATGTATATTCATGTATATCTTGTGTCAAGTGTTATAACTGAGTAAAAATGATATACAAGTCATGTGTATCTCTTAACCCAAACAAGTATCCCAAGTGTGATAACAACATATATAAATAATACAAAAAGTCAAAAACCTATAAAAGTATGTAGATGAAGGCCGCTCCGATATCCTCAGAGTAGATCGCCAAGTGTCGGCATCTTACCCTTGCTTGGCTACGGATCCGGACTCGGTTAAACACGAGAATGCCGAGTCCATTAAGTAAAAGCCAGTAGGACTTAAACAATAATTCAAAATAAATAAAGCAATTTAAAAGTCATGTAGATAGAAAGAAAGCTACATGGAATGCATGATAATAAGACTGTAAAAATGAAAGTACAACAAAAAATGAGTGTCAAAAGAAACAATAGAGAGGTGCCCAAGTAGTCCAAGACCACCAGAGAGCGGGTGCCACATGGTCGGGGTCATAGAGTCGTGGCTACGCCAAGCAGACTCGGGTTCGAGGACGCGACATCGCCTGCTATACCTAGATCGTCGCAAATGAGGTATATCAATGGTGCCCTAGATAAAACACATCTCATTCTGACCAAATACTCAAGCGACTCGAGGTCAAGGCTCCGGTTGCAAGCCGGTAACCAATTGTTGGATTTTGGGGTTCATACGCAGCGGAGATTACAAAACAGTTTTGACAAAAACCCCAACAGGATCCGAATCTAATTCCATTTCCATGAAAAACTTAATCATACCTCAATCGCAATATACCTTTCTGAAGGTTGATCGATCTCTAAGGCGCTGCCAACGACGAACGCCCTCTATCAGCAGTCCACACACGAACGGCGGCCGAGATTTGAAGTGCTAGCTTCGAGAGAATACCAAATCCTTTTGTTTCTCTCCAAAACGATCCAGAGCATACCAAAAACCCTAAGTCGTTTCTAAAACGAAAATAAAGTTTCGGCCTTTTTTCTTTCGTACCTGTGTTCTAACTTAAAGCGTCTATTTATACAACCCTTGTATATAGACGGTTAAGTAAATTACACATATACCCTTACTTAAAGAAGTATAAGTGTAATACACCACAAGGACGTTTGTCATGAATTTTATCACATAAAATTCATTTTTTGAATCATCTTAAAATCTCGCAAAGCCATTCTTAGTGTGCGACCCAATAGGCTCATACAACGTTGGCAAGTGTACCAAAACACATTTTGGTATACAAGTCATAAGCGATCTCTAGCAAGACATTATGACTACCCAAGTTGTACGAATATCAAATCGATACAACCTAATCAATAGTGTATATAACATCCTTTTGTCACACGATATCCTTTTGATCAAACATAAGGCATGGAATTGTCATCCAACATGTTCAATCGTACTAGTCTCGATCTCTAGGTAGACTGAAAACATCCAAGCGACATTGATCAATATCAATTCACTTAGACTAGGCCTTTTAACAGTCTAACACATCGAGGGATCCACTATATATCTCTCTTTATATGAGAGGGACAAATTCTATCTCGATTACAACTTCATCACATTGCTCACACAGTAACCAATCACAACCTTCATAATCGTCCGGTTAAAGACTACGTTTGATTGTGTCAAATTATTGTGTTCCTAATGTTGAAGTCTCTGGCAATCTCAAGTCAGAGGACTGAAAAATATACCTATAATGAGAAACAACTATGACTTAATCCATGTGATGTTCTCATAGCGGGTCGGTCCAGTACTTTGTTCCCTAACAAGTACTCGTGATCTTGATTCGTATCCCTATACTATAATCATCATATGATCATCAATCAAGACTCACACTAGTCTTAATTCATTATAGTTCCCAGTATAATGATCGACTAGGGACATTTAGGATATTTATGTAAATACCCACGGATCTTATTATAATGTAAACATGCAAATTAATTATAATAAACAACAAATGAAATCCTCTATTTTATTAACTAAAAGTATTCATAAAGACAGTTAATGGATTGACCTAGGGCACATGCCCCATCACCAATCAAATCAAAGACACTCTCATGACTCACTTGGCCTTCGAACACTCATAAATGGGTGGAAATTTCAAGAAAGGGACACAATATAATATCAATAAAATATAAGCTCAAATGAACTACCGTGCATTTCCTTGCTAGTTTACTTACCTCGGATCTACGCTATCACGCCTTCGCGGCTCTGATTGAGCTCCCAAAACTGACACTCGGTACCCGACACTGGTCTCTTAGGCTCCTGGTATTAATTTACATTAAATTAGGTGTGTTTGAGCCTATTTGATAACGTTTAGATTTTTAAATCCTTAAATGATTTAAAATACAAAAATCGTAGGCGATGCACACTTTTCGGGGGAGGTTTTCGATGTAAAAATCTCCGAAAATCTCAAAACCAACTTTCTTATAATTTCCTCACTTTTCTTTTTTTTTTTTAATTTTCTTGAGTTTTTCTGAATTTTCATGATTTTTAGTCATTTATTTTAGTTATTTTTTTAAATAAGGGTTTGGGTTGTTGGACCGGATCCGGTCCGGTTCGGTCCAGCCCCTTGGGTGGCCTGGCCCAACTGGGCTGGGCCTGGGGGTGACTCAGCCTAGTTAGCTGGGCCTACAATGCGCGCTGACACGCACTGCCGTCTGTGATGCCTCCCCCCTCAAATTGGAATGTTTCCTTTTTTTTTTATTTTTTTCTTTTTTTTTTCTTTCTTTTCCTTTTCAACATCTACTATCTTCACCAAATAAAAACTAACAATTATAATCAAAACAAAAAATAGAATAAACATAACATTTGTTTCCAACACAAAGTTTACACTACCATGAGTTGATCTCATCTATTTAACCTCCAAAGTCCTAAATCCATACACATTAGTTATCAAAAATTGAAGAAATGTAGAGGTTGAAGAGGAGAATGATTTACCTAGAAGGTTTTCTTTTTCTTTTCAAAAAAAAATACAAACTCCTCAAAACCCACACACACCCATCGATTTCTCTCTCTATATTATCTACTTCGACACTTCTTATCTTCACCCAAAAAATACAATTTAGGAATTGTCTATTTTACCCTCAACAATTTATTAATTCATTTAATCTACCATTTCACACAATTTAGAACTTTTGAAATTTTAGAAATTTTTTGTTTGATTTATGTTTGATTTATTGGTCAAACTATAGTCTTAAAATTTTAAAATTTTATAAATTTTAGAAATTTTATGTCAGAATGATCTCTATGTCTATTCGGTCTTCGATCTGATCGAGAACCTTGACCCGCCTATACCACAGTGCATGTCGTACGCCTGCCCTATCTCTCCAATAGCAGTGTCTCATACGATAATGCTCGATAGTACACCTCTTGAAGAGTAGTAGCCCATGTAGAGATTATCACGTCAACAATCCACTCATTAACACCACGAACGAAATAATAAATCTAAAGCCTCTCTGTGCTTGCAACATCCATCGAGAACTGCAATAGGTATCAATATCGCTCCATGTACCGCATCAATGAGCGGTTACCCTGTCGTATGGCCGAAAAACCCGACCCAAATAGTAAAAAAAAAAAAAAAAAAAAAAAAAAAAAAAAAGAGAAAAAGAAGAAAAATGAAAGAAAATTTAGAAAAATTCGGAAAAATTGGGAAAAATTGGAAAAAACTATATTTCAATAAAATAAAGTTGATTGAACCAATTTGAATACACAAAAAACCTACTATACTTGAACTAATGAGACACCAAACTCAGGAACCTAGGAAAGGGCACGGGAGAGCGAAGGCCATTAAAGCTAGGACATTACTTTGTTGTAGTGAGTATACCCATTGACAATTTTACTTGGCATTTCGTTCCTATAAATTGTTGTCCTTGCATAGTCCTTTTGACTATTTACCTTTGTACTCTTATATCATGTGTTTCTTTGTGTCTATGCTCATTTGATGAGTCTAGTTTGCATGATATCCATTTATTTAATTTAATTCATTGATTCCATTCAATGCTATGTCTATTCTTGTTGTTTTAAATGTGAATTGAATGATAAATAGCATGCTATTAGGCTAGTGAATATCTTATAAATGTTTAAGATGACTTGTATTCATTATTTGTTTAGGTGTGTAGATGTGCCTATGCCTTGACAATCCATACTTGGTATTTCTTGAAAAAATTAAAAAAGTAGTTGTTGCATTTAGGTCCCGTACTTGATCGAGGTGTGCGCGAATCACGGGGTTAGAGTCCCTGGGGATGTCGGCACACGTTACCCGACATTGTATGACACTCGGGGTTAGAGTCCCTAAGTAATTGGTGGTCTACACAATTGGGTTAGAGCCTCTAGTAACACTTGGGTTAAAGTCCCTTGTGCTATATGATTATGGTGTCCCTAGGGTGACACGTTTCACCGCCGAGCCGTACCTAAATCACTACTACTTAGCCTAGTCGTGATTTGTATCACTTGTTTAACTCGGTATTTACTCGCATATGGTTTATTTTTCATTTTCCAATTTATATGCTTTTAAATACCATTTGAATATTTGGAAATGCAAATTAAACTTGTCATCGGGATTCCATATTTAAGTTTTATTTTATACTCAAAGTCCTTTTTATGCGCTTCATGGGTAATTTAGAGTTCTTATACTCTCGTTCGGAAAGAGAAGATCCGCGATTATCCCCGAGCTGCCGCGCGTCAGCATCGATTGTAGGTCTTCTTTTGATATTTTGATTATATAGTTTATATATGTCTTTCGAGATACTTTTTTGAGGTTGTGTATTGGGTTGAGCGTTAGTTCCCGACTCGACTTAGACCATTTTATCGTTTCAATGAATTTTGAAGATTATATATATATGTTATGACAATTTGGTTTTCACTTTTAGATATTATAAATGGCTTCCACATAATCAATAAGACTTCTAATAAATTTATTTAATAAAAGGTTTAATTAGAAAAGGCCGACTAATAAGTTAAGCATCATGGATATGATTAGGGCTTAATTACGGGATTAGGCCAGACGGTGCCCTAGATTAGGAGAGGGGCCGTCGCACCTAAGTAATTGGAAGATCTCCACCAATCGGGCATCGCAAGTTGGGAGTCGGTCCTCAGTGCTCTGAAAAGTGGTGGTAGTATTGGTGTCCCTAGTAGGATCACTAGTCTGTCCTATCTCAAGCTGTGTAGAGGGCTTTCCGTCCATCGTGATTTGTATCGAAAATCGTGCGTCAGATCAACCTCAGTATATAGATGCGTATAATATATCATTTACAATAAAACATAACACATATGTAAACCCTAACTCTACCCTACTAATATTGGGATTTGCACTCAAACATCACGACAAGCTAGATGGATAGTATAGTTAGTAAGATTCTCAAAGAAGTACACCAAACATTTATAAGAAAGTAAATGGATATCAATAATCATGCTAAATAATCATACGAAAACTAAACAAAGCAACTATGTTATGATCATCACACGAATAGATAACACGAGAGAGAAACAAAGTGTGTGCTCATCCCGGTCAGACTAAATTATACTTCGGACCCCATAATCCTTTCGGTAGGTGCCCCCACTTCCTTTCACCTGGTTCTTTGCGGTGTTTGTCTATGGGCTCTAATCGACACGTGTACCTTAGTGCAACTCGGGTTGCAATTCACCGAGTGCCGATCACACATGCAACAGCCTAGTGTGCCATAAGTACATTACGAATATCAGGTGGGAATAACTCAACCACCAACCCAAATGTATCACAGAATAGATAACAATAACAAGGAATAAGAAATCAACAATGAAAAAGTAAACCCCGGTGACTTTCAAATGAATTCTTATGTACCTCAAAACGTACTTTGGAGTCCCGCTCACATCTCAAGATACGCGCTCGACTCTCGACTATAGTCTCATAAGTTCATGGTGTCCAATTAAACCATTTTAAATAGTTTAGAGTCAAATTAATTGTTTTTATTTTTTATTTTATGAGGGCAAAAATTAGAATTTTATTATAATTTTTTATTGTGGCACATTTTTTGAGTTAACCAGGGTACCAAATGCCGAAATAGTTGCGAAAACCCAGTTCCCAATCCATTTTCTATTTTATTATGTTTTTATTTTTTGGATTTTTTGTAATTTTCTATGTAATTTTCCATATTTTATGTATTTTATTTCATTTAAATATGTTTTTAAATTAGTTTTTTTAAAATTATATTAGTAAATTAATAGGGGTGGGTCCCTAGATCGAGTCGGGCCCGGTCCGGCTCGGCTCGGTCCAAGGATCGTACGCACGCATACACATGCATGCATCCCTCCCCTCCCCAATTCATTCTTCTTCAACAAAGAAGTCTCTATTGCTTTTTTTTTTTCTTTTAAACTTTTCTTGAACAACTAAAACAACAACAACAATATAACATAATCAATAGCAACCCAACACCATTAATACATCATTTCTCCAACATTCAACCACAATCAACTATTACCATTAAAACCCCATTTAAGCTTCATTTTAATGAAAATTGAAAGAAAGTAGATATGCTCACCTTGACCACTTGTTTGCTTGATCAAATCATTTTCAAAGACTCCAAGGATCTCATAAAATCTCCCAATCTCAATTAATCAACTCCTCGCATAGCTACATACTCTCTTTATATAATGAAAAGAGGTAGAGAATAAGGGAAACGTGGAGTGAGAGTGAGGAATGAGAGGTAAATCTCATTTTAAGGGTATTAGATGTGTAGGTGGCATGTTCTTATTTGATCCTCATTAGACACAAGATTTTTAGTATTGTTCAATTATCTACGGTTATCCGGTGTCCCGCACCTTGGCATGCATAACGAGGCGCACCACATTTGCCAATTCGATCAATTGGGCTAAACTATGGGTTTATCATTAATATTTTGTCACATTTAATTAATTTGATTAACCAAATTATTTTTCCGACCTAGTGTGCCCACATTTCGCTCGCTCAGCACCCGTATTGACTCGTTTTTCGAAGCAAATATAAATGCACACTTGTGATGCTAGGTAAAATAATTTAACAAACGACATCGCAAATAAGCAAACATCAAGCAAAAATCACTATTTACTTAGTTAGGCGTGCCCTGACCTATCTGTGGCATCTATGCGGATCTGAGCTGGTGTCTGATTCTTAAAATAGTCAATAGTAACGAAATAATTAAAATCGGGTCATTAGAGGTTTACTCAACCCATTTGAATAATGAAATTGATAAATAACGAATTTCACCAAACCACGATCAATGCACGAAAATAAACACAATACAAAACACGCAAGATTTGACGTGGAAAACCCTCCAAATCAGAGGTAAAAACTACGGGCCAAACTCCAAACAATCCGCTATGTGAATAAAGAGTACAAGATATCTCAATTGCTTGAGATTTACTAACAATATAGTAGTACAAAAATATCTTTTCCATAAACTTCGATGATCACACTGAGAACGAAGAATACTACCCCAATTGTATCAAACCCTTGCACTTCTTTTCTTGAACACCAAGAAATCATCAAAGCCACTCCACGATTCTTCGAATTCAAAAATCTTGATATGACTTCAATGTAAAGAGATGAAAACTAGAGAGATTGCACATAAAACGAATGCACACACAAAGAAAATCACCAAGTCGAACTCCACAAAGTCAACTTCTCTCTTTCGATTTTTCTCTCCTAGTCGAATTCGATACCCACACTCTTATTTCATTGCTTCTATGTTTATCACTTTCTAATTTGATGAAATTATAAAGTATGGGCTGGATTTAATTTAATGTGTGTTGGGTCCTACACATTCAACACCTAGCAAGGGAATTAAGGCATTGTTTGGTTTGTTTTTGCTAACTTACAGTGTTAGTTTGGAATTATTTCCTTGGAGTTAACTCATTAGACTTAATATTTTCATGTTTGGTTCAACTTTAAACTTGTAGGGAAGTTTCAAAATTTTAAACAATAAAAAATATGAATTGACATAAATAGCGTCCAAATAAGAGAGAAATGTGTAATAAATAAGTCATTAATGAAGGGTAATTGTGTCTATAACTCTCGGGAGATAACTCCCTATGGAGGGTGGTGGAGAGATTTCTCACACCTTAGGGTGTAAGTTGGGAGATAACTCACCTCTAACCAAACAAGACCTAAAGCTCTTGTTTTGTGGATTCCTCCCCATTTCTTTTGAAATTTTTATATAGGAACTATTAGAGCAACTCATTTTGGGCACCGATTTTGAGCATCAACCCGTCGGATGTCGTGCAATACATGTCGAATGTGTGCATGTGCATCTCAAGGCAAAAATACATGACATCTGATTGAGTAGGTGCCCAAAGCGGTTTACTTTTGCATTTTCCTTTTTTTTTTTTTTTTTTTTTTTAAGTTAACATAACTACCATCAAACACACCTAACCACAAGCCCGTAATGACTATTCACCAAAATTAAAAATGTAATTAGGTCCATAATTGACAAAAGAGCATGTGCTCCCATCCCTATAATATTTTTGGTGGTTTAGCATGCATGCCTTGCAAATTAATTGTTTAAAACACAAAAAAGGTTTCTTTCTTTTTTTCTTTTTGTAGAAACCACATATAAAAAAGTTATATGCAGAAAAGAAAGGTTTGGTTTTTTTAATTTTCATATCCTTTATTGGACAGGGTGATATGGAGTGGAATAGTATTTTAGATACCACTGTATAAAAAATAAAATAAAACTGTTGATTTCTTTCTTTCTTTTTTTTTGAAAACAACTGTTAATTAATTAAATAATTGAATACTAAAAAAATCATTGACTTTAATTGTAGAATTTTTTTTTTCATGAAGATATAGAAACTAAAAGGCATGATGTTGAATACTCTAATGGGAAAATGTTCCTTAGACAAAAAAAATAATGATTTTCACACCCTGTTTTACCTAGCATATTTTACCATATCCATACTAGCCCATCAATGATTTCTTATTTTTGAAACTATTATGTTTAGGATGTATAGTGAATTGTGCTTTCTTATTTCTTGATATTATCATGTTTAGGATTACTCATGATTGTTGTATAGAAGTAGGGATGCAAATGGGGAGGGTAAGAGATGGGGACCCCATTTTCATCTTCATCCCGCTTAAGAATTCATCTCTCTATCTTCAGACCCATCACCATGCGGGAATGAACTTTCATCTCCATCCTATCCCCGCGGGAATCCCCGCCTATTCCCACGGGGATGAAAAATCCTCATGGAAAAAAAGTTTTCCTCATTAGAGATCCCTATGGGGATTCTTACGGGGATTTTGCAAAGAATCACCGCTAGAAAATATTTTTTCCTACTAATTTTTTAAAAAGATTTATAAAAAGTATGTTACAAATACAAAGGATCACATTTGTTGAAAATTCCAACCAAGTAAAGTATAACATATAACTATAGTTGCGTGGGTATGAGATTTTATTTTCATCCCCACCTCCATCCCCATTTGAGTTCTCCATCCTCATTCCCGTTGCGGAGAATCTCCGAATCCCCATCCCCTCGGAGATTCCTCGACCCCGCTTGCATCCCTATATAGAAGACATACCCTCATTTTACAAAAGATATGCCTAGAAAAAGTTAGAAGACTCAAACTCGAGACCGCTTAAAGACTTGAGTAAACATCCAGTAAGTACCAACCTCTACACCAAGACAATGGTTGGTACATAAATTCCTATTTATTCATTTTTAACTTTATAATGGCAAAGCCGCCTCTCCATTCAAAACCATAAAATTTTTGTATTGAGTTTTTTTTTTGTGATTTTTGATCTTGAACCACCGTCGATCATCTATTTCGATCGGCGACGGTTCAAATCACATTTGTTTACATTTTATTAATCCAATAATCTGTAGATCTAGTCAGATTTGTGAAGATTTGTTCATCCTTGTTGCAGTACATCTACATCAACGGTTGTGTGTAAGCTTTTGTGCGCGATTGGATTTGTCTCTTCTTTTGTTTTTCATTTCATAGTTAGTTTGCCTTCTCTAGTCGGAAGTTCTTGATTTGTCTTCTCCTCGTTGAGAAGTTTTAACTTTTTTCTCTTGTTGAGAAATTTTGTTATTCGTTATGTTGTTTTTGGTGGTGTTTATGTATTGTAATGTGTTTTAACGCTGTAGAGAGCATTTCTTAATTATCAAACTGTTTCAATTTCAAAATCACATTCACAGTCAAGTTAATGATAGTTCTTTTAAACAAATAGGATTAACAAATCAATGTACTTTTTGATTTTATGTCTATTCCTATATCGAGTCATTTATGATTAATGAAACTTATTTTTTTCTAAAAAAAAAAAAAAAAAACTTTTTACTGGCAAACATTAATAAGATCTATTTCTTATTTTGAGAAAAGAAACTTCAGATTTTCTAAAGTTTGGCACACAGCCAACGGCTCCGATCCTACACCCGTTTCTCGTGATACGCACAAAAAAATGCTTTTGTAATCCATAGAAGATACGCATAAAACGCACGCACGCACGCACGCACGCACGCACTTTCTGTGGTCCCTCGATCTTCACCAACATGTGTGCAACACGCATCTCGCTGCACATAGAAGGGACCTCTCAGCAGGTACGTTTCATTTCTGAACCACATTAGTAGTTTCCGTAAAAAAATTCCCTTTCGAAGAATGGACGTTTGACCACGAGAGCCAGATTCGGACCTCTCTCTCTTTCAAGTCAAACTTTTTCCATTGATTCATTGTTCTTGTTGTTCTCACTATTGTACGTCTCGTGTTAAAAAAAATTCCCAAAACAACGGAGAAGTCAAAGTGAACTCTTCGACTTCTCTTCTTATTCGCTTCATCTCCGTTGATTTTTCTTTTCGAGGTACGCGGAAACCGTGGAATCAAACTTCGATCTCCCCTTTCGTTTTCGGCACTTCGCTCGAGCCTTCTTTTTTGAATTTCTGGAAGGAAATGCCGTGCTGCTTGCGAGGGTTCACTTTTTCAATCAACTCTCAACAGATCGCTCTGTATGAGATCTGGGATTGAATTGCATCATCGTATGTTGATCGTTCAGTTCGTTTAATTGTTCTTGTGAGTTTCAGTATTCAATTATTTCTGTCTTGTTGTTGAGATTTGAGTGAGAAATACATGAAATTCAAACTCAAGTACGAGTAGCACCAATTGAACTTGAAGAAACTCGACTCAGTAGAAATCGAATAAATTTGACAATTTAGAGGCAGACTGAAGCTAACTTGGGACGCATTGATTAGGAGTGATTTAAAGGATTTGGAAACAACACCATCAATTGCTCTAAATCTAGCGTAATGGAAGAGTTTGATCAATCTAGTAGACTCCAACTAATTTGGGATTGAGCCTTTGTTGTTGAAATTTGAGTTTTCATAGTTGGTTTTGTTGCTTGTGCTCAAGTGTTTTGATTGATTTTCAACTAAGATTTTGAGGTCTCTTTTTGTGCGATATTTGGAAGGATAATTAGAGTTGTTTGTTCTGTCAATTTGTTTTGTAATTCTGTGTGAGGGGGTGCTTGATTTTTATTTCATTTGCTTTGGTTTCTTTTGTCGCAGTGATTTGATAAATTTGAGATTGGGACCTTAATGAGATGGCATTTGCTTCATTACCAAATGGAGTAGGTTTGATAAACTTAGGGCAGAGTCATTTGCATAAGGAATTGAATGAGTGTTTCAATGTCAAATGCTTAAGGTTCAGTACATCCAAAAAGAGAATGACGAGGGATAGACCCTCGTCGTCTATTGTCGTTAGAGCTGTTGCGCCAAACTCAGATATTGATTTTAGTGATCCGGATTGGAAACAGCGTTATCAGGAGGAATTTGAAAAACGTTTCAGTTTGCCGCACTTGAGAGATGTTTTTGACTTAACTCCAATTCCGACTACATTCTTTCTTAAGAATAGGTGATCCCTTTTCTTTCAATAGTGTGTTATGTCATTCGGCATTGTTTCCTTTAGTCTCTCTGATGATTTCCTTGCTCATGTTTACTGTTGTAGAGGTTCGCAAGTAGTGGAGGATGCGAGCAGCACTGAAGAGAAGAAATATGGTTATGTAAATGATGATGATCGGGCTCTTCTAAGGGTAAGTTGAGTGTATTCACAAATCGAAATCAGAGTTGTCTTTTTTATTGTAATCTTTTTTGGTTGCAGTGGATAACAGATGGAGCTCTTATCTGTTAATCCAGACCAGATTACAGAATTATATGGGCTTAACGAAGGCAATTCTTGTCTTGTGCAATCTTTTGGTTATTTTATGAGCTGCATTTTACTCTCCAAAGAGGGGAATGTATTCCGATTTTCGGTTATCATATTGCGACAATAGCAATAAATAGACAGAGGCATCTTCCTATTTCAGTTTTTGTAGTTGGCGTGCTACAGAAATGCATAGTTTTACATGTCTAATCAAACGTGAAACAATGAACATCACGGTTTTGTCTAATTCAATCCTATGCTTGAAACTAAAAACTTATCAACTATGAAGTGAGCAGGAAGTTCCATAATATAAGTTAAAGTCAAAGGTTTCACATTTTAAAATTTTCAATGGAACCTCGTAGAAAGCTAGTAGTGCTACTTTAGAAAAACCATAATCCGTCATTTACATTTAATTTTAGTGATAAATAAGCGCTGTAGAATGTTACTAAATTTGAGAACCAAAATATCTGACCATTTTTATCAGAAAAACCAAAAGTAACACAATATTTAACAAGAAGTTGGATTTTTCTTGTTAATGAAGTTTTATTCTATGTATCAGATCTTGTCAAAATCCTTCTTTCCCTTTATTGCATGTAATTTCAAATGATGAAAGGATATATCAGGTTCAGATGTTGGCTGCGGTTCATGTGGGAGAACTAAAATTTTGTCAAGTCACAAACAAGGAAATTGGTTTTAAATTTCTGATACTTGTACTCGAAACTTTTGAATAAATGAGTATTGTAAGGCACATGTGGTTCTGTCCAAATTTCTATACTGAATTTGCACAAAGTTGAAACAAGAAATATAATTGTTTGAAGAGATGCAGGTTTAGGCAGCATATACTTAAAAGCCTTTCTGCTTGCCATTTTGTTATTGAGCTTTCAGTCTTCTCACTAGCGATCTTGTTGGTTAGAGTGGTATTTATCTTACCAAGGTTTCATATTTTATAATGTATAATTACAGGGAACTCAAGAGGACTATAAAGCTTATGCATTTGTTCAATTTTCTTTTCTCTAAACTCAGCATGGTAGTATAATGTCCTTTATATCATAAGATGTGTATAATGTATATGTACTCAGTCGCACCAGAGACTCACGCTCACCAGACCACGTGGGTCACCGAAACCAATCAATACTCAATACCCACACTACCTACTGACCAGACTCTTTATACTCCTTACACGTTTCCCTCATACACGTACCTACCTACTATTAGACTCCCTGCCAGAACTGACGTGCTTTGTGTGTCCCAACAAACTCCTCAACTACACTACTGGGTTCTTTGGTCCAGTGCTCCCGTGTGACTTCCTTTGGTAGAACTTAGATATAGGTGGCCTCCCAGGGATCATAACAAATTATTATAGAGCTTTATATTCTTCCACTTTTCTCAAGATTTTTTGCACATCCTCTAAAGTCTTCAAAGTGTGCATGCACAAGAATAAATGCAAAATCCTTCCCTGACCTTGTTTGAGTTTCTTATCCTTATCAGGTCATCAAATTTTCTTCCCCTACATCTGCTGGAGCGGAGTGCATTGATCCTAATTGCAGTTGGGTGGAGCAATGGTTTGATCTTCTATCGATTTTGTTTCCCTTTTTTACAGTTCATTCTGGAATATTTAAAGACAGCTAGCTAGGTTGAAGTTTTAAAATTATATATCATTCTCATTTTTTGTTAGAATTGAGTTCTGGTCATTGGCGTTCTTAAAATTGTGATACATTGGGTTCACAATAAATTACTTAGGCTATATAATAATGATGTTGTTTAGTTGCGAGCTATACTGGAAATGTTCACTCATGCATATTACTGTCTGAATCTCTTTTAATAATTCCATAGGCTCTCTAAGCATTCAATGAGATTGGGAGAACAACTATGAAGATACATAAATGGAGAGGAAGAGTGTTAGCATTTGAGGGAAAAATATCTATATAAATGAAGGGAAGCGGCTAAATGGACCTTAGTTTTTGCTTAGAGGACCCCATTAGTTCAATTGGGTCCTCAACCCGTTTCCAACATTCATACACCAAATCGAAACTTTTACAAAACCCTAAAAAAAATCCTCCTTAGTCCTCATAGTCACTTAGGTCTTGGGAATGTCCATTTGAGTCGAACTCTGGCGGATCTGTTGTCCGTGTAATAAAATTTGAAAATATAGTTTGGTGGGGTTTGTGTAGTAATTTGGTGGGGTATAAGTAACATTGCAGTCTAGAAAAATCGGAACCTCTACAGGCGTAACGATCTTTGTTAACCGATATTGCCAGTAATATCGCGGACTTGTAACTCCGACAACTAGCTAAAATTTCAATATAAATCGGATGGGGTCCACAGAGTAAATTGGTGGGGTATAGGTATGATTACAGTGTATACTAACCGAAACTTTTACAGGCCTTACGGTCTGTAGGAGACGATAATGATGGTAATATCATAGACAACTGTGCCCGACACTTAAGTTAAAAATTCAAATATCCAATTGGGTGGGGTCCAAGTAGTAACTACGTGGAGTATGTACAATATGTCGGCTAAACAAAGTCGATATGTAACTATGTGTTTGGTTGACAGGCGCCGAAACCATAGCAACAATGTCGGTTCAAGTAAGCCGACACTTACCCATAGGTATCGGCGTCTCTTTGTCGAAACGTGTATACATGTCTCGACCCTATTACTCTGCATAACACGAGGATAACAACAAAAAATGAAGTTTCTTCCTCGATGAAAAAACCTAATAAAAAATGCCTTGTCGGGGTCAAGGTGGCTTCGGTTTGACGACTCCTTTGACATTCGACCAAAAATGGGGAAATCAACAACAAATCAAAAGCCTTAAAAACCAAACAACAACCAACATCAATAACAACAAAAATGATGACCAAAAAACTTGAAAAAACCTACCAACAAATCTTTGTCTTCCTTCATCTCTGCCATTAACGGTTTATAGGTCTCTATTACTTACCAACACATTTTGCAGTTCATTCTCTTTAATCACATTATGACATGTCGTCACTTTATTGTCTAAACCATTTCGATTAATCTCTTCATTTATATCTCCTATGAAGCTCTTCCCAACACATTGCTAATGTGTACATTTCAAATCCTATATGCTGGTGTTATGTCGTAAGTCTATTTTCATTTACATTTTTCTTTGAACTTTGCCTAACATATTGGTTCATGGTTTTTCTACTGTTTGTGCATGTCCATTGAACATGCTTTGTCTGATGATGGTTATAGTGTATTTTAGAGGTACTTCATCTCATGATTCAAGTCATTGGTTAGGCAGCTGCTGGGATATCATCAAGTCTTTTCACTTTTATTTCCCTAGGCAATTCTATAAGAATGTCAGGATCTACTAGTAAATTTTAAAATGTGAAGCAGTTCGTAAGTAGTTATTTTGATTGATCATTATTAAAAACTTAAAAGGTTTATGAACACTGTAACCTGTATTTTGACTTTGTCCTCTTCATACACTTTGATGATTGATCAAAACCATAAATTTTTATTTTTTTAGTGGAGGATATCTTTAAAGCTAACTTCTCTATTTACAAAATTTTAAAGAGTACCCTTTCAAGTTTCAACACCGTGAAGCACATTGTAATTAATGCATGTCAAGATAACCATGGCAGCTGCTTGAAAGTGAGGGAATTTTAATGTGCAGGGGTAAACCTAACATGATTAATTATCTATATGATTAAGTATGCTATAACGTGTTACTTTATCAGTTATTCTCCGATAGTCTCTTCCAAAAAAAACAGGTCCGAAAATTACACACTGATAGTCTCTTGTTCTCTCTTTGTACTTTCTGGTAGTTTCCTTAGCACCATATTCTACAGGTGTTATCTCAATTGTGAATATAAAACTTAGAATTCATATCCATAATTACAAAACCTTAATTTAGTGGTAATCATTATCTTCTATTCTCCACCTTAAAATAAACTTGATTTTGTTAACTATTTAGTGCATTCTGTCATTTTTGTTCCTGTTGATTTGGCATGAACCATGTACCATGTTCACTTTAATGACTGCACATTTCTTAGTTCTCATTGTTATTGACTGGACTCTCTTCATGTGACAAAAGGGTACATCGTGCTGGGCCCCGTCAGCAGATATACTTTGAACCTGGGAAAGTAAAAGCTGGGATCTTAACTTGCGGAGGGCTTTGTCCTGGACTAAATGATGTCATCAGGCAGGTTAGTGGGACTTAGAGAAATTTACATGTCTTTTCAAGTTGTGATGTATATACTATATTCTTTTGCATTCAGTTGCATACAAGGTTTAAAAAATCGATAAACTTCGCTGAAGTTTGGGCGAAGTTTGTCAATTTTGAGGTGAGCAAAGCGAAGTTCAGAGGCAATATAAAAATTGCAAAAATTCGACTCAACTTTGGCTAACTTCGACCGAACTTCGAAAACATCGATGGAAGTTAATAAAACATGAAGTAAAATTGTTATATTTCGTGAAAGTTAAGCAAACTTTGGCTAAAACTTCGATTGGAACTTCAACTAAAACTTCACCTATGTTAGAAATATACTTAAAATTCGGAATATCCTCTGGTAACATGAGTTTTATGCATTATTGTTGTATGATTAAGTATAGTTCTAACATCTCTACGAAGAAACTTGAGTTTTCTAGCATTTAAAGTGAAATTCCGTAAACTTCTGTACACCGAATTTTAAGTGAGCGAAGTCATAGGTGAAGTCGAAGTTTCGGAACTTGGTTGCATATGATGGATGTCTTTGGGCGAAAATGAAGGAATGCTTCTGGTTAGGTCATTTTTTCATGACCGATGGGTAACAACAGGGGTCATTGGTTGGAACATGGAAATCATGCTTGTAATCGGGTGTTTACAAATGGAAAATTGCAAATTTAAATGAAAAATAAATATCATCCAGTAAGCTATTTTGCAAATCTTGTTTTTCATCTCAAACTTGGATGGGCTTATGGAAGCATATCTGCTTCGCTTCTGTAATTAGCAAATGGTTTCTATGTCTGGAATCTCATTTCGAACTAGTTAAAGTCTAAGTTTTATTTTGAAAGGTGGGTTGTTTCTTTGTGGTTGATAAATTTTCCTTCAGTCCACTGCAATGAAATAGGGAAGTGCTCTATCAATAGTTTTTTTTTTTTTTTTTTTTTTTCAATAGGAAGCGCTCTATCAATAATTGTTTCTTAACAACTAGGTGTTCCTGATCATATTGTGCGCTCTCTTACTTTGTGACTTTTCATGCAGATTGTTCTTACGCTTGAAATATATGGTGTTAAGAATGTTGTTGGAATTCCATACGGTTACAGAGGATTCTTTGATAAGGGCTTGCATGAAGTACCGGTGAGAACTAATGCTTATGTAACTGCATGTGGTTTTATAACTCATAGCTTTCTTATAATTAATATCAGTTGCGATAAATTTGATTTTCAGCTTTCTCGTCAAGTGGTTCAAAACATCAATCTTTCTGGTGGAAGCTTGTTGGGAGTTTCTCGTGGGAATGGGGAAGTCAGTGATATTGTGGATAGCATACAGGTCTAGCACATATATCCGTGAGCTACCATGAATATTTACTCTTATTGTTATGTGCAAAATTTTTAAATAACCTCATGTAATTTTCAGGCTAGGAGGATTGATATGCTTTTCATACTTGGTGGGAATGGAACTCATGCAGGAGCAAATGCAATACATGAGGAGGTAAAAACTGTCTCTTCAGACGCTCTTTGATATGAAGTAATTGTTTTTTTAGATGTGAAGTGTATGCTTCATTAGACCCGTGCTTGTGATTTCATGTTGCTTTCAAGATGAGAACTTCCATCTTAGTGAATAGGGAAAAAAACTCACCTAAAAGGCTAAAACTGTTGATAATTTTCATATCTTCACTCTAAATTGTGATTGTACTAATAGCATAATATTCTTTTCTGCTGGATTGGACTTTTGCTTCTCTTTAATGCGAAAGGTGTCACTATTTTCCAACATGAACAATATGATTCCCCTTCTTCTGAAGCTTAGTCATGATTGTGTTGACAACTTGAAAACACATTTTATGGTGATTATTTTGGTTATTATTGCCTTACATGCCCGTAATTCTTTCTTGTCTGCAGTGTCGCAAGAGGAAACTAAAGATATGTATTGTTGGTGTCCCCAAAACAATTGATAATGATATACTTTTAATGGACAAGACATTTGGATTTGACACTGCTGTTGAAGAAGCACAACGTGCTATCAATTCCGCATATATTGAGGTAAGCCATCAAGAGTTTCTGTTTCCGTTGTTTTTTTTTTTTTTTTCCAGACACGAAGAAGTAACCAAATAGGCTTTATGTTAAAATATTATAATTACAAAAGGGACGTAAGATCCATTTAGTCTAAAAACCGCATCAACTCTGGCCTTCCAAGAGAAACAAAAAGCACTTGGAGTCCCCACAAAATGATAAATAAAGCCCTCACTACTCGAAACCCAAACAATTGGCTACCTATGATATGATTGCATTATGATACTTCAATCTCTCAGCAACTCTAATTTGGTATAAGCCCTCTTGTTCTTCGTGATCTTGAAGATGGTTTTTCTCCTTGCTTCCAAAATGTCTAAATCGTCGTCGTCAAGGCTACTTGCCAAACTTACTTGGCATCTCTAGAACTCTGAGACAATTAGCGCTACAGCCTCATTCTCAAGGTTGGAATCGTCTCCTTCCATCCTAGATGCCAGAAGAGACAAGTACGGATCAGTTAAGTTGGAGTAAGTCAACTTAGCAACTCTTTGTCATGGATCTTCAAACCAAGGTCCTTGATCAACTAATTGAAGTTTCTCACGTGCCTTCTCATGGTTCTACTATTTCTTTTCCCCTGCACGTTGCTCTCTCTCTCTGGGATCTCCCCTCGTGTGCCACTTCTCTTTGCATAGAATCCTTAGCCCCAGTATTTTGTCTCAAAAAGCTTCTCTTTCTGATGGGTGAACCAGGCTGTACACCCTTGAGAATCAGCACCATGGGCCATCCTCTTTTTTCAGTTCCACATAAATGGAAAAATTATTGACTAGATACTCCATTGTCATCTTGATGTTTATGCATCTTTAGTGTAGCATGAAATGTATTTGATTGATTTTTCTCCCCTAATCTATTCAGGCACACAGTGCTTATCATGGCATTGGCTTGGTCAAATTAATGGGAAGAAACAGTGGTTTTATAGCCATGCATGCAACACTTTCCAGTGGGCAGATTGATGTTTGTTTGATCCCTGAGGTTTGTATTATATCTTAAATCTGTCTATTTCTATTTATTTATCACTTAATTAAGAGTATGATTGCTTGATAAGTGCAGGTTCCTTTCAAATTGGATGGTCCATATGGGTTGCTGAAGCACTTAGAACATCTCATAGAGAACAAGGATCGGCTGTAGTTTGTGTGGCTGAAGGAGCGGGACAAGTGAGTTAATTTTAATGAGTTCTTGATGAGACATTTATCATTCTCATCGGACTAAATCTTGAATGAATTGGTTTTACCTAATATTGTATATTTTTGAGCCTAGGATTTGCTAGAGAAGTCAAATGCAAGAGATTTATCTGGAAATGTTGTGTTTGGAGATATTGGGGTTCATATACAACAGAAGGTTAGGTTTCTCCTCCACGTCTTTTTTTTTTTTTTTTTTTTTTTTTTTTTTTTGTTTCCGATGACTCCAATTCCACTATTGATTTCACTAATACCTGAATTGTTTTGCCCGTTGAACTGATTTTATTCATTACTAGCAAAGGGTGATAATCCCTTTTTTGTTATCGACCAAAGTTCTTTGCAGAAACTAATATGCCTCTAATTTTATGAACAGATAAAAAAACATTTCAAGGAGATAGATGTTCATGCTGACGTTAAGTACATTGATCCAACTTACATGATCCGAGCAGTTAGGGCAAATGCCTCGGATGCAATTCTCTGCACTGTTCTCGGCCAGAATGCTGTAAGAACTCTCTTTTCCTATTATTTGGCGTACTATTTTGAATTCATTACTTATTAATATTGGTCTACTCAATGTTGCTGTAGGTCCATGGTGCATTTGCCGGCTTCAGTGGAATTACAGTCGGAATTTGCAACACCCATTATGTCTATCTACCCATTCCGGAGGTCATTAGTTCGGCGAGGTGCGTAGATCCTAACAGTAGAATGTGGCACCGTTGTATGACATCCACTGGCCAACCTGACTTCCTCTAAACCCTCAATGAATTCTTCTTCAAATTATCAGTTGCAGAGAATTTTGGTGCTCACCAAAACATTCACAAACACGATTTATTACCAAGCGTTGCCATCGACAGAGCAATCTGTTTCTAATCCCATTGCACGAAGGGAGTTCAGTGCGTCGCATTCATATCAATAAGGTCTTCTTATAACTTATTAGGCCATCAGTTTTTTTGTACCATTGCAGTTCCTCATGCGGAAGACAAAACAAAGAAATGTCTTGAGATTTTTAGCTATCCTGTACAATGTGATTGATTGTTCATCAATAATGCCTGTAAAGGCTGTAATGCAAGAGCAAGCATAATTTCTGACTGTGAGGGCATTTGTGTCCAATAATTTTCTTGTTATGTGGGCCGGGCCTGGACCTGGACCTTCGCGCCTATAAATATGAGTTTATATGTGAGAATTTCCCGCCATTTTGCGAGTTCGACAATGTTTTGGAGATGATCAGTAACTGCGTTGCCTTTACAGTCTCGCGATCTTACTCACCAGCTCTGGTTGCCAGAGATGGATGTTGAGGTATTCTCCAATGGCGATCATCAATTTGAATGCGAAGTCCTTGTTTCGGAGATCGATTTGTGTGTTGCGCTTCGTCTGACTCGAAAATCTGATACTTTTGTTCAAACTGTTGCGTTTCTGATGTTTTCTGTTGAGGTGATTTCGTTGTTTTGGTGTTCGATTCGAGGTTTTCTTGAAAACTGAGCTTCTTCGTCAAATTTGCGGAGTTTAGGAGGAACTCGTTCTCTGCAATTGGTTTGGAATTCGAGTTTCTTTCTTTAGCGATGTGTTTCTTCGTCGACATTGCTCTGTGTCTTCGATGTTTCAGAAGTTGTTTTGTTTTCTGGTGATTTTCTCTTTCTGTGTTCAACTTCCTAGTTTGATTTCTAGAAATGTGTTTCTGAACCTAATCTGCTTCAATTTCTTCTTCGTCAAATAAGTACCTTTCTTCATGATCGAGGTTATGAGGACTACTGCTCTATCAGTCTCTGTTTTTCACCGATTTCAGTTGATTTCTGATTTGATTTCTCTGAACTTCCTCAGCATTCCGAAACGGTTAACTATGATCTGGACGAACTCCTTGGCTTACTTCCTGAGTTCCTCCGTGGCGAAGTCAAGAATTTTCAATCATTCAGCAATAAAGTTCAGGATTTCAATGTTGAAGATGCCATTCGAAGAACAGAAGAAATGCGGGTGTTCGATCAGGTTGAAATAGACGATAAAGAACAGCTTGTTCGCCAATCGAACATTCTCTTTCGAAATGTAGATGACAAGGAAAACAAAGAACCGAACGTATCTAGATCAAGACATCCTAATGTGTCTCTAAGAGCACTGCATCTCTGTTGCAAGTATGATTCTGTAAAATGTGCTAAGTCTTTGCTTGAAGGAGAAGTCGGAAGAGGTCTTAATGTGAACGAAATCGATGAGTCTGGACGGACAGTCTTGCACAGCGCCGCAGAGGTGCACGCTGAGAGATGTATCGCGCTGCTTCTCAGCAAGCAAGCTCGAACTGATGTTAGATCTTCTGATGGAAACTCACAGCTTCCTCTGGAGAGCGCGCTTTACAGCCAGAAGTATGTCGAGGCAAACCTTCAGTTTGTTCAAGCCCTTTCGGAAAGTTAGAAGATTTCTAGGAAGGAGAAATTGTTGTCAATTCATACCTAAGTTGTTAAGTTTTTTGGTTTCAGAATGAATATCAGATGGACAGCTGAAGACACTGTTGAAGATTTGCTCGTCTCGATAAGTGGAACGGTACAAGTTGTTGAGCATCTCCATTTATTTAGAATGCATTCAAATTGGTTTAGACCACAAATGCTAAAATAGCTCAGTGTTTCAGGAATTGAGTGCAGTCAGAATACTAGTAGAGAAAACGAATGACATCGCAGAGGTAGCGTACGCCAACGCCATGGAAGGGCGCGTAGTAGCACTGGCTGTGCTGCTCTCTATAGTTCCTGAAAAGGTTACTGCTTCAATCACAGTGCTCCGACCAGAAGGTGCCTCATCATCTTGCAAAGAGGCAACGACCGTCTATGAATGTGTGATCAGAGAGGCCTTGTCTCTTGGTCAGAAGGATCCATCCGGGAGAGGAGGAACACGCCTGACACTGAGCAACAGTGAGAAACGGAAACTATTACTTTGTGAGATTGAATTGCTCCAGCTCTTCGATGCGACTGTTCAGGAAAGAGTTTGCACTGGTACTGAACGGAGGGCTGCTTCGTACCTAATAAAGGCGTCGCAGGTAGTATAATAAAAAAAATTGTAAATGACATGAAATGATTGAAATTATACCAGTCCTATTTGTTTGCAGGTAGGCGATGAGGAAGTAGTTGAGCTTCTTCTGAAGACAAACATTGAGGTAAATGAGACGGATGGAGAGGGAAATTCGGCGCTCCATTGGTACCTTAGTACGTCTTCCAACTGTAAGAAACCAAGGTTTGCAACTGTACCTAAAAAGATTATCTCTAACTTCTGGCATATATTCTCTTTCTTGCTAACTATATTTGGTATATGTGAATAGAATCCTATATCTTCTCTTAAAACATGGAGGTGATGTAAGACAACGAAATAGATTAGGATTGACGCCGCTCCATGTTGCTGCTGCCCAAGGGCATTACCAGGCATTGCAGGTATATTTAACATTTAACGGCAGAGCAGGTTCGAGTATATCTTGAATGGTTAAAACTAGAATCAAACCATAATACACATCTAAATATATGCTTGTATGTGTTTGATGTTAATGTTAATATAGCCTCTTTGTTTTCAGATTGTGCTCCTTAAGGATCCAGAATGCATTGATGCTGTCTCAGAAATGGGAGAAACCCCCTTGTTCTTTGCCGTGAAAAACGACTTTATGAATTGCGCCAACCTTCTTTTGCGCCATGGAGCCAGTACCCAGCTCTTCAATCTACGGTATTCAACCCGTCCTATTTCTCTTTTAATTCAAACATTTCACTCAATCCTTCCCTCCTGCTCAGCCAGTTAATTATCATCACTTTAAAGCGTTTTCCAGTCTCATTATGAATCTTCTATATACAGTAAACAAAGGCCTATTGATTTGGCAAAGTCTCAGGACATGCGTTTCTTGCTCAGCCAAATGTCGATACGCTTTTGTACGTTGACAAAAAATGTGTATATATTATCTCACTCCAATATGCACTAGTGTATTTACTGCCAAGGATCCAAAGAGGTATAAACAACTTCTTATGTCTAGGGAGTGGAGCAGAACCAATTACACAGGAAATCAGTCCCAGCTACTCGTCGAATGATGACCAATCTGATTCTGATGGGCAAATGTTGGACATCTTTGCCAATGCACAGTTAGATTCATCAGCTAGTGAAAGGTACTTCAACATTGATTTTATGATTCCATGTCGAGGGGAGGTAATAACGAATTGTTCCTGCTGCTATTGTAGATTTAGTTATACAGGTCCCAAGACACAGCTTTGTAGATTCTTCGAGTCTCTAGATGGCTGCACCAGAGGAACTACGTGTTATTATGCGCATGGAGAGGAAGAGCTCTTATTCTCCTCACCCTCATCAGGAAATGATAAGTACCAGCTTGGTTACGAACATACGATGAAACAGGGAACGCCAACATTTCATTCTCCAAACACAGAGGAGCTCAAAAGGAAAATTTTCATTGGTGGCCTACCTCCCTCCGTTGATTCAGGTATCTTGACATTGTGGAGGCATTGCCAAAGTAACATAGTTATATATTAACCAATAACTAAAATGCATAGTATTATGATCACTTGAGAAAAACATGTCTGTTTCTATTTCTACTTTCCATGGCAGGCACCTTGAAAGAGCTGTTTGAGTATCAATTCGGATCAGTAGAAGAGGCCACAGTCATTGGCAACCAATCAGGCAAACATGTAGTCTCTAGAGGCTTTGGCTTCGTCACCTTCAAGAGCCAGGAATCAGTCGCAGCTGCTGTAAATGCACACTACGTTATGATCTCGGGCAAGAAAGTTGAGATCAAAGGCGCGATCCCAAAGCCCAAATCACCATCTGAACCTGCACAACCCAAATCAAGACAACTAGAATACCATATTCTTAGTCCCAGTGGCCCCAGACAGAGATCTGGAAAACTTGAACCCTTGACCTGGTTGGACACATTGCTCTGCGGCACTACTCAAGGCTTCAAAATTGAGAACTCATTCGACTCCACCTCAAGCGATGGCATTCAGAATCTGCTGCCTCAATGGGTGAACACATTCAGGAAATGGCTTCCCGGGTTCTTACAAGAAGTTTCTAAGCGCCTTAAGGAAGGAGAGTTGTACCCTCTCTCATCTCTCAAAGGGGACTTCAGGGCCACTTGTGGACTAGAACTAGACCATGCCTCTCTTGGCTATGTAAAGCTCAGCGACTTCGTAAGGTCCTTCCCTGGTATCTGTCGCATGAAGGTCGTCCCAGTTGGCCGACGTGGAGCAGCCACTCACATGGTTCTACTCCCAAACCTCCCCTCTAGTCCACATCATAATCGTCGTCACCAGCTCACGCCAATGACAAGCACAGACTACTCTAGTAATAACAGCAATCTCGCTTTACTAGATGAGAACGATTGTGGTGATGATGATGATGATGATACAAGGTTGATAGAAGATCTTATGTTAGATGTCAATTCCAGATGTGCCACTATACAACATTATTATCAGGGAACCTCAGGAAGCTCAGGACATGAGGGAGTCAAAAAAGAGGGAACTAAAATGCAAGGAGATCAAGGCGCAGACTTTCAGAGGTTTCTTGAGGCTTTTAGACCCACTGAAGATGGACAATGGCCACCCTGGCCCGGGGGGACCACTGGGTCAGGTGGTAGCGGTGGCGAGGACACAAATAGACATGTAGTCCTGGAGGCATTAAGCAACCAGTCCAAGGACTTCTCATACTTCCATTGCCAATACGATTTTCACGAGGTCAGTAGGAGATACGATTCATTTCACAGTGCTTATTGTCAAAACTAACTAAACGATTATAATCTGCGTTCCTTTTTTGTTGATGTTAGCGTTATAGGAAGCGATTGGAGAAGCAGATGTGCTTCAGGTGCAATGTCAAAAGAATGCTGTGGTACAGCATTCCCTGCAACCACAAGCTATGGTGCCAGCCTTGCAGAAAATGGGTCGACACACAGATACGTGAAGCCCTGCGTGGCGGTTGCAAACGCTCGGATATCAAGTGCGTATACTGTAATAGAGTGATGGAAAGGCACGGGTTTCAGGTGTGGGGGAACAAGCTCAACAATGAACAACCTGACAATGAGCAGCAACCCAACAATGAGCAGCAACCCATGGGCGAGGGCGAGGGTAGCCAGCTCAACAATGAGCAGCAGCCCGTCGTCGCCAATCAGCAACCCAACATTAATCTGAACAACCAATTAGACTTCCCACCCCTAGGCTAATCCTACAAAATAAGAAAGGTGAGTACAGGTATAGTTGATACATTTGAAGAAATATTTGATTATTGATTTGCACCGACCAAGACATTCTTCTTCTTTTCTTTTCTTTTCTTTTTTTTTTTTGTTTACAGAGGGGAATAAACAGCAAATAAACTTTGGCCAATTTCCCGCAACTGTAGAGAAGGATTGAGATGTTTAGGTTCAACGAAGGAATCCATTATCTTGGATGAGGTAATTTTTGTACATGCATATATTAAAGGAAAATGATTTTTTGACATACATTAGGTGAATACAATGGATATACAATAGTGTAAATTTCATTGGTATTCGTGTGATACTTATCCCAATAAAATTCACACCATTATGTATCCCATGTATGCACCCAATGTATTTAATTTTCATACATGCATATATTAATGCTACAATCACTCATATTCTACGCTGGTGATTGGAAAACTCATCTTCCACGATGTACGTCTAGAATTTTCCGTGGATATTTGTCCAAAAGTCAAAACTACAAACCACTATCCATGGTCAGTGGTCACAGTTGAAAAACTAATAGCTTATAGTGTAGAAACTAGTTGCATAGTCATTATTTATTTGATAGATGTATATAAGCATTTGACCCTCTCTTTATCTTCAATTTAGGGCAAACACTGAAGGCACATGAAAGACAAAGCAAATGCAAGATCTTCATTTCTGGTAAGCTCTATTTTCAGGTTTTCCACATCTATAATTAGGAGAGCAAGGCGGGTTTTAGACGTTGCGATGGATGATCACAATTTGGGCATTTGAGGAGCCAATGATCATATAGAATAAATTCTAGAGAAGAACAATATGGACATTAATTGTTGATCTTTAACACATTAACCCGTTCATAAATCCTTTGATATACAAACCCTTTGAATAAATCCTCATAACACTTTTTAGTAACATAAAAGCCGACAAGAATCCCAAATTGGAGATTGCAAGTTTGCAACCCTATAAATAAATAAAAAAAAAAAGAAAAAAAGAAAAAAAAAAAAAAACCGAGAACATACTGCTCCTCGCATTGATGAAGAAGTGGTTAAATTAAAAACAGAAATATAACCATTTCAAGATGAAAGAACCTTAAATATCATGAGTGAAGTTAAATCCTAGCTATTCAATCTTTCTTAACAAAACTGGGACTAAATTTCATTAAATTCTTGTTTGACAGAAACAATGTCATAAGTAATGATAGAGTATTGAGACAAGAAAGCGTGCTACGATTGGAAAAAAAAAAAGAAGAAGCCTGAACCAATTATAAATTAGCAGAATACCTTAAGGCGCCTCATCTGTTCAACCTTCACTGCTGGGGAAAAAATGCTCAATGGCGAAAGTGGTTTAACAATTTGAACACACCTTTCATGACCCACCATCAGGTCCAATGCATCGCCTGCTGTTATTTGGACAAGATTCCAATTGTCTTCCACGCATTCGCATTTACTCTGCAGACGATGTGCTATTACCAACCCAGTACTGTTTGACAGCAACCAGTATTTTCTCAGGGACTAGAGGGCCATCCTCATGATCAACCATCTTTGCAGTCCATCTCATTCCATTCGCTAGTTTCTTCACCTTGACAAGCACATCCACTTCATCACGGAGTATGACAGCCCCTTCTGGACGCAAAATACGATCCATCTCCAAAAGAATATCTTCAATATCACATCTGTTTTAAGTTTCAAAATTAGCATAAGAGAAGTTTTGCACGTGAAAGCTGCATACATTATTAAGTTGTCAACCAAGCTTCTTGGTAAAAACCTAGAGGCATGCGAACCCAAAATGGTTCTACAAAGAAGATATCCACTTAACCTAATTAGGAAACAAGTAGTGATTTGACAGAGTATGAAGCTATTTGAAAGAGAAACTAGCATAACACAAATCTCATCGTGGATGCTACACTACCTAATGCATATCAAATAGTCTACAACAAAGTTGTCAGAAATTTTTTTTTTTTTTTTTGAGAAGTTAGAAATCTTAGCGTTTTGGTAGTATAACAGCATTTCACATGCAATCCCATTGTGCACATTGAGGGTCACAAGTGAGAACGAAAAGAATGCAGGACATGCAAATGTTAATAAGGATTCTTGAACCTGAAACTTAACACTCTACAGCTGTAAAATATGTAGATCATCACTTCACTCGAAAGTTATGACATACATGTCTTAGTATAATGGGTTAGACATGAAGGTGCCAAATGATAAATACATATAAAGACATCATCTTACACAACCTCAATCCCAAATTAATTGGGGTCAAGCTGCATGGATCAAACTCTTCCTTTGTACTCGATTAAGTGCAATTGATGGCGAGCTTTCCAAACCATTCAAATCCCTCCTAATTAATGCGTCCCAAGTTAACTTTGGTCTACCCCTACCTCGTCAAATTTCTTCAATTTCTATTGAGTCAAGTTTTTTAGTGGGGATATTTGTAAGCCGTCTTTGCAGGTGACCAAACCACCGCAACCGCCCTTCCCAAATCTTTGTGTCAATTGATGCTACTTCTAGTTGTCTTTAAATTTTTATATTTCTTATTCTATTTTACGAGTTTTATCACACATCCACCTAAACATCCTCATTTCTGCTACTTCATTTTATGTATTTGTTGTTGCTTTACCGCCCAACATTCACTTCCATAGAGCATAGCTGATCTAATTGCGGTCATATGAAATTTTCCTTTTAACTTAGTAGGAACATTTCGATCACAAATCACCCTTGTTGCACCCCCGACGTTTCTTCCATCCAACTTGAATTCTATGTGCGACATCATTCTCAATATTGCCATCATTTTGTACAATTGATCATTTTGTATGACATAAAGAAAAAAATCCGAAAAAAAAAAGACAATGCAAATAGAGCAAATCTAGAGGTTTTGAAGCATGAAGAAGACCGATCCTCAGGAGAAAAGCCATAAAACAACTCCACTCCCTAGTCTCTTAATTGGTAGACAACTAGGACTTATCATAGTTATGACTGAAGTTTTTTATGAATGGTTAGCGCAAACGAAAAAGGGAAGCCAAAAAGAATTGAAGGAAAACATACTTATTCTTGTACAAGGAAAAAAGACCATTAGCATGAATCAGGTCGTAGGTCCTCGGGTACGTGGAGAAGGCTTCACACCTGTAATGAAACAAGGAAATTGCTAGTGTTGTAAGAAGGAAAATGACAAGAAGAAAAGAATGGTGAAATTTAAAGAAATTCTAGCTCATCAGTAACAGCACAATACACGATACACCAAATGGAAATACTGCAATAAACTGAGGAAACAATAAGACAGCAACTACCATGACAGAATGGTAGACCTATGGCAAGAAACTGTTGTATTTCACAATGGAAAGGACCAAGAGACCTTGTTTATGGAAGTAAAATGAAATGATAATGATTCCAAATTCCAAGATCCAAGCACCCCCACTTTCTCGAAGTTTCAAAAACACAACTTACTTTCTATACCGAATTTCAAAATTCTACGTTTCCACATTTGTGAAGACAGCAACAGCATAAATTCCCAAGCAATGTAGTCATTAGATGCAAGATCAAGAGGAAAACCTCAAAACATGAGCCCCAGGTGACAGTCTACATTTATATAACCTCAACTCCCTCCTTTTAAATCATCTGAGAACAGAGAAGAATTGGAGATTTGGAGTAGATCCCTAGTAAAAATAACAGCAAATCTACATATTTAGCTTAATACTAGGTCAACAGCTTTCTAAGATCGTTCATGTAGTATTCATTCATAAGCAAGGCATAGGCTTACATTGGGTGTTACTAAGAGAAACACTGCATGGAAGATAATTTGCAGGGATTTGCTTGTTTTTATAGTTTTCAACAAACATGAAATAACAACAAGAATAAGCTTACAGCTCCTTAGAAAGTAGTCCTCATATGTCTGTGGCGGAACCAAATCAAGTACAAGAGGATGGAAAATGACCACATTAGTTTCTTCAAGAAATCACAGCAGTAAATTGATTCAATAACATAATATAGTAGCAGTTCAAGATATATCAAAACATGTCCTAGAGCTTTGTGAGGCTTCAATTTACCTTGTTCACTCCACAAAATAAAGTCCCTTCCATTAAAAAAAAAAAAAAAGAGAATCATGCCTAGAGGTAACTAAAGGATGAAGATTGACTACACTAGCATCTCTAAATAAACTATTATAATGAAGGCCTTTAAAGACAAAATTATGGCACTCTAGAAAATTCAAAAGTAAACATAGACAAGAAAAATTAACGTTAGATTAAAATTTCAGGCAACCAAATACTTATCCTACCCATGTTAGCAAAACCGTAAAAAATGAACAAACGGAAAATTATCAATAGTAAAAGTTCCAAAAACTAGTATGCTTCACTTAAAAAGGTCGTTGGGAAAGTCTTACCAGTCGTGATATATTCCTATCAACCCTCGCTCATATATTACGCCCAAAGTATTCTTCTCAGCAATGGTTGGAACCACATTCATAACCCATAATTTGGGAGAATCTATTGCTGCTGCAAAGCTTCCAAGTCCAGCATTCATATCCATGATGTTACGATACCTTCCAGAGTCAATTAGCTTGTTTATCTTCTTGTATGCTTTAACATGCTTTCTCCACAATTTGTTGTCCTCAAGATATGCTTCCACAGATATTCCAGAAACAGATCCACTGGCCACTAAGGGAGGAACTGAATTGAGCCTCTCTGGGAATGGCTTCAGCTCCTTTACAGCAACCTCAGGATACGGAGTTACACATGCTTCCATCTTCTTGTACCTAACAGATTTCCCAAGATAAATGCTATAAGTGCAAAGATAGTGACAAACAAACAATCCAGTCTTTCAAAAATAGTCATTATAATGAAGGAAAATATGATAGTGAATCAACAGCATAAATTTTTAAACCATGAGATAAGTTGTAAGCAAACAAAGAGATAATATGTACAATTGAAAAGATATTTATTTACTGGATGCGTGCAATTGAAAGCCTAAAATAAAAGACAATCGTTAATATAATTATCTTTGCTCCAAGAAAAAAAAAAAGCAATGTAGAAAATATACATAAATTAGATCAAGATCTTGTCGAACAAAAGCAGTTATGATTTATGAACAGGGCCAAATCCATGATAGGGGTAAAAATACCAACCAAAATAACTCACCAAACATCATCAGGGTTTGAGCCTTCACACATGTTAGCAGTAGATTCATCTCTGCCGGGACATGAATCAGTGTCCATTCTCTTTCTCCAGATTGCAATCTCACCCTTTTCAGATTTCTTTTCCCAGCAAAGTTGCTTAGCAATTTCTTCAATCTTTCTCTGCTCTTCTTGAAGTTCCTCCTTAGGACGCTGCCACGAAATATAGTTATTCTTCCAATTGATCGGAGGGCCAGAAAGCACCCAATAGCCACCAGGTCTGAGAACTCGATCCACCTCCATCATGTACATACCATCTGGTAAAAAGAAAAAGGCGCGTTTCACGAAATGTTTCGGACGCATTGACACCACCTCATAAATTATGATCAGAAGGAAATAATCATGAGAATCTTCAGAGTTCAATAACTTAAACGTACCATTTGCGCCCCATGGAATTAAGCATCGGGAACAATGAGCCATGTCAAATGCTCTTGATGGGTAAGGAAGTTTTATCGTTCCAAGCACACCAATAACTGCGGGCACACCTCTTTCTAAAGCAAATTGCACTTGCGCTTCATGTGAGTCCCTCGGTGCAAATGACATGGCTATTACATTTCGTTTCAGAAGGTACGCTCCCCAACTTGCAACCTAACAAACTTTCCTAGTTTAGTTTATCAGCTCAAAAATCCAAAAAATGGTTACATAACAAGACATAAGTAAATCATAGTTTATACAATATGTAGAGTATTTAAAACAGTTAGGCGGAATACTTAAAACATACCCCACAACCAGTGTCAAGAGCAGTTCTGACAGTTCCATTATCAATTGGAATAACCGAAGCAAGCTGATCAATATATTTATCCGCTCCCTGAGGAAACTGTGTTCCTCCCCCAGGGAATCTGAAGACATTGCCCTCATACTGAATCCAATTCTGTACAGCCTTCTCAACTGTCAAGCTCTTGTAAGGAGCATTTGCATAGGGCACAAAATCACGACTTTTAGGCCACGGAAATGGAGTGACATAACCCTTAGGAGCGGGGATGAGACAATGCAGCTTTTCCTCCTCAGGAGCGCAGTGCCGTTCTCTGTAATTCATGCTTTCTCGAGGGAAAGTCATTGCCCGCCTTTGGTCTTGACAAGGAGTATAATCTGTGTACTTCACATCACAAGGCTCAAAAACCTTGGTCTCGGTGTTATCAGACTCATCGATGGTAGCACCAGCTTCACCACTGTGATGAGTTTCAAAATTCAGATTTGGCACAACACCACAATCTGTCTGCTTGGTGATCTCCACCGCTATGCTATCACCCTTTCCGAATCCACTCTTCTGCCAAGCACCCAAAAGGTAGAAGAAGCAACACAAGCCAACTACGATAAATATAGAAATTGAGCTCCGAGTCCGGCTGTTCCCAGCATTCATTTTATTAGCCATGGTGCACCTGATCCTAAAGGGAAACGCAATGCGATTAAACCCGACAGTCAGCTGTAACAATCACCCCAAATATAGAGATGTGAGCTCTGCACTATCAGATCCAATCACCCCCCAAAAAAAAAACCTTCAAATCCCTAAAAACCAAGTGAAGACTAACTTCCATAGAAAAATAAAAAAAAAAAAAAAAAAATGTCGCTTAGAATGAAAGTGAACGAATCACATAGCGTGAGACAGCAATCACACTGATACCTATAACGATACTGTTCCGGAATCAAGAAATTGATCAAACTTTCAGTTCCGCCGACCGATTACACCAAATAAAACCTTGAGCTTCAGACATTGAATTGACAAGACAAAAAAGGGCAAACCTTGTTTCAAAGGTGCAAGATTTCTAATTTGGTGTATAGATCTTGGCATAAGAAATAGTAACAAAACAAACGAATACAAAATAGAAAGAAAGAAAGAGAAGGTCATCGGATCAGATCTCTTACCGATCTCAGAATCCGACGAGACCCCACAGATTCTAGGCCCAATCGAGTCGCAACCCACGCATTCCGCGCGGACGGACAGGAGAGAACACCGAGAAAGGTTCCGAAGAGCCCTGAATTTCTTTCTCAGAGAGATAGAGAGAGAGAGTGTGTATGTGTGTGTGATGAAAGCTGACTTACAGAGAGAGAGAGAGAGAGGAGAATTATTAGATTGGGAGAGATGTCTCCAACTAAATATATATGATTTTATTTTTGCCTATCTATCTCCAACGAAATCAACAGTAGAGATTAAAGAGACGCGTTCTCTCAACACTGAACAGTAAACAACATTTGATCCCATGCTTCTCGAGACTAACGTTACCCGGCTACTGGTTACCGGAGATAGCCACGTTACCTTCTTTACACGGTCCCACTGCTAGTGCTTTAGCTATCCAACTTTAAGCCACACCTGATAACGAAATCCTCTAGGCCGTGTTGTGATCTATGATCTCTTTTTCATATTTTCCTTTTCTAAGGAAATTTATGAGACTACGGTTTGTTTATTTATATACAAGTTTTTTAGGTTTATTTATATGAGAATTTTAGTAATGTTGTCCTCTTTAATGTGTATTTTTTTCAATTACAAGCATATTAGTAACAAAATTTAATTTTATTAAAGTGCGGTGGACTAGACTTCGAGGTTCGTATAGCAATAGAGTCTATAATTGTAAGTTTATATGAGTTTAATAGATCACGATAATTGCACCAGTCTCAACTTATATTACACATATCAAGATTTAATGATAAAAAAATAATAAGTCTACTTGGCCTCATGAGTCCGGACTCATAGGGTGGTTTTTAAAATTTTTATAAATATTTAAGAGGTATAATAGGAATTTTACAAGTGATTATGGTTGTTTCATTAATTGCTCAAGGATGTATTTGAAATTAAAAAAAGTTTTGAGTCCGGACTCACGAGTCCAAATAGCATTACCCTAAAAAAAAAACACATCAAGATTTATAATAAGCATATATTTTTTTTGAGGAATGATTAATATATCAATCCATCGATCCCATCATAGAGTTGGGGAAGCATATTTTTTCACTATTATAGCTTAGTTGTTTTGACATATTTGGCGAAAGTAGAACTTATGACCTCCTTAAGTTTTGCATTAATTTTAACAAGTGATCTCTCGTCCATTTGATCAAAAATACTTTGGTGCCTTGTAGGTTAGTTAACAACATATAGGTAAAAAAACAGTACTTTTGATATTGAAAGCTCACAAGCCATGAATTAATATCGTCAATTATTGATCGGATCGATGAACAATGGTCCATCCTTAAAATCATGAATTTAGGGCCCTTTCTAATTCGTGGAGAATATGTTTTATCATTGTGGGCCTAATACTATAGAAGTCTTAGAAGAGATGTATGTCCTATACTCCTATAAAAAAAATAGAAGGGATGTATGTGCATGTCTACTTTATTTTCTATTTTAGGTTTTTAGTTTTTTCATTTTGAGAAATTAATGTCGGTGAGAAATGAGAAACATATTGCTGTCATGTGGGTACATCATATCAAAGATATTTCTTTTCCTTTAAAAGCTTGTGTGTCTCTAGTGATGATCTGTACGTACGTTTGGTTTCCACGTTTTTGGAATCCTTTAATTAGTTAGAATCATGCATGTTGAGATGTTCGATGACACATCTCGATGAGTAATACAGAGGCTCAATGTCTTACAACCAATTGATACACAACGCATACCATCCCAATCTTATTTGTTATTATATGTGTAAATGCAGAATGGAGAAAAGATGGGAACGTGACATTATTATTGTCACAAAGTCTACTACGTTGAACGTGTGAATTGTCAGTCCAATTGGGATTCAATCATATTATCATACCAAGGAATGGGTCATTATACACGAAAAAATTACAAAAGTACATGTTAAATTACTTAATTTAAATGAGGAAAATGGGGTGAAAATGCATTTTTTTTCTAAAATAGGCAATAACGCATAATGAAAAGGTGTTATCAAATTGGCGCACACGTGGTGTAACGGTCCAAATTTTAATTTCGTCGTTGTTATGGATTATTTTCAGACTTGGATGACAGCTTAGATCCACGTGGATACCGCAAATAGGGCGAGGCTTGCTGACTAGGTAAATAGTAATTTTGTATGATTGTTTGCCTATTTGCGATGATGTATATCGAGTTATTCGCTTAACATCGCATGTGTGTATTTCTATCATTTAATCGAGCGAGATAGTGTAACGGGTGTCCGCCTCGAAAAACGTGTCGAAACGGGTACTGAGGAGCGAAATGTGGGTTCACTAAGTTGAAAAAAAAAAAAAAAAATTGGTCAAGTCAACTAGCTTAACCCATTCACATTCCATTCCACGCTCCATCATCAGTTTTTTTTTTCCTCTCCCTCATACTCACGCATACAAGACACACACACCCGGCAGTGAGAGGAAGAAGAAGAGATAGAGAGGAGGAGGAGGAGAAATAGGAAGCGGGAAGGAGAGAAGAGAGGGTAGAGAAGCCGGGTAGGAGGTAAGTCATTGCTTTTGGTTGTGATTTCGGTGTCAACCATGGTGGCCACGAAGGGTTCGACCATGGAGGCCGAACCGGTCGAGTGGAGATGGCGGGCGTCTCCCCCGCCATCGAGTCCACCGGGGTTGGGGTGGAAAGCAACCCCAACCCAAACCACAAAGGAGAGAAAGAAAAAGAACATGAAGAAAAAGAGAACCAGAGGCTAGCGTCTGGAGGAGGAAGAAGAAAATGATGGGGAGGGGGAAGGGCACGCACGCTGTGCGTGCGTGCACCCTGGGCCGGTCTGGGCCCAATCGGACCCGATTCGGTGGGCCCAAACAGGGTCGGTCCGACCCGGTTGGACCAGGTTTGACCTGGTCCAGGTGGGGCCCACCCCTATATAAAAGTAATATAAAAATTTAAATTTAAATTTAAAATGGTTTTAAAATAAATAAATTACAGAAAAATAAGAAAAATAGGTGGAAAATTATGGGGAAAATCTAGAAAAATCAGGAAAAATATGAGAAAAATGAGAAAAATATAGAAAAATGATATTGAAAACTTTTCAGGCATTGACACCCCGGTATAACTCAAAAAGGGTGTCAAACCAAAACTTTTTAAAATAAAAATTTTATAATTTGGCCACACATTATAAATTCACTTAATTTGACTTTAAACTAGTTAAGATGGTTTAATTGGACGCCAGGAACTTAGGAGATCATAGTAAGGAGTCGGGCGCGTTTCTCGAGACGTGAGTGAGACTTCGGAGTGCGTTTTGAGGTATGTAAGATTTCATCTGAAAGTCACTGAGCGTTTACTTTTCCATTGTTGATTTTCTATTCTTTGTTATTGTACTCTATTCTGTGATACATTTGGGTTGGTGGTCGAGTTACTCCCACCTGATATTCGTTGTGTACTTATGGCACACTATGTTGTAGCACGTGTGATCAGGCACTCGGTGAAGTGCGACCCGAGTTGTAAGGGTGCACGTGTCGGTTAAGCCGCGAGGAACCAGGTGAAAGGAAGTGGGGGCACCCACTGAAAGGATCCTGGGGGTCCGAAGTACGGTTTAGTCTGACCGGGACGAGTACACACTTTGTTTCTCTCGTGTTATTTATTCATGTGATGATCTTAGTACAGTTGCTTGTTAGTTTCCGCATGATTATTTGACATGTTTATTGATATCTGTTTATTTTCTTGTAAATGCTCGGTGTACTTCGTTGAAATCTTACTAACTGTACTCTCCATCTTGCTTTTTGTGATGGTCGAGTGCAGATCCTAGTGCTAGTAAGGGCAAGAGGATTTTAGGCGACTTTATCTGATTGCCTGCGGTCGAGGACCTGCTAGTACGTGCGATTTTTAATATTTTGTATTACTTTTGGGTATTGGGAGACGGGATAGACACTATACTTGTATATATTACTGCTTAGTATCGTCGTCTATATACATGGTACTTTTCTCCGGGTTTTTTCACAATAGGTGTTGCTCTTAAAATGATGCTTATTACGATGATAAGTTAAGTGTTTTACTTGTTTTTAAATTTAAGACTTCCGCTGTTTTGTTTTTGATGCTATAAAAATGATTAAACTATCGAACTAAATTGATTACGAAATTAGCTTAACATGCAGAATGAGTATTTATGATGTAACAAGGGATGTTAGTGGCGCATGGGACCCAGTAGGTCAAGGATCTGACAGGACCGCGCCTCCCCACGTGGCGACCTCGGGATTTGGGGCCGCTACAAGTGGTATCAGAGCGAGGTTTCGAGGAACCTCGGGAAATTAACTGAAAGAGCATAAGACTTAAAAAAAAAATTTAGATGTGGAAACCCGATGTACTTGCCTTAGAACTCTAGTTGGGAAGTGATGGTGAGGAGGGTAGACTTAGGGTTTATACACGTGTTATGTTTTATTGTAAATGATATATTAAACGTATATATACCAAGGCTGATCCGACGCACGTTTTTCGATACAGATCACTATGGACGGACAGCTCTCGACACAGCCTGAGGTAGGACAGACTAGTGATCCTACTAGGGACACCGCGACTACTACCGTGGCGACTCAGAGTATTGAGCATCGACTCGCCACACACGATGCCCAGCTGACAGAGATCCTCCAGCTACTTAGGGCTCAGGCTGCTACACCCGCCACGGCAGCAAAGCACTAGCTCCCACAGTTCTGGTCGCACCTGCGGTACAGACACCCGTCGCCCCGATAACATCACATATGCCTACCGATACACCACTTTCAGAGACACGGGCTGAGGGAGTTTCGCCAGCTATTGTGATACCATTAGAGACTTCGACTCTTATGCCCCTACCTATGACTACTGAGCAGCCGACGACTACTACAGTTCCTGCTACTTCCGCATTCGTCTTGACCCCGGAGGCGAAGCTTGTTAGAGAGTTTATAAAGTTTCAGCCGGGATACTTCTACGGAGGTGGAGACCCTGAGGCAGCAGGAAAGTGGATAGTTTCGCATGAGCGCTTCCATAAGCTGATGCGGAATGATGACAACATACAGGCACGTTTATCTGGAGTGTGTCTGAGAGGTAATGCAGCGGTTTGGTGGATGACTTATCTGGATATCCACCCGGAGCCAGCGACATGGGCGGAGTTTCGAAAGTTGTTTTATGATGAGTTCATCCCCATGCAGGTGAGGCTGAGATTGAGGGATGATTTTCTAGCTTTACGACAGGGTAACCGCTCATTGATGCAGTACATGGAGCTGTACCGATACCTATTAAGGTTCTCGATGGATGTAGCAGGCAAAAAGACGCTTCAGATTTACTATTTCGTACGTGGTGTTGATGAGCGGATTGCTGACGCGATAGTCTCGACAGGTGCTACTACTCTTCAGGAGGTGTATGATCGAGCATTATCTTATTAGACACTACTCTTGGAGAGAAAGGGCAAACGTACGACATGCACTGCAGTACAGGCGGATCAGAGTTCTCGGTTAGATCAAAGACCGAAGAGATAGAGATATCAGCCTGATAGAGGTCGCCGAGATGATCGATGGGATAGAGATCGTAAGGTTGATCACCGGGATAGCCAGTTTCAG
This sequence comes from Stephania yunnanensis, assembly GCA_039657365.1. Lineage (NCBI taxonomy): Eukaryota > Viridiplantae > Streptophyta > Magnoliopsida > Ranunculales > Menispermaceae > Stephania > Stephania yunnanensis. The sequence goes on along the minus strand of CM077589.1, from coordinate 42,278,133 downwards.
TACGAGGATAGGCAGCAGACGCATGCCTTAGCACCTGCACCCACAGAGCAGCAGCGACATCAGCCACAACAATACCGTCAGGATAGGGATCAAGGAGGCCGTGACAGGGGTCAGAGAGACCAGGGTCAGGTTCAGAGATTTGGGGCTTGGCAGGAGAGACGTCGATGTCATCGTTGTGGTCAGAAAGGGCACCTGAAAGCTGATTGCAGGACACCACCAACATTACCAGGAGCCCAGCAGGTCAGGTGCCCCAGCGACAGGTCGGCCGGGAGAGAGAGCACATGCAGTCGCGCAGCCAGATCGAGATGCGACCAGACAACTCGTCGAGGGTACGTTATCTATTATGGGTAGACCGATGCATGTTATGATAGATTCTGGTAGTACATTATCATTTATTTCTGGACGGATGGTAGGAAAGTTAGGGTTAACATCCCAGACCCTAGACACACACCTTGTCCTCGCATACGGCCATTGGGATAAGATATATCCTAACAGGATATGTCAAGACTGCACGATAGAGGTAGAGGGGCATCAATTGCCGATAGACTTACGAGTCCTAGAGTACCTCGAGTTTGATGCACTTTTAGGAATGGACTGGTTGGCGGCATATCATGCACAACTAGATTGCTTCCAGAAGACTATCACATTTCGAGTTCCGGGGATTCCAGAGTTTACGTTTACCGGAGTCGCTACCGCACTACCCATTACAAGAGGCCGACTAGCTACGACTCAGGAGATGGAGGCATTTACAGCAATAGTCGAGCCAGAGGTTAGGACCAAAGTCAGAATTGAAGATATTCCAGTAGTCCGAGACTTTGCCGACGTATTTCCAGATGATTTACCAGGATTGCCACCGCCAAGAGCGATTGAATTCATCATTGAGCTGATACCAAGTACTCAACCAATCGCTAGCAGACCTTTTCGGATGTCACCATCAGAGCATGAGGAGGTCAGGAGGCAATTGGATGACTTACCGGAGAAGGGCTTCATTCACCCTAGCATGTCACCTTGAGGAGCTCCAGTATTATTTGTAAAGAAGAAGGATGGTTCAATGAGGATGTGCATAGACTACCGGAAGTTGAATCAGGTGACAGTTAAGAATTGTTACCGACTTCCCATGATCGACGATCTTTTCGATCGTTTGACTGGCACCAAGTTTTTCTCGAAAATTGATCTGCGTTCAGGCTATCATCAGTTGAGGATTCGAGAAGAGGACGTCAAGAAGACAACTTTCAGTACAAGATATGGGTTGTTTGAGTTTACAGTTATGCCTTTTGGGCTGACTAATGCCCCGACGATCTTCATGGACTTGATGCATAGGGTATTGAGACCATACTTGGACAGATATGTCATCGTCTTTATTGATGACATCTTGATTTACAACAAGACGCGTGAGGAGCATGCGAGTCATCTAAGAGCGGTTTTGACGACATTGAGAGAGCATAGACTGTACGCAAAATTTAGCAAGTGTGAGTTCTGGCTGAGTGCAGTAAGATTTTTGGGACACGTCATTAGTGATCAGGGTATCTCTATGGATTCAGAGAAGATTCGGGCAGTTATTGATTGGAGGACACCTGAATCCGCTTTTGACATTCAGAGTTTCTTGGGACTAGCAGGATACTACCGCCGATTCGTACAGGACTGTTCCTCGATTGCAGCACCGATGACTAGATTGATCAAGAAGGAGGTTAGATTTGATTGGTTAGAGGAGTGTGAGAAAGCTTTCTGGGAGTTGAAGAGGAGATTGACTTCTGCACCAGTGTTGACATTGCCAGAGCCGGGCAAAAGCTTGCTGTGCATACGGATGCATCGGGCATTGGACTTGGATGTGTTTTGATGCAGGAGGGTAGACCAGTAGCTTATTTGTCCCGACGATTGAGACCCCACGAGGTTAACTATCCAGTGCATGACTTGGAACTTGCCGCAGTCGTTTTTGCACTGAAGGCTTGGAGACATTATCTATACGGAGAGCGGTTCGTACTCTACACTGATCATCAGAGTTTGAGATATATTTTCACTCAGAGAGATCTGAACATGCGTCAGAGAAGATGGCTTGAGTTACTTAAAGGCTATGACTTCACTATTGAGTATCACCCAGGGAAGGCTAACGTCAGAAGCGACGCATTGAGCGAAGCGGTATTGTGATCATGATGTAATACGACATATGACACACGAGCATGGCTTATTACAGGCGGCGTCAGTTATGTGCCTGACCGATGTTTTTACTACGACCAAGCCACACATTTGTTGTCAGATGAGAGTTCCGACGGTATCTATTGAGAGAGTTGCCGAGCGTCAGAGGACTGATGGGCTCTATGAGCGGTTCAGTAGTATGGCTCGGGATCCGGAGTGTACGGATTGGGTAGAGTCGACAGATCAGTGTTTGAGACACCGGGGGAGGTTGTGGATTCCTGCAGATCCGGAGATACGGAACGGAATTTTGGAAGACGCACACCGGTCTCGCTACACGGTTCATCCTAGTCGGACCAAAATATATCACGACTTGAGGCGATTGTTCTGGTGGTCGGGGATGAAGGCTGACGTTGGCGAGTACGTAAGGAGTTGTCATATCTGCCAGCAAGTTAAGGTTGAGCACAGGAGACCAGACGGTTTACTACAACCACTACCAATTCCACAGTGGAAATGGGAGCACGTCACTATGGATTTTGTCAGTGGGTTACCGCAAACTACGAGGAGACACGATGCGGTTTGGGTTGTGATTGACAGACTAACGAAATCAGCACATTTTATTCCTATTTCTATGAGATATTCGTTCCCACAACTGAGCATTATCTTCGAGAGAGATATCATTAGATTGCATGGGGTGCCAGTCCCTATTGTATCTGACCGAGATCCTAGGTTGACTTCGAAATTCTGGGAGGCGATGCAGGAGCAGTTTGGCACCAGGTTGCAATTTAGTACAGCTTACCATCCTCAGAAAGACGGACAGTCTGAGAGACTGATACGGATTCTGGAAGATATGCTCAGGGCTTGTATTTTGCAGTTTGGAGGTTCGTGGGAGGATTATTTACCGCTGTGTGAGTTTGCTTACAATAACAGCTATCAGGCGAGTATCGGGATGCCTTCGTTTGAGGCGTTTGAGGCGCTGTATGGCAGGCCCTGCAGATCACCTGCGTGTTGGGCGACGCCTGAAGATACAACGGCGATTGGGCCAGAGATAGTTGTTGATCATATAGAGAAGATCGGACAGATTCGACAGAGACTTCAAGCAGCACAAGACAGACAGAAGAAATATGCGGATAAGTATCACGAGGGTCTGAGCTATTAAGAGGGCGACATGGTTTATCTAAAGGTTTCCCCATGGAAGGGCCAACAGAGATTTGGGATTAAAGGAAAATTGGCGCCGAGATACATAGGACCGTTTAGAGTCGCAGCACGAGTTGGCAGTGTGGCTTACAAATTGGACTTGCCAGCAGAGTTAGCTGGGGTTCATCCTACGTTTCATATCTCGATGTTAAGACTGGCTAGGTCAGGACCGAGACCGATGGTTGAATTGAGACAGATCAAGGTTCGGCCTGATGTAACATATGAGGAGCGACCGATAGAAATAGTGGATCGCGCGACTCAGATGCTTAGGAACAGGGAGATCCCTAAGGTGTTGGTTCATTGGCAACATCATGGTACAGAAGAACTCACTTGGGAGCTCGAGTCTACTATGCAGCAGCGTTACCCACATCTATTTCATGGTACTAAACTTTAAGTTATTTAAAATTTCGGGACGAAATTTCTTTTCTAGTTGGGAAGAGTTGTAACAGCCCAAATTTTAATTTCGCCGTTGTTATGGATTATTTTCAGACTTGGACGACAGCTCAGATCCACGTGGATACCGCAAATAGGGCGAGACTTGCTGACTAGGTAAATAGTAATTTTGTATGATTGTTTGCCTATTTGCGATGATGTATATCGAGTTATTCGCTTAACATCGCATGTGTGTATTTCTATCATTTAATCGAGCGAGATAGTGTAACGGGTGTTCGCCTCAAAAAACGTGTCGAAACGGGTACTGAGGAGTGAAATGTGGGTTCACTAAGTTGAAAAAAAATAAAAAAAATAAAAAATAAAAATTGGTCAAGTCAACTAGCTTAACCCATTCACATTCCACACTCCATCATCAGTTTTTTTTCCTCTCCCACACGTTATTCACTCACGCATACAAGACACACACACCCAACAGTGAGAGGAAGAAGAAGAGACGAGAGAGGAGGAGGAGAAATAGGAAGCGGGAAAGAGAAAGAGAGGCAGAGAAGCTAAAGTAAGTCATTGCTTTTGATTGTGATTTCGGTGTCAACCATGGTGGCCACGAAGGGGTTCGACCATGGAGGCCGAACTGGGCCGAGGTGGAGATGGCAGGGCGTCTCCCCCCCCGCCATCGAGTCCACCGGGGTTGGGGTGGAAAGCAACCCCAACCCAAACCACAAAGGAGAGAAAGAAAAAAAATGAAGAAAAAGAGAACCAGAGGCTAGCGTCGGAGGAGGGAAGAAGAAAATGATGGGGAGGGGAAGGGCACGCACGCCGTGCGTGCACTGCACCTGGCCTGGTTGGGCCGATCCGGCCCAACTAGGTTGGGCCGATCCGGCCCAATCGGACCCGATCCCTGGGCTAAACCGGTCACCCCTATATAAAAGTAATATAAAAATTTAAATTTTAATTTAAAATGGTTTTAAATTAAATAAATTACAGAAAAATAAGAAAAATAGGTGGAAAATTATGGGAAAAATCTAGAAAAAACAGGAAAAATATGAGAAAAATGAGAAAAATATAGAAAAATGATATCAAAAACTTTTCGGGCATTGACATCCCGGTATAACTCAAAAAGGGTGTCAAACCAAAACTTTTTAAAATGAAAATTTTATAATTTGGCCACACATTATAAATTCACTTAATTTGACTTTAAACTAGTTAAGATGGTTTAATTGGATGCCAGGAACTTAGGAGATCATAGTCAGGAGTCGGGTGCGTTTCTCGAGACGTAAGTGAGACTTCAAAGTGCGTTTTGAGGTATGTAAGATTTCATCTGAAAGTCACTGAGGGTTTACTTTTCCATTGTTGATTTTCTATTCTTTGTTATTGTACTCTATTCTGTGATACATTTGGGTTGGTGGTCGAGTTACTCCCACCCGATATTCGTTGTGTACTTATGGCACACTATGTTGTAGCACGTGTGATCAAACACTCAGTGAAGTGCGACCCGAGTTGTAAGGGTGCACGTGTCGGTTAAGCCGCGAGGAACCAGGTGAAAGGAAGTGGGGGCACCCACTGAAAGTATCCTTGGGGTCCGAAGTACAGTTTAGTTTGACCGGACGAGTACACATTTTGTTTCTCTCGTGTTATTTATTCATGCGATGATCTTAGTACAGTTGCCTGTTAGTTTCCACATGATTATTTGACATATTTATTGGTATCCGTTTATTTTCTTGTAAATGCTCGATGTACTTTGTTGAAATCTTACTAATTGTACTCTCCATCTTGCTTTTTGTGATGGTCGAGTGCATATCCTAGTGCTAGTAAGGGCAAGGGGATTTTGGGCGACTTTATCTGATTGCCCGTGGTCGAGGACCTGCTAGTACGTGCGATTTTTTATATTTTGTATTACTTTTGGGTATTGGGAGACGGGATAGACACTGTACTTGTATATATTACTGCTTAGTATCGTCGTCTATATACATGGTACTTTTCTCCGGATTTTTTCACAATAGGTGTTGCTCTTAAAATGATGCTTATTACGATGATAAGTTAATTGTTTTACTTGTTTTTAAATTTAAGACTTCCGTTGTTTTGTTTTTGATGCTATAAAAATGATTAAATTGTCGAACTAAATTGATTACGAAATTAGCTTAACATGCAGAATGAGTATTTATGATGTAACAAGGGATGTTAATGGCGCATGGGACCCAGTAGGTCAAGGATCTGACAGGACTGTGGGACCGCGCCTCCCCACGTGGCGACATCGGGATTTGGGGTCACTACATGTGGTGATGACATGGACACATGGATAACGCATTTTCAAAAGGTGTTATCCATGTGTCAAGGTAAGGTGGCAAGATGACATTGATAGCGCCTTCGCAGAAGGCGCTATCAGTGTACATGTCCACGTCGGCATGTCCACATGGACCGACGTGGACCGTTTACACTGATAGCGCCTTTTGAGAAGGCGTTATCAGTGTTAAGCACGCATGAAACGTGGATCCACGTGGAGGTCCATCTACGTGGATCCACGTGGACCCAAGTCGTAGGGGGTGCGCAAATAGCGCCTTCTCAAAAGGCGCTATCTGCGCACCCTCACTGTTGTCTTCCCAAAACGGACGCAGAGAATATATTCTTTGCGTCGGTTTCGGGAAAGATGAGGGTAGGGGTACGGGGTAAGGGTGGTAGGGGTCACGAGTCGGGCAACAAGGAGGGGGGCGTCCGATATTTAAGGAGGGAGGGGGAACATGCAGGGGAAAGAGAGCGTCGAGAGGAAGAGGGAGAGGACGGCTGTGCGACACTTAGTTGGAGGCGGGATCACGGGCAGTGGTACGTGGAGGAAGCGGAGGAAGGAGCGGCGACAACGAAGGAAATAAGCAGCACCAGAGGCAGAACAGCGCCCCAAGCAGCGGAGGAGGGCGGAATTGACGGGAGTGGTACGCGAAGGTGGAGGCAGAACAGCGGCCCAGGTAGCGGAGGAGGGATCTCGGCGGCGACAGAGGAGGAAGGAGCAGTGGCGGCGGCTGCGACATCAGGCCAGCGTAGCAGAGAGTGGAAGGAGGAGAAGGAGGAGGTATATGTAGTTGAGTTAGTTTACTTAGTTAATTAAGTTTGTTTAAGTTAGTTTAAGTTTGTTTAAGTTAGTTTAGTTAATTAAGTTTGTTTAAGTTAGTTTTAAGTTAGTTTAAGTTAGTTTAGTTTGTTTGTTTAAGTTAGTTTAGTTAATTAAGTTTGTTGGGCAATTTTAGGTTGGTACTGCTCCTTAATTAGGTTCGTTAGTTGAGTTAAGTTAGGTTAGGATATGACTCATTATTGGGTAAAGGTTTATTTTTATCACTTTAGTTTTGTTTTCTTAAAGTTGATTTAATATACTATTTATGTCCTAAAGTAACGAAAAGAAAATGTGATTGCAGGAACATCATGTATAAGAGGAAAAGCGGAGGAAAAAAGTAAGTTCACAAATTTATTATTATTTTGAGTTGATATATTTAGGTTTGTTATGAATTGCATGCTATATAGGGACGTAGGTATTGTATTTATTATTATTATTTTGAGTTGATATATTTAGGTTTGTTATTTTGAGTTGTGTCGTGGATCTCGCGCAGGGGCACACGAGGTTGCAGGCGCGTCAATTTTTGTACAACTGTGGGTATGGGACAGATTTCCATTCATAGCATCGCAGCACCTTCGTGTTTTTAGAGTTCAACCGCGAACGGTGGATGGAGAACATATGCTTATGGACGTCCCACTGGGACACAGGTAATACAAATATCTTTCTTAAATTTGTTAAAATATATTGTCCAATTTCATTCATCTTAATTTATTTTTTGCTATACAGATGGCTCGATGCATTTTCGATTTCACAAACTGCGACGCACGTCGTATCAGCCTACCGTGATGCACTCGACTCGCAAAGGCATGAGGATGATGTAGTATGGCAACCATATACGGAAGTCATGGGCTCTCTTCCCGATCACTGTACTAACGGTCAAGGTAGTTGGCTTTCGACGTGTCCCCTTATTTGTTTCCACATAGTCGAGTGGCATCGACCTGAATGGGTTATGAGGCAATTCGGCATGGTACAAGTGGTGCCACCAAATTGTGCTTATGACGCCCAACTACACCGCCTTGAATTGCGTGGACATCATCATGAAAATTGGGTGACTTTTCACGCGAGCTATATACACATGTGGAAAAATCGTGGGGACATCATTGCCACAGCGGCACATAATGAAGGCATGATCATTAAGACTACATGACGTGGTATCGCTCGGCCACTAGGAGATTCATTGGACACGACGAGGTTTTACGTGACTACTCGGTAATCTTCTAATTCTTACTTTTCCTCGAACAACTAATATCTTATATTGCATGCTTTGAGCTCATGTTTTTATATCAGCGTAACTTGGTGCATCGACTAAGGCGAGTGTTTATTGAAGATGGGTACGAGCAAGGTCTTGCTGCGCTTGATGAAGGAATTAAAATATTAGAAGATGAAAGGCAAAGGTCTACTCTTTCGCATGACGGAATTGATGTCGAACAAGACATAAATGAGGATAATGAATAGGAAGATGAAGAAGATGATCAGGGCGAAGCAAACATAGAGGTGATAAGAAGACGAACACGACCATAGACTGTGCGGGAATGCACCAGACGTCCTCGTCCTCCACGTCCATCTACTCAGACTGAGATTGCTGCAGAGAGTAGCAAACGTTCTCCTCCAGCACGTTCATCTCGTCCGAGATCGAGTGGAACATAGATTGTTGGCGAGAGTAGCCAACAATCTTCTCCACCGACTCGTTCTTCTCATGGGTACATTCCTGAATCGTCTCAATGCAACTAGGACCTCAAACGTTTGTACCCAGGCCGCCGATCGTTAATCTTCTTCATTACCAATTTGATCCTTACGCACCCGGGTCGTCGTCATATGTGGACCATGAAATGTCTACACCTCAAATGTACCCGTCACTGCATCAATACATGTCGAGTCCATATATTTCACCCCCTTATAATTACAATATGTCTTATAGTGGAGATGGCTCATTCATTAACTTGTTGACCATGTCGCAGCCTCATGTTCCTTTCCCCCACCGCATTCAGGAAGTCAGTATTTTGGGATGGTTCCGCCTCCTATTTTTAGGAGCATCAGTAGCAGAGGTGAGTCGAGTGAAGCACCACAGGAAGAGCATCAATCTACGGGACGACATTCAATGCAAGACCATCAACCTCAACAACCTCAACCGGATGTACAAACACATCGTCTAATTAGACATAGAGTACGTCCGATTTGCATCACCGAGCAACAACCTCAACGTAACCGTCGTAATAGACCTGCATGATGAATTTTCTTGGTTTCATGGTCATTTGTTTCATCTTATATTTTGGGTGAACGAAGTTGATGTATACAACCTTCTCATGAATAATCTTATTTCTCATGTTTTCTATATTATTATGATGTGGTATCTGTGATTACTCTATAATATTCTATAACAGAAACTCATCACTGTGAAAGATCTATATATTTCAAAAATTTAGAATAAATGTCCTTATAACCTTATGGAACTTCAATTAATTAAACAACTAGTAGCTAGCTAGGTCCTAACCAATGCATGAAACCCTGGGTTGGTTCATTTACCTCCAAGTTGGTTGGTGCTTTACTTTTTATTTTTGGTGAGTTTTAAGTACTAATTTTAATAGTCTAGGGTACGTTATCCAAGTTCTTTATGTGATTGACTTAAAGTTCGGTGCTTAATCAATAAATATAATCAATCTTATTGATATTATAATCAATTAATTAAAGAAAAATCTCAAGCCGAATCATATGAAAGAATATACAGAGAGGGACTTCAATGTGAGTATGGCTAGGGCAGAGCTTTACCAAGTTAGGTGTTTTGCTAATTTGTTTATACACCTTAATTTACTGCAGCTTATTGAGGTTATAGGTAATTTGTTTTCTACAGGATCCTATGGAGTTTTGTCCGTTACAATCTATAATTTTGAATTGATTGCCCCAGGGCCTATATCGAACTATAATATATGGTTATTTGTTTTATTTTACATTTTAGCAGTAACTATTTGGGTGTACTGCAACTACTTGTGTGCAAATTTACTTTCGTAGCTTGAAAGTGTCATCTTCAGATTTTTGATATTTTGTCACTAATTTATAAGCAAAAATTAAAAAATTCATTTACCTTTTACTTTAAACCCCGCAAAAATAAGTGTGGTTTTTTTTTTTTCCTTCTTTCTCAAAATGGGCTATGTCACCTTTCCAATAGGCTTTATTGGCTATTTTTGAAGTTTATGCGGTGGCGGTGGCGGGCCAAATGTATAGATAGGTCTTTTGAAAAGGAGCTATCTATACAAACCTTTACAAATTATGTCCCCCTATGCCCCGCCACCTCACCGCCACCTCACAGCCACCTTACTAACTTCAAACATAGCAATACGCATTTTCAAAAGGCGTTATTGGCTGTTGGTGAGGTGGCGGGTCAAATGTATAGATAGCACCTTTTGAAAAGGCGTTATCTATACATTTGACCCGCCACCTCACCGCCACCTCACCAACAACAAGAGCAATAACGCCTTTTCAAAAGGCGTTATTAGCTACTTTTGTAAAATCAAAGTACACCACCCTATTTTGTGAAATAAATTGAAAATTTTCCTTACTTTTGGAAAAACACCCATTATACACCCCTCCCCGATGGCGATCTCCTCATCCTCATCCATTTTCCCACATCAGTCAAACCATACCAAAACATACCACCACCAACCTCAAACCAACGCGACCAAATACCCCTGACCCTCCCCCTAGGGATCGAGTGGTCGACAGGAAGTTATTCTCATTCCGTAGTGATCGAGGTGGTACTTGGATCACGGAGAAGACAAAAAAAGCAACTTTTGCTATGAGGTTCAACTCCAGAGAATCGGCGTGGCTGGTTCAGGCTTTCGAAGAATGTCTCAAACACAATGGAGCTGACTCGCAAAGATCATTTCGGGGCGATGGAACCTCGATTTTCTTAAACAAATTCACCAACTCAAATGGCAGTGTGGTAAAACTATGGAGAGGGACCGACAATAAAAGCCATGCGATATATGTTCCAGAGGGGACTAAGGGCTCGGGTTGGGGCAAAATTTCTTAAAGGCTTGTTAGAAACCACCAAATCCTCTCTTGCACCACCTCCAAAGGACAACAAAGTTTTGCCGCTTGCAACCAGGATTTTTTGCTTGATTAGTACACATTGGAAAAAATTTTATCAACCCAACACACCCACAAAATATTTTAATAAACTAACACATTTTTTGCCACGTCAGTGTCACGTCACCGCCAGATCACCTGGAGTGTTGGTGTGGTTGCAAAACGTGACCCAAATATTATTTTTATACAAAAATGTGACCTAAGGTCACGTTTTTGGTACACATAAACACCCACCAAACCCCACCCTGGAAACCCGTTTCCATCCTCCTTCACTTTCCTTTTATTTTCTCTCACCGGCGACCGCCTTCGCATCCATCTCCCCGTCAAGCGCAAGTAAGGTCGGTCGTCCGTCACCCTCCGTGGTCCGTATCCTGCCGGTCGTTAGAACGTTGATGCGAGGACGCCTCCCCGTAGTGGTTGATTGCACTGCCGCCGCCGTCGCTCTCCCGCTACCGCCGCGAATCGGCTCCTGTCGGCGCTGCTGCTCGCTTCATGCCTGTGTTGGGGGTCTCCTCCCACTTGCGCGAATCTCCTACTCCCGGCGCTGCTGGTAGCCTTCCCGTGAGTCAGTCATCGCCTCCCGCCGGTACTGCTCGCCTTCCCCCGATTCGGTCATTGCCTCCCGCTGTCACTGCTCGCCTTCTCAACCGGTCTCGTTTGTATTGGTAAAAATCTTCTTCCAAAATGTGATGTGCATTAAACGTTTTATACATTAATGACTTATAAATTAATATATTGAATTAAAATCCAATGATAATAAGCAATTTTCTCATGATATATATATATATATATATATATATGTATATCATGACTTATATACATTATTGACGTTTTTTATTTAGATTAGCGACTAAACTAAGTTAATTTATATTTATATTTATATATGAAATAAATGGATAAACAATATTGTATCTCATATGTCAGTATAATAATTAATTCATAACAGTGTTATAGGCCATTTCAATTCAATGCCAACATTACCAGTAGTTGCATGCCATAATGATAATATATTGTTTCAGTAATGGCTAATGTAAGTAATGGCTAATATAAGGTCATTTGATGCTAATTAACTTGTGTATATATATGTTAATTAACTTGTGTCTCTGTACGTTGAAACCGAAGTAACTGAATGCGAGTCACATATTTGGTACAGTTAAAAATGACTTTCATCATATTGTGAAAGAGAAAAAGATTGTTTCACGCACATAATTAATTATATATTATATATTTAAATAAATTTGGTAATCTCTTATGGATGCTCCTTCGTAGCATATCTTAACTAATGTGAAATATAATTTTAGTTAATATTAATTGTTGCTATTGTTGAATGTTCCTTTTGTACAATTGCTTGGTCTAATCAAGACCAATTAATATTAATTATTGCTATTGTTATCATGAGTTGATGAAGTAATAAGAACTTTTGCAGTCTCCTTGTTATATTGTGTGCATCAATTGGGGAATTTCTTATTTACTGCAAATTGATTGATAATTGCTTCGTTATTTGATTTAAATAAAGAACTGAAATAAATTAAAGTATTAATACAAGATGGAGCTTGTTAAGTTTACTTGTGCTAAGTGAGTGTGTTAATTATCATCACTTCTATTGATTAACAATTATATTCTACAAATATAGATTCAATAATGGTTGATCAAAGAGTAACTTTGGTGTGCTATATGAATGGTGTCATGGTTGATGGACCATCAGGGGTTTCGTACACGAAACCGCCTATTCGACATCTCAGATCGAATATGGGTTTAGGGTACGAGGAACTTGTGAGTTTTATCTGTAATTCATTGGAGATAAATAATAAAAAATGATATTAAACATGACATATCGATATCCTGTGTACATTGGAACCGGAACATACAACTATGTCCCTTTACGAATAGTTAATGAATCGACTCTGAAAGATGCTTGGGAGATTGTGGCAAAATTTTCACCACCAAATTGCATGGAGCTATTTTTAGATTTAGTTTTGAGGCAATCATATACTAGTTCCAATTGTAATATAGTGGTAAGTGCAGAAGGACTTAGTACTCAACCAATACTTGAACATAATAATTGTGCATCGCCTTTGATGACTGGAAATCCCAAAATAGACAAGGATGCTCGTTCTTGTGATGATCGGAATACTAAGGAAGACGATGACTGTTGTGGTAGTGACGGGGATACTAGTGAAGAGAGTAGCGATGATGATGTAGATGATGCAGGGTCTGATGCTCATCATGTTAATGATGACATGATTCGATATACATTAAATCGAGTAATAGCCGATGATGGCTCATTATCTTGTTTTCCAATCTCAAATGAAGTTGGGAACGATGATTTTTTCGATCAAGAGAGGCTGCTGAAATTGATGGTGCGCACGCGGGTGTAGGTGAATTTATCGTACCTTCATCTGTATTTGTGGAATTGAGTCTTGAGGCAATTCAACCCATCCATGAGAATGCAATGATCCCTTCTAGGTCTTTATGAAATGAGGCAGTGTTTTGGCATTCCATGTTCCCATGTCCAAGCCGTTTGCGCCAGTGTTGCCATATATCACTGTCAGTATATCAAGTCATACTACAGAATGTCCGTGTATAACCAATGTTATGCTACTAATTTTCAACCCATTCCTCACGAAGATTATTGGCCTAACGCTAGAGTTCCACACACCTTGCTGCCTGATCCATCTCGAAAGCGAGTCGAAAGAGGTCGTCCTCAAACAAGACGTTTGCGAACTGAGATGGATTGGAGAGGCAATCAGAAACAACCACGTCATATGCAGCGAGAGAAGGAATGGAGAGAAATACCAACAACGTTGAGCTATAATAAGTGTAAGCAGGATGGACACGATAGGGGCACTTGCTCTCGTCGTCAACAAGAACAACCACCTAATGGTTCATAGTGAAAGACTCTTCCAAGTCTTATCTTTCGCATTAACTCATATTTTCCTTGTATTTGTTCACTTTCTTATGACTATGTGGTGCAACTTTGGCTCACCTATATAGACAATTGTGTCTTACAACCGACATTGATGGAACAGAGATTGCAGGTCTGGTCATATTATTGCAATTATGGGCATGAGATAGGTTATCTTTTCTGCACCAATAATGAGAAACGTTCTTCGAAACAACATCATACCAAACGAAGAATTATTTCCACCTCCTCCATTTGGTCATAGGTAATTAGAATTTTTTTAACATAATAATTTCAATTTGAGTATATTTATCTACATGTACATTCATGCATGCTTTGTGTTGTTTTTTACATTTCTATAGCTGGAGACATGCCATGGAGACCACAGGAACATTAATGCACGTGCTGACAAAATACTGAGAAATGATTGACATGCAATCACCCGATGAAGTAAGAAATATACTTTATCATTTTTTTCCAAATACCCTATTCTACAATGGTGAAATGTGAGTTTTATTCATTTCAAGTTGTTTGTTATGACTTCAGGTAATTTGGGAACCGTATCCTGAGACAGTGATAAAGGACATGTCTGCTTATTGTAGCAGTGGTCGTGCTATTTGGCGAATGATGACACCTTTGATTTTCTTCTATGTTGTTGAAATGCATAATCCTGATAGAGTCATGCGACAATTCAGTTTGAAACAAAGGATACCACATTTACATAACACAAACATGGAGCTACATAAGATTGACTTGAGAGGAAAACGGATAAAGATTGGAGTGCAGAACATAGTGCTTATGTCTGCATGTGGAACAAACGTGCTTCCGATATTGCAAATGATGAAATATTGGAGGAGCGATTGGAATTTTACGACCCGTATATGCTATGGTATCATCGCATTACACGACGATTCATGTCTCATCGTGGAGCTATTGTTGAGGCATTGGTAAGTACAATTTTTTTTAGTCATGAAGTCTTTCAAATAGTTGTTTTGATTTTACTTTCGCATACAACTTCATCAATATTTTATATGTAGGCACATGGAATGACATTAATTCATCAGTTGACATTGAGTGATGATGTGTCTATTGCACGTATTAGAGATGTAGCTGCATCGACTTTAACTGCAATACATGCGGATTATCACATCTATAATATGCCCACTTCATTTGAAGCTTCTCATCGCTCTTCTCATGATGATACATGTTCGAGGCATGCACTCCAATGTATACTCCATCAGTACCTCTCAACTAGTTCGATACTCTATATACTCCATCAGTACCTCTCAACGAGTTAGAGACTCCACATACTCCATCAATTCCTCCCAACATGGCATTCGAGGCTACGAAAGCCTTTCCATTTGATATGACACATACATCTTCACGTCATTTTAATGCGAGTCCAGTAATGATGAATTTTTTGGGACTTCAAGTACTCATGATGGTGGAATGCATGATATCGATGATATTCAACGAGAAGATGCTCAAAACCCTGCTGACGTGGGCCATTCGAATGTGCCATTATCTTTAAATCGTAATGTGTGAGTCGTAAAGAGAACATGTTGTGGGGTTGGAAGTCATTATTTGGGGTCTGACTAGGACTTTGTTTTACTTTAACATGACATGTTTTTTGGTTTATATTAATGTTTTGTAGTTCATCAACTTCGATTTCCAAGTTCTTCATTTATATCAAATGAAATTTTTGGCTTCACTAACATTAATTTTATGAATTTTGCAAATTACTCGAGTTTGAAAGCTTTTGTTTGTAACTTCAAATTTTATACTAGTTTGTATTAACAAAATAATGAAATCAAAAGAAAAAAAAAACACGACTTGCTTCAAAAGAAAACACAAGGACTTCAAAAGCACAAGGAAAAAGAAAACATGGACTTCAAAAGAAATTCAAAAGCAAGTCGTGACTGCAAGTCACGTTTTGCTTAATTCTCAAAACGTGATCTCAAGTCACGTTTTCGGCCACAAAAAAAAAAATTGGACGTGGCGTGATTGTGGCGGTAAATGTGTTACATTCATAAATATTTCTTTGGGTGTGTTAAAGGGATATATATTTTCGTCAAATGTGTCAATCAAGCAAAGGGATATATATCATGGCTTACATACATTATTGACGTTTTTTATTTAGATTAGCGACTAAACTAAGTTAATTTATATTTATATTTATATTTATATTTATATTTATATTTATATTTATATTTATATTTATATTTATATTTATATTTATATTTATATTTATATTTATATTTATATTTATATTTATATTTATATATGAAATAAATGGATAAACAATATTGTATCTCATATGTTAGTATAATAATTAATTCATAACAATGTTATATGCCATTTCAATTCAATGCTAACATTACCAGTAGTTGCATGCCATAATGATAATATATTGTTTCAGTAATGGCTATTGTAAGTAATGGCTAATGTAAGGTCATTTGATGCTAATTAACTTGTGTATATATATGCTAATTAACTTGTGTCTCTGTACGTTGAAACTGAAGTCACTGAATGCGAGTCACATATTTGGTACAGTCAAAAATGACTTTCATCATATTGTGAAAGAGAAAAAGACTGTTTCACGCACATAATTAATTATATATTATATATTTAAATAAAATTGGTAATCTCTTATGGATGCTCCTTCGTAGCATATCTTAACTAATGCGAAATATAATTTTAGTTAATATTAATTGTTGCTATTGTTGAATGCTCCTTTAGTACAATTGCTTGGACTAATCAAGACCAATTAATATTAATTATTGCTATTGTTATCATGAGTTGATGAAGTAATAAGAACTTTTGCAGTCTCCTTGTTATATTGTGTGCATCAATTGGGGAATTTCTTATTTACTGCAAATTGATTTATAGCTGTTTCATTATTTGATTTAAATAAAGAACTGAAATAAATTAAAGTTATAATACACGATGAAGCTTGTTAAGTTTATTTGTGTTAAGTGAGTGTGTTGATTATCATCACTTATATTGATTAACAATTATATTCTACAAATATAGATTCAATAATGGCTGATCGAAGAGTAATTTTGGTATGCTATATGAATGGTGTCATGGTTGATGGACCATCAGGGATTTCGTACAGGAAACCGCCTATTCGACATTTCAGATCGAAGATGGGTTTAGAGTACGAGGAACTTGTGAGTTTTATCTGTAATTCATTGGAGATAAACAATGAAAAAATGATATTAAACATGACATATCGATATCCTGTGTACATTGGAACTGGAACGTACAACTATGTCCCTTTACGAATAGTTGATGAATCGACTCTGAAAGATGCTTGGGAGATTGTGGCAAAATTTTCACCGCCAAATTGCATGGAGCAATTTTTAGATTTAGTTTTGAGGCAATCATATACTAGTTCCAATTGTAATATAGTGGTAAGTGCAAAAGGACTTAGTACTCAACCAATATTTGAACATAATAATTGTGCATCGCCTTTGATGACTGGAAATCTCAAAATAGACGAGAATGCTCGTTCCTTTGATGATCTGAATACTAAGGAAGACGATGACTGTTGTGGTAGTGACAGGGATACTAGTGAAGAGAGTAGCGATGATGATGTAGATGATGCAGGGGTTGATGCTCATCATGTTAATGATGGCATGATTCGATATACATTAAATCGAGTAATAGCCGATGATGGCTCATTATCTTGTTCTCCAATCTCAAACGAAGTTGGGAACGATGATTTTTTCGATCAAGATGCTCCTGGAATTGATGGTGCGCACGCGGGTGTAGGTGAATTTGTCATACCTTCGTCTGTATTTATGGAATTGAGTATTGAAGCAATGCAACCCATCCATGAGAATGCAATGATCCCTTCTAGGTCTTTATGAAATGAGGCAGTGTTTTGGCATTCCATGTTCCCATGTCCAAGCCATTTGCGCCAATGTTGACATAGATCACTGTCAGTACATCGAGTCATACTATAGAATGTGTATGTACAGCCAATGTTATGCTACTAATTTTCAACCCATTCCTCACGAAGATTATTGGCCTAACGCTAGAGTTTTACACACCTTGCCGCCTGATCCATCTCGAAAGCGATTCAAAAGTGGCCGTCCTCAAAAAGACATTTGCGAACTGAGATGGATTGGAGAGGCAATCAGAAACAACCACGTCATATGCAGCGAGAGAAGGAATGGAGAGAAACACCAACAAGGTTACGCTGTAGTAAGTGTAAGCAGGATGGACACAATAGGGGCACTTGCTCTCGTCGTCAGCAAGAACAACCACCTAATGGTTCATAGTAAAGGCTCTTCCAAGTCTTATCTTTCGCATTAACTCATATTTTCCTTGTATTCGTTCACTTTCTTATGACTATGTGGTGCAACTTTGGCTCACCCATATAGACAATTGTGTCTTGCAGACAACATTGATGGAGCAGAGATTGCAGGTCTGGTCATATTATTGCAATTATGGGCATGGGATAGGTTGTCTTTTCTTGCACCAATAATGGGAAACGTTCTTCGAAACATCATACCAAACGAAGAATTATTTCTACCTCCCCCATTTGGTCATATGTAATTAGAATTTTTTAACATAATAATCTCAATTGGAGTACATTTATCTACATGTACATTCATGCATGCTTTATATTGTTTTTTACATTTCTATAACTGGAGACATGCCATGGAGACCACAAGAACATCAATGCACGTGCTGACAAAATACAGAGAAATGATTGACATGCAATCACTCGATGAAGTAAGAAATATAATTAATCATTTTTTCTAAATACCCTATTCTACAATGGTGAAATGTGAATTTTATTCATTTCAAGTTGTTTGTTATGACTTCAGGTAATTTGGGAACCGTATTCTGAGACTGTGATAAAGGACCTGCCTACTTATTGTAGCAGCGGTCGTGCTAGTTGGTGAATGAGGGCACCTTTGCTTTTTCTTCTGTGTTGTTGAAATGCATAATCCTAATAGAGTCATGCGATAATTCAGTTTGAAACAAAGGATACCACCTTTACATAGCACAAACATGGAGCTAAATAAGATTGACTTGAGAGGGAAAACGGATAAAGATTGGAGTGTAGAACATAGTGCTTATGTCTGCATGTGGAACGAAAGTGCTTCCAATATTGCGAATGATGAAATATTGGAGGAGCCATTGGGATTTTACGACCCGTATATGTTATGCTATCGTCGCATTACACGACGATTCATGTCTCATCGTGGAGCTATTGTTGAGGCATTGGTAAGTACAATTTTTTTTTTCAATCATGAAGTCTTTCAAATAGTTGTTTTGATTTTACTTTCGCATACAACTTCATCAATATTTTATATGTAAGCACATGGAATGACATCAATTCATCAGTTGACATTGGGTGATGATGTGTCTATTGCACGTATTAGAGATGTAGCTACATCGACTTTGACTGCAATACATGCAGATTATCGCATCCATAATATGCCCACTTCATTTGAAGCTTCTCATCACTCTTCTCATGATGATACATGTTCGAGGCATGACACTCCAGTGTATACTCCATCAGTACCTCTCAACCAGTTCAAGACTCTATATACTCCATTAGTACCTCTCAACGAGTTAGAGACTCCATATACTCCATCAATTCCTCCCAACATGGCATTCGAGGCTACGAAAACCTTTCCATTTAATAGGACACCTACATCTTTGCGTCATTTTAATGCAAGTCCAGTAATGATGAATTTTTCTAGGACTACGAGTACTCATGATGGTGGAATGCGTGATATCGATGATATTCAACGAGAAGATGCTTAATATCCTGCTGATGTGGGCCATTCGAATGTGTCATTATCTTTAAATCGTAATGTGTGAGTCGTAAAGAGAACATGTTGTGGGATTGGAAGTCATTATTTGGGGTCCGACTAGGACTTTTTTTTACTTTAACATGACATGTTTTTTGGTTTATATTAATGCTTTGTAGTTCATCGACTTCGATTTCCAAGTTCTTCATTTATATCAAAGGAAATTTTGGCTTCACTAACATTAATTTTATGAATTTTGCAAATTACTCGAGTTTGAAAGTTTTTGTTGTAAAATATAAGGTCATAAACTTGTAACTTCAAATTTTATACTAGTTTGTATTAACAAAATAATGAAAAAATGAATATACTAGTTGACTTGAAATCTTTAGTTTTATTGCAAAAAATATAAAAACTGCTACAAAAAATATAAAAACACATAGATGCTAGATATTCTACTTGTTCCATCGATGAGGTATAGATAGATTATACTTTGTCAAGATCATTTTTATTCTCTTCCATAAAGATAAATCATTCTTAAGACATTGTCTTAACTTGCTTCAAAAGAAAAAAAAAACACGACTTGCTTCAAAAGAAAACACAAGTACTAAACACGACTTGCTTCAAAAGAAAACACAAGTACTTCAAAAGCACAAGGAAAAAGAAAACAGGGACTTCAAAAGAAATTCAAAAGCAAGTCGTGACTGCAAGTCACGTTTTGCTTAATTCTCAAAACGTGATCTCAAGTCACGTTTTCAGTTTCACAAAAAACAATTTGGACGTGGCAATGACTTGGCGGTAAATGTGTTACATTCGTAAATATTTCTTTGGGTGTGTTAAAGGGATATATATTTTCGTCAAATGTGTCAATCAAGCAAAAAAAACCCCAAGAGAAACAACTCATCCAATGACTTGGAAAAGGCGATAATCTTTACCAAAACATCCCTGCTTCCAATTGGAGAGATTCTAAGAAAATTATTACAAACTGGTTCAAAAGCCCAGTACAATGGAAAATACTCGGTGACGAAAATGCTCTTTTAATATGTTAGACAAGAGGAATTTGCAACGACTTCAAAACGTGTAACATTGCCACTTTTTCAAAAGAAGTTTTTCTCTCTACACTACAAAAGTCAGCAAAAATCCTAAAAGATACGATGAAGCAAACTCAGCTTTCACTTTGCAGTAGTGAAAACATAAACGAGAGCAAATGTTGTTTAATTTCGAGATGATCTTTCTTCCTCCCCCAAAGCTCTTCTCTTATAGAGCACTGGTCAAAACTAGTTAGAGAAGAAAATGGGGGTAGTGGAGCAGTTTCAACTGCATCCACTCAGTCAAGCATTGAATGAGTTTACTAACTGCACATTCAATGCTTGAGTGGGTCAATCAAATAACTACCCATATTGTAATTTCGAAAATGGTAAAAAATAATGGTAAAAAGGTTTATCCATGGTTAGCTCGCACACGTATACACACACGTGCATGTGCCTCGTGCTAAGTGCTAAGTGCGCCTAAAATATGCCATATGCGCCGTGCGCTTGTGGCTCCTTTGCATAGCACTTTTATTTTTCTTTTACACACAATGTAGTGCAAGAGTATATATATATACTCTTTAAACTTGAAGTTTCTAACCAATGTGGGTTTAAACATTTCTTTTGAAAATGTCCAACATAATATGTGAAAACACAACCGAAAAATAATACATGCTCCAAAAAACAAAGTTCTTCTCTGGAGAACAAAGCTTCCTATTATCCCCATTATACCAAGACGCTCACTGGAAATTCGGCAAATTCTTTTGCCGAGAAAGATGGCTCAATCTTGAAGGAGTCCCTTTCAACATGTGGGACGATCAAACTTTCTCTTTCATTAGCTCCTACTACGGTGGGCACATTGAGATAAAGCAAAGTACAGATGATGAGGACTACCAATCCATCTCGATTAGAGTCAGAGGCGATGATCGTCATTTTTGCCCTCACCATCTGGTCTTGGTCATAGAAGGCAAGGAAGTCCATATCTCTGTTTCGCAGCGTCGTCTGCGACGATCAGAATGAACAATAGCCATCGAATAGAGAAGAGTGCCCCAACCAATGAGACGTTTCCACATCACCCATCCCCAGATCATCACATTATTGCCAGCACATCTACCCATGCATTAATATAAAATAAGCCAAATCTTATACTCTAGCCACCACATTTAGTTTACAAACTGGAGATCAAGGAAAAAGAGGGAGAGAAAGAACAAGAGAAGAGGGAGATCAAGGCAAAAGAATCCATAAATGAGGTATTCCTCATTTGGTCTTTAATCTTGATTTGATTAATTTTAAAAAAGGGGTGGCACCCAAAGCCACCCCTCCCGTGACGGCTGCTGGAGTCGCGACTGGTCGGAGCGCTTTCGTGCCCCCGGCTAGTCGCGGTGTCCCACAGGGACGTCACCGGCAGAGGTTGAGAGGGGAGATCAGTTACTTCCCCCATGTAGTTGATGATCCAGGAGCATTGCTTTTGGTTCGGTCAACCATGTGGGAACCGGTCAACTATTTTTGACCGGTCAACACAAGAATAAAAAATAAAATAATCATAAATAATAATAAATAAAAATAAAGATGAAATATAATAAAATATTATATATATATATATATTATAAATAAACATGATAATAGTATGTTTTCACATGGGTTGGGGTGTACCCCCACACTCGACCCTCTCACGGGCGACGAGGGACCCGCGAGATCGCCGTAGTGGGCCACATCCCAAAGTAATTGAATAACAATTAATTTTGGGTTTTGAATCATCGAATAATGCGACTATTGTTTAAATTGTATAAATCCACAAAGAGCTTTTCATCGAGCCTCGTGCGTGCGAGATCGGCCAAGAGTCTAACTCGGCGAGTCGAGGCAAGTGGGGAGCTCCGCTCATCTATTAAATGTGGCTTGATACTAGTATATCTAGAATTTATGATTTTGACAAATGACTTGGGATGGGGTCATTACCTACCTACCTTGGTTGAACTCATGTAAGGACTCTTGGTGAGTCATGCTCATATGGTGGAACCAAGTCACCTTACATGCTTAAAAGGCCTCTTGGGAAGCCGTAGTAATATGGTGGGACCAAGTCACCCATTTCTGCAAGGGCCTATTGGGGAGTCATGGATGCACAATGGAACCAAGTCGCCCGGACCTCTTGAGGAGTCGTGGACACACGGTGGAATCAAGTCACCCACACATATTTATTATATTATAATTGGTCAACAAGGGGAAGTAATGATAAATGAGACAACATACTTGCATTTATATCTATTACATTCTATGTATCTCTCTTGGAACCCCTTTGCATGCAAAAGTTGATTTTCTTATGTTTTACAACCTTTGAAACTCCATATATTTGCTTAAAATGTTTTATAAATATTATATGCTTAGTCTTTATGAAAATTGATGTCATGCTATATATTTCAATGTTACTCTGATCTTAAATACATGCTGGCTTTATTTTGTTTTATAGTTATTACTTGCATGTTTAATATTTGAGCATAGTTTTTCTCTTATTGGGCTCCGTTGGTTCTTTAGCTCACCCCACTTATAATACAGGTTTATCTACGAGTGCAATAGATCGCGACAAAGGGAATGCTATTGCTTGAAGTCTCCTTGTAGCATGAGCATTACAAGATATATTTATTATTTGTTTTGAAAACTATTAATAAGGGTTGTAACCTCGACAAGTATGTTGGATAGTTCAACTTTCCTTCAGTTAGTTTGATACATTTATAAGCCTTTGAAGTTTTTAGAGATTTCATATTGTTTTGAGTTGGTAAGTGAATTTGAGATATCTGATAGTTTGGTTGATGATAACATATGATATTTATTTAAATTCAAGTTTCACATTATCTTGCCATATTGTCTATATGTTATTCCGCAGGTTATTTAGGTAAGCCAAACCGTTATTTGGGCATGGTTCAGGTATTAGGCCTAAGTGACGATCTGGGCCGGGCGACCGACCCTAAGTCGCGGAATGCTCATTTCAAGAGGAGTCTCTAGGAGACGAAACTAGCGACGAGGATGATGTGATCTCCATCATAGAAACACAAGGGGAAGAAGAATATTCTTCAGCCGCATCAATCGGGGGAATGGACGGAGACGGCGAGGCAGATATGGAGAAAGAAAACGAAGATAGGCTCTAACGCGATCCCACTTCGCAGGCACGGGCAGTCACGAACACTAATAACTCAACTCCTTAGGTAATCAAAGAATCATGAAATTCCCCCTTATTAGTTGGTCATATGGCCACTAATATTGGTAGGAATCTAGTGGATGGAGCGAAGGAACCCCAAGCCGAGCAAATCCCGACACCTACCAATTTACCTTTCTTGGTGATCAGAGATACGCTCCCACTTTCGAATTTCTACACAAACCTTATTATACAACCCCTAGGGGCACAAATTCATGCAGAAGTGGAGGTGGGACTAGGAGGGATTCCTACAGCAGAACACATATTAGCATGCAATTCCTCACCAATTCTTTCTCACACCCCTGATCAACTAGTGAATTAGATTGTAACGACTCGAGAATCTAACTCATGCCACATGTCATTTCAGGGTCGTATGTAGGACCCAGTTGTTGTGATACGTATGTTCAAATCTCGAGAGTCGACACTAAGGTATGCTATTTTTGTTTGATGCTTATATTATGTATTATACCAAGGAGTGAACCATTGAACAATTGGAACTAATTAATTTTGAAAATTTATGGGTAAGGTACACGTAGGCGTATAGGTGTCGAAATGAGAGGAGACGTACCTTAAGTTGCGTGTCGACCTGGAACTGACGTAACAGCTTTTGGGGTAAGTTTAATTTGAGCAAACCATAATTGTAGAGATGTTTTAATGTGACAGCCCCAAATTCCAAGGCAAACCGGGCACCGCCACGTCGCCGGACACGTCACCAGATCATGCCACGTCACCGACATACCTGTCTATGACGGCCCGCGAACTTACCATCTAATACTCCAACTTAGTAAATCTTGATGTTTAAATGATAATTTTAGCAAAATATACTAAGTTATAAAGTTTCATAACTTAATTTATTTGTTTTGATTTATTTAAATTATTTTAGCAGCGAAAGTCTTAATAACATGCATATAATTAATGTAAACAAGTTATGCATTAATTAACAACCTATGGGGTGGAAACCCAGCAAAACGATACCATGCATATCAGTTAAGGCGACAAAAATGTATAATAGGTGTCAATATACATGTATCAGGTGAAAAGTCTCCCAAAATGATCCCGAAAAGTATGTATACGTAAATACAATCACCTACGAGTAAGCTAGTGGAGGCGCTCCAAATCAGTGGTAGTCGTCAATCACTGCCTTCCCCCGGTTCGTCGTAGGATCTGCAACTTGCCACCAACAACAATGACGGGTTTCAGGTGAGTAAATCCCAGAGAAATTCAATTAGTATTCATAAGGAATCCAAGAAAACGGCTACAATTCATGCATATAAAGTAAATGAACAAGAATGTAAAGCATGAATATAAGTCGTGAGATAATCAAGAATATGGAACGCGAGTGTGGTGTACAATTGTCGAGCCCTGGGACTAAATACTAAACCGAAAAGGCCCTGGAGGTGAGGAAATCCACACCCCTTTTTCACAGTCGAAATGAGGAACTCTGTTGGTCGGAAAGTAGACTTCCGCCCAATGCCTCAAAGAAGAGGAAATCTGTGACGGAGGTAAGCCTTACATCAACTCGCTCTCGAGATCATCGACTCGGCGAGAGAAATCTCACACGTAGTCTAGGGTATGTCCAACACCGTAGCAACAATCGGATCATCATCAACGAGAGCCGGAAAGGGGTCACACCGTCCCTTCGACCATACACAGACACACGCGGGAATAGAGTAAACATGAAAACTGAACTGGCAAAAAGTAATGGGAAATAAATAATTCATGGGAAAATAAGTAAATTCTAAACCGACTTTCTCGTAGGTTTACTTACCTCAAATAATCGCAAATATCTCTCCAAAATGACCCGCTCACGCCTCGAGATACGCGTTCGACACCCGACTACGGTAGCCTAAGTCCCCGGTGTCCATTTATACAATTTTTATATCATTTATGGCTATGTTACCTAAATCATTCAAATCACAACTAAATTAGGTGAAACAAACTTCACCTCCATTTTGTCGTCGAACTTTGTCGAATCGCACCCCTCGTCAAGGTTCGAAAAGGTCCGACAACGCGCCACCACGCCGACGCCATCGTCGCCGCTGTCGTCGTCGCGCCACTGCTGCCATCGGCGCTGCCGGGCCGCCGCCGCTGGAGTTGCGCCGCTGGAGTTGCGCCGCTGCTCCAAGTCGGTGTCGTTGTCGCACGCCACCTTGCGCCGTCGCTGCCTCGCACCGCACATAACCGTTGTTGCTATATTTCTTCTCTCTCTTCGATTTCCCTTCCCTCGCCGCTACTGCCAACCGCTTGACCTCGCCGCTGCACCGACAGCCGTCTCCTCCCTCACTCTCTAGTGCTCTCCCCCCTCTCTCACTCTATTTCCTTTTCTCTCTTTCTTTCTCTCTCATCTTTCTTTCTCTCTCTTCCAGATGTCTCTCTCTCTTACATTTTTTTTAAAAGAGATTTTTTTTATTTAGAGAGAAAGAAAGAAATGATGAGGGATGGGTTGATTTGATGTGTGATGTGATGTGTGATGTGATGTGACAACTCAACCCCATACTACCCCGTACACCCATGTTATGCGCACACCGCGACGCGCACAACGCGACCAAACAAAATTCCAATTAACGCGTCGCAAACTATTAATTTATAGTAAAATAAATAACAATCGCCATACAAAAATCACATATTTCACCCATTAGACTTGCCATAG
This sequence comes from Stephania yunnanensis, assembly GCA_039657365.1. Lineage (NCBI taxonomy): Eukaryota > Viridiplantae > Streptophyta > Magnoliopsida > Ranunculales > Menispermaceae > Stephania > Stephania yunnanensis. The sequence continues at coordinate 42,251,692 of CM077589.1, read as the reverse complement.
ACTTTTCCACGACGTCATTAACACGTAATTTATCAGTTAATCGGGATTGGTTAAAACGGGTCGTTACTATCTTCCCAACTAAAAGGAATTTCGTCCTGAAGTTCAAATTTAATTCAGTATTTACCTTGGAACAAGTGGAGTATCGCCCTCGCACGGTAGACTCCCTCTCCCCAATGATGCTCTTCAAAGGAGAACCCTTCAGGTTGACCAAATCATCCTCTTCATAATTCAGCCCATCACGGTATTTGTTCGCGTACTTCTTTTGTCTGTCCTAAGCAGCCTGTAACCTCTGACGAATCAGCCTAATTTACTTTGTGTGACCTACAACAATCTCAGGTCCAACGACAACTACGCCCTCGAGCTTTGCCCAGCAAGTTGGAGTTATGCACGGTCTCCCGTATAGCGCCTCAAATGGTGACATCTCAATACTAGCCTGATAGCTATTATTGTGGGCAAACTCACAAGGTGGCAAAAACTCATCCCATGATCCTCCAAACTATAACACACATGCTCTAAGCATGTCCTCAAAGATTTGAATAAGTCTCTAAGACTGCCCGTTAGTCTGTGGATGAAAAGCCGCGTCGAACTGCAATCTGGTACCATACTGCTCCTGCATGGCCTGCCAAAGTTGCGAAGTGAGTCAACTATCTCTGTCTCACACTATAGATACTGGCACTCCGTGCAATCTGATGATTTCTCTCCCGAAGAGCATGCTCAGCTGTGAAAAACTATATTTAATGGAAATTTGGATAAAATGCGATAATTTCATCAGTCGATCCACGACTACCCAAATGGCATCGTGCTTGTACAAAGTCATCGGCAACCCACTGACGAAGTCCGTAGTGATGTGTTCCCATTTCCACTATGGGATAGGCAGTGACTACAATAGTCCTCCAGGCTACCTATGCTCAGCGTTAACCTGCTGACACACCTCCCAACTCCTCACATACTGGCTGACATCTGCCTCCATCCCTGACCACCAAAATAACCTTCACATATCTTGGTACATTCTGGTCCTGTCGGGATGCACTGTGTACCTGGATTTGTGAGCCTCCTGAAGAATATCATCATATAACTCTGCCACTACCGGAACCCATAATCTATCTGGGTGTATTAAACACTCATCAACGGACTCGCGCCAATTTGGGTAACCTAGGCTCTATGTCATGTCCCTGAACATCTGATACATCGCATCAGCTCTCTAACACTCCAAGACGTGCGCAATAGATAATGTCGGTCCTCGCATATGCCCACAAATATGTGTCTCTTAAGTATCTGGAACCTCTGACAAACTCATAGTTGTTGCGAGCTCCAGGTTGTGCACTGGACAACTCCTCTCATGAGTCCCCAACTGACGCGATAAATAAGCTATCACTTGTCTCTCTGCATCAGTACGCATCCCAATCCGGTGCCACAAGCATCCGTATGAACAGTCAAGTCCCTGCCCGACTCGGCAATACCAGCAACGGTGCAGAAGTCAACTTCTTCTTCGACTTGATGAAGGTCGCTTTGCATTCACTGGAATAATGGGAGATCACCACCTTCTTGGTCAATCTAATCATTGGCGCTGCAATTTTAGAGAAGTCCTGGACAAAGCGTCGATGATATCATGCCAATCCTAACAGCTCCTGATGTCTATCGCACACTCTGGTGTAGGCCAGTTGATGAAAACATGAATCTTACTCGGGTCCACTGAAGTACCTTTGTCGCTGATCATGTGTCTCAAGGGCTTCACCTCCAAAAGCCAAAACTCGCACTTACTGGACTTGGCGTACAATCTGCGCTCCCTCAATCTCTAGTCGGCGTCCTCAAATAAAATAATGGACCTGAAGTCGCTTGGTTCCAGCTACGTCTAAGGCAAGGTACGCAGGTGTGTGAATCTCTCCTTGTTTTGCGCCACCGTTTGGCCACCTTGCCTCAGCGTCAAGAACTCATCTCTCAGTCTCAGTTGAATCTCGATCGGGATATAAAGATCATAAAAGAATTTCTCGAACTTTGCCCAAGTACTCGGCTCTCCGTGGGCGGCTGTGTGGGCGATTTACCATATTGCAGCATCTCCCCTTGAGCATGAATCCGAAAATCCTATCTCACATGCTGTTGCGAATCCTCAAAAGTTCGTGACGTTTCTCGTGTGAACGGATCCACTTCCCATCCACTTCTGGGTATCTGCCTCTATGATAGTAGCCTTACTAAACACGAACGAACACCTTTATTAACATCATCTCAGCGATTAGAAGGTCTCGAATGTGATTTTCAAGGGTGGAATCAGCGTCGGTGCCAAGGTCGGCGTAGTCAATTGTGTAGTGACTGCTGACAGTATCTCGATAGTAGTGGTTGTGAGCGAGGTCGACAAAATAGTCGGATGTGACAATTGTATGCTCTACAGTAGTGGTGGCGGCAAGTGTGGCAGGGGTCGGTATTGCCGCTGCCTACTCTTAAAGCAATCAAACATCTCTTCGAGTTGCAAACTATGAAGTACGACCATGTCGGGCAATATTTGATCCGAGTTGACAAGTGTCAAGCGTTCGGCTGGCCTCCATCGTCCATATGAAGAACTGGTCATCCATTCATGTTGAATTTGCAAATTACGAACGTCCGTATCAGCCTTGTATACGCATATATACGCATATATACTATTACACATCAAAATATATAACGTATAAGCCTAGGCACTTCCCGTCCCATGTTCGTTTCCCAACTAAAGTTCTAAGTTAGGTTCTTCAGGTTTCCACATCTAATGTTTGTTGTTAAGTTTTATTCAGTTGTATTAAAGTCTCCCCTAGGTTCGCCTGAACTAGGCTCTGATACCAACTGTGATGTTGGTTTCATAATGTCTTAAGCCATTAAAATTTCCCCTAGGTTCGCCTTGACCTAAGCTCTGATACCAACTGTGACGTTGGTATCACAACTTTGAACACTTCCATAAATTATCCATATTATTCTAGGATTTAGCTCTGATACCAACTGGCGGCCCCAAATTCCAAGGCAAATCGAGCACCGCCACATCGCCGGACACATCACCAGATCATGCCACGTCACCGACATACTTGTCTATGACGGCCCGTGAACTTACCATCTAATACTCCAACTTAGTAAATCTTGATGTTTAAATGATTATTTTAGCAAAATATACTAAGTTATAAAGTTTCATAACTTAATTTATTTGTTTTGATTTATTTAAGTTATTTTAGTAGCGGAAGTCTTAATAACATGCATATAATTAATGTAAACAAGTTATGCATTAATTAACAACTTATGGGGTGGAAACCAAACAAAACGATAGCATGTATATTAGTTAAGGCGACAAAAATGTATAATAGGCGTCAATATACATGTATCAGGTGAAAAGTCTCCCAAAATGATCCCAAAAAGTATGTATACGTAAATACAATCACCTACGAGTAAGCTAGTGGAGGCGTTCCAAATCAGAGGTAGCCGCCAATCACCGCTTCTTCCCCGGCTCGTCGTAGGATCTACAACTTGCCACCAACAACAATGACAAGTTCCAGGTGAGTAAATCCTAGAGAAATTCAATTAGTATTCACAGGGAATCCAAGAAAATGGCTACAATTCATGCATATAAAGTAAATGAACAAGAATGTAAAGCATGAATATAAGTCGTGAGATAATCAAGAATATAGAACGCGAGTGTGGTGTACAACTGTCGAGCCCTGGGACTAAATACTAAACCGAGAAGGCCCTGGAGGTGAGGAAATCCACACCCATCTTCAAGGTCGAAATGAGGAACTCGTTGGTCGGAAAGTAGACTTCCGCCCAACGCCTCAAAGGAGATGAAATCTGTGACGGAGGTAAGCCTCACGTCAACTCGCTCTCGAGATCATCGACTCAGCTAGAGATCATCGACTCAGCGAGAGAAATCTCACGCGTAGTTTAGGGTACGACCAACACCGTAGCAACAATCGGATCGTCATCAACGAGAGAGCCGGAAATGGGCCACACCGTCCTTCGACCATACACAGACACACGCAGGAACTGAGTAAACATGAAAACTGAACTAGCAAAAAGTAATGTGAAATAAATAATTTATAGGAAAAATAAGTAAATTCTAAATTGACTTTTATGGGTTTACTTACCTCAAATAATTGTAAATATCTCTCCAAAATGACTCGCTCACGCATCGAGATATGCGTCCGACACCCGACTACGGTAGCCTAAGTCCCTGGTGTCCATTTATACAATTTTTATCATTTAGGGCTATGTTACCTAAATCATTCAAATCACAACTAAATTAGGTGAAGCAAACATCACCTCCATCTCGTGGTCGAACTTCGTCGAATCGCACCCCTCGTCAAGGTTCGATCGGTCCGACAATGCGCCACCGCGCCGACGCCGCCATCGCTTGTCGTCGTCGCGCGCCATCGTCGCGCTTTTTGTCACCGCCTCGCGCCGCCGCTATCTCGCGCCGCGCGTCGCTGCTGCTGCTTTCTTTCTCCTCTCTCTTCGATCTCCCTTCCCTCGCCGCCAAGCTATCACGCTCGCTGGTTCGTCCCATTGGACCGTCCCCGTGCCGCCGCTGGTCGTCGTCGCCGCCCTCTCTTACTGCCGTCCATCTCCTCGTCGCTGCACCAACGGCCGTCTCCTCCCTCACTCTCTCATCATCTCTTTTTCTCTCTCATCTTTCCTTCTTTCTCTTCCAGATGTTTTCTCTCTCTTTCACGTTTTTTTTAAAATAGAATTTTTCTTATTTGGAGAGAAAGAAAGAAATGATAAGGGATGGGTTGATTTGATGTGTGATGTGATGTGCGATGTGATGTGTGATGTGATGTGATGTGACAACTCAACCCCATACTACCCCGTACACTCGTGTTATGCGTACACCGCGACGTCGTACACTTTCGCACTACAAGCAAACAACGCGGCCAAACAAAATTCCAATTAACGCGTCACGAACTATTAATTTATAGTAAAATAAATAACAATCACCACATAAAAATAACATATTTCACCCATTAGTCGTGTCATAGACTTTTCCACGATGTCCACGTGGGTTTGAACTTATGATATTAACCCGTAATTTATCAGTTAATTGGGATTGGTTAAAACGGGTCGTTACATTTAATGTGGCCAAGTTTAATGTAAAATTAAAGTGTTTAAGTTAGATAAATAAATCAATAGTCACATGATGTGCATCAAGACATGTGATGATCAATCTAAATGCTAATGGAGTGAAAGATTGGTGTCATTTAACCATGACTTAGGAAATTATTGAATGAAGGTGGACCACTAGGCAAGCCTCGTGAAATGTGTGCACACATGATCAATGGTCATGGTTTAAACATATCCAAATAGTTAAATAACCATATAAGTCAACATTTTGATCCTAATTTCATCATCAAAATTATTGGTAAGGAAGGAGAGAAAGAGAAGAGCTACCTGAGTGATCTTGGTGAAGTAGAAGTGTGCATTTCATTGATGGTATGTTGAAGAAGAAGATCAACTAGGTAATTCTATTAACTTTGCTTGGTCATATTCTTGAATTAGGTGTTGTTGTTGTTGTTGTTGTTGTTTTTATGTTAGGGTTAATGTTAGGAGCCTTGAGTGGTATGTATGAGGGGTCCCAAGGCATCAACAAGGCCTATATGTAGAGGAAACAAAGAAATTTGAAATGCAGAGTTATGGGTTCAACTGCACATAAGTGTGCTAGGTGGAAAATCTAAGGAGCTAGATATTAGAGGTAACACGCTAATGTTTAAATTAGTGCGCTAATGTCAAAAACTAGCATGATAAAATTGGAATTAGCACTCTAATATATGAATTAGTGCGCTAATTACCTTCGCAGTACAAAAATCTTCAATTTTCAAAAGTTCATTAAACACTCTAAATTGGTGTAATACCCGAAGTAAAAGGTTCCAACACACTCCAAAAACTATAATATGATATCAGGAACCTAAAGAAGTGCTACGAGGATTCAAAAGAGCGTTTAGGAGTGTCTAGAGGCCAAATATGCTAGAAATAAGTTGGTGGATTTGAGGTAAGTAAACCAGCTAGGAAATGCACAGTATTTCATTTTAAGCTTTTGAATATTGTTGTTCATTGCTTTGTTATCTATTCTTCGGATTCCATTCTAATTAAGTTGTCGAGGGCAAGTGAGTCAACGGTAATTTTTGGAAGGAGTGGCTGGCTGAGGTAACATACTAGAGTCATGACCTCGGGATGCAAAACATTGAATACTGATTTTGACAAGGTGTGAGTTCTTAGCGTGGTTGTTCCAAGAAGTCTCACTATCTCGTAGGTTTGGGTAGTTCAACCTTCCTTCAATTAGTTTGTGTGACGACCCCAGTTCCCCACGAAACTGGGCCCGCCCGGCCTAAACCCACATAGACCCCCGAGTCAATCCTCGCAAAGTCAACGCAGGCCTAGTCAACCTTAAATAATTACATTCTCATTAAATTTGTATTTTTCCGTAAGATTAAACTTATGGCAAGAGTAAATAACGCATATTTCATTAAAAATGAAATAACCTACATTGTGGACACCCTAAACATATTTACCTTATATCACTCGGTCCCATTCTATCCCAGTGTCTTCAAAATCAAGAATATACACTAAATACAATAAAAATATCAATGACATACAGTCATGGAAGGAAAGAACCGCTCCACAAAGTCTTCAAAGAAAGTCACCGATCACTGGTCTTTTCCCCTTACCCGTCTCTGTCCGTTTTGCACTCACCGTCATAAACTAGACGATGAGTACAGTAAAATAGAAAGTAATAACCAGAAGGATATAAAAAGTAAAAATATCATGCGGGTATTTATAAAAGAAAAAGAAAGAAAATGCATGATAAACAGACTAATAGATAGATATAAAGAAATATGAATCCCATCGCATCACATCCCTCACTCACTCTCTCTCTCTCTCTCTCTCTCTCTCTCTCTCTCTCTCTCTCTCTCTCTCTCTCTCTCTCTCTCCCTCTCCCTCTCATTTTCTTATTCTTCTTCCCTAACTTTATTTCATCATCAAATTTGGTCTCATCTTTACCAAGCTCTCCTCCCATGGCACTCTCGGCTCCGGCATCACCACCTCTCACGCTGATGATCATTTTAATCCGAGGTAAGTGGTGGTGGTTCTTGTTGAGTTTTTAATAAAATTTTAAAGTTTTTAATGGTGGTTATGATTGATAAAGAGGACCACTATGAGCACCCCACTAATTCATGAAGGCACCCTGTTGTTGAGGGCACAAAGTCATTTACCGAGGGCACCCAAAATTTAGGTCTGAAATCCCTAAAATACCCCTCGTTCAAAATAGAGGCACCCCACCACCCCACCACCATCCTCTTGAATGAGTAAACACTACTTCTTGTCAACGAACCAGCTAGCAATCTCGAAACTCATTTGTTTTCGTTCCTCTCCGTCTCTCTCCTCTGTTGTAGGCGGAATATCAAGTTTGAAGGCTTTCGATTTTATTCGATTTCGTCTCCACATTAGGGCTCGGTTCAAGTTTTTCGTTCACACACTCAAGTCGAGAAATTGATCGTTTGAAAGTACGTTGATAGTCTAATTAAGTTGCATTTGGTAGAGTAGTTGTTATGTTTGTGTGGCGGTGCATTCAATGGTTCATTTATTGGAAAGTCGTAGTTCTCGGCCACACAGGCCAGAGATTTTGTTTACAGTCTCGGCCAATGGTCGAGACTGAGGGAAATTTATGGGAACTCGTGGTTCTCGGCCAGACAAACCATAATAGTTTACACAGTCTCGGCAACGAATGCCCGAGAGTAATTGTGTTATATCGACCACCACTTCACGAGAGTAACCATTAGTGTATAGTTTATGTCTTGTCGGTGATTTATAACCGAGAATGTAGAATAGCTCTCGGTTGTCCATAACCGAAATGTTTATTGTCGTTTCGGTCACCACTTCACGAAAGTAAGTCGAAGTGTATTGTTTATGTCATGTCGGTGATGTATAATCGAGAATGTAGTATTTCTCTCAGTTGTCCATTACCGAGACTTTTATTCCTTTCTCGGTTATGCGTCACCGATAATTTAAGGTTTTTTTCTAACCTGCTTGACCGATACTATAGAAATCGTAGATTTTGTTCATTTTTTTTTAATTGCACTTTTGTTTCTGCTCCAGGCACTTACATGTTGTAGTGTTTTCAGGTGCATGGCTTGTTCGAAAACCCCGGTGACTAGGGAGGAGGTTGGTGTTGAGGTGTCGAGGGGTAATCGTGGGCGAGGTGGTCGGAGACCCCCAACTGCATCTTATCGGAAAGAGAAAGAGAAGGAGGATGTAGATGTTAAGGGAAAGGCTAAGATTGATGGAAATCGTGCAAGGAATTTACAATTGCATGATGAGGGTTCCAACATCGAAACGCGGCGACGAAAAGATCTTGTAGTTGCCTGAGGCGAAGAGGAGGCTCATGCATCGGAGTCTAATAGTAGTGACTCATCAGCGGTGGCGAACACCACGAAACTGATCGTAATGTGGGTGGGAGTACTAGTGGTGGAGGTGGCCATAATGAAGGAAAGTCATAAGGGTCTGAAGAAATGCGTGCTCCTTTCCCCGGTGGTCCTTTAGACGGTGCTTTGTTGAAGAGCTTTAAGGATCATGTCGCATTAGCGATTTGGAGCAATGTGGTATATAAAGTTTCATTGAATGGAGTACTTAAAAACTTAGGGTTTTCACTAAGCTGATGAGATATGTTTGTTGTTATAGGAAAGTTCGGTACTCAAGTGTATCAATCACGGAGCTTAGATCCAAGAATGGGATTTACAGTAGTTCCACCCCGATATCGAGGGCCTTTAAAGGATTATTCAGCGTTCTGGGCTGAATACGCTAATAGACTGTTCATACCGCAAGGCTAACAAGGAGGTTATCTCTGCATTCGTGGAATGGTGGCAGCCGAACATGAACACATTTCACTTACCATTTGGTGAAATGTTGATCTCCTTGGAGGATGTGAGCATCCTCCTGAAGACTCATGCGAGGGGCAAAGTGGTGGCATTTGAGAACTTCGCGAAATATACGGAGGAATCTCGCTCGGATGCTATTAAGCTGGTCTCAAAACTACTTGGGGTTAGCATTGAAGAGGTTGAGGAGGAAGTGAGTATCGGCAAGGGCCTACAGTGCGCAAATGTTGGTTTAAGATTCGATGGTGCCCAAAAGCTGGTTCGAAGAACACAACTTATCATCCCGTGGAATGCACTGCGCAAGCGTACTTGTTATATCTACTTTCTTGCACTCTGTTTGCGGATAAGAGTGGATCTCGGGTATTTATCGCGTTGTTGAAGCTTCTAGAAGATTTGGACGATATGGTAAAGTATGCATGAGGTGTAGTTGCATCCGCGTACTTGTACCGACACTTGGGGTCTGCCACCAGATTACAAGTTTATCAGATTGTCAGTTACCTTACATTACTTAAGGTTTATTATAAAATTGACTTACATTGTTTAGGGTATGATTATTATTAATTTTTGCATTTGCGGAATAACTAACGTTGTATGTATTTGCAGGGATGGGTGTATAACCATTTCAAACTTAGGCTCGCCACACCCAATGTGAAATACATGGACTACGTGCAACCTCGTGTCTGCAGATGGATTCAAAAGCACGAGACCGTGATGAATATCGACAAGGTCGGGTCCATTATGAGAATGTTGGATAGGTTGCAGCCAAGTGATGTGAGTTACTTAACCAATCTTATGGAAATTCTACATTTAGTTTATGGTTACTAATTATAATTGTCTATGTTTGATTAGGTCACTTGGGACCCTTACGTTAATTACAGGGGAAATGGAGTTGTGCACGCGATGGCCTTCTATACAGTGGCACACTGAAGTACATGGATGTAGTGGAGCCTTACCATCCGGAGAGAATTCTGAGACAGTTTGGCCACGTGCAATCTAAACTAGATCCTCCGTATCGCCCATTGAACGCGCATCGAGGCCCATCCGCGAACAAATACTCGGTCGAGTATGGGTTCCAACAAGACAATTGGGAGCGTTGGCGGAACCATTTGTTGGCTCCCGAAGTTCGTGGTGACATGGCAGAGTTCGTGTTTTTTGCTACACTGGAGTACCTACCTGGTTCCTCAAAGTGTCTTACCCAATGATCACCAACCCGCACTATAAGGACGAAGACATAGTCGCCACAAACATCACGGACAATGAGCTAGTGGAGGTATTGAATGTGTTATACATATTATGTAGAAGTACGTGTAATTTCTTGAAATCATGATATGTTTTACATTAACACTAACCTTTTTTATTTTCATAAGCGTAATAGGCATGCGTTGGACGCGGCATTAAGATGGATGGACCTCCCGCCGGAGTTGTGTACGCTAGAGTCTGCGAGGAAAATGGCGAGTGACATCGTCAATTTCCTTTCGGGGAGGAGTATCGGTCCCACCACCACCACTACTACCACTCCAACCACCACAATCGGCACAACCAACACATCCGCCCCTACCGAAGCAGGCCTTAGGCAGTCCCAGCATGATAGCACTTCTACACACTCCACAAAGTCTTAAGGTCCGCCCACGATGGTCGATGCTCGCCCCTCGAAGAGAATGCATGGCAAGGAATACCAAAGGAAAATTTTGAAGAAGCCAAAGCAATGACTGTTTGATGAAACTTGTAATTTTTTTGGTTTGAGGAACTAGGCCCACAATGACTGTTTGAGAAAAAATTTGATGAATGTTGGATAATATGTTGGATAATTTGATGAATGTTGCACGAAACTTGTTATTTTTCTTAGTTTGAGGAAGTAGGCCCACTTGTGGAATGTTGGATAGTATGTTGGATGAATGTTAGATAATTTGATCCTTTCTGAAGTGTTGGTGCTATTGTCGGTGTCGTGTCATTTGTTCATTCATTTTGGTTTAGATTACATAGACAATTTTTGGAACGGGTAGTGTCTCGGTCATTCAGAGCCGACACCTTATGAAAATTCTCGGAATCAAACAACCAAAACATTCCAAGCACTCACGAAAATGTCCCGCCGAGAACTTCTAATGACCCGATATTACGTAATGTGTCGGTCATTCATGAACGAAACTAAAGGCAACGTTTTAGTTAGTAACAGTCGAGATTAGACCAGTCGGGTCACGCACGGGTCAACGAGCCATTTATGTGCAGTATCAAATTACATAGCGACCAGATTCTCTCGGTGGGGGCATACCGAGAAGTAAAAAAGGTTTCGGTTGTTATGTTTCGATAATTATGAGTGGATGATGGAAAGGCTTTGTTGCGTTTAGTTTCGGTATCGAGGTACCAAGAATTGTTTTTAGTCTCGGTGTCGCGTAACCAAGAATTGTCTCGTCGAGTCACGCACGGGTCAACGAGTCGTTGCTGGAAATTGACAAATTACATAGATAACCATCACTATCGATAATGTCGTGCCTAGAAATTATGTTATGCTTCGATAGATAAATGCCGAGACTATTCAGTGGGTGACGGACGGGCTATGCCGAGAGGATAATTTTGCACGATGAAAAACCATAAACATATATAAAACTAGATTACAATGTTTACAGTTAACAAAATATACAACACACTTGTACTCAGATACATGTTTTATACTACGATGTACCTAAATCTACCACGGAAAGCGTGCCTTCTTCAGAAGTTACAAGGGGCACGATATCTCGAATTACGAATCCATCTCACCACCCTTTTGTGCACTCCTCAACATACAGGTCCCACAATGGATATAAAGATGGCGGCGGTGCATTCACAATCAACTTCACCTGTCAAAGTCAAAAGTAGAACAGAAAATTTATTGTCACATACCCGATTATGGGTGAAACAAAACAATTCACAAAAAATCTAAGAACTTACCAGGCTCAATTGATATTCCTTTCATTAATCATGACAATGATAAGTCTGCTATGTAACGACAATGGTGGAGCTATGTAATGACAACGGTGGAGAACTACGTAGAGGTAGAAATGTCGAGGCACTACCATGCAAGAGGTTTACTAGAATGACATTAAAGGCCGTTGATATTAACAATCCCATGTTTGGAAGTGACAACCATTCTTTGAAAAATGCACCAATATGATTATCTGGACAATGCACTGCAGTCTTGACATTCTCGTAACTCGTTCCAAGCACTTCATGCCAAAGGTTTTCATACCCGATAATTTCATCAAACATCCTTCTACGTACTATCCTCAAACCGCATACATTGGCAAGTCCTAGCTCATAGGCAAACACGGATATCCACAATTTCCATCGGCTAGCACATCGATAGTGCTCTCAACATATGGAAAACAATCGATTATATGCAATGAGCATTAGCAATGTTAGATGCACTTTAGGTGCGTCGACTTTTACGACGCATTTTAGGCCCCACTTTGTGGTTGCCCGCCGCTCCAGGGTGACGTGTCTCCATTTACTCCTTGCATGCTAGCCCAACTACACGTGTACGTCACCTGCCCATCCTTACTCTGTCTCTAGATGTATCCACTTGTGTATGTACAATGTGTAAATAACATATTCAGCAGAAGACTTATTTAAATACAAAAATCTTCATGAATCAATTTAACAAAACCTAGTGTGGAAAAACCTTGAACATTCAAAGTAAACAATTGTACCATATAAAACTAAGCATGTACAAGGTCATGTCACTCCCCAGTTCCCAAAAGAATCAAATTATCAAAATAATCACACGTACAAGTACTCCTCAAAAGTAGGCAGTCAGAGGTAGTCGCCTAAGATCCCCTGTTGGGATTTTGGGGTTCATGCGCAGCGGAGATTACAAAACAATTTTGACAAAAACCCCAACAGGATCCGAATCTAATTGCATTAAAAACGTTTAAACCATGAAAAACTTAATCATACCTCAGTCGCAATATACATTTTTGAAGGGTTGGGATGGCTCTCCACCCCAACCCCGGTGGAACCGATGGCGGGGGAGACACCCCTGTCATCTCCACCTCGACCATGGCCGAACCCATTCTCGGCCACCATGGCCGACACACCACACAACAACAACAACAACTTCTCACCTCTTTTCCAGCTTTTTCGCCCTCTCTTCTTTCCTTCTCGTTTCTTCTTCTCCTCCTCCTCCTCCTCCACTTTGTTTCCTCTTCCTCCTTTTGGCTCGTCTGCTCTGTGTGTGTGTCATAGTGTGTGCGTGAGTGTGTGTGTGTGTGTATGTGTGTGTGTGTCATAGTGTGTGCGTGAGTGTGTGTCTGTGTGTGGTGTAAGTTGGTAGGTGGGATGGTGGACACGTGGTATGAGAAATGGGACAAGTGTTACTTGGGGTTGTACAAGTGTGACACCTAATCGTGACATCGCTAAGACACTCACCCGTGTTTTCGAGCGTTTCGACGCCCGGTTTCGGTCCGAACTGTGATATCCGCGTGCCACCGCGTCGCTAGTCACTCAATATATATATATATTCCATATTCGTTACGTGACAAATCTTTATTTAATTTGTGTGTTTTCATTTTTTCGACCTAATAGTCGGTCCAATCGACTACCCGATACCAATGTCAATACGTATATCGAGGCGACTACAGTTTACACAATCTTGTTGTGTGTTAGTTTCCCCTATCCTAATATTCGATCCCGTCAACTACCCGGCACCCGTGTCGACATGCATATCGAGGCGAATACCGTTCACACCTCACACGTATTATTTTGCAACATACACGCATGCGATGTATTTAAATAAATTACACCGCAAATAAGCAACCAACACACCATGAACATCCATACCTAAGTCCCGTGTGTCCAAGCTACCGCGGCGTCCACGTAGATTCGAGATGGCGTCCACGTCTGTAAATTTAATATGGGCGATTACACTCTTTACTTTTCTTTTTCCTCGAACTAGAAGCCTCTTCTGTTGATAATACATATTCAAATCTTCTCGGCAATCTTGTCGTCGAAGAATCGTCTTTGCCGTGTTTTATCTTTGATCCTATCTTACTTCCTCTTTTCAACATACTTCCGATTGAAGACCTCAGTGTCCTTCCCTTTGTCTTTATTTTCGTATGTGGCACAACTCCCGGTGTAAACGAAGGTCGACTAATTTCCCTGAGTTGTTGAATAATCCTGATGCAATCGTCTTCATTGATGCAAGCATGAGACTTTTGCGACACCCTTTCAGTTTCATCATGCACATTGTACCCAGACCGATCTACAGGATTCTCAGGTATCATACTCAACTTTCACCAGTACATATGAATGTCCTGAATGTCCTCAAATTTATGAAGGTTTAGATCGTGGGCACAAGGAAGGCCATGTATCTCACAACTATAACGAGTTGAGTCATGTCCAACATCCTCTCCACGAGTCAATTCATCTCTAATTAACTTAAGCGCCCGTTGAGAGACATAACTACGCAATCGGTGATATAACTCATCAATGTATTCATGTTGGACCACATTCAAACTAAGCTCAAATGATGCCTTGATGTTGCTATGTTGGATCCTAAGGATACCATCAACCACACTCCACAAAGTCTCAAAATTTGCTTGATTGTTGCCAAGATGTAGCTTCAGAGTGGAATGCGCAGACTCAACCCTCTGTGTTGTTTCTCCAAAGTGCATAATTTGATTTGTCCATGCCGATACAAGTTTATCCTTATAGGTCTTTACCCATGTATTATCCAAGTAATCAGTAAAACCCGTCACATTCCCAAACTAACAACCAAGTCATTCATCCTAAGTTCAAATAAAACCTATAACTTAGCATACATCACACTCATCCACTTATCCATGAAACGAACGAAGCCTTCGTTATCCCCAAACATCTTCTTAGTCTTGATAAATACTACTTTGTTAATGTGCTAAGAGCAAAGAAAGTGAGACGATGATGGAAATACTTCTTTGATGGCACTAAGAAGGCATAACTCCCCATCCATAACAAACACGTCAGGTTTAGGCCACCCATCTAATATCGATCTCAAGTTCTCCAATGCCCAAACATAATTTGCACGAGTCTCCGTTGATATGAAATCAAAGCCAATGGAGAACGTCAAATACATAGAAGTGATGCCAACAATCTCCAATAACGGTATTCGATACCTATTTATTTTGTATGTGTAATCCATCAAAATTACCGATGAGAAACACCTTAGCAACTTGATTGAATCAGGATGTGACCAAAATAAATTGGTTACGACATTCGTATCGGGATGCTTCTTATGCCACGACATCCACTTATTCTTGTCCAATATGTGCAATAGTTGTTGCATTTGAGTCATCCCACCCGCATCCTCAATTTAGAATTTTTTTCGTGCATTATATATTGTCCGCATTATCGATACGTTTGTAACATCTTTTTGCTTCAACGTATTGAAGATGTCTATTAGCTTCACATTACCCTTTGTCATCTGCACTACAACTTCATGCTTCCCCTTATCCAATCTTCAGGCAAATGAGTGGCCGCCAAAATTTTTCGCGGGGTCGTGATTGTGCCTCCCACATATGATAGTGACATACCACAAAGAGTTAGCATTTTCCTTGATGTTAATAAGGAAAGGGCATCCACATTTCTTTGTACCGATTTGAGTTCTCCCCTTTTCCTCTTCTTCTTCATTTTTTGGTTTCGAAGCAGTTTTTGTCACTTTTTCCCAACTCTTTGTGGCATTCCCCTATATGTACCAGACCTTTCACACGCAAGTTTCACCATTTCCCTGCGCTTAATCCCTCCGACATCAGAGTGCTTCATTACAAACACAAACTTGTTCTCCCGACCTATCATTTGAAGCCATGAAATTACCGATTCTCTAAATGGGAATGGCTTACAAGGTGTAAACGCATCCTTGTAGTCTGAAAATAAAGTAGAAACCGATATTACCTGCAATACAAATATTGTAACATTATGATAAATCAAAATGCACGTAAATTCACCAAAAAGCCCAAAAACCCAAGTTTTCGATTATATAGGTCCACGACTATAAATACAGTTTCGTTCATGTCCAACCGAGACCGACGAAATAGTCTCGATCGTTCCATATCGAGACTATGACTTCATTTTGTTCACATCATGACGTGAACTACGTACAAGTTTCGATGGATGTTGACCGAGACGTTTGTATAACTCTTGGTCCTGCGAACCCGAATTAATCGCGTCCATAAAATACGTCTGAAAATTTAAGAAACCGCAAATAAAACACATTAAATTTCAACAATTACCACTTGTTCTACCTCCTCTTGCACCATTGCAGTATAATCTTTCATTTTATAGTGCAAACAAGTTCGGATTTGTCTAATTTACCAAACCCTACGTTGACAAACCAAATCATCAATTTCACAATTTTTTTATCCAAAAATAGTTCCTTCAAAGCTTCATATGGTTGTCAAACATTGTTATATCGATGTTGGATGATGTCTAAACGCAAAAATCGATACACGCTCGACAAACACAATTGTGGCTTTAGGTTTCACATATGATCCAAGGTGGTGGGGTGCCCCAGTTTTGCTTTGAAAATGGTTTGTGGGGTTTGAGTAAGTATATATGAAGGGGCAAAATAGTCATTTACATTTTACATGGGAGAATGAGAAAAAATATGGGTGCCTTCATGAATTGGTGGGGTGCCCATAACATGCCTCTTAATAAATGGAGAAGTAGATGAAACTTTATTGAAGTGTTGGTGTTAATGTAGTTGTTGTTATTGATTTGTGAAAATAATAATAATAATAAAAAAAGTGACGTCTCTCAAGAGAGAAATGTGAAGGAAGATAGGGGATGGGGGTAGCCAGTAGGGTGGGCCTGGCTACCCCAGGCCGGTCGAGCCGAGCTGGCCCAGACACATGCAGGTTGGGCCGAGCTTGCTCAAGTGGCCCAGTTGGGCCGAACCGGGCCTCGGTTCAAGTCCAACCTTCCCCTAAATTAATTAAACAATTAAAAAAATTAAATAAAATATAATTTTAAATAAAACAAATTACAAAAAATAGGAAAAATAGTTCGGGAATTATAAAAAATTTCAGAAAAATCAAAAAATATATGAAAAATTAGAAAAAGTAAGGAAAAGAGTCTCGAACTTTTTCGGGCATTTGGCGGTATAAGCCGAAAAGTGTGCCAAAACTAAACTTTTTGGAATAAAATTTAAAATTTTTTGTCCCATATTATAAAATCACTTAATGTGATTCTAAAATTACAAAATGTGGCATTAAAACATTTTAAAATGATAAAATTGGACACCAGAGAATTAGAAAACTAGTCGGGTGTCGGGTGCGCACTTCGAGGAGCGAGAGCATGTCCTTCAGAGTGATTTCACGAACATCGAGGTAAGTTAACTCAAGAGAAAATCAGCATAGAATTTACTTATTTCCTTCATAAATTTATTTATTTCACATTACTTTTCGCCAATTCGGCTTGCATGTTTACTCTATTCTCGCGTATGTCTGTGTATGGTCGAGGAGACAGTATGACCACTTTTCGGCTCGCTCGTAGATGATGATCTAATTGTTGCTACGGTGTTGGTTATACCTTATAATACGAGTGAGATTTCTCTCCGCGAGTCGATGATCTTGAGAGTGGGTTGACGTGAGGCTCACCTTCGTCACAGAGTTGCTCTCAATTGAAACGTTGAGTGGAAGTTTACTTTCTGACCAACAAAGTTCCCCATTTCGATCGTGAAGAGGAGGTGGGGATTACCTTGCCTCCAGGGCAATCTCGGTTTAATATTTGCTTCCCAAGACTTGACAGCTATACAACATACTCGTGTTTTATATTCTTGATTATCTAGCGACTTATATTCATATGTTGCATTTTCATTTATTTATTTTATCTCCATGGATTGTAGTCATTTTTCTTGGATTTCCTGTGAATACTAATTGAGTTTCTCTAAGATTTATTCACTAAAACTTGTCATTATTTTTTGTGGCAAGTTGTAGATTATACAACGATCCGAATCTAAAGAGTTATAGTAGCTTTCACGTGTAGGTGTTTGTATTTATGTATGTACTATCTTTTGGGGATTACTTTGGGGAACTTATTATTTGATACATATATATTGACATTTATTATACTTTTTGTCGCCTTTATTGATATACATGGTATCTTTTTGTCGGGTTTTTACCCCATAGGTTTGTTAATAAATACAAAATCCATTTACATTATTTGCATATTATAAGACTTCCTCTATTAAAATATCTTAAATGAGTCAAAACAAATAAATTAAGTTGTAAAACTATATTTCTCACAGAATAATCATTTAAACATTGAAATTGACTAAGTCGAATCATTTAATGATTAGTTTGCGAGCCGATATGGACAAGTGTGCAGCTGATTTGGCATGAACTGGTGACATGTTTGGCGACGTGGTTGTGCCTGGTTTACCTCAGAATTTGGGGTCGTCACAATGATGGTGTGCATAGGATGCTCGAGGGTGTAATGGCCCTTAAATTATACGTGTCACGTATCATGTTTCAAGACCGGTGACTGGACCATTATGACTTGTCGTATTTGTCGAAACTCGGAGTTGACACCGAGGTAGATTTTATTTTTCTATAGTGGATGTATTATTTATTTATAGTAAATGTGTCTTACTAATGACCAAGTGTATGTTTAATTGATTTGTCAACTTTACGGGTAAGGTATACGAGAGACATTGGGCGAGTCGAGAGATGAGCTAGGACATACCGCGAGTCGCATGTCGATGTGGGACCGACTTAGCGACGTTTCGGGTAAGTGTAAGTTGAATTATTATAGTAGTACATATAGCTTTAATCTGGTCATATTGAAAATGCAATTAGCAAGCCTAAGTTAGTAAATTAAAACAAGGATCATTTGATATGCATCAAAACACGCATTAACCCATCAAGAAGGCAAGTGTCAACATGTCGAGTTACTCATTAGTGACTAGAGGGACAAGTGGGAGAGGATGGACCACAAGATGAGCCTTGAAATGTGAAAGTGTACATAGATGTGTGGCACATGTTTAATCACCTTCATATACATATAACCAATTAGTCAACCAAATTTATCACTTCATCATTTTCATCTCCAACGATTTGGCCAAGGAGGAAAAGAAAAAAGAAGGTGCTAGAGTGCTCAAGAGCTGGAAGAAAGCTCATGAAAACTTTAAGTGAGGAAGAAGATCAAGTTAGGCACTCCATTTACATCGCTTGGTCAATCCATTCAATTCATGTATTTGGAGTTGTTGTTGTTGTTGTTGTTGTTGTTGTTGTTGTTGTTGTTGTTTTTGTGTTTTGATTGATGTTGGGGACCTGAGAGTTCCCAAACAAAAAAAATAAGGCCTATGTGTCATGCAAAACCGAATTCGAACTGCAGAATTCTGGGTTCTGTTGCACATAGCGTGCTAGGAGAGAGATCTAGCGCGCTAATACGTAAATTAGCACGCTAATGTCCAAAACTAGTGCATTAATTTGGATTTGTGTGCTAGATGTACACAGTATCGTGCTATTGTAGGAATTAGCACGTTAATATCAGAATTAGCCGCTACTTCCCCTGGCAGTACAAAAAATTGAAATTTTCCAAAATCTCCAAAACACTATAATTTGGTCTAAAAACATGTTTTAGAACCTCATAAACTTAAGAGATGGTCTTGGGAGTTCGGGTATTCATTTTGGGAGCGTGTCTTAGCCGCGAGGGCGGATTAATGTGAGTCCGAGGTAGGTAAGTAAACCAGTTAAGGAAATGCATAGTAATTCATATTATGTATCTATTGTCTTAATTGATAAATGCCCTTGTTTAGAAGTCCATTCTTTCTTCCTTGGTTGAGTGTTTATGGCTTAGGTGTGTCGAAAAGGTACTCTATGATTATAGCTAGTTGGGTTAACGTGAACACTACCTGCGAAGGTGCAGCTACCCAACCAAACGTGAGTTTTCCTCGAGTACAGGATTGTTGTGGTTTTTTGTGGATTGTTGTGGATTTAAGACCACTCAATTGCCTCTTTTGATTCCTAGACATTCATATTTCGTTGTGTATATCTGTCAGCCTGTTTATCATGCATTTTTGTACCTGTCCTTAAATACCCGCATGATATTTAGACTCTTTTTACATGTTTCATGAATTACTATTTATATCCTTCTGGTTATTACTTTCCACTTTGTTGCACTCACCATTTAGTTTATAACGATGGTGCAGAGTGGATAGAGACGGGCAAGGGAAAAGGACCAGTGATCAGTGATTTTCTTTGAGGACTTTGTGGAGCGGTGTCTTCCTTGCACGACTGTATGTTTTGCCATTTTGTTGTATTTATTGTATATTATTGTTTTTAAAATATACTGGGGACATAATGGAACCGAGTGATATATGATGGTTTTCAGGGATTCCACAATGTATCTTCTTACACTCTTACGACATCTACATTTTTCAATCTTTTCATAAGTTTACCTTCACAGGAAAAATACAAATTGGTTGAGAATGTGATTATTTGAGGCTGACTAGGCCTGCATTGACTTTACGAGGACTGACTCGGGGGTCCACGTAGGTTTAGGTCGGGCGGGCCCAGTTTTATGGGAAACTAGGGTCATCACAGTTGGTATCAGAGCCCGATTTTACATTAACATAAGGCATAATGGGAACTTAGAGTGGAGCCCTATGATCCTAAGGGAGAAATTTTGATGGGAAGTGAGGAAAGTTGGGAAAAAGAAAAGCTTGATTATATATGTTCTATTTATTGTATTGTAACATATTATAGCTTTCTATTGCAGATAGCGATGACAGATCAGGCTGGACCTAGTAATGATACAGTGAAGCCGTAGGTTCTCGATATGCTAGAGAAGATGAGTTGCATACTCCATTAGAGAGAGTTGCATCCCAAGATCTAATAATAAAGGGGATTTTGAGGATACTAAGAGCATCGACTATGACTACACCGTCACCACCAGCTTCATCAACATTGCCTATTCTTCAGGAGACGGATACACCGATTGTAGCAACTACTACTACGGCTGCTGCGGTTATTACAGCCATACCAGAGACTATAGTAGTGCCTCATGTACAGACCAAGATAGTGCCTGCTCCATCAGTAAAGAAGGGCACTAAGGCGAATGCAGAGGCTAGGCAGTTGAGGGAGTTTAAGAGGCATAATCCGACAGAGTTCTATGGTGGTACAGACTTGGAAGCTGCCGAGAAGTTCCTGAAGAGTCATGAGAAGGTGCATAATATCATTGCCACTTAGAAGCACATGAAAGCTTTGATTTCTTTATCGATGCTTCTGGGAGAGGCCAACGATTGGTGGATGACGATGATTGCCACTGGAGGAGAACCCAAGGATTAGGCAGACTTCTAGAGACAGTTCAACTTGAAGTATTTTCCTCCTACTATACTGAGAGAAAAGAAGAACTAGTTCACCTCATTGAAATTGTACGCTGATGAGTCTATCATGGGCTACATGGGACGTTATTTACAGCTACTTCTATATGCTAGAGGCGTGGCCGATTCGGATGCCGATCAGGTGTACTATTTCACTAAGGGCTTACTACCCGCAATTGGAGGGATTATTTTCTCCACCGAGCCAAATACATTGCAGAGGGCTTATGAGAGGAGTTTAACCAAGGAGGTTTATCTACGTACACATCCTAAGGAGGCTAGACCTGTTTGACCGGAGATACCGTTAAACCACCGATCTGATCGAGATAGGAAAATGAAAAGTTCGATTAGGGTTTTAGATAGATGAGATCCCAAAGTGTTGGGTCTATCTCAACACCAGCATGACCTGCTCAGACTGCTCATGTCCCACCTATACCAGCGTCGAGTTTTGCTAGTCGATCACCATATGTTATCTAATCTATACAACAGCCACATAGGCAGCATGCAGAGAACAGGGATGTGGGTAGAGGCAGTGGATAGATGTCGAGGTCTAGACAAGCATAGACCCAAAGTTAGAGACCTGCATATAGTTGAGGACAGAGTCAGAAACATGGGATGTCTTCTGGATCGAATGAGCAACATACATTCTTCAAATGCGGTCAGATAGGTCATCTTAGAGTCAGTGTCCGCAGCTAGGTCGAGCGCATACATAGCAACACCAGTAACAATGGGAGAGAGTTCACGTTGTTGTTAAGCCAGATCAGGAAGCTTATCGAAATCTCACTGAGGGTATGATTTTGATTTGTGGTACTTTACTGCATACCATATTTGATTATGGTTCAACTATTTCATTTATTTATGGACGCATGTTAGATGCATTAGTGTTAAGACCCAATAGGCTTAATAAACCCTTGATCCTTAGCACAGCTGCTGGGGACAAGATGTATCCGAACTTATTGTGTGTAGACTATTCGGTAGAGATAGAGGGTCATAATTTTCCTGCATACTTGATAGTCTTAGAGTTTCTTGAGTTTGATGTTTTGCTTAGTATGGATTGGTTGTGTGCGTATCACTCTTTTATTGATAACTACGACAAGTCAGTTACAATTTCGTTGTCAGATGGGACGGATATCCATTTCCAAGGGACATTTGCTTTACTTCCGATCGCCAGAGGAATGATTGCCACGAATAATGAGATGGAGGAATTTGCGAGTGTTATGAGTACCGCTAAGAGAGCAAAGATTTGTCTTGAAGACATGCTGGTAGTGTGTGAGTTCATTGATGTATTTCCAGAGGATCTACCGGGATTACCACCGCTGCGAGAGATTGACTTCATCATTGACTTGGTCCTTGGGGTTAAACCTATTTCTATACTGTCGTATAGAATGGCTCCTCAAGAGTTGGAGGAATCGAGGACTCGGTTAGACAAGTTGTTGGGTTCATTCACTCAAGAATGTCACCATGGGGTGTGCCGGTCTTATTTGTGAAGAAGAAAGACGGCAGCTGGTTATGCATCGACTATAGGTAACTGAATCGGGTGACTGTGAAGAATAAGTATATGTTTCCTCTCATAAATGATTTGTTTGATCGGTTGATGGGAGCTCAGTGGTTTTCCAAAATTGACCTGCGATCAGGCTATCATCAACTTAGGATCAGAGTTAAAAACAGAGAGAATACTGCATTCAGTATGTGATACGACCATTATCAGTTTACAATCATGTTTTTTGGTTTTACTAATGTACCATTTATGTTTATAGATCTCATGCATAAAGTACCGAAGACTTACCTGGATAGATTTGTGATTGTATTCATAAATGATATTCTCATCTATTCCAAGACTCGTGAGGATCACGAGGAACATCTCAAACAATTCTGCAAACTTTGAGGGAACACCAGTTATATGCCAAGTTCGGTAAATGTAAGTTTTGCTTCAAGAAGTCAGATTTTAGGGGCATGTGATTAGAGCTAGAGGAGTATTTGTGGATCCTGCTAAGATTAGAGCGGTGATCGATTGACCTACACCGACTGCAGTAACCGAGATACGTAGTTTTCTGGGATTGGCTGGTTATTATCGTCGTTTTGTGCAAAAATTTTCTTAAATTGCTACATCGATGACGAGTTGACTCAGAAGAATGTGAAATTGGACTGGGTTGAGAGTTGCAAACAAGCATTTTCTACTTTGAAAGAGAAGCTTACGACTACATCAGTTTTGGCATTGCCTGAGTCAAGGAAAGACTTTGTTTTATATATGAATGCTTTGAAGGCGAGCTTGGGTTGTGTCTTGAAGCAACAGGGCAAAGTGATTGCATATGCATCTCGAGAGCTTAAGATTCATGAAAAGAATTATCCAACGCATGATTTAAAGTTTGCCGTTGTGGTGTTTGCATTGAAAATCTGGCAACATTACCTGTATGGCATGCAGTTCGCTTTATTCATTGATTACAAGAACTTGAAGTACCTTTTCTCTCAGAAAGAATTGAATCTAAGAGAGACTTTGGTTGGAGTTCCTGAAGGATTATGACTTTTCCCTTGAGTATCATCCAGGGAAGGCCAATGTCGTTGCTGATGCTTTGAGCAAGAAAATGTCAAATGTTGATGTAATAGTATGCCATATAACGCACGAGTATGTGTTTCTCGAGGCAGTTGAGTTGATGAGTTCAGATGATATATCGGTTACTACTAGGACATATTTGTGGTCAAATGAGGGTGCAAATAGTTTCAATTCAGGTTGTGCATGATGGACAATAGCCTGACGAGTTGTATCAGCGATTCAGTGATATGACTGAAAGTTCAAATAATCCAGGTTAAAATCGGTCGACAGATTCATGTTTAAGGTTTTTAGAACGACTGTGGATTCCATCAGTGGCTGAGATATACATTGAGATATTTCAAGAAGTTCATTGCTCATTGGTCAAATGAGGGTGCAAACAATTTCAATTCAGGTTGTGCATGATGAACAACAGCCTGACGAGTTGTATCAGCGATTCTGTGATATGACTGAAAGTTCAAATAATCCAGGTTAGAATCGGTCGACAGATTCATGTTTAAGGTTTTTAGAATGACTGTGGATTCCATCAGTGGCTGAGATGTACATTGAGATATTTCAAGAAGCTCATTGTTCATGATTTTTTGTTCATTCGGGTCGGACCAAAATGTATGCAGACATGCGACATCTCTTTTGGTGGCCAGGGATAAAAGCCGATGTGTCAGAATTTATTCGAGCGTGTGAGATATGCCAGCGTGTTAAGGCTAAGTATAGAAACTAGAGGGTTATTGCAGTCACTTCTCATGCCATAGTGGAAATGGAAGCACATTGCTATAGATTTTATCAATGGTTTACCTCGATCTCCTCGTGGACATGATAGTATATGGGTGATTGTGGACAGATTAACGAAATATGCACATTTTATACCAGTTTCCACGACACACAAGGTTGATAGATTAAATAGTCTCTATAAAAGAGAGATAGTCAGATTACACGACGTACCGTTGTCTATACTGTCAGATAGAGGACCACTATTCACGTCATTGTTGTGGCAGAGCATGCAGTGCATAGTTTGGCATTAAGCTTGACATGAGTACAACGTACCATCCACAGACAGACATGCATGAAAGGTTGATTCAGGTGTCAGATGACATGCTCAGAATGTGTGTTTTGGAGTACGAAGGATCTTCGGAAGAGTATCTTCATTTATGTGAATTTGCTTATAACAACAATTTAGGCCAGTATCAGAATGGCACCATTTGAATTGTTATATGGTAGGCCATGTAGATCGCCATTATGTTGGGCAGAACCTGAGGATGCGATGACTATTGGGCCCGATATTATTGTGGATCACACTTAGAAGATACGGCATATTCGCCAAAGGCTAAAGAGTGCACAAGACAAACAGAAAAAGTACTGCGACAAGTACCACGACGAGTTATAGTATACTGAGGGAGACTATGTATATTTGAAAGTTTCGCTAATGAAGGGTCACAAACGGTTCGGAATCAAGGGAAAGCTTGCACCTAGGTTTATTGGTCAATTTAAAGTTATACGAAGAATCGATAAGGTTGCTTATGAGTTAAATTTACCGCCTCAGCTTGCCGGTATTCATCCAGTGTTTCACATCTCTATGCTTCGACTTGATAAGTCAAAGGAATGACAGCGACCGACGGTAGGCTTGAGTTAGATTGACTTGAGATATGATATTACATATGAGTAACAACCGATTTTGATCTTAGATCGAAAGGTGAAGGTATTGAAGGGTAAGGAAATACCTTTAGTTCTCGTCAAATGGCAACATCGTGGAGACGAGGAACTAACCTAGGAGTTGGAGTCATATATGCGCGAGCACTTTCCCTATCTATTTTGATTTCGGTAAGATTTACTTGTAAAGTTTCCTTTTTGTTTCAATTTCGAGGACAAAATTCTCATAAGGTGGGGAGACAATAACGACCCTTAAATTATACATGCCACATGTCATGTTTCAGGACCAATGACTGGACTATTGTGACTTACCGTATTTGTCGAAACTTCTGGAGTTGACACCGAGGTAATTTTTTTTTTTTTTTTGTGGATGCATTATTTATTTTAAAAAAAAATGTGTCTTACTAATGTCCAAGTGTATGTTTAATTGATGTGTCGACTTTGCGTGTAAGGTATACGCGGGACATTCGGCGAGTCGAGAGATGAGCGGGGACATTCCTCGAGTCGTGTGTCAAAGTGGGACCAACGTAGCAACGTACAAAGTAAGTGTAAGTTGAATTATTATATGGTGCATATAGCTTTAATATGGTCACATTGAAAATGCAATTAGCAAGCCTAAGTTAGTAAATTAAAACAAGAATCATTTGATGTGCATCGAGACATGCATTGATCCATCAAGAGGGCAAGTGTCAACATGTTGAGTTACTCACTAGTGACTTGAGGGACAAGTGGGAGAGGATTGACCACATGATGAGCCTTTAGATGTGAGAGTGTACATAGATGCGTGGCACATGTTTAATCACATTCATACACATATAACCAATTAGTCAACCAAACTTATTACTTCACATTTTGATCTCCAACGATTTGGCCAAAGAGGAAGAGAAGAAGAGAAGGTGTTGGAGTGCTCAAGAGGTGGAAGAAAGCTCATGAAAACTTGAAGTGTGAAGAAGATCAAGCGAGGTACTCCATTTACATAGCTTGGTCAATCCATTCAATTAATGTATTTGGAATTGTTGTTGTTGTTTTTGTGTTTTGATTGAGGTTGGGGACCCTTACTAATGTGTATGAGGGTTCCCAAACAAAAGCAAGGCCTATGTATCATGCAAAATATGGATTCAAACTACAAAATTTTGGGTTCTGCTGCACATAGCGCGCTAAGTGAGAAATCTAACGCGCTAATATATATTTGTGTGCTAGATATCAGAATTAGCGCGCTAATTTGGATTAGTGCGCTAGATGTACACGGTAGCGCGCTAATGTAGGAATTAGCACGTTAATTCCCCTGGCAGTACCAAAAATTGAGATTTTCCAAAATCTACAAAACACTATAATTTGGTCTAAAAACACGTTTAAGGACCTCACGAACCTAAGGGACGGTCTCGAGATTTCAGGTATTCATTTTGGGAGCGTGTCCGAGCTGCGAGGGCGGATTAATGTGAGTCCGAGGTATATAAGTAAACCAGTTAAGGAAATGCATAGTAATTCATATTGCGTATTTATTGTCTTAATTGATAAATACCCTTATTTGGAAGTCCATTCTTTCTTCCTTGATATTTTGTACACTTGGGATACATTATGGGTACTAAAAGACACTTATAACTTGTATATATATGACAGTCCTTCTCCTCAAACGGGGCACTGCCTGGCTTAATCCTTTCATCAAGCCCTAATCTATGCCAGGTAGAACTTAACAACGTATTAGTAAGCATTTTGCCTCATTCACCTCGTTGTGCATACTCAAAATAAGTATTATTCATTTTTCGTTAGTTGTGATTTTCAGTGTTAATTAAGACTTTTTATCATTTTAATATTATTAGCAAAAGACTTATTGTTGCGGCCTAATATTTATTGACGTTAAATTTATTTCAGACTCGGATGTCACCTTAGACTTACGTGGACGCCTCGAATAGGCTAGGACACGTCTGACTGGGTATAAGACGTTATTTTTGTATGTTGGTTGCATAATTATGATGTTAATTATTGTTTAATTTCAGTTTGGCATCGCATGTGTAAGTTATATTGACATATCGTGTAAGGATGTAAGACGGACATTCGTCTCGAAAGCATGTCGACGCATGTTTCAAATAGGCGAACTACGACTACACTATAAAACATGACTGACTCACGAAAACTCGACTAATTAGAGTAACAAATGGAAATTATAAACATAGGCCAAATCAATTTAGTAGGAATAATAGGCTATTATGCGCCTCAAGATGCATGTTGAGATGCGGGGATGTTGACTAATCGAATAATCGGGGATTTAATTGGACTTATGAATTGTCTAGTGTCTCAAACTGAGTCATTAATTCTCGTTTAGACAATGTAAATAGATACAATAGATCATCATTAGGATACGTGTTCACACGTTAAATGTAAGGTTATTCTATAAACCAACACTTAATGGATTTTTAGTTCAAACAACCACAAAGTTCATGCAAATTGAAGTTGGAGTACTAGATTTCAAAGAGATTTGAGGGTTGAAGATTAAATTGAAGGTTCAAAATTAGGTAAAATAACTTCATCTTCCATAATTCTTCAACATGGTTTTCAAAATTTGGGTTCGTAATTAAAATTCAAATTTGCTAATAACACATTACTTTCACTACTTTAGGATGATAATTGTAGTGTTTTGAGGTTGATATTATCGTCTAATTAAGGATTTGTGAGTATGAGGTCTAGTTTACCTATATATTATAGTTTTAAATTGATTTTTATTGATTTTTGTGTTCTTAAGGTTTTACGATGATTCCATGTTGATTATGTCAATCCATCCAAATTTTTTGTTTAAATCAACTCAAATAGATTACATCTATGATGGTTGATGATTAATGATTGAGTTTTAAGGTTCTAGTATGATTTTAGATTTTTTGGGTGAATTTGGGCGATTTCGGGGATTGTAGAGTGTGTTTGAAGTGCGTAAATCCATTTAGAAACACATCTTAAGTACTTAATTGTTTCAATTGTGCTATTTAGTATTCTTTACTAATTCACTTTCCATATTTTGTCACTCTTTGGTTTGGTACAACGGCCAGTAGTTTTATTCGTCGATGGGGTTAATTCGGATGTTGTTTGTACAAGCTCTAGTACGCTAAACTGTACGTGTCACTCGCTCCCTCAGTGAATGGCAACCCGAGCTACTGACCTCATCGATGCATGTGTTTGGCAGGTTGTGATACAGATCGATCATTCGCTAGTAGTCTGAATGTGAGCCATCGTGTGATAAAACTATTTGTTTTCATTAAGGTTAGTTACACATGCGATTATCTTACAGTTGTTTGTTTATTTTTACATGTTTATTTAACATTATTCTTGGCTTCTTTATTATTGAATGCTCGGTGGTTTTCTTTTCGGATCTTACTCATTTGACTCGTCATCTATTTTGTTGTGATGACTGAGTGCGGCAAGGAGATTCTAGGCGAATATCTCTGATTGCCTACAGTTTGAGACCTACTAGTGCGTGTTATTTACATATTTTGTTATATATTTTGGGTTTATGGGAGACTTATAAAATACATGTACTTGTATATATTTACTTTTGTCGCCTTATATACAGTGTACTATATTTCGGGTTTTCCACAGTAGGAACGATGATCTATATGACTTGAGACTTAATAAAAATCCATGTTTATTCTTACTAAAAGACTCACTGTAAATTACTGGTTATCTACTTGCAACTCTGTAAAACACAAGCCACACTTTGTAAATGGTTAATTCAAACTAAAAGACTATAAATTTCATAACAAAATAAGAAAAGTTAGTACACACACTTCTAGAATGATGACATGGCATGGATGTCAGCAGGGTTGCGAGACCCGTGAAGCAGCTCACCCGGCGGCCTCAGGGCGCGGGACCGCCACGCTTAATAAATTTTACGAAAGCGTTATAAAAACACCTATAATGAAAAATTAGGTAATAGACGATCACATGAAACCAAACAGAGAAATAAATGCATCAGTCAGGGAGTCAAGTCTCTCAACTCAATATACTACCTAAAAGTATGTAAAAATGTAAATAATTAATACGCAAAATGATCACCTACAAAAGTATCAAAAATCACTTCTTGAGGGCTCAGAAGTAGTCAATGATCTGCTACTCAATAAATCTACACCCACTATCATAAAAGGACGGTGAGTACAGTAGAGTATAAAGTAAATCTTAAAGACTATTCATCCACATTTCCAATAAATATAAAGAACGGAACCGAAAGCATACAAAAGCTATGAAGAAAAATAAGCTGAAAGAAAGGTATGCAAACAGTTATCAAACTACTGCAAAAGATATCAAATTGAAAAGTGACGCAAATCTAGGTTAGCTGACATTCCCAGGTCCCATACCCCCTATGTCGAACCATCAGGTGTATGGAATGCCGACATCTACAGGAAATCTAACCCTATGAGATGTGCTAGGGAATCTAACCATGTGAGTCGCGCATCTCATAGAGTAGAAGATCCTAGATACAAGAACTATTTGCATATGTCAAAGAAAGATTCGGACTCGAAATTCAAGGCAAGATTAAGTGCAATAAAATGCACACAAACAACGAATACAATACCATAATTCATCCTAATATAGAACTACACTAATAGCATGCTATTCCCAACAACCATATTAATCACATTACCACAAGAACGACATAATTTAAGAATTAGAAGCGACGAATTTAACCAAAGAGATAATGTCATTGATAGAAATCTCATAAATCAAAAGATAACAAACAATTCATGGAATTGCATAAATGATGGCATAATCAGTCATAAGGACTATGATTCAATATAATGATAAGAATGAAATGGAAAAAAATCTCAAATCAGTTTACTTACCTCAAACCACACAATATCCTAGCAAAGTCAACCATTATCCTTCCCGAAACAAGCATCTCACACCCGGAATCCATACTTGACACTCGATAATAATCCAACTATATCCCTGGTGTAAATTTCATTAGCATTAGGTGTGTTGAGTCATTAAGTTAGGTTTTAGAACTCGTAAACAAGTTTTAAGTCCCAAAACTTGTAAAAAGAATCATTCCTACGCTTAACTCTTAACTTCAAGCCTATTTTTTATTCATCAAATAGCTTATTCTTTGCGATTTAAAGGTCTCGTGTGTGAGATCTCTCTCTAATCTTTTCCGACAATGAACGTCAAAATCAAAGTTAAAACAAGAAAGTTGTGGTCGTTTTACGAAAGTCACTTGAGTGTGCAAAAAGTGGTGTCGTGAGAAGGAAAAATCGGTGTCGTTGGTTCATTTTTGGCGTTGTGCCATATACAAGGACGACACCAACTTTGTTGGGGCCTCTAAAACGACGTCGTTTAAGGTAATTTGGCGTCAAGCACGACGCCACCCATGGTGTCAAGCACAGGAGGGGTCCGATTTTGGATTTTTCTAAACAATTTAACACAAAATCCTAAAGTCGTTTGATTTTACAGTTTTAAATCCCATCAGAATAGGTTCAAAGGGGTTTGAGAACAACAAAATAACCACAACTTACAAGATTTATGCAATAATTCATCAAAATCATCATCAATTTATATGGATTCATCCATGCATTGCAACCATAGGTTAAACCATTAATGTAGCTTGAAAATCCATTTTTATCAAAATTCAATGTCAATGCAAGTTGTTTTTTGCAAAAATGAGTGAGCTACTTATAAAATTCATTTTTGCATGAAAACCTCATTAATTTATTTAGATCATTTTTTATGAATTGTAGAAGATGATAATGAGACCATTATCTAGCTTTATGATCTCTTAAGTTGATCTCCAATCACTTAATTCTAGCTCTCTAATCGCTCTCCAGCTTTGAATTTCTCTAAATTTGCATGTTGAAGCAAGTGAAAGTGATGGAAAAATCCACTATCTCCTTGCTTATATAGTTGGCTCATCACCCATGATATGCGTATCTCGAGGACAATCTAAAGTCTTATTTAAGTTGTCCATACACTAAATTATAACTCTAATGCGACGCTCATCAACTAAATATAGCATTAACCCATTCACGATTATTCAATTTATGGCGCTCCGCTCTTCGACACACATCTCGAGGCATATGCATGTGTGTAATATTTTATTCAAACTTTAAGCCTTGTAATTGATTTGATCTCAATTATAGGCAAAGTAAATAAGTTACTTGACCACATTAATACTTAATGTCAAATTAGAGACTAATCATATCACTTTTACCCGATCTTACACTCACGTGCATCCCAAGGAGTGTCTCCGTTCGCGCGCCGAATTGACAAACTAACCAAAGTAAATAAAACATCTAGGTATATAATACACACATACATTACACTAGGCATCCATCACTCAAAAGTAATATATTTCTCAGTCTTCGTGCCAAGTGTTGGACTGTGTACCCATCGTGGGGGCATCATGGGTCGGTGACCTTTAATTACAGACAAATTCGCTATTAGAAATTTAGGTCAGTTGCAATATTATTTAGTTTACTTTTCGCACTTGTCACTGGATATATAGGTTTATATATATATTTATATATATATGCAAAGTTCCACACATAGGTTTAGTGCGGTAGGACGATGATATTTTGATATAAATATTAGATGTACCTGGCCAAAAAAAACTAAAACGAAATGTAAACATCATGGCATGATGGAATGATATGGCATTAATTGTTTTCCTTGGTGACAATTGGAAGAAAAACGATTTAGGGATTTATGCTTGTGAACATTGAAATTGTGTGTCACGTATTAACGCCACTTCGAAAGCAATGGCTCATCAACAGACCAAGTAAAGAGCTCACAGCTGGATCGCCATCGTGGAGAGGAAAAACCACAAAACTACACACCGTTTAATTGAGCGTTAGGGCTTGTAAAAGTTGTCCAAACTCGTTTGTTCGATTTTGTTCAGACCCGCTATAAATGGATTCGGGCAATATTTTTTACAAAACATACAAGTTTGGATAATTTTTTGTGTCCGTTTAAAAATACGGAATCGGATTCGGGCAACAATTTAAAAAAAAAAGGTACCCGTTTAGCGATTAATTTGCACTATTGAGATTATCTCTCTTTTTTTGAAACTTTTGTGATGTGGATGTGGGCATGCATTTTAAAACTTAGACAATAGTGATGTGATGTTTTGCCTTGCATTCATTGAAGATTTTTTTATCTATGATGCTTATATTGGAAATTAAAAAAATTTGATGTTATGTATTTATTTTTTGGTAATTGAATGTTAGGTGACATGTAGTTGAGGTTTTTGTTTTAAATAAAATATTTAATCATATTTAAAAATAAAAATCGGACAAAACGGGAGCCGTATGTTTTACAAAAATACGGGTCTGGACAAAAAAAAGTGTCCGTTTTAAAAAGGGGAACGGGTCCGAACACTAATTTTAATCATTATAAGGAGGGATGTATGATCCCGTTTATGTCCGGTCCCATTTTTTTGTCAGCCCTATTGAGCCTAAATAAGTCACTTTGATTTTAATTATATTATCAGCTTTTAACTATATTGGAGATGTTTAAATAATCTCGAATATTCGATTAATTAGGAAAAGATAATTAGGTTTATAAGTGTAAAGTGAACACTTCATCCTTTAATATTTTAGAGTGAACCATACTTTTACATTAAACTTATACATCACCACACTCTTTTCAAGAAGGTTTAACATGAGGTTAAGATGAGCTAGTTGAAAGATAAAGCTATACTTTCGAAGGACTGCAGTCAAGTCCTAGTCAAACTTGAGGAAGGAGTGTTGGATATATATTAAGAAAATAATTCACATTGACTAGTTAGAAAGAAAAAATAACGCTTGTAAGTATGGAGTGGACACTCATCTTGCCTTCATATTTTGGAGTAAAACTTAATTTCACACTTAAGCCTATGCATAAACTAATTTTTTTATTGTTTTTTAGGAGCCTATACAAATTAGTCACCACACTCTTTTACCTTGATTGGACATCATATTACAGAAATTGTACAAACTAATTTTGCAAAGTCTAAAGTTCAACGGTTGATGATCCAAGTCTTGATCGAAGTCTAGCTAAACGCACTGTTAGCTATAATTGTATTTTTTTTAGAAGGTTCATACCACTATGGTCATAAAAAATATAAAAAAAAATAACTGGGCGACGCAATGTGCAATCCAGTTTTATGTCTCAAGATTTGGATTTGATTTTGAATCCTTGGTGAAGTTCTTTGTCGCAAGGCCGAGACTTATATGTTTGAGGTTCGATATTAACCAAATGAATCTCTTTGTTGAACTTAAATTAACAATCATCGAACTAGATGTTGGATGGGCACAATCGTCTGACTAGAGGTTCAATGGACTCCGATCAACTCTACAACTAAAGGTTCAGTTGGCTTCGACCAACATTCCAATTATAGGTTTAGACTTACAAGGTCAACCAATTGAAAGAAATAGGGTTCCCACACCTACACTTCAAAAAACCATTAAGAAATTATAAAATTAAAATATATCTTGCAAAAACTTCTCCATTGTGTAATCCTCTGCCATTTAATCTCGAAAAACCAAAAAAAGAGGTTAAATCGACAATATCCTACAAATCACGTGATGTAGTAGTGGGAGAGGATGAAGGTGGGGTGTACGAAAGGAGAGGAATGGGTCAGGGGTGCACATAATTTTGCAGAGGGGCATAAATGATAAAAGGTATTTTCATTGAGGGGTGGCTGCTTAAATCACTAGCTTGCCCGTATTGAAAACTGGGGTGCACATAGCGCGATCCTACATAATATATATTGTCAACTTTACATATTTGATTATCGTAAAAAAGAAACCTTTACTTATTCCATTATATATGCGGGCTATATATTGATTTCAAATCCAAACATAAGGGCCTAAAAAAATGGAAAATCTAAAATGACACTCAAATGATACTCCAAGTGACACCCTGTGACTTGGCGTGAGGATCCACATCCATGTAAGCCGTCATGCGCGTTTCGAGATACACATCACACGTGTTATTTTGCAGGCACTTATTTTTACATGAGGCTCATGCTCCATGTCATAGGGTGTCACTTGAGGTATCCAAAAAAATTCCAAACAAAATAAATGGCCTTAATTTTGCTAAGATATTGTGTTAAACTGGAATCTTGGATTAGTAACATTTCCACTCTTGAAGTAAGATTTTATTTTTGTTTCCAAAATTCTCTCGCAAAAAATCTCTCATATAAAGGGTCTACACGCATTCCAAGTTTCATTGTATACCTTGTCTCCTCTTTTTTGTTTTTTTTTTTTAAGAACTCTAGACTACATTTTTGCTTGAACTTAAGATGGGCAAAGAACATATATTACTAGTGGCGTTGGATGTTCTTTCCGGGTTTGTCTTTCTACTTGTCTATATACAATTCTTTCAATGCAGTTTTTGATCTTTTCTTTCTACTGTCTTTTCTCTTAATTTAATTCTTATTTTTATTCTCAATACAGGCCTTTGATTTCTGTTGTCTATCCAGTGTAAGTAATTTTTTTTCTCATCAATCAAACAGTACTAATTAAAAAGTAAATTATCTGTGTTGCAAAATTATTCTTGAATTTAACACTATCGTCTTTTTTTTGGTAATAGTAAGTGTCCGAACTTTCTACGGCCTTGAAATATATTTCATTATCATTTTCTAAACAGATTTGCTTCCATCAAAGCAATTGAGAGTAACTCTGCTGATGACTATCCAAAGATTTTGATGTACTGGATTATGTACGGCATTATCACATTGTTGGAGTGTGTTTTGGACTCGGTCATAGAATAGTGAGCACCCTTAATTCAACAATATTAACGAAAATGCATGCACTCTCAACAGTCCTCATCTTTAAGTTATGTGGAGGACTGCTGAGCAGGTGCTTGTCCCATTTGAGGAATGATAGCGTTCTCCTAATTTTTTTTTACCATGAAACATATACATATATATTACAACTTAGTTTTTTTATTGTTGACATATGCAGTTTGTTCTTCTGGCCATTTTTGAAGATTATTGTCAATTGTATCCTCGTTGTCCCTTACTTCAATGGCTCCAGATTTATCTATGATAGTTACATGAAACCATTGATATCGCACCCTGAATCCGCAATCGAAAATACTGAATGGATAATGGAACGGGGAGGGGATGTTCTTGGAGTCCTAAATAAAGTTTGGACGACCATAGGGCAGAACATCCCTCCTCCAAGAAAGATCATGAATATGGTAAATTTATGTGCCTATATATGAACTTGCATCATTATTTTCTTATGTTTAATTTCTGTGTAAAAATGAACATGTTTCAATTCATGCTTGTTCTGCAACCTCTTTTTGGGATTTGTAGAGTTCTCATTGTTTACTTGAATTTGCAGATAAGAGGGAGGCGTGATCACGACGACGACCACAATGACTAACACAATGAAGTCATAATTTACCGACTAATTGGGTGGCCCAATGATTTGATATGAGATTTGAAAGTAAAAGATAATGAGCTCAAACCATGGTGAGTATAAAAGTTGTTTCTTTCCTATTAAAAAAATAAAGTCTGATAATTTAGAGGGAGAGATTGCTATGAACTTAATGCAAGTTATAGTGAAAATTGAACTGCTTCATAATTGTCTTTTTGATAAGAAGGAAACAACTTGCCTCCACTGGGATTTAAATCCATAATTCTTACTCTCAAACCTCATACCAAACTATTGAGCCACCTAATTGGTTGGTAACTGCTTTATAATTAAGATTAGAAGTGATCAATGACATAATTTAGATGTAATTATTTTCCATCCATTCACTTCATTGGATGTACAAAAATGTTTCTTTTTTATATAATCGGGTTTTTTTTTTCTTATTATTCCCACCATAGTCAGTCAAGTGCCCTAACTTTTTTGATGTTGTCGTAATATATATTCCTTTAATAAAGAAGATTCTCCATTTAATGCAATATATAGGGAGAATATATTAAGAGGATATAAGTAATAAAGGAAGAAAGCTATGAGATTAGCTTACCATATAAATAAAGTTCTTAGAGTAATTATTTTCATATTGACAATTATTAAATATAGGCATAAAGTATCATTTGGTCCATGAATTTTCAAGCTTTTATTAATTTGGTCATCAAACTTTCACCAGTTCACTTTTAGTCATTTTGTTAAGTTTAAAGAATAATAGTAACTTTTGATATGGACAATTATTGAAAATATATTAAATGAGCATACATCCCATTAAAGAAAATGATTTAATTGGTAAATAAGAAATTCTAGTCCCATTTATAGATTTCCATACTTTAATTGTAGAAATTACATTTTTCTAATGCATACGATTTACATCTCTAGTTAAAAGTTGTTTAAGAAAACCACAACCAGTTGGTCTAGTGGCAAGGGACTCCATTCCTTTTAAGCAATGTCTCGTGGATGAAAAAATTAGGTTTGGAGGGCTGCCCCTATATGGGCCTGAAAGTTTAAGTCCATGGATGGAAAAAAACTACGTTTTGTTCCTTTTTGCTTTTCCCTAAAAATTTGGCAAAATGAACCGAACAAGGGCACCCAAACACGCTTTACAAGTTTCAATCCTTCTTGTAATAAAATTGATGGATACTTGTGTATAACGGCTCGAAAATTTAACTTGTGCCACGTGTTAGGTCAGGGTTTTATATGAGATCCATTCGTCGGAATACGTATGTCCAAATCTTGGGTGGAGACACAAGGTATGATATTTTTTCGCTATACGTGCATTATTGAATAATATCCAATTTGAGATTATAATTGTTGCGTTGTGTACGAGAATACGTGGGGAAGTCGATGAGC
Source organism: Stephania yunnanensis (assembly GCA_039657365.1). Taxonomy (NCBI): domain Eukaryota; kingdom Viridiplantae; phylum Streptophyta; class Magnoliopsida; order Ranunculales; family Menispermaceae; genus Stephania; species Stephania yunnanensis. The sequence goes on along the minus strand of CM077589.1, from coordinate 42,214,561 downwards.
CGAAACACGAGCGGGGGACGCACCTTCGAGTCGCGTGTCGACGTGGGATCGAGGTAGCGGCCTATGGGGTGGAGATTGATTTAATGTTGATTTAATGTTGGTTTTCTATTACATATTTATATGTTGTTTTTCATATACATATGAGAGGTTTCCACACTCTAGGTTATCCATTTGTGTCTTTGAGGTTTTCAATTAGTTTGAGATTGAATTACTTCGCTATAACTTTGATAACTCACTAATTGATTAACTCACTTTTAATTATGTCATAATTAGTAAATGGTAAAGGCTGACTAGGCTTGCATGACTCGGCGAGATGGGCTCGGGGGTCCACGTGGGCTTAGGCCGAGCGGTGCCAGTTTATGGTAAATTAGGGTCGTCACATTGTGCATATAGATGATCACATTGTCAAGCACAAACAAGGTCACCCAAACACGCTTTACAAGTCTCAATCCTTCTTGTAATGAAATGATGAACGCTTGTGCATATAGATGATTATATTGTCAAGCATGGCTTTCACATTGAATTGTAACATGAAGCATGGCTCTCACACTTCATGTAACTTGTACTCATCTCCAATATACACCAACCTTTCCATGCATTGTCAAATTACTTGTAATGTGATGTATGACATGTGATGTATGTGTTACTTGTAAATATTGTCTAAATACATTTATCATCATCACTAAATGGACTATATAAAAGGTGACAACCTCATTATAGAAACACATCAAGTTAAATGACAAATTTCTCATTTCAACTCTCATTTCTTCTCTTCTCCTTAGTAGTAATTTGTAGTAGTATAAGTTTTTGTCTTAAATTTTCCTTCTCTAATTTTTAGCAAGTCTCAACTTAGTTTACAACACGTTATCAACACGAAATTGATCTACAAGAGAAGATATTAAAGATCGAGAAGCTTTTTAAGGAGACAAAGCTAAGTATGTATAATTTTTGTTAATTTAGATAAGTTAACTTATTTCCATGTTATCATGGCTATTTTTTGTTACATGCATTATTTATGTATATGTACTTTATTCATACAATATGTTTTATATATAACGTCACCGATTGTGAAATTATGCTCAGTAGTTGTGTCTTGTATGATCTTATACATCAGAATTCAAAGTCAGTGTGTGACATCTAGTTATTCTCTTAAAACTACAAACGATTAGTTATCGTTCTATTCTTGATTTTATAATACAAATAATGTTATAAGTTTGAGTTGATGGTGGGTACGTTTTATCCCCCGGTAAAGCTAAACATTGAAAGGGATACATATTATCCCGTTCGATGAGGCGTGGTTATTAAGTAGACTTTATCTCAGCCCCCCAACCTGGAGGTTGTCCCACCAACTCATACAAGTATTATATTTTTATATAACTAATCAAGTTGTGAATATATACTTAATCATATATTATTTATTTTATGTAAAATGAGAAAAACTAATTACTTCATCCCGATTTTTCAAAGTATTAGTCAATTATAGTTGAATTTGTTGTCTTGCTATATTATTGACAAGAATCATTTGTCATAGCAATTAGATGTTATAATTAATGAATAAAACATTTGTGCAAGGTTGTGTGTCAAGCACAATTCATTCGCCAATTTCTTAATAGAGATTTGAGAAGTGAATAATTCACTTTATGATATCCTTTCATCTTAGAGCTATATATATATACTAAAAATAGTAATGCTCCAAAAAGCTTAAAATAAGTGGTTGAGTCTTAAGCTAGAAGTTTTAATCAGTCAAATATTAATTATAATTCGCAATTTTAATTACCACTATGTTGAGACTATGTGGAAATATGATTGATGAGACAATAATAAGGTCACGTGGCTCGCCTCGATTTATTACTGCAACAAATATTGAGCACGCACGTCAATCAAATAAATATTATAGATTGATTTATTGTCTCATAGTAACTGAGTAAAATAATGAAATGTTATAAATATAATATCGTTCTCATCTAATTGGTTCAACTTCAAATAAAGAAGCGTATGTTACGTATGATGACCATGGTCGCAATAACAAATTTATGAACATGGAAATGGTGAAAAGATCAGGTAATGGTCGTATTGACAATTCACTAAAAGTTGAAACAAAAGTGGCGCACCACTAGAAATGTAAATAATTATTAACAATGAGACTCATAATTGTGATGTTTTTCATCACATATGAAAAACTATTTTGCCAAAATATTATCATATATATATACAAATATTTTTGTAACATTTACCATGCCTTCAAAATTAAAGGCAAAATTATGAATTTTATTATTGAAAATGACTCGATAAAATTGACACATTGATATGTGTTTTAATCATGAGTCAAATATAGGCGATGAATTTATGTCTTGTGTATTATACTACGTGTATGTACATTATAATATAAAAGGGAATATTTTTCGAATTTGAACTTAGCGGATGCTAACATTCATGCCATATTTGGTACAACAATTATATTGTATGCTTCGTTCAGAATAAGATTATCAAAATAATAGAGAATTTCTATAGGACTATGATTTAATCTGAGAATAAAATTCTCGCTTTAACTTCTAAAATATACAAGGCGCATTAAAATGAATATCATTATAAATCAAATGATTTAATGACATTCATAATGTGGAATGATTTTTTGATCGTCCAGAATCATCAATAATGCGAAAATATTGTAAATTCGGATGGATATCTTTATGAACCACATTTTTTTATCAGTTGGTGATTATCTCAAGAAAAATCAATATGAGACTTATATTGATTTAACTCTCCATTAATCAAATTAAAAAGATGTCTTGGGTCCCTAATATGAAATTTATCTATAGTAAGTTTTGCTAATTGACACTTTGATGAAGCAATTGTCTCGACCACCTTTAGGGGGATATATATAAGCCAACTCAAAATGAATGACTTGAAATTGCTTGAAACGCATCAAATTGCATCAAATTTGTTGGATGATTCATATATAAATCAATATGAACTTGAAGTTCAAAAGATCGTTCATTACAAGTTATGAATTAATTACTTGATTCAAGTACTATCACTAGAACAATTTCGGTATTTAATAGAGGTTTTAAACCCCTATTAAAGGAGGTGTTATTAAATAACACCTAATTGATATGAGTTTTAAAAAACTTCTATGTAATACATGTATTAAAAATTAAAACATAACACATTTTCACATGACATTTAATAACACTCTATTTAATAGGGTTTTAAAACCTCTATTAAAGACCAAAAATGTTCTAGTGTATATATAAAATAGTGGCAAAATCATATGTTTCAGCATTTAAGGTTCATAAAGAAAATGATGTACATGTGCAACAAATGTACAAGAACAAAAAAATGCTTAAAGTGTAAAAGACCAGATATTGTATTTTTAACTTATTTGCAATGATTTGTTACGATGTAATGTAAGATGTCTCACCCATGTGAACATGAGGAGGTGAATCAAAATGACTTATTGATTAGTGCATTGCAATCTTTTTCCTTAGCTAAGGTTTTATCCCAATGAGTTTTCCTTGCAAGGTTTTAATGAGGCAATCCTAACAATATTAAAACTCGTATTAAAATTGATTAGTGTATTGCACTCTTTTTCCCTTCGCTATGATTTTATCCCACTGAGTTTTTGTAGCAAGGTTTTTAATGAGACAATCCTAACAATATTATACTTATTTTAAGATTTAAGAGAACGACGTACTCTTTTTCTTTTACTAGATTTTTTTCCAAAGGATTTTTCCTAGTAGAAGTTTTAACGGGGCATATATATTCTCTCAAAATATATCGATGTGTTGTACTCTTTTTCTTTTAGCTATGGTTTATCCCACTAAGTTTTCTTTACAAGGTTTTTAATGAGTCAAACAATAATATTATACTACAAAACAAGATTGACGAGAACATTATACTCTTTTTCATATACTAGATTTTTTTTCCCATAGGTTTTTGTAGTAGAGGTTTGAACAAGAAACATTCTCTCAACAAGTATCATCCAAGGAGGTGTGTTATGAAATAGATGGACACTTGTGCATATATATGATCACATTGTCAAGCATGGCTCTCACATTGAATTACAACATCAAGCATGGCTCTTACACTTCATATAACTTATACTCATCTCCAATGTACACCAACTCTTCCATGCATTATCAAATTACTTGTAATGTGTTGTATGACGTGTAATGTAAGTGTTACTTGTAAATATTGTCTAAGTACATTTATCATTATCACCAAATGACATATATAAAGGGTGCCAACTTCAATGTAGAAACACACCAAGTTGAATGAAAATTTCTCACTTCAACTCTCTCATTTTTTCTCTTCTCCTTTGTAGTAGTAATTTATAAGTAGTATAAGTTTTATTCTTATATTTTCCTTCTCTGATTTCTAGCAAGTCCAACTTAGTTTACAACACTTCTAAACTTTCTTCACAAAATAAATATGTCTAAAGAGAAACTCTTGCATTTCATAATCAAATCAACAAATAGCAATTTTACATAAGTTCCTAAAAAAGCAGAGATAAATTCACGTTTTAATAATGTTCAGAATGCGTAGAGACTGTAGTACTGCAAATGCTTTAATAAACAGAATAATCAGTGAAGCATGAGAAACAACAAGATCAAAAAAACTAATCAATTAACTGAATTTTGTATCGTACTTGTAATGTACCAAAAACTTTTAACATTTTTGCATTGTACCTTGATTGCTGGCTCATCCCAAGAACTACAGATTCAAACTAAGCTGTGTCTGCTGAGATAGAGAGGCATATATCATTACTGTCATGTTGCACTCTTCCAGTGATCTCCAAGCACAGACCAGTGCTAGTGCTAGTGCTAAGCTTTTTACTTTGTGATCTCCCCTTGGTGGATCCCTTACCATCGGCGGGAGCAACGAATATTGGTTGTACTTTGACGCTAGGATTTGGTTTAATTGGTTCGTTTCTTTTTCATCGAGTGGTATTAGTGGTCCATGCTCTTCAGGCGCTTCATCCTTGTTCACCACAACCTGGAGAGAGCAAAAACTTGTTAGCCTGTTAAAGTAATCAATAAATTAGGCAATTGCCTATCGGGCGAAAAATATGCATGCAATTTAAAATTAAGTGTAAGCCCGCAACATGAGAGCGCACAAATATTTTTTTTTAGGAGCGATTATTAGCACCCCTTCTTCCCTATATCAGCCCCTATTAATTGTAGCCCCCAATAAGGTTACTGCATAGTCTTACTACCCCTAAATTGTTAATGAACTTCCCAAAATAACCCTACCATACATTTGCCCCCCACACTTGCTCCCAAACCAATTAAACCTGCTCTTTATTGCCCCTGTTGCTTTGCCACACCCATCTTCATCTTCCCACCATCATATCGATCTACTTCTAGCCACCTCCACATTAACATCTCCTCCCCCCCAAAAACCCACATTAGCCTTCCCACACTTAATCATCACCCCTCCTATGTCATCATCTTCTTCGCATCAATGTCATCCACACCTCAACTTCTTCTCTCCTTCCATTGTCATGTTTTTTGCCCTCAAATCATCTTAGTTGAGAATATTGAGTGTGAGATGGAGATGGAGATGGAGATGGAGTGGGTTGTAGAGAGTGGGAAGTAAAAGAGAAGGAGATGGAATGGAATTATTTGAATAACAAGGCCTTGGATGTAATTTTAAGTGGGGGGTACTTAGTCTAAAAACTTTTCAAATAAGAAGGGCTAATAGTCGCTCCTTTTTTTGTATATAATTGATTCTTGAGCAAAGCAAAACCATAATTGTCAGAGCAAGACCCTACACCTTGTCTAGTGAGGAGGTTTTGTGAGTTGGACGAGAATCGTATAATTCTTTATAATGCTGAAATTGCAATGTAAAAATGTATACAACTCGAATAACACCGTTTCTTCCAATGACACAAATTCTGATAGTAACAGGAAAAGTAAAAGGGATCAAACCATTTTGTGTACGCTTTTAATTGCCCAGAAGTTTTTACAATAACTATAAACAATAATAACTTTTACTTAAGCAGTAAGCAAAAGTAATTAAATAAGAAAAAAATAGGAGGTTGCATCCTTAATGACATTTCTTAATCTGGATTCTAACTAGATTTTCTTTAAAAAAATACTTAAAAAACAAGATTCTCCACTCAAGACTGGGCAATTAAAGAACTTAGATGTGGAAAAAGCAAAGTCTATACGAGATTCTAAATGATGTGCACGAAAGAACTTAGATGGTTTTTTCTCTAATCTATATATATATATATATAATGAATTGTTTATGTAAGAAGCTCTCATCACACAACACGTAGAACGTGAGAAGCTCTCACGACGTGACGTGATTATTATGTCATAATTGATATTTTATCAAAAAAAAAAACACAAGCCGTTGATATTTCTCACACTTAAGTGAGGGGTAGGATTGTAAAATTTAATTTTTTCATTTTTTAATAATTTTTTTTTTTGGTATTTTTTTGGAGAGTTTTTTTTTCAATCTTTTTTTTAGGGAGTTTATATTTTCGATTTCGGTTTCTCTAATAATTTTCACTTTTTTTTTGTTTTTTTGGAGAGTTTCTAATTGTAACACAAGTATTTGACAAAAAAAATAGTAGCACAAGTATCACAAGTTTTTTTTTTCTTTTATCCATTACAACACAAGTTTTTTTCCAATTTTTTTCCTCATCAAAATTATTTTATTCAATATATAGATACTTATTTTTGCCCGTCGCGAAGTGCTGGATGCCGATTAGTTGAAAAATAAAGGATGTACATTCGATACGGTTTTACACACCAGTAAAAATTTGTAATATTCTAGAGGAACTGCTGCAGAGACAAAAAAAATTACTTAAATAATTTAATCTCACAAAATATTCAAAGACATAGCATACTTAGTGTTTTCTTTTTTACACTAAAAGCTATTTAAGATAGAATTATTAATTTATTTTCAGGTAATTCAATTTGTCAGGGTGAGAGGGAAGATAATTATTACAAGAATGAATGATTGTTATTATCTTACAAATAAAGCACAAGTGAAAAAAAGGGGATGAGAAGAAACTAAACATATTAGTGGAGACGCAATTTAAAAGAAACAAAGCATGCATAACAAAAACCAACCTTACGGCCAACTAAGTCAAATGTCACAACCACTTTGTTTCGCCTAACTCGTTCATCTTCTTCCACCTGTTCTCATCTCTTGATGAGGAGTTCCTTTTCCTAATATATTAGCAATAAAATGTAACCAAATCACCCCTTCAAAGTTCAAAGTAAGGAAAAATAATTTTAAAAATATAAATTATAAATAATGTTTGATTAAAAGGTTAAGCAGTGTTGAGCAAGAAAATCATTTTGATATGCACCAAGTGATGATCCTTAATAATTTCATCAAACTTTCGATGCATTTTATCCAGTTCCAAGACTCTAGTACTAAGGCACAGATGACGGTCAGTAGAATTCATAGGTTATTCAATACTCAAGAACAGGGAACTAAAAGAATGCCAGAAAAGAAATAAGCCTTATGATAAAAAAAAAAAATATAAAAAAGAAAAGAAGAGAAAAGAAATAAGCCTTTAAAATAACACAACTACTAAACTATTTGACGTTTCGGGCTCTAAATATAGATATTAATAAGTGTAAATAATAAATGGCACTTGAAATTAAATGCATGCGTGCACACACCAAAATTTTATTTTTTTTTTTTTTCTAGAATCTAAGATTCTAAATAGATATGACAAGGCCGGATGATGATCTGTAAGATGAAATGGCTTTCTCCCTTCTAATTTAGAGCAAGTAATATTAGTTAAGCAAGGACTTAACACATAGAATTGGATGTATGTCACATATACAACTGTAAATCTTATCCAATAAAATAAAATAAAAGTTACAGTACTCTTATAGAAATTATCATTCAATGACATTTACTTCTGTTGATAGCCATTCATTCCCTTCAATTTCATAGTAGTCACTTTGGTCATCAATGACAGTAGTACGAGCAGTTGAATTTCGATCATAATCTACAAGCCTTCTAGCAAAAGCCTCGGCTGCTGCCTCAGCATCAGATAAGGGAACGACGGCTTCATCAAGACCCGCATAAGAGCTTCCTTCCTTCAGCACAAGTGCCCCACAGAAACTGCAAGGCCAATCTGTGTCGACGAGCTTGACAAGAGCAAGGTTTTCCCTGCTGGAATACCAGTGTCCCTTTTGCAGCTTCTGCAAGTGAAACAACTTTCCCAGATTTCTTCTTTTTAGAATTGCCCAAGTTTCCTTTAGGATTGCTTGTAGACGCTGTGCTTGCAGTCGGAGGTTTTTGAAACAATATCTTCCTTGCCTTTTCTCATTAACAAAACTCAGAATATATACACCAATTACATCAATCAGTAGCATGATCCTAGGCTAGATAATTGGAAACTAACCATATACAAAGACTGATTCTAGGCTAGAGAATAGGAGGCTAATCAATATATGGAAACTAACAATATATACTATATTTAACACACCACCGCAGGCGAAACGGCAGGTTTACAGATGTTGAGACTGTTACGAAAATCTTCAAACAATACTTGCGGTAGACCTTTGGTAAAAATATCTGCAATTTGATAACGGGACGGCACATGAAGAATCTCTCTTGAACAAAATGGATATCCATTTCAATATGCTTTGTACGTTGATGTTGAACTGGATTACCCGACAAATAAATAGCACTTACATTGTCACAGTATACTAAAGTGGCCTTTTTAATCGGACAATGTAACTCTAAGAGAAGATTCCGGAGCCAACATGATTCGGAAACCACATTGGCCACCCCACGATATTCGGCCTCGGCACTAGAACGAGACAATGTGGGTTGACGTTTAGAAGACCATGAGACCAAGTTGTCTCCAAAAAACACACAATACCCGGATGTAGATCTTCTCGTATCAGGGCACCCACCCCAATCTGCATCAGTGTAAGATACCAGAGTAGAAGAAGAAGATGGGTACAAATGAAGACCATGATCCAAAGTACCCTGAACATATCGAATAATCCGTTTGAGAGCAGACATATGATCAACCCTCGGATCATGCATATGGAGGCAAACTTGTTGGACGGCATAAGAGATATCCAGCCTGGTGAAAGTGAGATATTGTAGAGCCCCCCCGCAAGACTCCGATACAAAGTTGGATCATCAAAAACAAGATTACAAGAGCACTAACCTTAGGCTTAGTGTTAACCGGAGTAGCAGACGGTTTACATGATGACATTCCTGCACGCTCAATTATTTCTTCGGCATATTTGCGCTGTGAAAGAAACATACCACCCTTATGTCGAGTCACCGCAATACCCAAAAAATAATTCAATTGACCAAGATCCTTCATAGCAAATTCGTAACTAAGAAGGTCCATAATGGAGCACCTGGGAGAGCATGAGAAGAAGCAAGAAGAACGATATCATCAACATATAATAAAATGTAAGCCATATCTCGATCCTCTTGCTGTAAATGAACAAAGAGTTGTCACATCTACTATTGGTGAAACTAATAGATGTAACAAAATCAGCAAAGCGCTTATACCGAGCCCGGGGAGCTTGCTTAAGTCCATACAAGGACTTACGCAATAGGCACACATAATCTGGACGGGTATGATCCATGTACCCCAATGGTTGATGCATATAAACTGTCTCCTGAAGCGTACCATGAAGGAATGCATTTTTGACATCCAACTGATGAATTGGCCATGCTTTAGAAAGAGAAATGCTAAGAACGGTACGAATAGTTGCCGGCTTCACAACCGGACTAAACGTGTCACCACAATCAATGCCAACCTGTTGAGTTTTTCCATCACATACAAGACGGGCTTTATGCCTCTCAAAATCACCGTTAGAATGAACTTTATGAGTAAAAATCCACATAGACCGAATAACATTAACATCAGGTGGACGGGGCACCAATTCCCACGTCTTATTTGTAATAAGAGCATTATATTCATCATCCATGGCCATTTTCCAATTCTGGTCACGAAGAGCTGCCACCGGATTACGAGGCAAAGGAGACCTTGAAACCGTGGCATGTAAAGCTTGGTATTTTGGATTGGGTTTAAAAATACCATGCTGGCTTCTAGTGACTATAGTGGGTTTAGGAAGAGGAATATTGGGAGCTACGGACTGGGCATGTGGGGAGTGGGCTTGGTTAATAATTGGGAAGGGTGGGTCTTTGGGCCAGGTGAAACTGGATCTCGGATCCGGTTGGGCAAGTGTGTGTAGGCTCGGGTGGCGTATGGGAAAGAGGAGTAGTAGACTCTTGAAGATGATTGAGCACATAAGGAGATAAACCATTATCCAAATAATCATATGTATGGGATGATGGGGTATGTAATGACGCAAAGGGAAACACATTCTCATCAAAACGGACATGACGACAAATGATGATTTGTCGGGATGATAAATCATAACATTTATAGCCACGGTGATTAGGTGGAAAACCCAAAAAAACACAAGGAGTTGACCGAGCTTGTAATTTATTGATTTTGGTGGAAGGAATAAGAGGATAACAGAGACACCCAAAGACCCGAAGATGAGAATATGTAGGAACCCGTTGATATAGTATTTGAAGGGGAGAAATATTACCCAAAAGCTTGCTCGGAAGAATATTTAGGAGGTATGTTGCCATTTGTAATGCATGATGCCAAAATGAAGGAGGAAGTGATGCATGAGAAAGTAGAGTACGAGTGATATTATTGATAGACCGAATTTTCCGTTCGGCCTTCCCATTTTGAGAAGAGGTGTGAGGACAAGAGAGACGAAAAGACATTCCATTTGTCTTACAGAAATTCAAAAATGGTCCATTATCAAATTCCCTCCCATTATCACATTGCATAGTTTTAATATTACGTTCAAATTGGGTAAAAATATGAGCTTGAAAAATCAAAAATTTGTCATAAACCTCCGACTTTTGACCCAAAGGAAAAGTCCATAAATAATTCGAAAAATCATCCAATAATAGCACGTAATATCTATGCCCCCAGAACTCAGAGTAGGAGAGGTCCAAATATCACTATGAATTATATCAAAAGGTAAAGACGGACTGGAACGAGAAGACATAAAAGGCAACTTAATATGTTTTCCGAACACACAAGAACGACAAATACTAGAAGTAGAGTTTCGAGTACAATCAATGCTTTTATTGGCCCGAAGAGCATCGAAAATAGAAGCACCGGATGACCCAAACGATCATGCCAAAGCGAGGAAGAGATGGCTGCAAAGGTGGATGGAGTAGTTTGATTGTAAATAGAGTTGAGAGGATAAAGATCACCCTGGCTATCACACCTCAGGATAGGCGTCCCCGTCTGAAAATCCTTCACAGAAAACCCAAAATGATCAAATTCAACAGATACAGAATTATCAGTAGTGAATTTCCGAACAGAAATAAGATTTTTGATTATTTTGGGAACATGAAGGACATTATTCAAGGACAATGGAGGATTAGGGGTGGGCAAACATGTATGACCATAACCACGAATAGGAATTGAATGACCATTTCCGACAATAATACCAGTATGATGATTGCTCAAATTAAAATAAGACGAGAGATTACCGTTCGAGGAGGTCATATGTGATGTCGCACCGGTGTCCATATACCAAGATGAATCGGGTGGATTTAGAGCCATGGTGTGCATAGCGGATGCAATGTCCGTAGGAGCATAAGAGCCAGACTGCCCATTGAAAGATGGAGCCATAGAAGCCTGGTAGGCTTCCTGGTGGGGCGAGAGCCCAATACCCCAGCCCACGGTTTGGAGCAGGTGGGCGAGCCCAACCTTGAGTAGGCATGGGGCAAGGAGGAGCAGCCCATTGAGGCCAACCCCAATGAGGAGACGGAGACCACCCCCAATTCGAAGCCTGCTGCTGATGGTGTTGCGAGCCGCCCTTGCCGAACCGACCACCAAAGCCACCCTTGTTGTGCTTGCCTCCACCATTGCCGCGGCCACCTGAATTTTTCCGACCCGGATTGTTCTGCTTTCGGCCAGAATGTTGCTGCCCCTTCCCTTGTCCCGTATGAGAATGAACAAAGGAAGAATCGTCCTCATTTGATGCGGCTACCATGGCGGAGTCAGAAGCCATAGTTGCCTCCTTGGCTAACCCGGACTCTTCAAGAGTCAGCATTGAACGGGCTTGATAAAATGGAGGAAAGGGATTACTTTGTCGGATCATCGTACCCACACCACGGTACGGAGCAGTAAGACCTGAGACAAATTGGAGCACAAGACGATTGTCGGACACCGGAGCCCCAACATTCTTCAATTGATCGGCCAGGGACTTAAGCCGTTGACAATACGCCGAGGCATTGGGAAAGTGTTCCATCTTAGTGGTGGAGAAATCATGTTCAAGAGTGACTGCACGGGAATGTTTATTGTCTTGGAATATGTCCCGCAGACGATTCCAAGCTTCCATTGCTGTAGCATCTGGTTCAAGAATGGTGTGCAAAAGGTCGTTAGAAATCGTGGCATAGATCCATGATAAGACCGTGGCATCAAGGGTAGACCACATGTCGTCATCTCCTCGCACTGCCTCCTTGCTTTGATCAGAGGGGATGATGTGATGTAAGACCTGTTCGAACGTGCATGGACCTTAAACAACTCCGCCCATGTTGAGTATTGTACGTTCTCCATCTCAAGAATAATAGGAATGTGATTCCTAATGTTAGAGACAGCAAGAGCTGGGTGAAAGTGTTTGAATGGAGACATCGTTGCCCGAGAAGAAGCACGGCGAGAGAGATGCGTTGGTGGTGGCGGTCGCGAGGCGGGTGTGATAGCCACGGGTAGGCGCGGGCGTGGGGACGCGCGCGGCGGACCTGGACGGCCAGAGACGCGAGGGAGGGACGGCCAGAGGCGGCTGGCGCCGGATCTGGGCAAGCGCTGGATCCGGACGACGCGAGCGGCGGATTTGGGCACGCGCGGGCGGGCGGGCGAACACGACGTAGCCGAGAGAGGGCGCGAGGCGGAGCGGCCGCGGCGGCGGATCTCGGTCGAGCGAGATCGCGGATCGGACGACGCGGAGAGCGGATCGGGCACGCGCGGGAGGAGACGGCGGCCGATCAAGACGGCGACAAAGCGGAGCCGAGAGAGGGCGGCAGAGCGGAGCGGCGGCGGTGGATCTGGTCGAGGAGCCGATACCATGAAAAAATATCTTTTTCTGAATTACTAGAGGAAGTTGCCTCTCTAGGAACTCTAGTTTGAAACTAACCATTTTTGGTTCCACTGGTAAATCCTTCTTCCGTGGGTGGCTTCACATTTAGCTTTTTTTTGAATTACTAGAACTTGGAACTGACGCATTTGCAGCGTGGTTGCTTGAATTCCTATAACCCCTCCCGCGTAAATATTCTTCGATCACACTTTGACCAGCTGGACCCGCTATATTCTGAATCATTGACAAGTATATGAATCAAGATCCTTAAAAGGTAAAACAAGGTTTCCAACAAAAAGTGGATGTGAATATAGCCTAACAAAATCATTCAATCATTCATGCTACCTAAAACGGACAAGAAAATGAAGTCATCAAAGTATGATGGTATTAGCAAAAAGTTAGTCTTCAACAAAAACAACAACAATAACAACAATAACAACATAGTCTCAATCCCAAATTAATTAGGGTTGGCTACAAGGATTAAACTTTTTCATTGTGCTCGATTAAGTGCAAACACTCCAATGTTTATATGTGTTTGATCATTTCATGAGGAGTGACAAAAGCCGTCAACCTCTCACAATCCTCTTCCATATTCCAAAAATGGAAAATGGGCTTTGGCCTCCCTCTCCCATTTTTTGGATATGAAAAATAGGTTTGAAACCTATTTTTCAGTATGAAAATTAGGCGTCGGAGTCCTCCACATCATGGATTAAGTTGACTGTGCATATCTCAATGCGATCCTACGGTTGATTGGAGAAGTTGGAGCGAGTTGATCATTAGAAGCCCCAATATTAGGGGGAAAGGGTTTTTGACATTTGATCATGTGTCTCAATCCCCAATCTAAGTGTCGAGGTAAGTGTGATTGCAATCATAATTAACAGGGTGGGTTTATAAATGAAGAATCTGAAACCTTAGAAATTAAGAACGTACGTTGAGATACTCTTGGGCATCTTCTGGGGGAGCCAACTCACAGTAGGAGACGAGGTCAGATATGACCTCAGCGTCCAAATACAATCCACTCTCCACTCTCCTACACAACTCGACAGCGGTTTCTCCAGCCACTCCCCCGTTCCGCTCCCGCCGCTACTCTCATATTCTCTTATCTCCCCCTAAACAGACCCCCACCAACTCTCACATCAACATCGTTAATCATGTCTTATTGGGATCCATTTCAACAATAAAAAGGGCTACTGTGGATCCTGACCGACTGAGACGATCCATATTCCTCTGGTGTGGGTCGGGTGTTGTCTTCGTTCGATAATTATTTTTTCTAAAAAACCACAACAACAACAAAATCTCAATCTAAGATAAGTTGAGATTGATGCAAAGCAATGAAGATCAATTTTCGTAAAGTTGATTTTAATTAAGATATGTTTTATTTAGAAGTATAGTTAAATAGAAATTCTCGAAATGAACAATTAAAGAGTTTAGGCTTTCGAGTACATGGATTTATTGGAAAATAATGTGATGATCAATATTCACGGCAAAGCTGTGAAAACGGAGTTTTTTAGCCAAGTTTTTTAATTTAAGCCTCCGAAATCGCGGATTTACTATTTTTGAAAAATTTTAGTTTGGTTATAATTTTTAGTAGCAGTTTTCGTTTTTTATGGCATTTTGTAGCGTTAGGTTTCTTATTTTTTCTAGTATATGGTTTAAGGTTTTTTAGACTTTCACTATATTTGACAAAAATTAGGGTTTGCTATATAAAACATCCTTTTTGGTTGTAATTTGTTGATTTTTGATTAATTAAAGAAATTTTGAACTTTGATTTAAGTTCTTGCCCTAAATTGTTTGTTCGTGGATTTCGAACATTATTTGAAAGATCATCGATGCGTCAGAGATTGTATACTATTTATAGTGAAACTCTATGCCATTAAGTTCGACTTACATCTCTTATCTAGTGCAAGTTATAGTAAGACAACTTTTTACAGAAACACTTGCGCCAAACTAGATAAGCTCAGAAAGCACATTGACCATATACAATCCTCAATATGATAATCTAACTTACTCAAATGAAGAATCGACAACACAAATGCCCTTTAAATATTCAAGCCACTTTTCATCCTCAGCTCTCAATGTTAATTTTATAATTCTCCACCAAAATCTGACAATACTTGACATTTGTAATTGGAAGATGCTATAGTAATTTTAAGATGGACATTCGATGATAATGTTTATTTATTCATGCATTGAGATTTGTAAGCACACACATCGACACGTAAATGGATGAATACCATCACTAAGTATCCATCCTGGGTGCCTAAAAAATAGTCCTCTTAGTATTTTCATTTGTAATTTATAAAGGGGTTACGAGCGAGAGCGGATCTCGACCCGACTCGGATCCGTTGGGTACGGGTCGGGTTTTCTGGCCCTTATCCTTTCAGTCACAACGAAAGCTCGAGAGAGTGAGTCTGTACTGTACTGCGTAGAAGTGGAGTCCGAAAATGGCGACTTCTTCGTGTCCTCTGCAATGTTTTTCTGTTCTTCTTCTTCGCTCTTCGTATTCTTCGAAACTACAACTCTCTCGACGAAGTCGCGATTCACTTCTCCAGCGAAACCTTAGCTCGTCCTCTCTTCGATGCTCGATCCCTCAATTCAACCCACTCGTTGGGTTTACGAGTGTTTCTAGGCTTATGGTTTCTAAGAGAAGTTCGTTCCCTGTGTGCTTCGGCGGCGCAAATGACGATCCTCGGCGCAATTTTGAGGGAAAGGTTAGGTTTTCATTGCTTTTGGTTTTTGATCTTGTCTTGATTGTTTGATTGGGATGGATCCCGTGGATTGTGAATGCCTGGTTGAATTTAGGTTAAAAATTCGTATGTTTTGGTTACTGTTCACATTGCTTGTACAAATGACTGAAAAAATTGTGAACTATGGAAGGAAAGAAAGAATGATGAATTGTAAGCTTTATTGCGATGAAACGATGATTACGGACATCACGCGGTCTGATTATGAAGTAGAATTTCTGATTGATTGATACTGCTAAGACATCCGTGCTATTTGGTAATGGTCTTAAGAGGGACCAGGCCATTAAACTTATAATCTATTGCCTGTGCATTGCGCCAACTGATTACAGTGCAATAAACCTATTAAAAGTGCTTGGTTACGCGGAACCTCTCTTTATTTTCATATTTGCAACCAAGCTTTCTTGCCACTCGAGCATGGTGTTGTGTTGTGGTATTATTCTGTTACCATTTCCATTGAGCTCAAGTGGGAATGTGATGAAATCCAGTGATTTTCTCTGATCATTGTAGTTGACAACTTGACATCATGTGTTACGCCTTCATTACAATGACGGATATAATGTCGTGAATTTGCAATGTGATAGGTGGTCCCAATCAAAGCTAATAAGGAAGATATAAATTATTCGCTTAGGTGAGAATGAGCCTTTCAATTTCATTAATCCTTCTCTGCCCATAAAATGACTCTACAATCTTAAATACATAAAAGACTACTAAACGTGTTTACAACAATAAGAAACGCAACATATGACTGATGCCCACTATTTCTACTTTTATTGACTGATTCTTAAGCAAATTCAAATTACTTATTTGACTCAAAGAACAGTTCATACTAATTAGGAGTCATTATCCCTTAATTTATTCTATGTGATCCTAACTAAAAATGTGAAAACACTACTAATGTTTATCATAACAATGCCTTTTTGGTTGTGAAAGTACATTATAATTAGACTATCAAATATAATTTGGTAATTCTAGATGTAGCATTCAATTGAGTGAAACTTAAGTTATTTCAATATCCCTGCTTGCTTTTCAGGAAACTGGACTAGACTGGCCTATACTAAAACGCTGGAATGTACCATGGAAATGGCAGACGGTTATCCTCACCATGCTTGCCTGTGGATTGAGGTGCTTACTTTATTCTCTTCTTTTCATTTTTTGATCGGATTATCCTCTTTCATTTTAAATTGGAGCTTCTTGTGCAGGAACTCATATAAGTCTAATGATCGGTGCACACTTACAGTGTGATCTGATAGATATGTGGTCTAAATTACACAATGAAGCTTTCTAGATACAAAGAATTTCATAGTCTCCTTTTTTTGTTTTCTTAAAGCTAAAGAAATTCTTCAATAATTATCATTTTCCATTTGTTCTGATGGTGCATGGTATAATACTTGTTCAGGCAGTTTTGTTTTGACAGGATTGGTGGAGGCAGCAGCAGTGCAGTATCTAGGACTTGGGCTGCAAGCTTTAAGCTTAGACGAGAAAGCAGAAATACTGTTTGTAGACCAAGCGTATGTATGGAAACTTTGGTTTTATCATTCATATACTTTTCTTAACAGCACAACCTTATGCAGAGAACCTGAAAATTAGATTATTGACCACTGACTATGTACTTGCCTTAGAAAGCTGGTGTCTTGAGGTCAAAACACCTACCCCGGTTGAGGTGCTTTCCCTTTGAGTTTCTCATTGTATGATGATAGGGCTGATATCATATTGCATTATGCTAGGTAATTTGAGCAGCTCTGAATATTCTCGATTATGAAGACAATACTATAGAAAAAAAATAAGTCACAGTGGAAAAGATCTTCATTTTAAAAAACAGTTAACTACCACTTTGATAGTTGTTCTGGTTAGCATGTTATGTAGGTTGCTTTGGAAAATGTCACACTGGTCCATTATCCCAGTTTAGCCATTTTTGTTAAAATCAGGGAGTAGTTTAGGTAGACTGTCAAGGAATAGTAACTGCTCTGTTGCACATGAAAGACAATGGACATGGCAGCTAATTTTAGTTTTTGACATTTTCTTTCCTTCTTTATGTACCATAATCCATGTTATTTGTTTGTCCGCAAATTGATGATAAGATGACCGCTTCATCCGAGTTGGTCAATATCATGCCTTATGGCATATGCAATTATTACTCACAAAATAGGTGTAGTGGACTGTCACTCCATTTACTAAACTTTCATCTACTACACTTCTCTACCACTATAATTAAACACTTCACTACAAACTATTATGGGACCAACAATTACATCACTTCATTCTTTTTTTTTTTTAAAAAGAAAACAATACATTTACTACATAAATCACATTACATATTCTACAATTATTTCATAACAATTATATTAGCAGGATAAACTGGCTCATCCACAAAATAGTCTTTGAAAAGTCGTTCATGCCCCACCTTCATGATCTCGATTCAAGAATCTTGGAGTCCTTGTAGGAGGACTGGAGGTTTCGCCAAGTAACATTGTTGTAGTTTGTTGCAATAACGTGAACGCTTGTAGATTTGAGTCATCCATCAACTCCATTGTTATATATTTTCCATTGCTTCTAAAATCTCATCGAGGTCCATTTTTGTAGGGTGCAAATGGTGTAGGTTGCAAGGAAAAACAATGTTAAATAGGCGGAGTAGTATGAAGTTGGGTGAATTCGGCAGTTAGATAATGAATCCCTTTTCGGTGCGCTATCTTGATTATTTCAAGAAGTATTATATATATTTTGCAAAATATTTTGGACATTTATCGAAAAAAATAATGGAAATTAAGGGTGCATGAGAAAGTAGGGATGTTTTTCTTTAACTGCTTTAGTTTGCTCCTATTTAGCTAATGGTTGCATGGAATATGAAGGAATTTGACTGTCAGATAACAAACCCATTTTCGTTGCGGTATTTTGATCATTTTGTGAAGTATTATCCATATTTTGCAAAATATTTTGGACATTTTCGGAGAAAGAGAAATGAGAAATGAGAAATGAGAAATTATGAGTGCTTGAGAAAATAAGGCTGTTGGAGAAACTATGGGTGTTTGAAAAAGTAAGCATGTTTGGCGTTATTAAAGGATATGGAAGATTAAGAGCATTTGGAAAATGTTTAAAATTTTGGAGAAATTGGATATATTGAGAATTTTGGAAATTTTGATGGAAAAATGGGTTTGAGAAATTTTGAGAAGCCACATTACGAAACTAAATTTGTTGAGGCAAAAGAAAATTGTTGTTTGGTAGAAAAGATTGGTAAGTTGAAATATGTTGAGTGAGTAGTGCAGAAAATGTAAATGTATATGATGTATTTATATAGATTTAAGGGAAATAAAATTTTAAAAATGTAAAAAAAGGGTCAACGGTAGGCTTGTGCATTTTACCGACAGCCCGATGAGTTTGCCCGTCGGCCAAGCTTGACAGTATTTTGCGCCAGGCCCAAACATCATGCAGGAAAGAGTTGGGCCTGAGCTTGATAGCCATATCCCCAAGCGAGTCTTTAATGGGTAATTCATTAAATAGCGTCGAGCGCCCGAACTAACTGCCTATCCTTACAAAACAAAAAAAAACCCTAATAACTCTACCAAAACAACGATTCTTCAGTTTTCTACTTCTCAATTTTCTTCTCCTCCCTCTCCGTCGTTTACTACTCTTGAGTCGCCTGCTGCCTTCCTGTGAGTCTGCACATTCGACCACCCTGCCCACGACATCTCACCTACCTAGTTTCCTCTCTCTTCTCGCAACACTACACCTCATGCTTGGAAGCTCTTCCTCTTACCCATCTTTGCCAGATCACCATTACATCAAGATTCCAATAGATCCACGTGTCTCTATTATTTATGCATTGCGTGATCAATCTCTTCATTCAATTGCTATACGTTGATGATCAATGATTCGATATCAGGATCCATTGTGTCTTCAATTTTTTTTTGAAACACGATGTCTTCAATTTGAGTCTCAAATAAAACTTTTTTGTGGAAGCCCCCAATAGAGTCTCCAATTCAAGCTCTATTTTTCCATCGACTGGAGCAAAGGTCCTATCTTTCCTTCTCTTCCCCTTTTCAACGCTGCCTAATTTGTCAACTCTGTAAGGTCTCGTTTTCGAATGTGGGGCTTAGGCTGCCTGGTACGCCCGACTATCGGACAAGGGCGGGCAAAGGGTGATGAAACCCAATATCGAGCTTTCAATTGGTTGGCAATGTGGGAGCCGAAATTCGGACGAGCAATATTTTTATGTTTGGGCGAGCCCGAATTCAACCCGTGCGCACTCTTGGTCAACGGATCAATTTCGAATCACTGTGCACATTTTTTAATCAACGATACAAAAATGTGTCATTGTATCACTTTTTTAGCATTTTTGTAAAAAAAAAAACCTCAATGGTTACTTTTTTTTGTAAAAAAATAAAATAAAATAATGAAAAACAGTTTTTTTGTGGGCCTCATGCGCATTGGGGCTCGCCTATTATATCGTTTAATCGCGGAATGCTCTATGATTGGGCGGTGAACGCACTGCACGCCCATACATGGGCGTGTAGTGCCCACATACTACACAACATTGCAGTTGCCCTTATATTATGGTTAAGATCATCTAATATTGTTATTGCATTTTGTGTAATGCCTAGGGCACTACGTGCCTATGCACTCCACTTCTTGTATGGGGCGTATAATGCATTCACCGCTCAATTGCAGAGTATTTTGCGATTGAGCTGTGAAATAGGCAGGACCTACGTTCATGGGGTCAAACAAAAAACTATTTTTCCGAATATTTTTATTTCTAAGTCTCTTTTTCTACAATAAAATGACCGTTGTGATTTAAAAAAAAATGCTAAAAAGTGATATAACGAGACAAAATGTGTCGTTGATCAAAGAATGTGCACAACGGTTCGAAATTAATCGGTTGAGCTAGTTTTTTTTTTTTTTAACATTTTTAAAATTTCGTTTCCTTTAAATCTCTATAAATACGTAAATAACCCCATACACATTCTCATTTTCTTCACTACTCACTCAACACATTTCAACTTACCAATTTTCGCTAACTATGTTATAAATTTTCTTTTGCCTCAATAAAATTTAATTTTGCAATATGGATGATAATAATCATCCATTTTTTAAATTCTCAAAATTTTTACAAGCTCATTTTTCCCACTGAATTTCCAAAATTCTCAAATCTCAATATATTTAATTTCTTCAAAATTCTCGATATTTTTCAAATACTCATAATCTTCCATGTCCTTTCATAACGCTAAACATGCTTAATTTTTTAAACACTCATAATTTCTCCAACACCACTACTTTCTCAAACATACATAATTTTTCATTTCTTTTTTTCCTGACAAATGTCCAAAATATTACGCAAAATACGGATAATACTTCACGAAATGATCAAGATAACACAATGAAAACGGGTTCGTTATCTGATTGTTAAATTCCTCCATATTCCACGCAACTATTATCTGAAGAGGAGCAAACTAAAGCAGTTGTAGAAAAACGTGTACGGTGAACTATTGACGATCACCAGTTGCTTGCTAATGCTTGACTAATAATTTCGAATTATAGCATCGTCGACAATGACCAACAAGAAAAAACATTTTAGAAAGGAGTCATTGCCTACTACAATGGACATAGACAGTCGAATCGTCCACGAAGAGGTGACACACTATTGTAAAAGGGGCATTGGTTTTGGATGCATCAGTTAGTTAATGAGTTCAATCGACATTTCAACAAATTATCAGGTGAAAATCACAGTGGTTGGTTGAAAGCTGAAATATTTAAGGATCGTTCTCGCACGTTATTTTATTAGAGTCAAAACAAGCATTTCCTGTATGATAATGAATGGATAATGTTGAAGGACGACCTTAAATGGAAAGCAACTATTCTCCTTCCTCATTGTTTGAAAAGAACAAAGATTAATGTACCTGGGAACTATACACCATCATCTAGTCAAGATACATGTGGTGGTAAGTTCGACAATGGACCAATTGGCTAGAAACAAGGTTTGAAATTTAGACTTCGCCCATTCAAAATTCAAAAGTAATTCGGGGAAGCTAACTTCGATGAGGGAAAGTTTTACAAAAATTCGATCATGTAAGGAAGTTTATGGAATTTCATTTTAAATGCTAAATAACTCAAAATTCTCGAAAAAATATATTAAATATACATATAATTATACTATTATAATACTTAATAATCACAAGATAATATTTTAATATGGTTATTTTGTAATTTAACATGCAATTCCTGGCATACTTAACATTTAATTCATATTTTCATTAACTTCCATGCAATGCATTATAGTTACACCTATATTTTTCTATTTGTTTATCTATACACCTATATTTTCTTTTTTGAAAAATATACACTTATATTATGTTATAGACAAAAAATGTGACTTGCATGCACACTTCCACAAAAAAATAATCCACATTAGCTTTGCTAACTATAAAATGCTATTTGTCAAAAAAACGTAAAACTAAAAGGTTGCTTTTACTAAAAAATAACTAAAAACAAAAGTTGTAAATGTGGCATTTTTTTTTACATAATTACTAGTGATAATCAATCACAAATCACCAAACACAATTTGAAGAAATGTAAAGTATATGTAACAAGCACTTAATCGAGCACAATGAAAAAGTTTGATCCATGTAGCCAACCCCAATTAATTTGGGACTGAGGCTTATGTTGTTGTTGTTGTTGTTGTTGTTGTAAAGTGTATGTAACAAACATGTCAAAAAAGTATGTCACTAAGTGGAGACTTATATTAAAGGAATGTTAATCAATGTCTTTTCCTTTCTTGCTCCTCGTGTCTCCTCTCTCATCATTGCAAACTCATTCCTATCATTGCAAACTCACTCCTCCTGTATCCTTTGTTGCTTCTCTCTCATCACGAAATTAATTCGATCTCACTCCTCAGAGCCTATGAAGGTGAATTCTTTTCCAAGTCTTCTCTTTCGAGGGACTCTCAAGCTCAAGCTCAAGCTCATCCATGTCCTCACCGTACATGGTCACTGCAAATCTGGATGGATTAGAACCCTAATTTATACGATTCATCTTTTCCTTACATGTTGGGTGTATTTAATGTGATTTCAGTAAGATTAATGAAACTTCAGTGACTTCCCCAAAAACTTCTTCGATTTCGTCGAATTCTTGCATTTTTGGACTCTTTTACAATGGTTTCTAGTGAAGTCCGGCGAAGTCCGGCAAAGTTTAGCAAGAGTTATCGAAGTTCCAAGCGAAATATTGTTGATTCTACACTGCTCTGTAGCTTCATTACCCCATTTTCCTTATCGACAAACTTCCACCGAAACCGAAGGGAAAAAGGAAAGCCAAGTCGAGGAGAGTGAATTGGCTTCTACATTGCGCGATCAATGGGAGAGATTCAACACTCAACAAGAGGAAAGAATGGTTGCGATGGGAGATTTCTAGATGACTTTTAGTGTGGGTGTGGATTACAAAATATTTACTATGGATACTATTAGCATGAATGAGGAATAGCTTCAATATCATCATGAATTTTGCGAAATCATAAAGCAAAGTATAAGTAGCTTTTATCATTATTGTTGTTTTCCGCAATGTAGTTGTTGTTGTAGGAGTTTGTTTTAGTTGTTGTTTCCTCAGTGTGGTAGTAGTTGTTATTTTCATAATGTTGTCTTGGAGCGATCCTTCTAATCAATCATTTATGTATCAAAATTCAAAAGTATGTGTCCTAAACATTTTCTTTATGTATTTCCTTTAGATTTTATTAATCTTCAGTGTGCAATCTAGAAACTAGTCGTTAAAAACTAGTCGGTTGGAAAGTAACCTTTAAAATAATTCTATATATTTAGTAAGATTTTATACAAACCTCACCCAAGTTCACACTATTCCGCCTATCCAACACTCTTTTTTCCTTGCAACCTACACCATTTGCATCCTTCAAAAATGGGCCCGCCAAAAATTTAGAAGTGACGGAAAAATTTATAACGATGGAGTTGATGGATGACTCCGATCTACAAGCGTTCATGTTAATGCAATAAACTACAACAACTTTACTTGGTGAAACTTCCAATCCTCCTAGAAGGATTCTTGAATTGAGATCGTAAAGGTGGACATGAACGACTTTTCGAAGACTATTTTGTGGACGAGCTAGTTTATCCTGTTAATATAATTGCTATGAAATAATTATAGAATACGTGATGTCACTTGTGTAATAATGTATTGTTTTTTTAAAAGGAATGGTGTGATGTGATTGTGGGTCCCGTAATAGTGTGTACTTATATTGGGAGAGAAAAGTAGTGGAGGAGAGTTTAGTGGATTAGTGAGGTGGCACTCCACTACACCCATTTTGACTGTAACGGTTGCGGATGCCCTTTTGTCAATAGTTATCAATGCTTTTGGGTGTTTGAATTGGTTGTTTAGTCAAGTTTCTCACCTTGATCTTATTCTGTCCCATCAAAATCCTGTTCTCAGTTTGACTAAGGAAACCTACATTGTGAACAACATCAAAATTTATCATGTTCAATCATTGTTTGCAGCATTGTAACTGTAGTGGTGCTTGGAGTTGTATACAGTCTCACCAGCACTTTTCAACCTCTTCCAGATGATGTTTTCGGCTATGGTATGGGAAACTTGTATTTACTTGTTTTATTTGGGTGCGTTGCTTACATGATCTGCATTTACCCTCCAACACTTGCACATGCATACTCAAGATTGCAATGGTGAATTTTAGGACTTGTAACCTCTTCCTCATATATCTTTAATTCATACATGCATTCAGATTCATGTTTTATGCATATGCTACATGTTACAAGGAAAAAAAAATGAGAATATTAATGTATTATGCATATAATTGGAGGAAATGATAATGTTTTAAATCAAGATGGGGATTCTCTAAAATGACATTGTGGACCTAGTGGATAGGATGTAGTGCAGCTTGTCTGTGCATTTATTTTGGGAACAAAATGCCATGGTTTCAAATTTAATCATCCCTGCCTATCTCTGTGTTTTGTAGTTGTTTGAAAGGTTAGTTGAAATATTTAGGCGCATCAGAATGCTATTGCTGCTACTGTTGTTAATAATGCTGTAATTCTTAAATGGTTGCTCTTGATAAGTCTTTTCATCACCATTAATTTGCTAAACTAAAGTTGTTGATTTGTAAATGATTAAAATGTTTCAGACTTGAAGGAGCCCTTGAACCTTCAGAATGGGTGGCTTTTATGGGCTGGGGTTGGTCTTGTTGGGGCAGTAGCTGCTATCACTTTACTAGGAGCTTCTTTGGATTTCTTCAACGGTGAGACCCCAGAAAGAGAGGTCAGATATTGAAACAGAATGTAGGATTCTAATGCACAGTTTATTGCTTCATTAGTTGGTGGTCCATTATATGACACGGTCATTTTCCATATCTTGGAATTGCATTTTCGAGAAACAACGCATACATAAAATGAGTAGCGAATGTATAGCTAAGGTGGATTGTGGTAATACTCGTAAAGAAAGAATAAGAAATACATACTCGAAGAAAAAGTAAGACTTTAGGAGGTAGGACCAATAGATGCAAAAAATTAGAGGAATGACAGTTGTTGTGGTCTGGAAACATCCAAATATAGCTTGCAAATGCCCCTGTTAGAAAACTTGACCCTGTAGAAATTGAAAGAATTTGATGGTGTCGTGGATAGACCTAAGATAACTTAGGATGCATTATTTATGACGGACTTAAAGGATTGTGAAGACACATCAAAAACTGCATATAATCGAGGACTCAAGATGAGTGGAAGCGTTTGATCCATGGTTTATCCCAACTAATTTGGAATAATATTTTAAATATTTCTAATGAAAGAGATCCCATGCAACATAATTAGAGTAGCTAGCTAGGCACCTCTGAGTGGTGCTACTATGATTTTACAGTCTCTTTATTCGTAGAATCCCAAAGACTGGACAACAGTTCACTAGGGCCCCGATTGAATTGGTATGATGGTAAAGTTGTTGAAATGTGCTTCATGACCAAT
Organism: Stephania yunnanensis; assembly: GCA_039657365.1. Classification (NCBI taxonomy): domain Eukaryota; kingdom Viridiplantae; phylum Streptophyta; class Magnoliopsida; order Ranunculales; family Menispermaceae; genus Stephania; species Stephania yunnanensis. The sequence continues at coordinate 42,188,746 of CM077589.1, read as the reverse complement.
AGGTCTTGTCATGCTATCAAATTATCCTATCAACTCTATATAGTTTGTTGTCTCCTGAGTTATGGATTAGGCCGCTCCGCCGACTCCTGTGGGATCGGTTCAGCCAAAGGCTTGGTCGCACATTTTATCATTTTTTTTTTCAAATAACAATCCGTAAAGTACTAATGGCCTGTTTGGTTTACATTTTAGTGAATCCTAACACATGGGATTAATTAGTGATGGGACTAACACATGGGTTTAGATAGTTTAGTCCCATTTGTGTATCTGGTTTGGTTGGGAGTTTTAAGGTTGGGATTAAATGGGGTTGTACATATACATTTACCAAAATACCCTTAGATAAATAACACCAAAAATCTCCCCATTTCACACATTTCTCATCTCCTCCAATGAAGACCGCTGCTTGAATCGGCTCACCTTTATATTTCTCATTTCTAGGATTTCCATGGCTGTGAAGGTTTGAAGGTTCGAAACCCAGAAAAAAAAAAAATTTGCATACCACGAAGAAGAGCAGAGAGGCTTCCGGCGGGCATGAAATCATAGACGAGTAGCTTCTCATCTTTGGAGTAATAAAAGGCTCGAAGAGGAACAATGTTCTCATGGTTGACCTTCCCCAACCCTTCCATCTGAACCTCAAACTCTCTCTTGGTGACAACCACGTCTTTCAACCTCTTCACCACCACAGTCGTCCCCTCTTCCAACACCACCTTGTACGAAGTCCCCACACTCCCCTTCCCCAACACCTCCGCCGACGCCCTCAACAAATCCTCCAAATCAAAGCTGTATATCCCAGCATCCAAGAACGCCCTCAACAAATCCTCCGATCAAAACCGCGTCGCCATTCACGAACCGAACCACCGCTCGAGCTTCGCGTCATCTTTAATGGCAGACTAATCTCTCACAGAGGAGGCTCGACTGTACCATGTGTTCTCAGCAGCTCCGGAGATGCGGTGGTTGCCGAGCCCCTTCTCATCTTCCTCTCCTCCATCATCCTCTTCGCCTTCTTCATCCACTCCGTCTCCCAAATTTCCAAACATGAAAAACAGGGACTTGGAATTGTGATTTGGTTTATGTGAGGGGTAAAGTGGTAATCTCCTCTTTCAGTTACAATGGATTAGCTAATCCCACAAAAATGGTGGTATTGTTTAATCCACTACCATGCCTCTTAACTAATCCGCTGGCCTAGTTAATCCTCCAAGCAAACAGCGGATTAACTAGTCCAGTGTGGCTAATCCGGGCTAATCCCACGAACCAAACAGGCCATAAGGATTGTAACAAAGAAATAACCATTTTTATTCTTCTTCATGGAGGTAATTTTGATCAAATAATGAAGGAAGATAAATTGAATGGCTTATTTTTGCCATAGGTTTTTGTTCACAGGCTAGACAATGGTAAGTCATACATGTAGAAATGGTAGCTTTGAAGAAGTTAACAAGAAGGAAGTAAGTTTGATACTCTGTAATAATGGCAACGTATCATATCAAATGATGAGATTTAAAAGTTTATGTGAAATGCATGAGGCAAGTATATACACCCCTTGGTGAACTGAAAACTGATGGGTGTCAAGCAAGAACTGAGTTGAGGATGCATTGAGAGAATTGGATTAGAAATCTAGATTCTCATCCTTTTAGGCATACAATTTTAAAAAGTAAAGTTCAAAGGAAGTCCCAAACTAGAATTGACCGTTTATTGTAAATTTCACGAAACTTAACTGTTATTAAACTGTTTAATTGTGTTGACCGTTTATTGTAAAGTTCACAAATTAGAGGAAGTAGAAGTTCCTAATGTGAATCACTTTAGATACTTATGATCAGTCATACAAAATGATGGTAATATTAAGAATGATGTCACACATAGAATTCAAGCTGGATGGAAGAAATGACGGAGTGCAACAGGAGTTATTTGTGATAGAAATGCTCCTACTAAGTTAAAAGGAAAATTTTATAGGACCGCAATTAGGCCGGCTATGCTCTATGGAAGTGAATGTTGGGCGGTAAAGCAACAACAATTACATAAAATGAACGTAGCAGAAATGAGGATGCTTAGGTAGATGTGTGGTAAAACTTATAAAGATAGAATAAGAAATATAGAAATTCAAAGACAAGTAGGAGTAGCACCAATTGATACAAATATTAGAGAAAGGCGGTTGCAGTGGTTTGGTCACCTGCAAAGACGGCCTACAAATGTCCCCACTAGAAAACTTGACTCAATAGAAACTGTAGAAATTTGACGAGATAGGGGTAGACCAAAATTAACATGGGATGCATTAATTAAGAGGGATTTGAATGGTCTGGAAAGCTCACCATCAATTGCACTTAATTGAGCACAATGGAAAAGTTTGATCCATGTAGCCGACCCCAATTAAGTTGGGACTGAGGCTATGTTGTTGTTGTTGTTGACTGTTATTAAACTGTAACATGGAAGAACATTTTATATTTGGTTTTCAGTTTGAGTTTCTTGACACCCAAACAAGATTGAGCTTTTGAGCACTCCACTTTGGCTTCGTTGTTTACAAGCAACTACTCTTGGGAAACAACTTTCTCATTTTTGTGATGATCTGATAACCTTTTGGAGAAAATTAAACTACTACCTCCAAAATAACGGTAGACTTGTTTTTAGTGTTAACAATGGTGAAAGCTAGAATTTGTTATTAGTGCAGGGATGCAATTTTTTGAAGTATATGCTTAAATGCTTAACAAAAATCATTACTAATAAATTCTATGCCAATCATCAAAAGTTTGTGCTAAAAATAGACTAAATGAAATTGATATGATCATACAATATTTGTGTGGGCTCAACTACCAAAAAAATGACAACATAACATAATTAGAAATTTCCTTATTAAAGATATTAGTTTATTAGAAAGTTTACTTATTAGAAAGTTACTTATTAAAACATTACTAATTAGATAGAGTAATTATTTTTTTATTAGAATGTTTACCTTCCTAGTTGGACTCAATGTTAGTAGTTTCTATTTTTGCAAGTCATTCCTATTGTATGAAAAATCTATAAAAGACCATCATTATGTAATAATAAAGCAAGCTATTACTTTGTGAAAAAATTAGTTTAAGGAGAAGTAGTCACGAGACTCTTCTCTACAAGACTTAGTCACGGACTAGTCTTATTCGAAGAACCTATTCCAAAGTTCTTAACATCTGGTATTAGTGCTAACGATCTTGTTGGGCGACATGGAGACTTTGACAAAGAAGCTTGAGGCTTTCATGGATCACATGATAAGCCGACAACAAGCATTGGAGAAACAGATGGTTGATCTCTCCATTGCAGTTCAAGGGATATCAAATAAACCCACCAGTGGCGATATCAAGAGACACCATAGCGGTTGTGGAGGAGACAACAAGAGATCGGAGGATTTAACAAATTTGAAGCTAATTGGATCGTCGAAGATTATCAATGTCAGTTCCAGTCATTGTTGGCCCGGACATCTGATTTGAAGCCTCAACAACAAGTGAATCTTTTTACTGCAGGCTTGAGTGAGGATCTCCAGATAGACATCAAGTTGCAGCAACCAAGAAATCTAGGAGCAACAATAAGCATAGCTCGAGCACTTGAACACATGCAAAAGATTCCAAACGGTACCCATGTATCGTTTGCCATAGATAGTGCGTCGACTCCTAAAACAACTTATGGTGATACATCCTTGTCCTTCAAAATGATTTCTCTGTCTGAAGGTGGAGCACAAACATCCAACAACGTTGCGGATAATGATAAAAGAAGCTCCTGAACCCGTTTTCTAAAACGCCTAACCCAAGCAAAAATGGCCAAAAGGAAATCTAAAGGCTTGTGCTACAACTACGATGAGTCCTACTCAAAGAGACACAAGCGTAAACGTCTATTTTGGATACATATTCTGGTAGTCGAAGACGGCGGCGTTGATATTATTCCCGATGATCCTTAACCTAGTAGGGCCTATTCTGAATTGAGCTTGAGGACAAGCTCAAAGCCCATGAGGGGAGTAATGATATGATCATATAATATTTGTGTGGGTCCTTTCCTCAAAAAAAAAAAAAAAAAAAAAAAAATTGTGTGGGTCCAACTATCAAAAGAATGACAACATAGCATAATTAGAAATTTCTTTATTAAAGATATTAGTTTATTATAAGGTTTACTTATTAGAACGTTACTAATTAGATAGATTTTATTATTCTTTTATTAGATTGTGTATCTTCCTAGTTGGATTCAATGTCAGTAGTTTTTATTTTTTCAAGTCATTCCTATTGTATGAAAAGTCTATAAAAGACCGTTATTATGAAATAATAAAGCAAGCTATTACTTTGTGAAAAAAATTAGTTTAAGGAGAAGTAGTCACGGACTCTTCTCTACAAGACTTAGTCGCGGACTAGTTTTATTCGAAGAACCTATTCCAAGGTTCTTAACAGAAATCACTTGTATGCTAATGGCATATGCACAAAACAACAGTGTTTGTCAGATACCAGTTACAACAACAACAACAACAACAACATAGCCTCAGTCCCAAATTAACTGGGGTCGGCTACATGGATCAAACTTTTCCATTGTGCTCGATTAAATGCCTAGCGATGTGAAACACACCCTTGCTCATTTCTCACTACACTCGGGCTCCGATGCAGCGTGTCGCTAGGTGGGAACGCCCAACGTTTATATATGTTTGATTCATTTCATGAAAAGTGACAAAAGTTTTACGCTGGCTGTTAACCTATCACAACCCTCCTCCATTTTCCAAGAATGGAAAAAGAGCTTGGGGCTTCCCTCCCCCACTTTTCGGGTATGAAAAGTGAGTTTGGGACCTCCCTTACCTATTTTTCGGTATGAAAAAATGGGCGTCAGAGTCCTCCTCCTTTATCCGGACTTGAGACCGGCTATGTAGCGCACATAGTGTACAACATAGGTGGAGTTGTTTGTCAGATACCAGTTAAAAGGGAATTTTAGTTTGTCATTGTGGTTGGTAGATCAAAATGAAGATCACTGCTACAATATAAAAGCAATAATATATCTAAAATAAGATTGTATTATTAGGATCATGAACAGGTGTCTCTCTCATGACTCTTTTCAAGTGTATCCAGTATCTATCAATCTTTCTTCAAATGTTGTTGACTTTATTGAATTTGAGAAGCATTAACAAGATTGTAACATGGTTCCTTCTACACTCATCCGTCAAAAGTCAAAGTAGAATCACCATATTCTTAGTTACATTTTATTATTTCCATTTTCGCTTTTGTTTCCATTTTATTGCACAGTAAAGTTTCTTTCTGTGTTATTTGTTTAAGCTGTTATGGGATAGCCTCTTCTGAGTTGGTTGAGTGAGTATTTGTTTACTTCCTTAAACTATTTCCTGTTTTGTGCGCATTACTTGTATCTTGTCCTATTTGAGTTACTTCTGTTTCCATTGCCTTTTTTTTTTTTTTTTTTTCAGACTGATGCTCTAGTGCGCTTGTTACCATTGATTGGTTCTTCAGGTATCAGGTAGTGCAATAAAAACATACTTATAGCATTATTTGTTGGCTACATATTCTTAGGTTGGCATTATCTACAGATTTTTCTTATTAATCTCTTAACAAGAGTGATTGTTCTCATAATGTTTGTCTATTGTAATAGGGTGGTATGATAGTTGCTGATCCTTTTCTGTTTGATACAGCACTACTTGTTTGGTGGGCATCACTGGAGTGTTGGCACCACTGCTTGAGGAGACTTTATTTCGTGGGTTTCTGATGGTATCCCTTACCAAGTGGTAAGATCTATTTTAGATACTGAATCTGAAGTTAAAGTTCTGAATGAAATATGATTTTTATTGCCTAATTAATGGGCATTTACTATTCATACTTGAAGGTTAAGTGGATTTGGCATATATCATTAAGGCTTTACTGGTTCAAAAACTTGATTAAGTAGCTGATGGTTTGATTTGGTTGTAGTCTAAGTCTCAACTCAAGAAACCAAACCACGTAAATTTAAACAAAAATCAAGACCTATTAGATATTGTGAAACTACAAATTTTGTGATAACAAAAAAAAAAAAAAAAAAAAAAAAAAAAAAAAACAATATTACTTGGTACTTGTTCTGCCAAGGAAAGGTCCTTAGAAAAGACAACCTAATCTTGTCGAGGTATATTGATATACCATGATAGAATGTTTAGCTACAATGAATTTTATTATCAATGTAACTCTGATAAGTTATGAAAAGGTATCTGGTATTTGTGAGAGTATTCACTTTCTGAACGCTATTTTTTGATATTAGATCTTAACTGTTCGGATTTTTGGTTTGGTTGCTTCTAAGCCATATGCATTCTTGTGCCTACATTGCAATTGTACAGGTTTCCTACTCCAGTTGCTATAGCTTTTAGTGCTGCTGTTTTCGCACTGGCTCACCTCACTCCTGGAGAGTTTCCCCAATTATTTGTGCTAGGTAACATTTCCATTATTTGTGTGAAATTATTATAGACAAGCATAGTTTCAATGGTTTTGGTTGCTTATTTGATTTTTAACTCTTATCAAATAAAATTTTTTTCTTGAAAATTCTAGCCGGTAGAAATATCATAGTGGTATTGAGTATTGATGGAATCGAAAGAAGGTGAAAGAAATATACCCTTTTGGTACCATTACTAGTCATGATTGCACTTTATCTGATTGCTTGCTATTATGCCCATTCCAAAATGGTCTGCTACGTGATATGTATTTGCTATTGTGGATCAATTTTATAGGATTGCAATTAGGCCAGCTATGTTTTATGGAAGTGAATGTTGAGCGGTAAAGAAACAACAAATACATAAAATAATCGGAGTGGAAAAGACGATGCTTAGGTGGATATGCGTGAAACTCGTGAAGATAGAATAAGGAATAAGGAAGTTCAAAGAAAAGTTAGAGTAGCATCAATTGGCACAAAAAATTAGGAAAGGGCGGTTGCGGTGGTTTGGACTGGATTTATTCACGAGCTTGGGTATCCGCACGGCCCGCACAAGCGTTACTCATAATGGAGGAGGGGGGTTGGGTTTGAAAAATCATACATAAGCCCGACCAAGCTCACTAAAGCCCGAATATTTATTGGGCAGTCTTGGGTTTGCATTTGTCAACCTAGGCCCAACCTATCCGTATAAAAGCTTAAAAACAGTTTTTTTTAATGTAAACTTAAAAAATAATTTTGCAAGTGAGATTCAAACCTTGGTCTTCAAAGTAAATATTGCCTCTGCGACCATTAAGTCTTTTAAACTTTATGTCCAACTTTCACGCTTAGTGCGCGCTCCCGCCCGTTTATATATATATATATATATATGAAATTCTACAATGGAGCCCAAATATATACCCATGCCATGAGAACCCATCAAATTGTTTTGTGCATTAAATGTTTTGTGCATTTATGACTCATAGATTTCCCCTGGTGGTGGTGGTGGTGGTGGTGGTGGTGGTGGTGGTGGTGGTGGTAGTAGTAGTGGTGGTATATATATATATAAAGTTAAGAAGGCTATTAATGCCTATTTAGGGCTTGCCTTAGGTTGATTAAGGACCGACCCGTGCCCACCTAATGAACAAGTCTAGTTTGGACACCTCCAAAGATGGTCTGCAATTGCTCTGTTAGGAAATTTTACTCTATAGAAATGAAGAGATTTTACAATGTGGGGTTGACCTAAGGTAACATGACGCATTGATTAGGAAGGATTTAAAGGATTTGGAAAGCATACCATTTAGTGCACTAAATCGAGCACAATGGAAGAGTTCATCCATATAGCTAGACATGTTCATTAAGCGGGCTTGAGCCGGTTTGGACGGTCCTAATTTTTTAAGTCCCTGTCTAGGCTCGCCCATTCTCGTTTTTGTATGTAGCACAATATGAACCGGACTTGGGCTAGTCTTAGTAGGCTTCTTAACTTTTTTTATTAAGTGTAAAAAATTGGGCACAAAATAGAAGATGACTCGATGGGTGTAGAGGTTAATATTTACCTTAAAGACTAAATTTCACTTGCAGTATTACTTTTTAAGTATACGTTTTAAAAAATATTTTAAAGCTACTATACTTGCGGCGGAGCCTGGGTTGATAAATGTAAACTCATGCCCGCCTAATAAATATTCGGGCTTTAGCGAGCTTGGGTCGGGCCATGCCTATATATAATTTTCCAAACCCTAGCTCACCCATTGTTAGGCGGGCTTGGGTGGGCCAGGCGGGTACCGAACCCCATGAATAGGTATACATGTAAGGTTTTGTTGTTCGAGAATCAAGACTATGGTTATTGTTTTGACCAAAAGTGGGCAAACCAGATTTAACTTAGAGAAAGGGGTAAGACACGTGCAATATGATCGTCTCTCGTACTCAGGAGTGATTGATTCAACCTGAAACACATATTAACACTTAAGAGGCTTTAATAGACACCGATGTGGTTTGAACTAATGTAACTTTGATGGTTACGTTGGCAGTTAGGCTACAGAGAGTAGGACACAAGCAAGAGTATGTAATGTACCGTACCTCAAATAGAAGATGAAGACTATTTATAGTTGAGGTTCTCATAAATTACGAGAGTAACAATTGATGTGGTTTGTCGATGCGTGACACGTGTTTCGTTAGATTAGAGACATGTGACATTTCTTTATTTGACGTCACACAACATTGTATTAAACTTTAATATGTCAATGGATTTGAGCCTAAAAATTGATGCATCAAATTTCATGGGGCTATGGACTCTACTAAACTGATGCCTTAGGTATGTTGAGTTATTTAGATGTCAGCATATATTTGGTAAAAGTTTTTTGGCATTGCGAATTTTGTTTTGTTGTGAGTAATGGTTGTAATGAAATAACCTCTCGCTTTCAAGTTGTTATGAAAGTCAATAAACAAGCTTATTGTACCATCAAACGGATGAATTAAGCCTAGTGATCCTTCAATGGTGGAGATCACGATGCTTTCGTTGGTGGTGTTTTCGTTAGGTAGATAAATAAGATTATTAAAACAATGGCTACTGAGAAAAGTTGTGATTTTAATTTTTCGTTGATGGACACTTTTTAAGAATTGTAGTGGACGAACACTTCTTTGTTTGATTGATCGTCCGCAAGCACTGGTAGAGGTGGTAAATGACAAGATTTTTTTGTTGTGTTGTGTTCTTTGTAGTCACTGCTAACGGCCACTTGACAAAAGTAACTAAACAACAAGAGACAAACAAATATAAGATAAAATAATATAATATAAAGGTAAATAGAGTTTCTTTAATTGTTATTACTTTTCTATATCTTGGATCATCTCTCTCTCTTTGCTCTTGATCCTCTCTCTCTTTATCTATATGTGTGTTTGTTGCATTTGACAACAAAATACGAGTATTGACATGGATTTCGTGTCTGTGTCCTTGTCATGTCGACATAGGAGCTTCAGCCTTAGGAGTTGGGCCCAAGTAACCTAGCTTGACATAAAAGTATTGAGCTCTCAAATGAGAGCATATGGGTGCCTCCTCCTTTCACTTTTTTTTATTTGTATTATCGCGTTGTTTTATAATTATGAATACTTCATTTTACTGATATACATCGATGTGATCTACAATTTTAGCTTGTATGTCCTTATTAGTTTCTTTATTCTATTTGGTTTTCAAACAAATATCTTGTAGATTCTATTTTAAATTTAAATCAAGAGAAATACCTGAGGTGTCTTCCTCATTATTAAAAAAAAAATTAAATAAAGAGGGAAAGATATAGGCCAATTAGAAAGTTTCTAAGAGCTTAATTGACTACTTTTGAAAAATTTTCGTGACTTGCTATTTATGTCTGGTCGACATAAATTGTGTCAAACTATAGTGAGGGGTTTGATACTAATTGTGTCAAGTTACTGCAAGGGATTGACCTTGCAAGCATGGTGTTGTTTTCACAGCTTGCAAATACATCGTAATATTCTGATGGTATATTAAAAACAAATTGAATAAGATTGATTAGCTTAATTTATAATGAAAGTTGATCCCTCCAAAGTATGAAAACGTATAATCCAGTTCAAGTTTTCGTCAAAAAAAAGATAAATAAATAAATAAACAAAAAGTGAAAGAAAAAATTATAATTTGTGTCGAAACTTCGCAATAGTTTGACACAATTTGTGTTGGCCTCTTGCAATAGCTTTGTGTAATTAGTTTAGACCCTTTACAATAACTTAACACTATTAGTATTGACCACTCACAATATTTTGGAATAATTTATGTCGACCACACATAAATAGCAAGTCACGGAAATTTTCCAAATAGCAAATCAAGGATTTGAAAACTTTCTAATTGGCCCATATTCTTCCCTATTCATTTAAATTTGAATTAAGAATCTAATAGATGTTTGTTTGGAAATTCAATATGATAAAGAAACTAATTAGGAGAAACATGCTAAAAACCGTAGATCACCTCGATGTAAATGTATGTATATACGAATATGCTTAGATTACATTAATATATATATAAAGTGAAATAAAGTACAAATAATTACAAAACAATGTAATAATGTAATAAAAAAAAGAAAGGGGAAGAGGCACGCATGTGCCCGACCCTATTAAAAAAAGAAGGAAAGAAAGAAAGAATGGGAGGAGGCACACATGTGCTAAGGGTTACATCATACGTGCCAAGCCCTCTTAAAAAATTAAGAAAAAAAGAAAAGCGGGACGAGGCAGGCACATGTGTGCCAACTGCCAACCTCATCTTGGCGCATACGTGATACATACCAAGCCCTCTTGAGTCTTGACCAAACAAAAAAATAAAAATAAAAATAATAAAATAAGCTTATGCTCCAAGCCCAACCTACATATGCAAACTCGGTATATGTGATCTTGGCACATGCGAGTTCATAGGGTCAAAGCTCGGCACATCCCAACCAATTATGTAAAAACGTTTTGTTTACCACACCTTATCGAGTGCTCGACAATGACTACTTCTATCAAGTGCTCATTAGCTACCACTAAGAAAAACGCACCAAAAAAAAAAAAAAAACCTAAACTTGTCATCTACCACCTCTACCTAGTGCTTGTCGATGACCATTAAAAAAAAAACGTTCCTTCACTACTATTCTTAAAAAATGTCTATCAGGCGTCAACAAAAAATCAAATCGCAACTTTTTTCGGTAGCCTTTGTTTGAATAATCTTATTTATATACCAAACGAAAACAACACCTACGAAGGCATAGTGATCTCCACTAGTGAAGGATCACCCGACTTGATGCATTTGTTTGATGGTACAATTAGTTTGTTTATTGACTCTATAACAACTTAAATGAGTTGAGAGAAATTATATTATTACAACCATTACACATAATAAAGACGAAACTCACAATATCAATAGACTTTTACCAAAGATACGTTGACATCTAAAGAACTCAATATACATGCAACATTTGTTCGATAGAGTCCATAAGCCCATGAAATTTGGCTCATCTATTTTTAGGCCCAAATTTTTCGATCTATTAAAGTCCACTACAATTTTGCAAGACGTCAAATAAACAAATATCGTGTGTAGTTGCTCCAACGTAACACATGTCGCGCATCCGATGGACCACATCGATTGCTATTGGTAATTTACAGGAACCTCAACTATAAATAGTCACCCTATCTCCCATTCGAGGCATGCTACATTACATACTCTCGTTTGTATCATGATCTACTCTCTACACATGATTGCCACTTAAGCATCAGGAGTGGCTTTGGCTACCACCACAACCATGTCTATTAAAGCCTCATATGCGTAAATGTGTGTTTCAGGTTCGCTCGAGCTCTCCCGACTACGAGAGACATTTATATTGCATGTGCACCATCCCTTTCTCTGAGTTAAATTTGTTTGGACCACTTTTGGTCTAAATAGTTATTGCCCTAATTGTTACCAACCAATTGTGCTTCAAATATTATTGCACCATTGACATTTACTTGATGATCCTCCTACCACTCTTATCATTAGTTGTAACCATCTTGGATGGCTAGAGATATCTTCATCGTATCTAATTCTCCCATACTTGTTGGCAGTTAAGGTTTGAATTGCTTGTTTATCCTAATTTTTATTTTTGATTAGAAAGACGAGGCCATAAGGGAAAAAAAAAAGTGCAAACCAGTAGGGAACAAAAGAATGATCATATTATGATTTAGAAAATTTGTGTTTACAAGAACCATATAGACCAAACGAGAAAAGGAGGACTACTTGTTGCACTTTCAAGTCCAATTGGTAATTGCGACGAAGCATTTAGGAAAAGAAGTAAAATTGCAAATGGACCTGTTGGAGAAATTAAAACTTTTGAGAAGGTTTGAGTCATCCCTACATGTTGTAGTGGTTTTTCGTTCTCGTAACTGCAGTAGCACAGCAGTCAAGTTTCAATCAGTTGGTACAATTTTGTCAACAGTTTTTAGTTTCAATCTGCCAACAGGCAAAATGGCTGATATGTGGAGGTCTCACCCCATAAGCTCTAAAACTTCCTGATGACGCATCCAAATTACTGATTTAATATCCTTCTTATGAGCAACCCTGAAGTGTGTTTAAAAGCTGATCATTATCTTTTAACATTAAACGGGTTCACCTTTGGAAAGCGATTCATAACAGTGCTCCTATGTCTGCACACTGCACAGTATCACTTTCCATTTTATCAAGGACTCCACTATGCCTTCTTGTTTTGGTAATGATTGCTCATGGCATACAACAATAAAGCCTCAATCCCAAATTAGTTGGGGTTTTGCTCGATTCAATGCCTTGATGGTGTGCTTTCAAAATCTTTTAGATGCTTTATAATCAATGTGTGGGTTTACTTACCGAATGTTTAGATGACCATATTGGCAAAAAAAAAAAGAGTTGGTTCTTGATCGCCACCTCTTTGTCATTCTTTTTTCATAATCAAATTTTACCTCTATACTTGGTTCTTTGGTCTCTTCAGTAACATGTTAGTGTGGGTTTACTTACCTCACAATTAACATAACATTAGAAAAGGTTGGATTTAGTGGGGCATTTTCTGGCTTTGCATATGGAACTGACATTAATGACTTAAAGGTGACATTGGAATGATCTATTGCATGGTTGTGGAAACTTTTTCCCTCACATTTCTATCATTTTCTCAGAGATGGAAGATTAGTTCTTTTAAGATGTACTGCATTTTTCTTCAAAGAGAACACTGATAGGACACCCATATTTGATTGATTGATTTGCGAATTCAACAACAATAACACAAAGAACAAGAACCCAAAAGTAACCCCAGATAAAGTCTTAAAACTCTCTCAAATCCAAACACTCATAGAGTGCCCAAATACATTTCAATTCCCTCTTGTCCCATCCTACTAACTCACCCCTATTTATAATATTTCCCACTCACTCCATATGAACAACTCTATGTGGGAACTTATCATTACTCCCCCCTTAAACATCCACCTTGTCCTCAAGGTGGAAAGAAAATGAAACATACAAAAGAATAGTAGAACATTAAGAGCATAAACTCAAATATGGATGGAAACAAATTCTCGAAGTGAACAGTCCTTGGCGCATTTTCTACCAAAGCCATTTCATCAAACACCTGCTGCTCACTGTGAAAGCCGACAAGAACATGTAGTAACAAATAACCAGAGAGTGTGTAAGTGAAAGGACACCATGTGAGAATCCATACTGATCTTCTACTAGGGTGGTGAATAGCATCCAGCCCCACCCACCAAAAGGTGAACAATGGAAACACTTCAAATTTTTTAGTGAGTCTAGTCGCAATATACTGATGTCAAAACACATGAACTCAAGCTCTGAATCCATCCCATGGAAGGAAGTAATGAGCACCCCACAAGAAACAAGAGGAGCACCATGAGCCTTGATATGGTGTATGGCCAAGAGCTGATGAACAATCAATTGATGCATAAAGAGATGGACAGCCCACTTTGAATGTTGCAAAACCCAATGGAACTCAATAGGCCAACCATATTCGAATTTCAGTTTGGTACCCCCAAAATAAACATGAGAACTGATGCCATGGAAAGTAATCTACGAACCCTTAGAACCAATGATGATTCTGAAACATCGTAGGGTAGAGATAGTGCCCAATTGAATTGGAGCTCTCGTTGAACAACTTCTCCGATTTGTACATTCCAATGAAAAACCCAAAAGTGAGGCGTTGTTGGTCATTCACGAACAAAAGAAGGAACGAATGTGGAAGATAATATGATAGCCTGATGATTATCCTCGAGTTTTGTGAGATCAAAATGGGCCACCATGTTGGAGCGTGACCAAAAGAGCTCAAGTTGAAGATAAGCTATAGCCAGGAAACATAACATGTAAACAAATAAAGTGGGCCCACAAGTAAAGTGGAAAGACACAAACCCCTGAGATGGTTGAGCCCACATCGATCGTACGCCTCGAGATGCCCAACAACCAATTACTCTCATCTTCTCCAAATTCTGGTTTTTGGGTTTTGGATGAAACAAGTTTTCCATGAATGTTGTGGACGATAATGGTGGGGAAAGCGGAGGTGGCCAAGGAGGGGGATCGATGACAGTGACGGAGAGAACCACAATGTGGAGCATGAAGGTCGCTCCGCGGTAGTGTCGTCTGGATCTGGTGGCCATGGTAGAGGGGCGATGGCGGAGTATGAAATCAGAGGCCGACGGCAGATCTGGTGTCCGCAATTTGGTGTCCGCAATGGTCAATGCATCGGGGTCGAGGCCGGTGGCCTAGAAGTATTGAAGATGAACTCAGAGACTGTGAATGAGACATTCACTTTGGTGAAGGAATGTACCGATGGATCGGAGGCAAAGTCTTGAACTATAGAGATGATCAACAACGCATTTGGTGTCGGAATCTCAGATCGGGATTGCTTCAGGATGTGTTTGACTATCAGATCTGGTGATTGTGGTACACCAGGGGTCATCAACTCCTCAAATAACCCTATATTTGACGGATCCGAAACTTTTGCACTGCTATATGCTCCGATCTGTTGTTCTCTTAAGATTGTTGAAGTGAAACCCATATGTTGAAGGAAGAGCTCATCGCATTTCCGAGCCATGCCTCTAATCGCCATCTTTACTTCAGTTCTAAGCTCCTCAATCGATGCCTCAATGGGAAATATTCTTCACCTCCACTTCAATTTGAGCCATTCGAGATTCCATCCTATCTAATTGAGCTTCCATCTTTGAACTATGCTCTGATACCATTGACAGGACACCCATATTTGATTGATTGATTTGCGAATTCAACAACAATAACACAAAGAACAAGAACCCAAAAGTAACCCCAGAGAAAGTCTTAAAACTCTCTCAAACCCAAACACTCATAGAGTGCCCAAATACATTTCAATTCCCTCTTGTCCCATCCTACTAACTCACCCCTATTTATAATATTTCCCACTCACTCCATATGAACAACTCTATGTGGGAACTTATCAAACACCCATATGGAAAACTTGAAGATTGCTTACAATTCCTGATTTAGTAGGGTAGTTCCTGGCCTCGCAGATGTACTTATCTTTATCTTTTAAAGAAGCTAAAAGAATTTGTGGCTTACACAGGGCTTGCTTTGGGAGTTTCATATGCTCAGACTCGTAATCTTCTCACTCCCATCACATTGCATGCACTTTGGAACTCTGGTGTTATTTTGCTTCTTACCTTTCTTCAGGTAAAATTGTTACATTCATTCTGGATTAAATTTGTGCATGTGCTTTGCCTGAATGTTTATGAGGTTTTTAATTATTTTTTTTATTCACGGTTTTTAATTATTTTTAGTAACACATAATACACAATCTTTTTAGACTTGATTGTAAAGTTTCTTCTATCATATGATCCGTCCTTAAGACTTTCTAGATTCTTTCAATCATGTGGTAACTTCCTTTTGTGTCGAACATCAGACAAAACGATTGCTAGATGCCTGGAAAGTTGTGAGTAGGAAACTGCGCCCTTAATTGAATTCTTATTGATCTCCTTTATGGATCTATAGGAGAAAAAAGAAAAACATGTAAACCTCTCCTTTTAAAGCCTAATTAACTAAAGATTATTACTAGAGAGTAGAGAGACTGAATCCAGATAAAGATTATTGTTTCCAAGGAAAAACATTTCCTGCCAATTCGTATTTGGCCTTTTTTTTGAGAGATGAATCTTCTGATAGTGGTTGCTAAAGTTGTTACTTCGTTCATCCTTACACCCTTAACTGGCCCCTTTTCTGTCTACAACCAAAACACCCTTCAGGGCCTTCACTGCGAAAACATTGTGCCTGTTCTGAGTATGTGGGAAGTTCTAACTAGTACTGAAAGTAGCTTTTACTTCTTGTTCTAACTAGTACTAAAAGTGCCTTCTACTGCTTGTCTTGTTTGTGCATTCAGCTCCAAGGATATGATATCAAGGAGTTTTTGCAGGCACACTGAGTGATTATTCCACTTTGTCCTTCCTCAAAACTTGATGCTGATCAAAGCTTTCCAGGTAGTGTGGTTCGGTTTTCTTGGTAAGAGAAAACAGGCACAAGATTCTGCGAAAACCACTGAAATATGCCAAAATCCATTGTGAAAAAAGAATAAACCTCAGTTGATCAAAGTATGGAGGTTGAGTTATGTGTCACCCAAAGTCTTCGGCAAGTTCAGTATCTAGTAAAGCTTGGACCTGCAATGGGTACTCTTCTTAAAACTCTGCAGTAATAACCCCCAAAGTTCTTGGCATATTCCTCAGGGTACTTGTTAGTTCCTTCTTCGTCTGTATATGCAGCTAGAAATAAGCTGTGGTTCTTTCTGACATGTTTAATGTGACGAGTTTGATTTGTGCTTTTAAACTGTTTACAGTAGGTTGAGCTAGAGTTCTGTTGTACGGTAAGAACCTTTTTCTTTGTGGGCCTTTAAGGTCTAAATCTTTGAATGATCCATGCAGTCTGCCCTAATTGTTGTTGAGCAAAGTCAGTGGTCACAGTGGAATGTCGTTGCTGTCATGGCATTGAAACAAAAAATATATTATAAACTTCAATGTGGACGTGGAACTGTGAATATAATTTTGGTGTTTCTTAGGAAAAGATCTAGGTTCTGCTAATTTGTTTAGTGGTTCTATTGTATTTGCAAGGAAAGTAAAGCCTTCAAACAATAGAATCGTATCTTATTTACTTTAAAGAAGTGTGTGTTGTCTTCCTTGATCTATCATTTAAGTTTCAATTCAATGTTAACTTCTGAAGAGTCCTAGTATGGTCTGCATATGATATTTTATGAGATTGGAAGGCTTTGTTGGAGGAAAGGAAGCTTGTGAGGGGACTTGGGTTCAAGTCTTCAGCACTAAATCCAAAGTAATAGTGAGAAACATATTTCCTATGTTTCTATTGAATTACACGTTTACAGAATGCCCCAAATGACTCCATATTTGCTGTTGAATAAAGACATAAATATAACCATCAGTAGTTGTAAGGGATACAAGAAGTACGCAATTGGAACGTTAGTTTCACACCTTTTATTTAGTGCTCCTAACTTGTCCTTTACTGCTAAAAGAAGAAAGAAAAGTAATGCTAGAATGACACTTTGAGCTCACAATATAAGTCGAAATGCGTTGCTGGTGATTGTGTTTTACACCTCGAGATGCGTGTTCTGACATCCTAAGTTTATTCGACGATTTTTAGTGGAATGTGGTGACTCTTGGTTGTGTGTTTGAGGTATTTTTAACGCTTCTCTTCCTGATAGACCTCGATTATTAAGAGGAGGAAAATACTAAAATGATGGTATGTATCGAGATTTATGCCCGTATCTCGAGGTGCACATGAATGGTTGTTGCGAGTCAATGTGTCTTGTTGTGTGATATGATGTTGTCATTCTTAAATGTCAAAGTCAAATGGATACACTAATTAACTCGTATTAATCCAAATAGATGTATTAATTAATATCCAATCTCTATCAATGTTTTGCCCATTCTTTATCAATAGCAACTACAAGAGATTAGTCAACAAAATTACAAGCTATACATGACACATTAAAGAAAACACCTTATTTTAAATTCTAATTAGGAAGCAAACATGATTGCTTCTTTGATAATGTTTATTAGCTTTCTTGATGTGTAATTTGGATTTCTTTTATGCCGGTATGTACACAAATATAAAGATAAGCTCTGAATAGTACGTTAAATGTAGAAAATGAGACAAAACAATGATGTTAAAATCTTAGGAGTAATATATAAATGTCGTAACCATGTGTAACCAAAAAAAATTTAGTAATTCACCAAAAAAAAAAAAAAATAGCAACTTTCATGAAATTTCTCCCAATAATAATAGACCCAATAAATGGAGTGCGGCCATGTGCATCTCGCACAATGATCAGGGCACCCAGCCAAAATATTGTAAAAATTGGGGTAAGAAGAAAATATAAAAACAATCATCCCAACCCAACCGATTCACTCACATACCCAAACATCTCCATTCTCATGCACCCTATCTTCAATCCTCCAATATTTTCACAAATGCAATTGATCCCTAACCGTGTACATACGCAGAGTTGAATGAACTTAGTTGACTGATTTTAGAGGAGACAATAATGTCAATTTGTATTGTAATGTTTGTTAGATTCGGTATGTTTGCGTCATTGTTAATATATAATGGGTGAAAAAAAGGAGTGAGAGGCGGACGTAGAACAAGATAAAGTTTGTTTTCTTGATTTTTCTGTGTTTTTTTTTTTCATTTTTCAAACTGTACAGGAGATGCGAAGTGATCGGTCACATAGGACCGAGACACAACATATGGTTTCAGTTGTATCTTGTCGACATTTTTGCATGAGTCTCGAACTAAAGCAACCGAAACCATATGTATGTAATATGTGGTACTAGTCACGATCAACTGAGACAGTCGGAGTGCCTTGAGAAACAATCGAGGTGCCCTGATTAGGTGGGGTGTTCGTTTTTTAACCAAAGGGCAATTTGAGAAACTTGACGAGGTGCCTTAAGAAATTGATTGGGTGCCTTGATCATCGGGGTGCCCTGAGAAATAGCTAGGGTGCGCTTGATTAAAATACTCCTTAAATAGTTAATTAAATTGTGTCATTCTAGTCAAAATTCCTAGCACAGCTCGAGCACCGAAATTATCTCCGTCTTAATCACCTTCAACTTTAAGTGTTATGTTTTATCTCAAAAGGCTCTAGTGCTAGTTAAGATGAGACAATCAGTTATCTACTTCTTTATGAAGTATTCTTTAACTGATGTGGGACTAATTTCGGTCCACACCTCTTCAAAAATATATAGGAGTTTTTTTTTTCTTTATTTTTTCCAACTCACATTAGGACATCAGTAATGCATTAATTGCTTCTCTTACCATTCTAACCTAGACAATTCAGTTAACAATGGTTGAAATGAGTATTTAAGGTGTGAAGAGCAAAACGACTTGTAATTTGAAAAGTAGTATTGGTCTAAAACGACCTATGTACATGGATGGAGGGAGTATTTTTTTAAGCGTTTTTTTTTTCTACCAAGGCCAAGTTGTCACATATATTTTAATCTCGATTGAAACTCGTACCCCAACTTCTTACACAAGTGTACTCATACCCAAGGGTGTGCCTGAAGTGGGACGCGAAGGGCGACCGTCTAATTACCCACTGCAACTAACATTCGGATATATTTTTAGAAAAAAAAAAAAAAAAGATTTCAAAGTATATGTTAGCGCTCACCTCATCTAAAAGGCCCACGTGTTTGTTTCATAATTCGTTAAATAAATTATATATCTTTTACCTCAAGTTTAAATTACAACATGGGGCTGTTCTGAAAGAAGAAAAAAGAAGAAAAAGAAAAAAATAGGGCCTTCTCTTTTTCTTTTTTTTTTTTTTTTTTTTTTTTTTTAACAAACACGTAGGTCTTTTAATTAGTGAGATATGTGGTTTTAACTTCCTCTAATTTCTTCCATTTTATTCCTATAAACCTTTTGATAGTATAGTCTAGAGAAAGAAAGACGAAAAATGTATTAAAATTATTATAAAATATAGTGATAGTCGATCTAAGAATCCGAACGAGTTGACACAACAATAAGACAAGTGCAGGGCAATCCCGAGTTTGATTTCTCGGTGTAACAAGATCGTTTGGGCCATTGAGAGCACACTTCGGTCGATTGCACTAAGGTTACGTGGGATTAGTCAGGCAAAAGCCCAAATACCCACTAAAAAATGACAATCAATCTAAGGTGAAAAATAGAGTAATTTTATTAAAGCTCTATTTTTAAGATTTCACGGAAAGCTACCAAAATGTCAGGACGGACCTGCCTATGTCATGCCATTGAGTTGCACACTAATTGGTTGGGAACTTCTCTTTATAAAGAATCTCACTATGAGTCTAGACTCATAAGTCTAAATAAATTTATTAAACGAATAGATCTTAAACAAATAAGTCATGATCTTAGTCTTAGTCAATGTGTGATTGATAGGTGTATTACATATCGTCTTCCACCAGTCTTTAATTATCTTTGTTTTTATTTTTTCCTTTATTTTAGGAAAGACTTGTGCATTAAGTACTTAATTAATTAGTTAATTAATTATGCATGTGGTGCATTTCCAATAATTAACAGCTTGTTTTAAGTGGTTTTCATGTTATGGTTGGTACTAGTCTGGACTCATAAATATTTTTAGGGTAGTGCTAGGTGGACTCAAAAAGTCCGGACTCAAACAACCAAAAAGACATAAAGACCCTTAATTCAAATTCATTATTAGTGTTTGGAGGTAGAGGGTAATTAGGTCTTTTTACTTAGATAAATATCTTAAATTATTAATAAAAAATCTTTAAGTCCGGACTCAAAGAGTCCGAACAGATTTTTTGATATTTTTAATTTCAAAATTCGTTTATATCTGAGGGTGTCTAGCCAGCCTAGCCCCTCTCGATTTTAGTTCAATCAGCTTCTTAGCGTTCATGCTATTTTTACTACACAACAATATGTACTTTTTTTTAGTAAATACAATACAAAATAGTGACATATGTATGTTGGAATTCTAATATTGCACATAATATATGCAGACGCTTTATGTACACTCCAATTTATACAAAGTGTGCTATTTTTGTCAAAAAAAAAAAAAAAAGTGTGTACGTACTGCCACCAAATGTATTAGAAAAGCTCTTGATATGAATATATATAATTTTTCATGCCTACTGTATTTCTTCTAGGTTTTGAATGTAAATCCATGCACGCGTGTGTTTTTCTTTTTTAAAACACACGCATATGTGTTGTTTAACTGCATGTAAATTAATTGAATTTTATTTATTTATTTTATTAGTATTATTTTGATTTGGGTAGTGCTATATTTTGACTGTAAACTTAAGGTACGTTTCAAGTTTAATGCCAATATTAAATCTGACTTGGGTGCCACGCATGGCACCAAACATTTAAAGGGTGATATCTCAAAGCAACAGACAAGAACGGTTTAAAACGAGGTCTTGAGTTGGGAAATCTTCACTGAAATTGAGGTAACAACTAAGGCATTTGACTTCATAGACCTCCACATTTAATACAACTTAATTAAATTGTTCTCTACATGGCAGACAAGGTTGGCAAATTCAAGTAACCTTAAGACTAATACAATTGGTACCCCTTATTTTTCTTTCTTTTATTTACTTTACCTAACAGAACCTAAATGAGATCTTTAAATCTTGGCCAATTTCTAAGCCATCTTGATTTCATCCAAACTATTTTTTGGTGTTTGAAACTCACTGCTCTCAATATGTACATGGTATTGATTTCTTCAACTAATCCTAAATTATATAAAGACTTATTGGGTCCTTTTGGAAACTTACATGAATTAAGGATATTGACTTCATGCATTCACTTCCATATTTCTAACATCTAGATACATATATAAAGTTCTGTTTTTTCTTCAAGACCTTGACCTTCAGCTAAATTTCTCAAAAAAGAAAATACTTTTTTTAATCCACAATAAAAAAAAGACTCCACACATATATATTGTGAATTTTCCAACTATTAGTTCATGCTTTGTTGTTGTTTTTTTAACAAAAAACAAAACAAAAAACAAAAAACAAAACTCTATAGTGATTAGTAAAGCTATTGTTGAGATGTGTAGATCGAAATAATAGTCACACATCTGATAATTGAAACTTCATAATGAAGTACATAACTGATGATCTCTCCTCCACTAGTACTAAGGTCTTTGGAGATAAAATCCTCACATCTATGAGTTGAAAGGTGGTTAAAAGTTGAGGAACAATATCGGTATTGAGTGGAGATCATAGCCTTGTTGAGAAGCATCGAGGGCAGTAAGATGACCCTTTTTAAGCATCACCTGGTGTCCCAAAATGGTCAACCTAGCATCTCCCTATTCCAAATTGAATAAAGAGTAAATGACACCACCGAGGACGAACTAGTCATTACGTATGTGATATATTAATCCATGCCTAGGTGCTAGGTCGGTGGTGTAACACTAATTCATTAGTTACTTATAGTATAATGTGTTACAAATATAAAATGCCGATAAGGGCATGGTAGCTTAAGGTCAATAATATTAATTTTACAAGGGCACATCTGACTGCAAAGAATGAAGAATAGAAGCTTTAGTCAGGAATAGAAATGGGATTTTTGGATCTTGAGGAACTAAAAAAAAAAAAAAAAAAAACACCAAAAACCCATTAATCTATTGATTTAAGGGTCTTGAAGAATTTATCAGAGAATCTTCTTCATTGAATATAAATTTGGGCTTTCTGTGTTGGAATTTGTTTCACATAAAACAATTCAACAAAGACTATTAAAAAAACTGTTAACAATGAAGCTTGTTTTGTCTTTGATACAGCATGCACTGGTAGTAGTATTAGTAGAAGTGGTAAAAAACACTGTGATATTGAAAATCCCCATAAACTGCTAATATTGTAGTCTCTTATTGAGATCCCTTACTTTGGATTTAAACAATCCTTCAAGTGGCTTCAAGAAGTCATGCTTACAACTCAAGTGTTCACTTCACTTCAGTAGTTCACCATTGAAAATCAATTCTGTTTTCAAGTCCTTGACTTGGCTGTCTTGGGCTTCATCAGCTCCTCGCCAAGCCTCCGGGATCCTCGCAGAACACGCCCACCATTACACTCGCCCTGAAAGGGCGGCCGAAGCTTCGGGGGGTGAGGGTGAACTCCTTCTTGGGAAGCATAAAATGGCTTTGGACAAAGTGTTTTGTACTGTGAACTGAGTCTCTTCTTCAATTCAAGAAACTTGTGAGTGGAACTGAAGTTGTGTGCTTACATACAGTTCATAGTCTGAACTGTTAAAACTTAAAACTGTTATAATAACAGTTTGATCACCTGTTTGTTGTAATAAAAACTTTAAGCGGCGCTTTTGGGGATAAAAGAAGTCATGGATGACAGCAAGAATGAGCTCGATAAGCTCGACGAAGTGATGCTGCCCGGATTCAGATTTCATCCAACTGATGAAGAGCTTGTTGGGTTTTATCTGAAGAGGAAGATTCAGCAGAGAACACTTCCTATTGAGCTCATCAAGCAGCTTGACATCTATAAATATGATCCATGGGACCTTCCAAGTATGCTCACTCACTCATTCAACTTTACTGCTTTACTCAAATTAGTATATCAACTGTTTTTAGTGTCTCAAAAGTTTGTTTATCTTTCTTGTTTATGCAAGAAGAGCTGGCTACAACAGGAGAGAAGGAATGGTACTTCTACTGTCCGAGGGACCGAAAGTACAGGAACAGCGCAAGGCCTAATAGAGTCACTGGAGCTGGGTTTTGGAAAGCCACTGGAACTGATCGGCCGATTTACTCCTCCGAAGGGTCCAAGTGCATTGGCCTGAAGAAGTCCCTGGTGTTCTACCGAGGTAGAGCGGCTAAAGGTATTAAAACTGACTGGATGATGCATGAGTTCAGGCTGCCTTCTTACACCGATTCAAATGCGCCGAAGAAGGCCAACGACAAGAGCCACCCAGCCATTGTAAGGCTTGTTCTAGAGCTATTTTTGTGTCACCCCAGTTTTTGATTGATATATAAGAAATCATATATGACTTTTTTTGGTTCAACAGGATGCATGGGCAATATGCAGAATCTTCAAGAAAACCAACTCCATGGCGCAGAGAGCCCTCTCTCACTCTTGGGTCTCTCCTCCTCTACCAGAAGTCCTTGGATCTGAAATACTGAATTATGGTACACACTGCACTCAATTTATCTCGGAGAACATCTCTTGCACAACTGAAGCTGGATCGTCGATCCAAATTTCCCATAGCAACGACTTACAACAGTCATCTGCCGCTAGTTTTTCCCCTATGGATGTCCTGTCCTACCAGTCCATTAATCCTGTTATTTGCAAGCAATCACTGCCTTCAATTTCAAACGGAGACCTTCCCGTTGGCTTCATGTTTGCGCCGATTGATAATCAAACGGGTCCTGTGAAAAGCACAGTAGATGCAGCTTCCTTACTTGCAAATCTGTCCCCTTCCCTGCTTGGAGATATTAGTAAAGTTTCCGAGAGCTTTGACTTCGCTAGTGTGCAACAACATTTCAATGGCTTCCCCTTCGCTCTACCGCATGAATTACCAGGAAGTGTTAATTACGTGGAAGAAAAGATATGCTCAAGGAAGAACCCTGGCATATCGCATACCAACAACCACGGGGGAGCTGTTCGATCAGTTACTTTCCCCTTCAACTTGCCATTAGAGATGCCAGATGCATGGAAGCCCACTTTGCCATGGGACTCCCCTCCATGTCCTAGTGAGATGTCCACAAGCCATTCCACAAACAAATGCTATACTTGACATGTTTATATACAGCTTTAAC
Organism: Stephania yunnanensis; assembly: GCA_039657365.1. NCBI lineage: Eukaryota > Viridiplantae > Streptophyta > Magnoliopsida > Ranunculales > Menispermaceae > Stephania > Stephania yunnanensis. Next base: position 42,164,123 of record CM077589.1, on the reverse strand, counting down.
TGCTTAGGATTAAGAAAGTTGGATGTCTTTGTGGAATATATTGTTTACTGTATCACTGTACAGTTAGTTCTATTCAACTGTACACATGCATCAAATCTTTCATTTGCAGTGAACTCTCATCTTGTTTGCAAGGAGTGAACTGAGCTCAAGAATCTTAAAACCAACCAATTGTTCAAGCTCGCTGAGAACTTAGTAAGGATGAAGCATAATAACAATTTGAAAGCAATTTCTGTTTAATATCAGTTTGATAAATTTAAAACCCAAGGTTTTGGAAGGGCCTTGGAACCTTTTACAATTGCACTGAGCAGCTCACGTAGACTGAAATGATATTTCTCGCAATGCCAAATAAAAGAATAGTCATTTGAATACAGAAAGGTGATCAAATAACAATTGGTCCAAGAAGTCATTCCTGGTATGTTCTTAACCTCAAAAGAACTCCAACCAGTTTCTTTCTTCAAGCCAGCACTCTTCATTGAGTCTTCTAATGTTGAGGACTTCTTCCCATTCGCCAGCGTGAGCAAATATGTTCGAAAGTGAAATGTAAGCACCAGACTCACTAGGCTCCAATTCAAGAACCTTATTCGCCGCTAATCTCCCAAGCTCCACATCCCCATGTTTTTTGCAAGCAGCAAGCAAGGTCCCCCACACCAATGCATCCGGTTTGATAGGCATGCTATTAATTAATATTACAGCTTCTTCAAGTCTTCCCAAACGACCTAATAGATCGACCAGACAGGCATAGTGTCTTGCGCCTGGCTCAATTCCGAAATCTTTCTTCATTGAGTTTAGATGGTAATTGCCTTCTTCCAGCAAACCATTGTGACCACAAGCAGATAAAACTCCAACAAAAGTCACTGCATCAGGTTCTACTTCATGTTTTCTCATGAGCTCATATAGCTTGAGAGCCTCTATACCTTTTCCATGTTGAGCATAACCTACAATCATCGATGTCCAAGCAACCAAATCTGGGTTTTTTATCTGATCAAACACTTTATGTGACTTTTCGATATTCCCGCATCTTGAGTACATAGTAACAAGTGAACTTCCTACTGAAACATCTGAATATAAACCTGTTTTCATAACAAGCCCATGCAGTTGTGTGCCAATGAACAACTTCGTCAAAGTTGCAGCCATGACAAGAAGTGAAGAAATGGTGATGCAATCTATTTCTAAACCCGCAATCCGCATGTCGTGAAAGAGCAGTATAGATTCTTCTATTGACCCCTTCTGAGCATACCCTGACATCAAAGAACACCAGGAGGCCTGATCATTTTGAGGCATCATTTTAAATACACGTTTTGCAGAAAATAGAGATCCACATTTGGAGTACATAGTTATGAGTGCGCCGCCCACAAGGACATCTTCGTCAATTCCTGCACGAAGAGCATATCCATGAACTTCCTTACCCTTACGCTGGGATGAAAGAGCAGAACATGCTGTAAGAACGGCAGACAAGATCACTTGATCAGGCCGTATATCTTTGACAGGCATATTGATGAATAACTTTAATGCCTGCTTTGGACAGCCATGCTCGGCAAAACCAACAATCATTGACGTCCATGAGACCTCATCTTTGTCAAGTATTTCCTCAAAAACATTGTAAGCCTCCACTAAACTATTGCACTTAGAATACATAGTAGAAAGGGCACTTCCAACAGAAGCATCAAAGTTCATTCCAGCTTTAAAAACATTGCAATGGATTTGTCTACCCAAAGTGACATCATCAATAATACTAAGAACACTAGAACTGCAAAATTTATCAGGTCTCAAACCATCCCGACACATCTTTTTAAACAACTCAATTGTTCTTCCTAAATTTTGATTCTGAGCAAATCCAGAGATCATGACTGCCCAAGTTTCCAGATTCTTCGTACATTCCATCTCTCCAAACACCATCTCTGATAAACCAATTTCTCCTATTTTTGCGTATGTATTTATCAAAGAAGTCTTCACTGTGGAGTCGGAATAAAGGCCTGTTTTCATAGTCCAGGAATGAATTTGGATCGCCTCCCTTGACAATGCTGGTTTAGCACAAGCAGCAAGGACACTGGTAACAGTGTAGGAGTTAATTCCCACATTCACTTTCATCATTTCTTTGAAGAAACAAAGAGCAGATGCCGAATCATCCTTCTGAACAAAACCCGAGATGATGGCAGTCCAAGAAACTACATTCCTAAAAAGCATCCTCGAGAATCCTTTCACTGCTTCATTCATATCACCACATTTGACATAAAGATCAATAAGTGAAGTACCGACATAGACATCTTCTCCTACGCCACATTTAATCACCCACCCGTGAACTCTTCTACCAATCTCCAATTCTCCAAGTGCACCACAAGCAGTCAAAACACTCGGAAACGTAAAACCATTTGGCAAAGAGTACCCAGATATCATTCGGGAAAAAATATCTAATGCAACCAAATTCTCTCCATTCCTAACAGCCCCAGAAATTATTGCATTCCAACACACCACATTCCCACAAACACAATCTCGAAACACTTTCAAAGCATCCTCAAAAAGAAACCCTTTTGCGTACAAATCAATCATCCCACTCCGCACATACGGATCACTCAAAAGCCCTTTCCTCAACGCAAGACAGTACACCTGCTCGCCATTCTTCGAAGCTTGAGCCGCAGAACAAGCCGAAAGCACACTCCCATAAGTGAACTGATTCGGGTCGATTCCCGACGAATGCATTCGACAGAAAACTCTCCATGACTCCTCATATTGCGCGCTCCGGTTGTACCCGGATATAATGAGGTTCCAAGAGACCTCATTTGGCTCAGGAATTTCATCAAACAAGTGACCGGCATCGGCCAAGGTAGCAAATTCACAATAAACACCAATAAGGGTATTGGCCAAATAGATGTCAGAGTCGATAATCCCTGTTTTGATGCAGTTGGCATGAACAGATTTGATTTCTCTGGTACTGGGCTTATGAGTCTTGATGTGGTTGTTGAAGAAGTGAAAAAAGTTGGAGTCTTGGCTTTTAATATTTAATGGGTTGTTGGGAATGGCTATGGAGGTTATGAATCTAAGAGCAGAGATGGGAATGTAAGGTTGTAATGTTCGATTGAGGAGAGAATTCATTCGGTTTGTGAACATTACTCATTGTTTGTTCACGGCGAGAATTAGCGACGATTTTTGCCCAATTGAATTTAACTAGCCGTTAAAATAACGATAAGTCTAAAAAAACCGTTGCAGCAAGCTTTCGAGTTGTCAAGATGGCCGAGTTGGTCTAAGGCGCTAGTTTCAGGTACTAGTCCGAAAGGGCATGGGTTCGAATCCCATTCTTGACATCATAATAGATGCATATTTTAGTAGTATGATTTTTTTTTAGGGCCGCTAAGGGCACCCCACCATTTAATGAGGGCACCCAGTTAATGTGGGCACAAATCGATTTACCTAGGGCACCCAAAAATTAAACCCAAAATACCGAAAATGCCCCTCGTGCAAAAAACCCTCTCACCCACCCTCTTGCAAACCCCTGGGCACCCCACCACCACCACCACCACCACCCTCGTTCACCGAATTCCTGGTGGAAGAATTCATTTGTTTTGAACCGAGCAAATGAGAGGAATCCCCGAAATCGTGTTCTCCGTCCCTCGCCGTGTGTTTCTCCTTCGTTCTTCTAGGTTTCGCATTTTGTAGGGTCCGTTGTGTGAGTCGATTTCGTCTCCAAATTAGGGCTCGGTTGAAGATCGACAATTAAGTTACATTTGGTAGAGTAGATGTAATGTGTGGTAGAGTAGATGTAATGCGTGTGTGGCGGTTTGTTAAAATGTAAAAAAATTGGGAAATCGTGGTTCTCGGCCACACGAGCCGAGGCGTGTCAAGCCGTCTCGGCCTTGCCGAGACATAAGCTAATATTTTTCGGAACTCGCGGTCTCGGCCACGTAGGACCGGAAGAGTTAACCACGTATCGGTTGTACACTTCCGAGAGAGGTCTCCGTAGGCTCGGTCGTCATAGGACGAGAGTCGCGAATTGAAATGGTCAATTCATCTCGGTGGTGTTCAACCGAGACATTTAAATGGGACTCGGTTATACATGACCGATATATTGAAATACTTGTCGGTCATGGGTGACCAGAAAATATGGTTCGTTTCACGAACACCGCTTTGACCGAGACATCGAAATGGATGAATTTGAACATTACGGTTTCAAAAAAATCTCCGTAGTAGTCAAACTAACAATACAATATTGAAAATCCAAAGACGACAATTTGCACCGAACCTTAATTAATTATAAATCTCCGTAACATTCAAACTGACTATAAAAAGGGTCCATCCATAAGTAAACAACAATTACAACACAACACAACATTTGCATATACATAGAACATTCGGACGAATTGGCAAAATTTCTAAATGTTTAGCCGTCTAGGTACAACCTTACACCTACGGTGTATCTAAGTCTACAACAGGTATGGTGGCTTCATGATCAGCAGTTGCAATGGGCGCGATGTCTCGAAAAACGAATCCATCTCGCCAACCTTTGGCGCAGTCCTCAACGTACCGATCCCACGATGGATATAAGGATGGCAGCGGTGCATTCACACGCAACTGCACCTGTCAAAGTGAACAGTAGGTAGAACATAGAAGATATTGTCACAAACCCGATTAAGGGGGAAACAAAGCAATTCACAAAAAAATCATTGAACTTACCCTAACCCAATGGATATTCCTTTCATTCGCCATTGCAATGATAAGTCTGTTGTGCAGTGACGACGTTGGAGTACTACGTAGAGGTAGGAATGTGGAGGCACTCCCACGCGAGAGGTTGACGAGAATGACATTGAATGCGGTGGATACCAACAATCCCATGTCTGGAAGTGTCAACCATTCTTTGAAAGATGCCCCCTCTTGATTCTCAGGGCAATGCACCGCATTTCTTGACAGCTCGAAACTCGAGCCAAGCACTTCCCGCCATAGGTATTCATACCCGATAATCTCATCGTACATCCGTCTACGCACAATCCTCCACCCGTCCACGTCCGCGAGTCCAAGCCCGAGAGGCTATACACCTATATCCACGGTTCCCATCGGAAACCACATCGATAATGGCATCAACATGTGGCAACCAATCCGGTTCTAAGCAATGACTATAAGCCATGTTAGATCCACTTTGCGTGCGTCGACCGGCACGACGCATTTGTGGAACCTTGCATTTCTTACGCCTAGAAGCTTTTGTGGAGTGGGAGGACTCAAATCCGATTGGAGATTGGGGTGCCTCCCCACCTGGGGTGCCTCCGGTTGGAGACCCGGTGTCCTCACACCCGCATCCTCAACTTCCCGCTCGCACTCCACAAAAGACGAAGGTGGACTAATCTCCCCGAAATTTGCTCACTTTCACTCCTCCCCCGCATCCTCAACTTCCTCCTCCCTCTTATCCAATCTTCCCGCGGTGTCGTGATTGTGCCTCCCACAAATCACAGTGACATACCATAAGGAGTCGGCATTCTCCTTGACGTTAATTTGGAAAGGGCATCCACATTTCTTCGTACTTTGTGAGTCCTCGCCTTTTCATCATTCCTTGATTTCTTTAAAATTTTTGCCGCTTTCCCCTTCCCAACTCTCTGAGCCAGTCCCCTATATGTCCCAGACCTGTCACAGGCAATTTTCACCCTTCCCCTTCGCTTAACGCCCCCGGCATCCGAGCGCTTCGTTACTAACACAAACTTGTTCTCGCCACCAATCAGTTGAAGCCATGAAATTGCCGCTTCTCGAGAGGGAATGGCTTAGAAGGTGTAAAAGTGTCCTTATAGTCTGGAAAATTACAAGATAACGGCATTACCTGCAATACAAACAGTGTAACATTATAATCAACCAAAATGTACAGCACAATCACAAAAAAACCCAAAAAAATCGGTTCTCGGTTGTACAGTGCTGAAACTTTCTTCATAGTCTCGTTTACGTGAGACCGAGAGTTACCAGTACCCTCGGTCGTTCCAAACCGTGACCTACCCTAAACATCTCGGTCATCTGAGACCGAGACGTAACCATACATCTCGGTCCTGCGAGGCCGAAAGAATCGCGCACCCAGACAGATACTTCGGATAACCGCAAAAAAAAAACACAAAAACATTTGCAACATTACCTCAAGGACGACCTCCTCTGGCACCGAAGCATTACGATCCTCCATTATACAGTGGAAACAACTTCGGATTTGAAGAAATTACCAAACCCTACGTTGACAAACAAATCATCATTTTCACTGTTATACGCAACTAAACAGTTCACAAAAACCCGAAAATGGTTGTCAAACATTGTTACCTCGCTGTCGGACGAGCAAGAATCGATCAGCTCTTCGCCAAACGCAATGTGGCTGTGGCTTTGTGGTTGACGCTTGCTGGTGGGGTGCCCTAACTCCTTGTCGAAATGGTTTGTGGGGTTTGAACCATTATATATATACAGGGGCAAAATGGTCTTTTCCATTTTTGCTGGAATTTTTACAAATTAACTGGGTGCCCTCATTAAATGGTGGGGTGCCCTTAGCGGCCCTCTTTTTTTTCCTCTTCAAATACCCAAACAATAATCTTAAAAGAAACACGTCTGTCAAATCAAAACAAAACAACGACAACAAAAACAATATAGCTTCAGTTCCAAATTAATTAATTAAAGTCGATTAATTCTAACATTTTTATTATTTTCGATTTAGTGCAATTGATGATAAGTTTTACAAACCATTTAAATCTCTTATATGTGTTTCAAGTTAACTTAGGTTTACGCTTACCTCGTCAAATTTCTTCGCTTTTTATTGAGTTAAATTTTTTTAGTGGAAATATTTGTAGATCATTTTTGCAAGCGTCCAAACCATAAAAACCACTATTCCCTAATATTTGTGTTAATTGGTGTTTCTCCTACTTTTTTTGACTTATATATTTTTTATTACATCTTTATAAGTTTTACTACACATGCACTTGAGCATCAATTTTGTTACGTTCATTTTATGTAATTGTTGTTACTTTATTGCCCAACATTCACTTTCATAAAACATAGATGGCCTAATTGTGATCCTAAAAAACTTTTGTTTTAACTTGAAAAGAATATTTCAATTACAGATTACACTTATGGTAGTCATCTATTTTTTTTATTCAACTTGAATTATATTTGTAACATTATTCTCAATATTGTCATTATTTTGTATAATTGATCCTATATATCTAAAGTAAGAAAATAATTCACTTTAAGAATTTCTACTTTTCATAATTTTACCACTCCATCACTTTGATGTTTAGTATTTTTAAACATGATGGCAATACAAATTATAAATTTGGATCTTCTAATTTTTGTGAGCATTCAAAGACATATCTATGATAGGACAAACTGCCTTGTAGAAGATATAAGTTCGAATCTTGCAATTTTTTGAGACATTCCAAGATATATATATATATATATTGTAGGGAAAAAAAAAAAAAAAATCTAAGTTCACATGTTAAGTCCTAACTTATTAAGAGTCGTTCAAATAAAATTGCTAAGCATAGGAGACCTTTTCTTTTATATCTAACCATTCCCACTAGAGATAGTCAGATGCTTAACACCCCAACTTGAGAGAAACAAAGCGTAACATGTTGTTGTTGTGTCTTTTTAATCTAGTAAACAATCCAATGATGTTCCCAATAGTGGGTGAGTGCTCTGCCCGAGCTTAATTTGGACAAGGGAAGTCATTCAACCATTCGAAATTTCGCTACCTTTATAACCTCAGTTGAGGTTGTTGAATCAGCGATTTCGAACAATCTCATGAACGCTGATCCCGCACCCTTCAAACAACTGCATGAGTCACACCTTGATGTCCCAGTTAAAATACTCATCGATCAAATACAAACTACCATATATCATGGGAGCATGACCTTGGTACTACATAGGACCATGTAACCCTGTAAATAGCATCTCCAGTAAGAAATAACTTAGCACAATTGAATATCAAGTAGAGATGTCATACATCCTTACCAAGTTCAGAGATAAATTTGATTCTAGCAGTACTTATGAAGTGTCAAAATAAACAAATAAGCAATTAACACAAGCTTGGCAATGAAACCACGACAAAGTGAAATAAAACCCCAACAAAAGGTACGATTCAACACACAAAAACAAGCTTCAACAACTTTCTTTTTGAGCATTTGTCATCGTCGTCTCCTAAATCCAAAACTTCTCTCTAAAATAATAGTAAACAAGGCCAGTATTCCCATATCTCAATTTAGCTCTTGCCGGCCGTCTTTTCCTTGGCCTTCTGGATCTTCAAGACCTTCTTCACAATCTTTTGTTCCTCAACCAAGAAGGCTCTGATTATCCTACAAAACAAACGTAGATTTTCAGCAATTTTAACATACACAACTATCTGCCATAGCCACCATGAACAATGGCAAATCATAAGCAGACCAACCTTTCCCTGACGGCGCTGCCAGACAGCACTCCACCATAAGCACGATTAACTGTCCTTCGGTTCCTAGCCAACCTAGACCTCTTGTATTCAGCAGGTCTCAGATGAGGAATCTGAAAAGCACATGTAATCAGAACAGGGAGCACCATATTGATTAAGTTAATGCAGATGTTATTAAATCTGAAGACGAAGAAAGGCATTCATAAGTATTCTGGCATCTTTCACTCACAAGTGCAGTAAAAATGGTGTTCAAGGAAGCTCAATAAGTTAACATCCATCTTTGACAAGCTCTCAAGAAACTTCTTTCATTTTGCTTTCAATAACTAATAGAGTTTGGTTAAACCAAACCCTATTTATGTTGTAACAAACCCTACTATAAGTTCACCCCATCTATTTAAAAAAAAAAAATTTGAATTTGCAATTTTTTTAAATTACCCACCTCCTAATTTCTCTCTCACACACACCTCGCACTAATAATTTAGGAAGATTGCATTATTTTTTAGGATGAGTATATAAACTTATTTAAAAAATATGTGGATAAACTTATCAATAGGGGTTATTACAACATAGGCAGTGTTTGGTTTAACCAAACCCTAACTAATATGCAAATGTACTATACACCATTACAAAATAAGTAAAGCTAGAGCCTAGAGGATATGATATCCTCGAAGAGACTTTATCATACAAAGAAAGTTAACTATGCAGTTGCTAACAGTAGTTACAAAATAAAAGCAAGGGCTCAAACATGATATAATAAGAAAAGAAAGATTAACAAAGTATTTTGCAAGGTATGATTAGTTCAAAACAAAATATTTGCGTAAGCTATGACTCTATTTGGTTCAGCTTATGCACTTGCTTATCGCTGACCAGGCATTCAATACACAACTTTTGTAACGTTTGGATGCATTTTATGTTTTTTGCAATTGGTTGATGTGGCTCTGATATGGCAACCAAAAATACCATAACCACTGCAATTCTCAAAGGCATCTCCCTATATGCTTTTTGCTTTTCATAAGCACTTATCCACGTCATCAAAACATAAACTAAAATCAAAAGCTGAACCAAACAAGCCTATATATTGAATGAAAAAGCAGGAAGATAAAAGAACATAGCCCAAGAATATATCATAGATCCATGATAGCGACAGTTACAATAATAGAAAAAATAAACTCGTTCTTGTTTATAATCCATTTGACATGCTTGAATCCATCAATAATAACATCCACAACTGTCAAAAATAAAGCTGTAATGAAAGTAAACTATGGCACACACCCATTACCTCAAGATCAAAGCATCAATAGCAATCAAATTACGAAATAAACTTTCACAAAAATAATCCTTTAATATTAATCATATAGAATCAAAACATGGCACAAATGGAATTCCAAATTGCAAAAGTATTCAATAATCATAAACTACAGAAATTGGGAACTTAATCATTCATCTTCCCTAGTCTCTTTGGAGACATCTGATAAAATCATTCATATTCCCTAGATTTTGTCACCACTCGCCATCACGAAAAGAGAATTAAAGTAAAACCCAATGCAAAATCCTTTAGTGGCTAATTGTAGCCTCCTCTACATTACATGATTTGAAGTGGGAAGAAACGGCCTTCAAGGCTTTAACAGCAAATACTAAAAGTTGAAGTAGAAATTAATGCATCTCAGATACAACAGTTCCGAACACTTCATCCCAAATATCATTGACGAAATGTCCAGACTAACATAATCCTCTAAAGAAACGAATATTGTTAACCGTTCCGCATTACGTTTTTATATTCATGACTATTCCTACAAGGCCCTTGCATAATCGGCCCGGCATATCTCATTGGCCCGAGCAAGGATATCACATCAAGGAATCGAAATCGAGGTCGTGCGCTTAACTCACACAACCCAGCCTTCGCTCTTCACGTTGTGGCAACCCGACCGGGTTATTGGTCAGAAACATTATAGTAATAACAGTAATGAACAACTAATCCCAACCGAGCATCGTCGAACGAATGATCTCAAACTTTTATAGTTATGGTCTCATACCATGGATAAGAGGTTTCATGAATAAGACATAAAACAGTAGACTATTAGATCCACCAAAATGAAAATATCAACGGCACTGACTGCTCATCAAGAGAAAACCCTTGTTCTTAAGTCATCCTTTTCGACATTCTTGTAAACAAAATACAATATTTCAATTACGAGAACACTTGAGATTGCAAAGAAAGCATAGAGAGATGAAGAAAGAAAAACATACTCCTTGGATTCTCTTTCCAGTGACGGGACACTTGGGTCCGCTCGCTCTCTTCTTGGTAGTCTGGTAAACCAGCTTTCCACCTAATAAACAACAACAACAACACCAAATCTTCAGATCCGAACAACATCGCCGATTCAAACGACACAATGTATTAGGGTTTCTTTACCTGGGGTTTTGACGACCCTGTTCTGGTTGGATTTGGTAGCATAGCTGTGGCGCTTGCGATACGTCAGCCTCTGAACCATTTTCGCTTCTTCTTCTCCTGTGGAGTTCGAGGGGTGCTCTGGTTGTCTTCGCCTCCACCACCGCTATTTGAGTTTTGTGAGGGTTTTGCCTTATAAAAGAGATGGGCTCGGTGCCCTAGATCCTACGGCTGTCACTCCTCGTCTTGGACGCTTCAGATCAACTGGGTTTTTAATAAATTTAGGTTATTTTGAAAGTGCTTTAGTCCTTGGTGAATGAATAGAGTTTTTCGGACGTAACTTGTAAAATTGTTTCATTCAAAATAAAATAAAATAAAAAAATGTTGAAACTACCTTGAGATTTTTTTTTTTTTTTTTTAAGTAAAGTTGTTATAATTTGTTTTTTTTTAAACAAAAAGTGCTAATTATAGCAAACTAGATAAAGGATAAATAATTGAGATGGTCATCCAAACTTTATAATGTGTAACAATTTAGTCATTTAGGTTACGTTTGTAATAATATAATCAATCAACTCTGCAACCTTTTTTTTTTTTTTTTTGACCAAACTCAATTTTACAACTTGTAATATATTAATCACCAAACTTTGCAATTTGTAACATAAAAGTTACTTATGATATGTTTTTAAATTTGAGGTCCAGTGAGAGCGCACACGTAATATTGCACACAAAAGTCAATAAACTTTGTGTAAGAGAAGAGGCCACTAGATGCCACATGTGTACTCTCATAAGCCCTCCAAACAAGAATCCATCGAATGATTGCTTTTATATTGCAATTTATATAGTTTAGTGACTAGTGTGTTATAACTTGCAAAGTTGAGTGATTGTACTGTTACAAATATAAGTTCAATGATCAAAATATTGCAAATTATTATAAAGTTGGATGAACATGGATGTAATTTACCCAACCCATTTCATATATAATTAGTGATTTGTTGAGAGTACGAAGGTCACTAATTCTTGATCCCTCCATATAGTTTTTTGTTACAATATAGTTTCTAATTTGTGATTTCTTCCGATTTCTCCAAAACCCTAAAAAATTCTCTTTCTTATTCTTGGCTCTTTTTGTAATTTTAGTTTTTGAGTAATGCAAGAGTACTCAGGTGATATTTTCTTTTTTGTTTGACAAATAAAACATATTTGATTAGATATGACATTGGTGAATAGTTCTTTCCATGTTGCAATTATCATATTCAACATTGACACAAGTCGAATATTCAACTCTACATTTTCATTTTACGATTGTGTGTTAATTTGCGCATGCAAACTTGGGTCGATAGTTAGTTGAGATTTTTTTATTAAAATAAGTAGTTCTTTCCTCGTATGAAGTTTTAAATTTTTTTCTCTAGTTAAAATTTTTTTTCTTCTCTTGTTGGAAGTTGAATTTAGAGTTTGTAGACAAGCAAATGAGGCTGCTTAAGTAATAACGTAGCCTTGTACATATGCTAACAAATGACTAAATCTATGAAATTAACTTTTTAATTTGGTAGCTATGGTTGTACATAATGTTCTTTGTGTTGAAAAAAAATATAAATACAACTTTTTTTAATAAAAAAAAACTTTGTGATTTCTTTCCTTTTTTGTCAAATTGTGATTTCTTTCCTTTTTTGTCGAATTGTGATTTCTTTCCTTGCAATCAAACTATGACTTATCATGCCGTATATTAAAAAAAAAAAAAAAAAAAAAAAAAACACATCTATATTGTGTTGTTTTTGAGAAGTAGTTAGTCCATATTATAATAATAAATGAATCATGAACCTCGATCATTGCTAGATCAAGTTAATTCTAAAATTATACTAAAAGAAATAATTACGCAGAATAAAAAGTTACAAAAATTTGACACAAATTGCTATGAATTTCAATATTTGTTAAGAAATAAATAGTTAATTTTGAGGCATCAAAAGTTAAAATAAAATGACAGAGTAAAGTTGATTTTTAATATTTTTTAATACATGCTTCAATAGATTGTTCTTAATAGCACTTTTTTGTCAGATTATAGCACTTTTTAATTATACAAATGACCGATAGTTTGATAATGATTTCCAAATCCCCCTAAAAAGCCAACGTTCAAGATTAGATTTCAAATTTAGTAAAGTTGATTTTCAAATCCCTTAGAAACCAAGCCTTTATATATATATATATATATAGAAAAGAAACAAACCAACTTATCTTTGCCCATTTGCTCCTATGGGACTCGAACCCAAACCTTCTTCTAATAATAACACATATCAAATTATTAGACCACCCAATTAGTTGGTTGCGGTGTTCTTAAATTTTCTCAAGCAAAGTTATTACTTGCAACCATTTTTATAACAAGTTTATTGAACAATCTCATTCCTAATTCTAATTCTACCTTTCCCTCTTCAACTCCAATATTTTGATTTTTGAGAAGTTTATTGAATAAATCTCAATCTTTCATCTAATAACACTACATATCAAACCATTTTTTATTTTTTCCACATATTTTGATTTTTGATTTTTTTAAATAATTCTACTTTTCCTAAACTTGGAGTCTGAGCATTATATATAACAAAATGCAGATTGATTACGATAAGCTCAAACTACAGTCTGGTTGTGGTGTAGAGCCTGCTGTAATGACATATGACTGAAGACTGACTGCGGAAGAAGAAAATAAAAAAGAGAAGGAGAAATTATATTTTCTTTCTATGTGTCTGAATACATACACCTCATTTTATAATCATATATGGGAGATAAATATTTAAATTACAATATCAATGACTATATTCTTGGCAGCCAAATGGAAACAAATCAGGAAAAGATCATGGAAACAAATCATGGGAGGATCTTCAACGGTTGGTGATTGATGAGCTGGCTGATGTGTCAAGTAATAGCCCACGCAAGCTAGAGTATACATGTTTTATATGCCCAGCTTGGATAAAAAATGTATGAAAATTGTAGGATATGTAGCCTTAGTGAAAACATTAGCCGACTAATTTGTAGAACTGACTGACATGAGATGGATGAGATGGATGAGACCAGCTTGATACCTCTTACGATAACATGATAATCAATTGCAATGTGTTTTGTACACTCATGAAACACTGGATTTTTCACAATGTGAAGGGCCGAAACATTATCATAATAAATTACAATTGGGTGACAGTGACGGACTTAAAGATCATCAAAGAGTGACGGACTTAAAGATCATCAAAGAGAAAATGCAGCCACTGAATTTCACAAGTAAGTGAGGCAAGTGCGCGATACTCAACTTCAGAAGATGAGCGTGAAATGATACTTTAATTTTTTTATCTCCAGGAGATGAAGGAGCTACTAAAGAACACATAATAACCGAAAATTGATATGTGCATTTCAGGGCAGGTGGCCCAATAAGAATAAGAAAAGCCTTTGAGCTTTAGATCATTCTTGGAAGGAAAGAAAAGACCTTGCCCTGGAACCCTTTTGATGTAACGAAGCACATGGTGCACTGCTTTGAGATGATTATCCATAGGCTTGTCTAAAAATTGAGAAAGTTGTTGAGTTGCATAAGAGATATCAAAATGACTGGTAGTCAAGTAAAGAAGCTTCCCAATCAGACTTCGATATTAATGATTGTCAGTCAACAGTTCACCGGTTGTAGCTATTTGCGGCTCTCCAACTATCATTGGTGATTTAGCTGGTTTACAGTCTATGAAACGAGTATCCTGCAAAATATCAAGATCATATTTTCGCTAGCTAAGATTGATACCAATAAATGTTTGATTGATCTCAAGACTAAAAAAATATTTTAGAGGTCTAAGATCTTTGATATGGAAAACACCATGGAGAAACGTTTTGATACGTTGTATCTCAGCAACATTATTTCCAGCAAGAATGAAATCATCAACATATATGAGTAATGCAGTGAATTTGCCATCAATATCATGATTAAACAACAACGAGTCAGAATGTGCTTGTTTATAACTTTGTTGCAGCAAGGCTTCAGTCAGCTTGGCGTTCCACTATCGGTCGATTTGTTTTAAGCCATATAGTGATTTATGAAGTCTACAAACACGATTTGGTTGATCTATATGGAACCCATCAGGCAACTTCATGTACACTTCCCCTCCTAAGTTAGCATAAAGGAAAACATTGTTGATGTCCAGCTGTTCTAAGAACCAATGCTTGGTCATGCGAAAGAAGCGCTAACAAAGCGATGGTAGTCATATTTGTGACTGGTAAAAAAAGTTTCAAGATAGTTAATTGAGGTAATTGTTTAATCTTTGATGTTATAGTTGTTTGTAATTTCATGTTCGTACACTTGCTAGGGATGATAAATATATTCTATTGTAATAATCTTCATTTAATTGTGTTAATGTCATGTTTCATAATCCCAGTGCTGAAATAATGGATAAGAGTTGGATATCTTTAGTTGATCGAAATTCTCAAGAATGTATGGATGGGTACGAACAATTTTTAGATTTCGCTTATGCCAATAACGGGACAAAGGAAAAATTTATTGCCCATGCAAGGAGTGTTGCAATAGATTTTTAAAGTCAAGAGAAAATGTTAAAGGACATCTTATTTTAAATGGATTCTTAAATCATTACAAAAATTGGATTTATCATGGAGAATCTAATACTCCTTCAGATTGTTATGAAGATAATGAAGAAAGACATAAATCGTTTCATGATGATATGATTGGAATGGTACATGATGCATTTGGGATTCCTAATATTGATGATGCGAGACTGGAAACTCGAGTGAATCTACACAAGTGTTTGGACCTAATGAAGAAACCAAATCCTTTTTTAACCTTATAAAAGATGCGAGAACAACCATTATATCCAGGATGTGAGAAATTCACTCAACTTTCATTCATTGTACGGTTGTTGAGCTTGAAAGTAATGAGTGGTTGACATGAGATAAGTCGTTTACTTTGTTGCTTGAGTTGTTGATAGAAGCATTTCTGAAAGGCGTCCGATTACCTAATTCATATTACAAAGCAAACAAAATGACCACGGATTTGGATTTTACTTATGAAACATGGGATGCATGTCGTAATCATTGTATGTTGTTCAAAGATGAAAATAAGGATATTGGTGAATGTGTTATTTGTCATGCATCAAGGTATAAGGAAGATGATTCTAATGACCCAAATACAAGTAAAAATACAATTGCAAATAAAAATGGGGAAAACGAGTTGACTAAACAAGTGAGATATTTTCCATTGAAAGCTAGATTGAAAAGATTATTTATGTCATCGAAAACATCTTCACTAATGACATGGCATGCAAAAGAGCGAATTGATGATGGTGTATTGAGGCATCCTGCAGATTCTCAAGCTTGGAAGGTTTTTGATACAAAAAATTCTTCATTTGCTAGTGAAATACGAAATGTAAGACTTGGACTAGCAACAGATGGATTTAACCCATTTAGGAATATGTCGTTAGTTCATAGCACTTGGCTGTTGTATTGATGTGTTACAATTTGCCACCTTGGTTGTGCATGAAACAACCATTTTTGATTTTATCAACACTCATTGATGGGAAATATGGACCAGGGGATAAGCTAGATGTATTCATGCAACCACTTATTGAAGAGTTGAAAGAACTATGGAACGAAGGTGTACTCACATATGATGCATCCACAAATGAAATGTTCAAACTTCATCTTTGCATTGTTGTGGACCATTAGTGATTTCCCCGCTTATGCTTATCTCTCGGGATGGAGCACCAAAGGAAAGTTTGCATGTCCTTGTTGCCATATAGAAACAAAATCTCAATGGTTGAAGTATGGTGGTAAATATTGCTTTACAGGACAGAAGATTTTTACCTATGGATCATAAGTTTCGGAGGGATAAATTTTTTGATGGGAAGTGGGAGTGGGATAACGCGCCTAACCATTTTGGGTAGTGGGGTGTTACATCAGCTAGATAAGTATGAGATACTTACGAGTATAGAAAAGAAGATCTTATGAAAAAAATTAAAGTAAGCAGCGGTGTTAAAAGACGAAGAGAAGAAGATGAGGAGCCTGTCATTGTCAAGAATAAGGTGCATAGTTGGAAAAAAAAGAGTATATTTTTTGAACTTCCGTATTGGGAGTATAATTTGATGCGCCACAATCTGGATGTGATGCATATTGAGAAGAATGTTTGCGACAATGTGCTTTTTACATTATTAGGTGTGGATGGAAAATCTAAGGACGGTTTGAATGCAAGACGTGATTTGCGGGAAATGGGTATTAGAAAACCTTTACATGTTCAAAAAAGAGCTCTAATAAATTCTATATACCTCCAAAGACGATTTTCAATGAATAAGAAAGAAATAACTATCTTTTTAGAGAGATTGAAGAGTGTGAAAGTGCCAGATGGGTATTCTTCAAATATTTCACGATGCGTCAATGTTAAAGAACGTGTTATTCGAGGTCTCAAAAGCCATGACAACCATATTCTCTTACAACAATTACTTCCTTTGGCTATTCGAGGAGTGTTGCCAAACGATGTTGTTGCACCAATTATTGAGTTAAGTCATTTCTTCAAGCAAGCTGTGGTCTAAAGTTAATAGACTTTCGATTTAAAGGTTATTGATGAACGTATATCACTTACGTTATGTCATTTAGAAAAAATATTTCCCCATCTTTTTGATGTCATGGAACACTTGCCGAGTGCATTTAGCTCAAGAAGCAATGGTTGCGGGAAATGTTCAATTTCGATCAATGTATCCGATTGAGAGGTTTTTACTCCGCTTAAAAAATATGTGCGGAATAGAGCTCATCCGAGAAGGTTCTATTGCAAAAGGTTATTTGATGGATGAGTGTATGAATTTTTGCTCAAGATACATTGACGAAAATGTGGAGACAAAAATGAATAAAGCACTTCGAAATTATGATGGTGGAAATGACGGTGGACAACCATTTGGAAAAGAAGAAGTAGTATTGCTCGACAATATCACATGGGTCCAAGCCCATAGATGTGTGCTTGTTAATATCGATGAGGTTTTACCATTTCAAAGGTAAATAAATATCTTAAGTTTTTTTTTAATATTATTATAGTTACTATAATAACTAATTTTATCTATTATGATGTTAAGTATGCACCTTGAGGAGCTTGCAAGAGAAATGTCAAGTGCATCAGAACGCACTATTAGAAAAAGACACAATGAAACATTCCATACATGGCTTATGAATCATGTAAGTAATATTTATTCATTTTTTGCTACTCAAATAATATGCTTTCAATGTATATTAATGCAAATATGAATCAATTTAATTTATAGGTCCACAATTTGCGAACGTCGTCAGATGGAACACTTCCAGAGGAAGTTGAAAAGCTTGCAAATGGCCCTAGTAAATATGCTCGAAGATTTAAGGGGTATATAATAAATGGTATGCGTTTTCGCATAAAAGAAATCGACAATAGAAGAGCAACCCAAAACAGTGGTATATATATGGACGCAGGTACCATGAGTTATGCCAGTATTAATGATAAGAATCCACGTTGGGGAGAAGTCACTTACTATGGAGTGCTCACTGATATTTTAGAGATAGTGTACCCTACCAACCTCAAGTTTGTTTTGTTCAAAGGTGATTGGATTGACTATAAGACTGGGAGGAAAACAGATGATTATAAATTCACCTTAGTGAATTTTAATCGTCTTCTATATCGGAATAATCAAATTGGAGATGAACCTTTTATTTTGGCGGCTCAAGCGAAACAAGCTTTCTATGTGAGAGATCCTACAGATCCCGATTGGAATGTTGTTGTCAAAGTGACAAGCGAGAGATGTTTTTGATAATATTTCACAAATAGAAGATTGTGAACATCAACAATTAGCTGGAAAGAAAAGTGGAGATGACGGTAATTTCGTATGCGTGAGACATGATGTCAATGGAACTACAATAGAAGTAAACAATGTTGAAGATTGAGAAGAATGGATTGTGCATGAGTATTCATAAAATTCTTATGTACCATATTATGAAAGTTAGTGAGTCATTATTTTGCTAACTTTGATTATTGTCACTCAATTTATTATTTTTCATTTTCATGATGACTTGTTCAACCTTATAATTATCATCATTTCAGGTCCATGGCTCGTGGAAAGTCTTGAAGAGAACTATGGAGGATTATCTCAATTCAAAAGAACAAGCACAAGTTGAACAATCGCATGAAAGTGATAGAACAAGTGAAGCGTTGATGCATTCATCCGATGAAGGTAAAATTTTGAATTTTGATATTGAATATTTATTATATTACACACACTATTTCTAATTAATTCTGCATACAGAGGAACAATCAATTACAACAACGAAGAAAGGTAGAGGTCCATTTCGTCAATTCGTATTTGGGGGTCAGGAAATAAGTTGAAGTACGCAATTTAATGACTTCATGCAACCTATTGGAAAAACCTCAATTAAATTCTCAACGCAATTAGGCATCATGGCTAGAAATGGGTCTTTAGTACCATTAACGTATGAATCATGGAATGATGTGCACGAAGAAAATAAGAATGTCATTTGGCGTGAGAATGTAAGGTAAGAAGATAACTATATAAATGAAAATAATATATTATTTGTATAATTGGTTTGAGTTTGAGTTTCATAATGTTTAAGTACGGGATAATCTCGATGCCCCACTTGAGTTTCGCGAAAAATGTTTAGAGAAAGTTGCCAATACCGGAGATCGTGGAAGCATACATTAAAAGTGCATTACGAGAAGCACAAAGATGATGAAGATATTCTTACTCGAGTGCACGATGAGCGTGTACAAGATGAACAATGGCCAATACTTGTGAGGTATTGGACGAAGATGAAGTTAAGGTACAAATCAAAATTCTTAGTCTTGCATTTGATTTCAACTCATTTAAATAATTCCATCACATTGGATACAATGCTTCCTTTGATTCAATTACCTTAAGATTTTGTAGATCTTTGAGTTAGTTTTTAGAAATGAATAATAAGTTGGATTTCAATTTAATTCATTTTTATATGTGTAATAAGTATTTTAATATTGATGCAGAAAATTGCTAAAGGAAATGCTGAAAATAGAAAACAAAAGACTATTTGCCATCGAACAGGTCGCAAGTCTTTCGCGAACGTACGTCATAAGGTAATCGAGTAGGTTCTTACAAAAATTTTGAGTGTTCTCTATTTTTTAAAGATAATCATTTCTCACTTGACAATTTTATCTTTAAGAGAGAAAATAAGGGTCTACCAACAGACCGCGCTTCAGTATGGTTAACAGCTTATTATAAAAGGGCGGGAGCTAGATCGAATGAAGATACAGAAGAATTCGCGGTAAAAAATATTTATTTCTTCGTAACTAGTAATACATATTTAATTAGTTTAAATCATAACAATTCATTTCTATGTTAATATCAAATTTTATGTTTAGTTGCAATTGCAAAATGAACTTTCACAAATTCCCGAGTCAGAGCAAACGGCGGAAGTTCGAGAGAAAATTTTCAAAAAGGTAATAGGAGATGAAAAACGCGGGCGTGTGCTAACTTATGGTCATGGACCCTCATTTAAAGATGTGTTTGGGAAAGATTCCGAATGTCCGGCAGATATTGCAATACGGAGAGCACAAGAAAAGGCAAATGCTACAAATGAGCTCCTTCGCGAGGAACTTGCTGCGACGAAAGTAAATATTTCATTAATTTTGGTTGTTTTTTTATCATTTTTTCCATGAATCTAATACGACAATCTATTACAAATTTATTGTTTATAGACAAACATGCAGTCACAAATAGATAACATATATGTATGTTTGGAGAAAGCTGGAATTCAACTGCCTATCAATGTCAATCAAGTAATTCATCGACATTATTGTTGATACTTGAAGTTTATTAATTACGTTCTAATTACAAACGAGACAATTAATTGATTTTTTTGATTACATGTCAGAATTCAGATGTTGGAAGCTCACATAGGCCTCATGTTCAAACATCTTCTCATGATGGATGTTCTGCTGCTCGTTGATTATTCAAAAGTGAACGATCAAAAAGGTAATAATTTAAGTTTTGCTAGAATATCTTAAGTAATTACCTCCATGTGACCAACTTAAGAACATCCACGTCATGATTGTTATTTTGCTAGAATATTTTTTTATTTATATAAGGGTTTAAGTGCAATTACTTTTATATGCACATTGTTTATGGATTGTGAAGGTCACCCAAGAGGGGGGGTGAATTGGGTTACCGAGTAGTTATTGCCCTTTTAAAAACTTTATGCGCAATTTACAACTATGATGTATATATAACCTATGCAAGTAAAAGAAATGCAGGAAATATAAAATGACACACGATTTATAGTGGTTCGATCCAACGATCTACATCCACTACCTAACCTCCCAGGTTAGGATTTCAACCCCACTTATATTACCAATAAGTGTTACAACCTAAGCCTCACCTAGGATTTTCCCACCTAGCCGCAACTAGGATTTTTTCCCACCTAGCCTCAACTAGGATTTTTCCCACTTATATAAAATGTCTTTGGATTTGTGAGCTAAAGAACGACCTCAAAGATCTCTCTTTTGCTTCTACACAAAATCAGATTTCTTCTATGTAGATCTTTGGTTTTTGAGTGTAGATCTTCTTCTTGTTTTAAAACCAAGTTTGTGGTGGTTTTATAGTGGTAGGAATTCCAATATAGCCGTTTATAGCCGTTCTAGGAATCGAGAAAATCGAAAATTCAAATTTCAAGCTTGATTTCCAAAAGTCGAAATTGCGGGCGAGTGCAATTAGCGCTAATCGTGGCTTAGCGCGCTAATGACATTATTAGCGCGCTAATGACATTATTATTAGCGCTAGCTGAGGACTTGAATAATTATTCGTCCCTTTGTGTTAGCGACCCTTAAACTTGTCGGGACCTAACCAACCCTTATATAACATGTTATACATGTTTATTATGAGTCATTAAGCCTATTTGGGTGGTCCGGATATTTTTACAAATCCCGAAAACGAAAATTCATGATTTCATAATGTATTAGGGGCTTTTCTGCAAATTTGCAGTTTTCTTTTTGAATACCTTTGAAAAACGAGTTTTTCTTTTTCGAAAACATTTATAATGAACTCTAATATGCAAATAACCGTTCACACAAGGTTTCACATTGTTTAACCTCATTTACCTAGTTAAGTGTTTAAAAATCCACTTTTAAACTTTGAAATAAACTTATGACTTTGAGAAATGATTTCGAAAACTTGATGTATGCATGAACTAATGCATTTGGCTTGCGTGAAAGAATTTGTATACCTTACATTGATATTACAAATTGCGGTTTGAACTTTTCTTCATTTCTTCATATATCCGAGTCTTGAACTTGTATTTCTTGAATACTCTTGAAGTGTTGTATTGCATCACTTATTCCAACAATCTTTTCATATTTCTTGAGTACCCACGATGTGTTGCATTGCATCCTTTAACACAAACTGAAATACTTGATTAGTACATTTTCACCTTGTTTGTTTCCATCAAAATCTCGGTCGGAATGTGAGTGACTAACCACTTAGTCCAACAGATTGATGACAAGATTGGCGATATAAATTCAATACCTTATTCTCTTTTCCATTCCATCTCTTTCACTTTTTCTTGTTTTGAGCCTAATTGAATGCCCAATTCTAGCTTAGATATAATGGTGGAAAAGTAAGAATTGAAATGTTATTTAATGTAGTCATAAGATAGACAAGACCTTAGGTAGAGTTTAGTTGAAAAATTATTCTCGTGATTGGTTTGTCATAAGATAGACAAGACCTTATGTAGAGTTTAGTTGATTATTCAAAAGTGAACGATCGAAATGGTAATAATTTAAGTTTTGCTAGAATATCGTAAGTTACCTCCATGTGACCAACTTAAGAGCATCCACCTTCATGATTGTTATTTTGAACATTTACTCATCTCCTAAACTTGACAATTTATTCTATCATTGAGTTGAATGACATTTGCTAGCTAAACTACTATTTCAAGAATTGTTAATGCTTTTAGTATATGTTGACCCTCTAACTTTTGATGATTTTTTGAGCTTTTTACTAGTTTATGTTCTATACAAATGAAACTCATAAATGTGCACCAATAATTTAAGCACTATGCATGTTTGAATATATTTGAGTTAGATGATTATTTGATGCATGTTGAAGTTTGCACAATGTTTAAAATTTTTTGTGAATCTTTAATTTAAAGGCATGTTATATATGCTAAAATTTTGGTAATACATTATGGTTCACTAAAGAAGAATGTATTTGACTTGTAGAATTATTTGATGCAAGTGGAATTTTTAAGAATCTTAAATTTAAAGGGTGGTTTTGTTGGCATTTACGTAATACATTATGATTCATGAAGATGATTATATTTGACTTGTAGAATTATTTGATGCATGCGGAAGTTTGCAAAATGTTTAAAATTTTTTGCTAATCTTTAATTTAAGCGAAGCTTCGTTGAAATTTTATTACTACGTTATGATTTATTAAAGATTTTTTATGTAAGTGTTTAAGTGCAATTACTTATATTTATAACTTTGATATTTTAGATGCGCAATTGGATGAGACTTCAAAGGGTAAAGATGATGAGCTGGAAGAAAGCTTCACGGGAAGAAGAAATAGAAGAAGCATGGAGTGAAAACATTGAAGAAAACATTGATTTTTTTTTTACTAATTTACTATGTTAGACTTAAGCCATGAAGAAACTTGTCAAAGTTTAATTTTATTTTGCTATGTTTGACTTCTAAATTAAGTATTATCATTTTTTGGTACTTTGGATTCAAAATCACAAAAATCAAACTTTGAATTGATTGATAATGTTGGCCTTGTAATGCAAGTAAAGTAACTTCTAAATATTTTAATAGATGCAATATTTTTATATCGATGAGATGCAAGATAGTTACAACAACTTTTATATAAATACTTTTTTTTTTGTGACGGAGCAATGTATATATAAAATATTATTATTTTTTGTCACCGAGTAGAAAGTCGTAGCTACATGTATTTGTGACGGACAAAGTCTTGTGACGTAAAACATTTTTCTTCATTGTTTAATTAATCATTTGTGACGCACATATAGTCGTAACGAAAATATATTTTTTATGACGTGCAAAACATCCGTAATAAATATGTCATAGATCCGTCATAAAAGGTATTTGCCACGCTAATTTCCGTGACAAAAAAGCTTTTGCAACGGAGTATACGCAACTGTAACTTTTCCGTGACAATACCGTGACAAAAACTATAGGTGACGGAAAAACAACTTGTCCCTACGGAATCGAAGCCGTGACAAAAACTATAATTTCTTGTAGTGTATTGCACCCAAAGTCAATAAACTTTGTGTAAGAGAAGAGGCCACTAGATGCCACATGTGTACTCTCGTAAGCCCTCCAAACAAGAATCCACCGAATGATTGCTTTTATATTGCAGTTTATATAGTTTAGTGACTAGTGTGTTATAACTTGCAAAGTTGAGTGATTGTACTATTACAAATATAAATTCAATGATCAAAATATTGCAAATTATTATAAAGTTGGATGAACATGGATGTAATTTACCCAACCCATTTCATATATAATTAGTGATTTGTTGAGAGTACGAAGGTCACTAATTCTTGATCCCTCCATATAGTTTTTTGTTACAATATAGTTTCTAATTTGTGATTTCTTCCGATTTCTCCAAAACCCTAAAAAATTCTCTTTCTTATTCTTGGCTCTTTTTGTAATTTTAGTTTTTGAGTCAATGCAGTAGCTCCGGTGATATCGCTTTCTTTTTTGTTTGACAAATAAAACATATTTGATTAGATATGACATTGGTGAATAGTTCTTTCCATGTTGCAATTATCATATTCAACATTGACACAAGTCGAATATTCAACTCTACATTTTCATTTTACGATTGTGTGTTAATTTGCGCATGCAGCTTGGGTCGATAGTTCCGTTGAATTTTTTTTTATTAAAATAAGTAGTTCTTTCTTCGTATGAAATTTTAAATTTTTTTCCTAGTTAAAATTTTATTTTCTTCTCTTGTTGGAAGTTGAATTTAGAGTTTGTAGACAAGCGAATGAGGCTGCTTAAGTAATAACGTAGCCTTGTACATATGCTAACCAAATGACTAAATCTATGAAATTAACTTTTTAATTTGGTAGCTATGGTTGTACATAATGTTCTTTGTGTTGAAAAAAAATATAAATACAACTTTTTTTAATAATAAAAAAAAAAACTTTGTGATTTCTTTCCTTTTTTGTCAAATTGTGATTTATTTCCTTGCAATCAAACTATGGCTTATCATGCCGTATATTAAAAAAAAAAAAAAAAAAAAAAAAAACACATCTATATTGTGTTGTTTTTGAGAAGTAGTTAGTCCATATTATAATAATAAATGAATCATGAACCTCGATCATTGCTAGATCAAGTTAATTCTAAAATTATACTAAAAGAAATAATTACGCAGAATAAAAAGTTACAAAAATTTGACACAAATTGCTATGAATTTCAATATTTGTTAAGAAATAAATAGTTAATTTTGAGGCATCAAAAGTTAAAATAAAATGACAGAGTAAAGTTGATTTTTAATATTTTTTAATACATGCTTCAATAGATTGTTCTTAATAGCACTTTTTTGTCAGATTATAGCACTTTTTAATTATACAAATGACCGATAGTTTGATAATGATTTCCAAATCCCCCTAAAAAGCCAACGTTCAAGATTAGATTTCAAATTTAGTAAAGTTGATTTTCAAATCCCTTAGAAACCAAGCCTTTTTATATATATATATATAGAAAAAAACAAACCAACTTATCTTGCCCATTTGCTCCTATGGGACTCGAACCCAAACCTTCTTCTAATAATAACACATATCAAATTATTAGACCACCCAATTAGTTGGTTTGACATTCTTAAATTTTCTCAAGCAAAGTTGTTCTTAAATTTTTATCAAGTTTATTGAACAATCTCAATCCTAATTTATTTACTTCAACTCCAATATTTTGATTTTTGATTTTACAACAAGTTTATTGAATAAATCTCAATCTTTCATCTAATAACACTACATATCAAACCATTTTTTATTTTTTCCACATATTTTGATTTTTGATTTTTTTAAATAATTCTACTTTTCCTAAACTTGGAGTCTGAGCATTATATATAACAAAATGCAGATTGATTACGATAAGCTCAAACTACAGTCTGGTTATGGTGTAGAAGTAATTTGTAATGACATATGATCAAGATCGATTGTGGAAGAAGAAAATGAAAAAGAGAAGGAGAATTTATATTTTCTTTCTATGTGTTTCTGAATACATACACCTCATTTTATAATCATATATGGGAGATAAATATTTAAATTACAATATCAATTACTATATTCTTGGCAGCCAAATGGAAACAAATCAGGGGAAGATCATGGAAACAAATCATGGGAGGATCTTCAACGGTTGGTGATTGATGAGCTGGCTGATGTGTCAAGTAATAGCCCACGCAAGCTAGAGTATACATGTTTTATATGCCCAGCTTGGATAAAAAATGTATGAAAATTGTAGGATATGTAGCCTTAGTGAAAACATTAGCCGACTAATTTGTAGAACTGACTGACATGAGATGGATGAGATGGATGAGACCAGCTTGATACCTCTTACGATAACATGATAATCAATTCCAATGTGAACACTGGATTTTTCGCAATGTGAAGGGCAGAAACATTATCATAATAAAGTACAATTGGGTGACAGTGACGAACTTGAAGATCATCAAAAGTGACGAACTTGAAGATCATCAAGGAGAAAATGCAGCCACTGAATTTCACAAGTAAGTGAGGCAAGTGCGCATTACTCACCTTCGGAAGATGAGCGCGAAACAATACTTTAATTTTTTGATCTCCAGGAGATGAAGGAGCTACCAAAGAACACATAATAACCGAAAACTGATATGTGCATTTCTGGGCAGGTGGCCCAATAAGAATAAGAAAAGCCTTTGAGCTTTAGATCATTCTTGGAAGGAAAGAA
Organism: Stephania yunnanensis; assembly: GCA_039657365.1. Taxonomy (NCBI): domain Eukaryota; kingdom Viridiplantae; phylum Streptophyta; class Magnoliopsida; order Ranunculales; family Menispermaceae; genus Stephania; species Stephania yunnanensis. The sequence continues at coordinate 42,137,387 of CM077589.1, read as the reverse complement.
AAGACCTTGCCCTGGAACCCTTTTGATGTAACGAAGCACATGGTGCACTGCTTTGAGATGATTATCCATAGGCTTGTCTAAAAATTGAGAAAGTTGTTGAGTTGCATAAGAGATATCAAGATGACTGATAGTCAAGTAAAGAAGCTTCCTAATCAGACTTCGATATTAATGATTGTCAGTCAACAGTTCACCGGTTGTAGCTATTTGCGGCTCTCCAACTATCATTGGTGATTTAGCTGGTTTACAGTCTATGAAACGAGTATCCTGCAAAATATCAAGATCATATTTTCGCTAGCTAAGATTGATACCAATAAATGTTTGATTGATCTCAAGACTAAAAAAATATTTTAGAGGTCTAAGATCTTTGATATGGAAAACACCATGGAGAAACGTTTTGATACGTTGTATCTCAGCAACATTATTTCCAGCAAGAATGAAATCATCAACATATATGAGTAAGTGCAGTGAATTTGCCATCAATATCATGATTAAACAACAACGAGTCAGAATGTGCTTGTTTATAACTTTGTTGCAGCAAGGCTTCAGTCAGCTTGGCGTTCCATTATCGGTCGGATTTGTTTTAAGCCATATAGTGATTTATGAAGTCTACAAACACGATTTGGTTGATCTATATGGAACCCATCAGGCAACTTCATGTACACTTCCCTCCTAAGTTAGCATAAAGGAAAACATTGTTGATGTCCAGTTGTTCTAAGAACCAATGCTTGGCTGCAGCAACTGCTAACAAGGCGATGGTAGTCATATTTGTGACTGGTAAAAAAAGTTTCAAGATAGTTAATGTCATGTTGCTGAGTGAAAACTTTTGCCACCAGTCGTGCTTTGTATCTCTCGATAGAGCCATCAGCTTTGCATTTCACTTTGTATACCCATTTATGTCCAATGGCATGCTTGTTTGGAGGGCTCAGCGATGCTCCATGTGGAATTATCCTGCAAAGATGCGATTTATGCTTTCATGGCATCACGCCAACATTCATGTTGCACAACCTCATGATAAGATAATGATTCTTGGATAGTGTCAAGTGAAACAGAGGAAAATATGGTGCAAATTATCAAGATTAGATATAAAATATAGGATGATAAAGAGTGAGGTGATGTGTGGACCCGAGACCTTGACGCCGAGGAAATATTAATGTCACTAGAAAGTGAATGACTATAGTCATTGAGATATGCTGGGATTTGCTTTGGCCGAGTAGAATGTCTTGGTTGTGCAAGATTAATGGAGGCAACAGGCTGCTCTGGGTTCAATGAAGAGTCATTGATGGTAGAAGCTAATGAGTCTTGGCTATGTTTATTTTCTAGTTGCATATTATCTGCTGTAAATGACAAGTCACTTGGTGTAGTCACTTGTCGACTGTCATAATCATCAGAGAGGGTCCTCAAACAACTCGGGCAAAATTGGATCTGGTGTGCGACCATCGTTAAAGGGAAAAATACTTTATGATTTTCATGATCATACAACTTATATCCTTTAATCTTCAAACCATATCCAAGAAAGATGCATATTGTTGCTCGTGCATCAAATTTTGATCTAAGGGCGGAAATAGTGCTGATAAAACATAAATACCCAAAGACTTTTAATGATGAAAAGTTAGGTGTCTTTCTAATGAGAAGCTCATACGGAGTCTTGAAATCAGTGATTGGAGAAGGCATAATGTTGATCAATCAAATTGCATGACTAACACAATCAGCGCATAAATGACAAGGTAACTTTGCTTAAAATAAGAAACACGAGCAATATTAAGGATATGTTGGTATTTTCTTTCGACTTTCCCATTTTGTTCATGTGTGCGAACACAAGACATCTGGTAAGTGTAATGCCGCAATCTGTATAAAAACTTTGCATGTTGAACTCAGTTCCTTGATCGCTTCTAACTGTCTAGATTTGAGCATTATATAGCGTCCTAATAACAAAGCTAAAATTTTGTAATATGGATCTAGCTTCACTTTTCGATTTTATGAAGTATTTCCATATGCTTCGACTGTGATCATCGACTATTGTTAAGAAATATGGATAACCAAATAAAGAATGTTGAGGACTCAAACCCCAAATATCAACATGAATCAAATCAAAACAATTTTGTGCTCTTTGTTTACTAGTTGAAAAAAAAACAATTTCTTTTGTTTCACATAATTACAAAGCTCACAAGGCAATTCTTGATGATCTAACTTAATAGTGAAATCAAAATGACTTAAAATCTTTATTCTTAAATGTGATGCATGCCCAATTGGAAGTGCTAGATGTTGTTGACTGGTGTGCAAGTATTATTGCAGTAGGTTATTAAAGGCTGAGAAATGGTGTTGACTATGGTAGGATGAACCGGTTAAGTTAGGTGGTATAAACCATTCACTTCCTTAACCAAACCAATTATTCTTTCATATCGAAAGTCTTGTACGATGCATTCTCTAAATTTGAAAATGAGAAAATTATTGTTAGATACAACAAGTTTGCTACCAAATATAAGATTACAATGAAAGTCTAGAACATATAAAACATTGGTTAGCATAAAGGCTGAGGTGAAATGAATAGTATCAATTTATTTGACTAGTACGTTTTAAAGTTTGATAATTGGACATGCATGTTATGTACTGGCGAATATGAAGATAAGTAATTGAGTGAACTAACAATTTGATCATTTTCACCAGTGTCAAGATCCATATTCTATCGACTATGCAATTAAAAGAAGATATAGCTTGCACCCCAGATGTGGAAGAAGAATCATCAGAAAATGAGTTTAATTGAGTGAGCACAGTGGGAGAATGAATCAACGACATGAAACGTTGATATTCCTTAATGGTGAAGGTGTGACCAGCTTGATCATTTCTTGCATTGTTGGTGGCTGTTGAATTGAAAAGTTTAACTTGATTGGTTGTGGCTTGCTTCTTCTTGTAAGATTTGAAGGTTGGAGGGAATCCATGCTTCTTGTAACATTTTTCCATAGTAGCCCAATAAAATCACAATGGGAACATTGTGGACACTCCCCACCCTTCATTTCCTGGCGAAGGTTGATGGTTCAGTGGCAGTCGACTGCTAATTGGTGGCCGAGACACTGGCTGGAAGTTGTCTTTCATGTTGGATGACAAGAGCAAAGACATCGATGATGGAGGGAAGAAAATCCATCAAAATAATCTATGAGTTGACAGTTGAAAATCCTCGTTTAATACTCTTAAGAATCGAATCACATGATCGATTGTTGATAGGCTCGCACAATTGACATGCACTGCGTTTGCACTTCGGATTGCATGAACAAGAAGGAATTGGTCTAAGATTGACTAGTTCATCCTATAGTCTTTAAGTGGGTGAAATAGTCTGTCACACTTTTTGTTCATTGGTGAAATTGATAAATTTCCTTTTGAAGCTTTGCTATTTGAAAAGAAACTCCTTGAGCAAAATGCTTGTTTATGTCAATCCAAACTTCATGGGTTATGTCCATCCAAATGAGACTTTTAGTAATGGAAGGACACACAAAGTAACTGAGACAAAACCATCGTATACAACACTCCCATGCTGAAAACTTGGAATCATCAGGATTGGGAGGTGTGATAGAACTATCAACAAATTTGTGTTTGTTCTTTGACTGCAGAGCCATTTTCATGGTTCTAAACCAAGAATAATAATTTTCTCTTGTTAACACATAAGACACCAAAATCAAAAAAGGATTCTCATTAGAATGAAGATAAAATGGACTAAATGGTGAATCTTTCGGTCACATTGAAACAACGTTCTGATTTTGAGTAGCGTATATATGCTCCATCTCAAAAATCAAGAATGAATAAGATAAAATAATAAAAACAGAGTTCGCAACAATGCTCTCTGATACCATATAACAAAATGCAGATTAACTGCGATAAACTCAATAAACTCAAACTACAGACTGACTATCGTGTAGAGCCAGCTGTAATGACATATGACTGCAGACTAGCTGCAGAAGAAGAAGATAGAAAAGTGAAGGAAAGATTATATTTTATTTCTATGTGTTTTTTAATACATATACCTCTTTTTATAATCACATATGAGAGAGAAAGATTTAAATTACAATATCAATGGCTATATTCTTGAGAGCCAAATGGAAACAAATTAGGAGAAGATCATGGAAACAAATTAGGAGAAGATCTTCAACGATTGGTGATTGATGAGCTGGCTGAAGTGTCACGTAATATTATGCATTTTGTTTTCGCATCATATATATCATTTGATTTTTGAGTAATTTTTTTGTTATCATTGTGAGATTGTATTTTGATTAACACATCCCAAATCCTAATTTGACTTTTCCCACTTCAATTCCAATATTTTTTTATTAGTATCACAATATATTTAATGTTAAACCCCAATAAACATGGATATTGGAAATATTTATACTTCTTTATTTTCATCTGCATAATGAGAACCATTACAATTGCATTGTTATTTCTTAATAATGCTAAAATAACACCCCAAATGACACCCATAATGACACCCCTTATGACGTGGTATGCGGGTCTTACGTAAAAATGTGATATGATGTTTTGGCCCGCATTCATGAGAGCTGTCATGCTCGCTTCGAGATACACACCACGCGTGTTAAGCACAAGAAACTATTTTATGCACACTCATTTTTACATAAGACTTACACGCCACGTCATAAGAGTGTTATTAGGGGTGTCATTCTAGCATTTTCCAAGAACCAAAGTGGGTGGGTGTAATTAGGTAAAGGTCACCTCGGCGTGGCTTAAGAAAGTATTTGGTAGTGAGTTCACTAAGATGTACGTGGCCATTTTATAATTGGTGTTAGAAAAAAGGCACATAAAGCCTTACATATTAGGCTTTTTCCAAGTCTTTCACTACAAGACAGCATGAAGAAAGTTTAGCCCATTAAAAATCCAGTTCTTAAACTCATTTCAATTATTTGTTGCAGGGCCTACAAAGTGCTCCATGACCACAACATTAATGCAGTACACTAACTAGGAATGTTTTAATAAAAAGCAATGACACAAAATAGGAGTGATTCATGCCAAAATTTTGATATTCATACTGTTTTTATTAGAATTCTATGTACAAGCTGAGAAAGATGTGATTGTATTAATTGCTAAGGGGAATGCATCCTATGACTACAAAAGCTAAAAATTAGTTTATTTTCAGCATGGAAATGGCAAAAATGAAGGTTCAACATGAATCTTCCTGTGTACGAAGTTAATCTTGCTAAGTTTCTTATGACACCATACTAGTTGCTCAGCCGTTAACCTCGACATATTTAGCACCCTCCATACGAGTTTCAAGTCGACCTGGGAGAAGAAAACGAGTTGATCTGACCGTTCTTCGTGGCTCTTTTGAAACTTCTTCACTATGCAGTTCCCACTCCTCAAAATGTCTTTCAGCTTCCTCTCCTTCTGCACAAACAAAGGGGATAAAAGACATTGAATTCTTTCATTTTAGGCGAGTTGAGGAATTATGGTTTGGAAGTAAATGGGCAAAGGCCAACCTTTTGAAGAATTGTTTGGACTTGCAATAGAAGTTCTGAATCTGCTGGGTCTTGAAGCTCAACATGAGAGCTCAAGAGGCCTTTCCATATTGCAGTGTTGTCATCTTTATCCGATCGAAGAAAATCCCAAAACACTCTCATTGATTCTTCAATGATCACCAACAACATTGAGCATGTAATTGCATCTTTTCTTCTTCTTACCCCTATTTTGTCTCTTGAGTCATCTGCATTGCCATTGTATGCATCTTAGTAATACTAATACATCCATACCAAAAACAAGTACAAAATTAGCAATCCATATACCAGAGAGAAATGCCGAATGATTTTCGCATACCCAAGCTTTACCTTTTATGACTGGAACTTGAAGAAGGTTTCGCAGAACACATCGATTTTTTATGTAGTGTTGAACGCGGGGTCCTTGAAAGGGCTCATTCTCCAAAAACCTATGCATTAGCACTTGAAATTGTTGAAATTCCCCGGCAACTAGGTTGTATTGGCGGGTCTCGTAAGGGTCAGATTCCATAAGCTCTTTAGCCTTTCCATATTGCCAAGGAGGAATTCCCAGGAAAGACACATTTGCCCAACATAGACCATCTCTAAGGCACTCTGCAACTCTTTTATGAACTTCACCGAATCTGCTTCGGGTGTTCGACGTTTATGTAAGTGAAGGTGTTGCGATAGGATTGCTCCAAATGTTGGCGCCGAAGGTTTTTGCATTGCAAATGACTGAAGGGGGTCCTTTTGCTGAAGAAAACCTGCAAATCCAATAGCATTATTTATTGCAAACTACTCTAGCTAGCACACTATATATTGATCTATTATGCAAGTATCGATTTTCTTCTTAGCCAGATTTCTACATTGATTTAGTGTAAATGCCAGACAATGAACATAATTTTTTACAGGCTAACAAAGCCATTTGCTTAGTTTTTACTTTTTCTACTTGTCTAATGTGTTCATGCTGTAAATTTGTAATGTCCAAATGGCAATTTTTTCTTCTCAAACACAAAGCTCATTGAAGAGAACTTATGTTTATGTAGCTAGGAAAATTGAACAACGTAAATTGATAGAAGGGCTTGTTATCTCACAGTCATAAACCTACTTGAGGATCAAATTCATGCTAATCCTTTAAAGAAATTGCAAAATCCGAGGATGAAATTAACAAACTAAAGTGAAAAGGAAAGCGAAAAAAGAGATAATGGAACCATAAGTAGTGCAACTGACCTATAGCATACATCTTCTGATAGTTCAAGATATCGAACTTCCTCATCCTTTCCCTATAGCACTTGTAAAACTTGTGCAGCGAATCCATTTGATCCTCGTGCAAGAACTTTTCGTCGAAATTCCATGGCTTCAGATCGTCAGACATCCTCGGTGACTCGGATTCTTCTAATATGGTGGGGAGCCCTGTAGCTCTGACCTTCTTCAGCTCCATCTTCAGTTGTTCTATCAAGTCCTGGTGCTCCCACAAAACCTCCAGCCTACTAGAGTCCTCGGAATCCTCTAATGACGAGTTATGCGAAACGGGTTCATCGTACTTTTGCTTGCCGGCCATCGGTTCAGCAACATTTCCATCAGAACCTCCCCATTTGCTTTCCACTTTGTTGGATACATTTTCCCTCTTAATTGGAGCTTCTGTTTCCAAACTACTTGAATTCTTGTCACTAGCTTCTTCAGAACTCCCACTCTGCTGTGCCTTCGATTTCATCCCCTCGTCGAAAACCATAGACTCATCATGCTGCTCTACTGTCTCTAAATTTCCACAAACATCTAATGATTCTTCTGAGCTCCCAACCTGATCAACTAGTTTCACCTCCTTTTCAAAATTATCGAAATCTCGACAAACATCTACTGGCCTTTCAATACTTGATGAATCCTTCTCACAACCCAATTTCACTTCCTTTCCAAAATCCAGACCCTCATGGTGCTCCGCCGTCTCCGAATTACGACAAACATCCGCTAAGTTTCCAACCCCTCCAACTAATTGATCACTTGATGAAATCACCAAATTCTCATCAAAGTTCTCAATAGCAATCTCCTCTAAGGACTCATCATCAATCTGCGCCGATGTTCCAGGTTCGAATTCTCCATCGAATCCTTCTCGGACAGAAAATCATCACTGTCAGCATCCATTGTTTCAACCAAAGCAGAGAATCTATCCCCAAAACTAACCAAATCAGGGTCAGAACCAAAACCAGATAACTCCTCTTCTTCTACTAAACATTCAACTTCATCAGCAATTCCTTTCCCTCTTTCAGCACCACAATCTGGCGTCGAAACAACCAATCCCCCTCGCCCTTCATCGCCATGATCATCATCGTCGCCACTTCCATCAGAACCATTCATTGTACCTTCTTTAATTGGTTCTTCTGAATCAGAACTGCACTGGCAAAAATCCTTCTCTGGCAAAATCCCACTCTCCAGAATCTCTCTATTGGAAACAGATTCCTCACTCCAATCAGCATACAATTCCTTCACAGTGAAATTCACCACTTGAGGTTCTTCTACAAAACCACTGAAATCTTTTCCAGGCAAGAACTCATACTTGTTAGAACCCCCATTAACAAGAACCTCAGATTCTTCCTCGTTCGGCTGAAACTTGAACCTGAAACTAAACCTCGGCGTCTCCTTCTCGCCGAACCCTTCATACTCAGCAGCTCCAAAATCAATGACTTCTGGTTCTGCTTCTTGATCACTTTCTTTCCCTTCATTGGGGTTGTTCTTCCCAACATCAAAATTTCTGCACAAACAATGGACTAATCAATCAAAACCCAACAACTGATCAAAAACCAAGAATTCAAAACCATAAAAACTGATTAAAAACCACAAGTCTCTGATTAGTACCTGAAAACTAATCTGCTTATGAAACTGATCAGACTACAGAGATAACTTGTGATTGAAACCCAGAAAGAACTACCGAAAAACACCATTTTGTATCAATTGAGCTCATTAACGATCGATTCAATCAATAAATCGAAATGGGTATCTGAGATTTATCATTTTACGGGTACCCATCAATCCAATCTCTCTCACTCTCTATGTTTGTGATGTTGTTTGGGTTGGACGCAACAATGAAGAACAGCACAAAAACTGAGAATCTAAATGGACTGGTCACCTGAAAAGCCAAGATTAGAGAGGCGAAAGCAGAAATTCACTCTGTGTGGGAAGATTGGTTAAGGAGGTTGAAATCTGACCTAATAAGGCGAGATTAAAGGCCAAAATTGAGGAAAAATTGAAGCAGAGATGGGAACTTGTGAGCGACTTGGCTCGCTCTTGCTGCTTACAATTCGCAGGCTTCTGTTACTGTCAGTACAGGTGGTTTAAATAGTCAAAAAAAAATAATAGAGAAATGATAAAGTAACCAAAAAATTGTCACACATAGTTTTTGTAGGTCCTTTGGATTCACTTTAAAATACGTGACACGCATCTCGATAAAAGAAAACTTAAAGGACCATAACAACAGTGTGTTGATGTGGGTGTGAAAAGTGTGATTACTTATTTATTTTACAAAAAAGTAGAAACTTTGTTTTCAGGTATTATTAATTAAGTTGGTTAGTCTTAATTAATTCGTGTCACCGATAACGCACTATTTTTATTTATTTTTATTTTTTTGAAACATGTGTGATATTCCTTTTTTTTTGTTTTTAAGGAACATAGGTGATCTTCCTGATTAGTCCAAAATCAATATATTTTGCAATGTTGAATGTGAACAGGGGACTTACCAAACCACATAGTGTTCGAGCTTAGGTGTGGGTGATCTTTCATTAGTGGGTTAGGGTTTTGATTAAGTGATTATGATATTCGATTTGTAGACACTAGGGAGGCAAATGATTCCAAAGTTGAAACTCATCAAATAACTTACCAAAGAGAGATAAGTAGTTATTTTTTAAAAGAAATTGTTTGTGCTTCTTATTAATTGAGATGATTTTTTTTTTCGTAAAATTATCAATTGCAGGTAGTTCTTTAGTTTTGTACGAGTCTATTTGGGTAATAAGTCGGAGTTTGGAGTCTCAATATAGACAAGTTGGTTTATTTCTTATAAAAAAATTGTAAAATTAATTAATAGCCCAAACGTATGTGTGCAAAAGAAAAGTTTCAAAACCAACTTGCGTGGTGAAGGCCTAGTTGTCCATATGGAAAAATAGGATTTGAGTCTTTTGGAGTATGTTTACATAATACATTAGATGTTTAGTTGATTTGTCATACTTAAATATTGACATTGTAGCTTGCTAAGAAACCTTAAAGAAAAATAAATATATAAAATTCCACTTAGGTAAGGTAACATGTAATTTTGTAGAGTACCATTCAAGTTATATGGTGAAAAAGCAAGACAATTATGAGTCAAATCAATGCCTTTTTAAAGAAAAAAAAATGTAGATGATCACATATTGCCCTAAAAATAAATATGACTAAATGGTTTTTCTTTGGCGAAAACTATTTCTAAATGTTATTAATTATAAATTGGATGTCTTTTATTTTTTTACCAAACAAAAAAATATTACATGCTTTAAAGTAGTCATGCATTTTTTGGAGTTTTTTTATGCTACGGTCTTCACAAATAATTACTCTTAAGTATTTTACAAAGGTTTTTCTTGAAGCATCGAAGAAAATGGATAGTATCTTACAATTTCAAGTTTCATCACCCACCAAAAAAAGAATAATTTCATCAAATGGCAACTCATGTAGGGATGCTACTAAATCTAGTATCCATCGTCACTCCTTTAAATGCAATCGACCTAAACTAAACATCAACTATATAAAAGATCTAGTTATATATTTTTATGTCATTTAGATGACTCCGATATTATTCTAGCTGAACATGGATTGCTGTAGCTCTTTTTTGTAGTCAATCGAAGTTTATTCCAAGAAAAAAAAAAGTTGAACATTGCAAGATTTAATCAGAATTTCTGAGATAAAAATAGAAATATATGAATCTGATGTGCTTCGCAACTACTCAGTTTGTTTCTCTTCATAAGACAACAGTAAGTTAGATGTACTTTCTCTGGGACCATCTGATCTGTTGAGTAGAATCTGATCCGACCAACTTCTAAAATGTAATATTCATAGACGGTAGTTGCATTTAATGGACGAACGTGCGCCGGTGCAGTTTACTGCCCTTTAACATCAAAAGTTTAAGCCGATGTACTTTCTCTCTAGTCAATATACTAGATATTTGAATGGAATTTTTTTTTCAAGCATGGTTGTATTAATGTTCTCGACTCAAAAGTTACATCAATCTATTCCAACGAGGATGATAAATATTACATTTCAATTACGCTTAAAATTAAAGTATGACACCACGCACACATGGTAGTGCGACACCACCCACCCTCCCATGCATATTCGTTAAAACTTATACGGGGGTAGAAGTAAATGAGCGTTCGCAGATTTTCTACACTGCCGACACCTTTGTGTTGGATGACCATGATATGACAGATTCGTTTGTGTTAGAGGTCCCAAATGAGCTCTCAGTTCTAAAGGAGAGCGTGCATGTTGCATTGCCCAAATATGTTGATGCTCCATTTGTTGTTGACATCTCCAAAGGAGAGGACATCATGTGATGAATCACAATAAGTTTCGCCAAAGACTTAAAAGAATGGCGCTCGCTGGGAGGCCGCCCAACTTTGTTTTTATTTTTATTGCATTTATTTCAATTTTAATTTAGTTTTAGTTTTTTATGTTTAATAAAGCCCTAACTTGGTCTCTTGGATTTTTACAGGTGTAATGAATGTTTGATGAGCACTGATGGCACTAGAACACCCCCTGAGTTTTGATAGGTTTGACTATGGATTACATTGTTTTTAGAGTAATTTGAGCATATTCTTTTTTAGGAATTAACATATTATTAGAGTTTTAGGTGTTTTGAGACTTGGTTGGGATATATCCAACTTAAGTCGCCACACTAGTGGTGGGTCTTTAAGTAGACCCAAAACCCTAAACCTCATTCCATCATCTTGTTGACTTCACCCGTAGTTGAAAGACTCGAGCTCGCAAGATTTGATATGAATCATTTGAATTAACTCTCATGCTTATTAGTTCTTGCTCTTATTATGATAATTTTATTTCATATTTTCCTTAGTCACATAGACATACGAGATTTTAGCATTCACTAGTTTTTGGAGACTTTTGTTATGCGTGCACTTGTATCATCTTCTTATTTTATCCATATTCTTTTTCACCACTATTCTTTGTCTTTTTGTTGCATGGATTCCTTGACTTGTTTTGAACCTTGAGGACAAAGTTCGGAATAAGTTTGGGGGTACTTTAGAATTTGTGGATTAAGTAGGATGGATTGCTTTGCGAAAGATCGCGGGTGAGATCGTTTAAATTTTTTTCAATTATATGCGGCTATATGTGGTTATTGGACAGTATTGGTGGTGTTTGGTATCTCTTATTCATTCATTTCTTCCATTCATTTTCCCTCCATACTCATCTATCTCACTTCATTAGGAGTTGATACACTTTCATACATGTGTTTAGTATAGTTTTCATTATTACATTGTTTAGAGTCACCTGAAACTTTGTTTCATGCCTTTGGTTGTTGATGAGTACATTATGGTTGTTTTTTTGACTTGAAACTTAGGAAAAAGTAGGAGAAATACTCATTCGAGTCCATAGCTCAGCATTTTTATGATTTCATGATTAGGGACTTAGTATGATGGTTAAGCCTTGTGCTAGATACCAAAATGGGTAGACAGTTGAAATTGTGCAAGTGATGAGACTTTAACACACATTGATGAATTTGCTTAACTATAGTGAAAGTGAGAAGGGCTACCAGGAGTTTTTAAAATAAAGAGAGTCCCACAAGTTTCCACAGGAAATGGAGCAGGGAAACATATTATTTGAAAAGAAAATTTGGAGAAGAAAAAAATATAGAGAGTATACATATAAAATGGATAAAGGCGGAAGAGTATGGAAACTCCTCAAATAAAAATATTTAGCTCGAGTGCTTAAAACTAAATCAAGTGAGACTGTAAACTTACATGCTTGAATGTATAGACCGAGAAAACCCGCAAGTAGTTGATGGCGTTTGTCTTGACCATATCTTTGTCTTGAAAATGTGATTTTAATTGTGTTTGGGTTGCAGTTCTTGATATATCATAACTCTGAAATTTCTTGAGTGATTTATTATCTTGGCGACTATGTAAACCAAATAAACTCTATGATTTTAAATCGGGTATAGAGTAGTTGAGTCAGTGCATAGTCATATTAGAGGTCTAGTTTATATGTATGTATCATTTACACCTTTGCTCGAGACGTGCAAATTCCTAAGTTTGGGGGTATTTGATAGGTCATTATTTATACATATTATATATAGTTTATTTATGTATTTTTATTGTTGAATCTTCGACATATGGGCCTAATTATCTTTATTGTTCATTTTTAAGATTTTTGGAGTGCGCGGTTGAGTTTGTGGCGAAAAACTGCGCGAAATGGACTACTCATACAGAGTTATCAGACACTGAAAGATACACCTCGAGATATGCCCCTTTTTGTGGTTTTTCACTGTTGCAGTACACGTGTCACTCCATTATTCGCTAGTTTCCTGTGGCAGTCCGCATGTCCTGCTCCAATTGGTCAGCAGACTCTAGCAAAAGCTGTCTCACCTGCCCATGCCATGCCACGTGTCATATTCCCATTCGCCCGCTCACGTCAATAGCTGACGTGTGCCTGCATCATGTACACCAATCCAGCAACGCCACGTGGCGATTTTCTAATACACCAGCATTATCACAACAGCCCTCGTCCAATCACAACACGCCACGTCACCGCTGCCAGTTTGCTCAACAAATCAAACGCTGACACGTGGCAGAGACTAGAAAATAGTTCAAGAATAGCCACAGATTCACCTCAGCGCAGTGTCGATAATGATGCACGAAAATACGAAAATAACACGTCAGGGACCAATTTTAGTAGTTTTTGAGAATTAGAAGTTGGGGGATTCTTTGGAGCAAGGATCGACTCCTATTTTTTATTCGGCCTCTCGAGCCGAACTCTCTTATCCCCCATTCTATTTTTTATTTTTCTTTGTTCTTTGTGTTCTTCAACTATGCGAGACTAAAACCTCTAGCCTAGGCAAGACTGTAAGGGATGTTCGAATGCACATATCAATGGATTTGTGAGATTGATATATTTTAATTTCAGTATTTTCATTATATTTTATTTTCTTTGGTATTATTTCAATAATCGAGGTTAAATTCATGTTTAAATCTTGATTTACTCGCCAGTGTGTCGTAAGCATCCGTACTTGTGCAATAAGACCACACTAGTGGCAATTGATCTTACCAATTGATTAGTCTTTTTTGAGATCGGTTGAATACCTTAGAAATCTAGGCTAAATCGGACACACGAGTGAATCGATTGTCTAGGTGTAGTGCCTTCATGAAACCTATTGCGGTCATCGTGTTAAACTTAATATGCTTGAGTATAGGGTTATACGTTTGATTAGAGAAATAGTCATCGTCGTACCTTGGCTATTGAGATTCGGAAGTGCGAGGAACCACGTATGTTGGCGGTTCTATAGCTACACTAGGATATTTTGATTTGCATATTTTACATAAATCGAAGACCAAATCCAATCTTTTATCGAACCGAACTTGTATGTCTTGACCTAGGTGTTTTTATTAATTGTTTTCAAATTATTTTAATTGTTTTGTTTATTTATTTTAAACATTAGTTAATTTATTCGTTCTTTAAAACCCTCGATTTTCCTTTTCACTATTTTTGACCTTAGAAAGACTACCAATCCATGTGGGATCTACCCTTTGCCACTATTCTACAAAAAATAGTTGGTTTAGGTATTTTAACTTTATTGACCCGTTCGACGCGCGTCAATCTTGTACAAGTCTGAGTTTTCAATTTAGTGAATTCTCAAATGCGAGCGTGGCTCTACGGATGTAGGTTGTGGACAAAACTGCGTCAACATATTCGGATTTGTAGTTTATTTACTTTTACTTGCTATTACTCTATTGGTTGCATAGATTTCCATTTCCCATTTGGTATCAAAGTGGGAACTACTAATTCTTTGTTTAGAAAGTTATGTTAGTGAGATCCAGTAAATCTATGGTTCAACAACTTCACTCTGATCAACCGAAAGGGGTTTCCACAACAAATCCCCTTTGCTACTACACACCAACTACACATATTGGAAGTTGAGAATGAAAGGATTCGTGTCACCCCTAAATGTGAATGAGGGGATGTTATTATTATATTGCCTCTTTCGTTCAATGTTACCACATCGCCTGTTTTGCACTATGTTAACATAATCGTTAGTTGTCTCTTTGACCACAATGCCCATTTTGTCTTTTGTTCCTATAGAGGTTAACCTTCCATTTTTTTTTTTTACTTTATTAGTAGCATAGATTTCAACTTTTCAGAAGGCCTGCATCCATATATCACCGTATCTCCTCCTTTCATTCCAGAGCTTTGGCAAAAGATGGGCCATAAGTGACAGGCGCAACGAAATGTGACGGCCCCAAATTTCGAGGCAAACCGGGCACCGCTACGTCGCCGAACATGTCACCAAGCCATGCCACGTCACCTGCACACCTGTCTGTGACGACCCGCGAACTTACCATCTAATACTCCAACTTAGTAAATTTTGATATTTAAATGATTATTTTAGCAAAATATACTAAGTTATAAAGTTTTATAACTTAATTCATTTTTTTATTTATTTAAGTTATTTTAGTAGCGGAAGTCTTAATAACATGCATATAAATAATGTAAACGAGTTATGCAATATTTAACAACCTATTGGGAGGACACGTAGCAAAAATGATACCATGTATATAAGTTAAGGCGATAAAAATGTATAATAGGCGTCTATATACATGTATCAGGTGAAAGGTCTCCCAAAATAATCCCAAAAATATGTATACGTAAATATAATCACCTACGAGTAAGCTAATGGAGGCGCTCCAAATCATAGGTAGTCGTCAATCACTGCCTTCCCCCGACTCGTCGCAATATCTACAACTTGCCACCAACAAACAATGACAAGTTCCAGGTGAGTAAATCCCAGAGAAATTCAGTTAGTACTCATGAGAAATCCAAGGAAACGGCTACAATTTATGCACATAAAGTAAATGAACAGGAACATAAAGCAGGAATATAAGTCGTGAGATAATCAAGAATATGGAACGCGAGTGTGGTGTATAGCTGTCGAGCCTTGGGACTAAATACTAAACTGAGAAGGCCCTGGGGGTGAGAAAATCTACACCCCTTTTCACGGTCAAAATGATGAACTCTGTTGGTCGGAAGGTAGACTTCCACCCAACGCCTCAAATGAGAGAAAATCTATGACGAAGGTGGGCCTCACGTCAACTCGCTCTTAAGATCATCGACTCGCTGAGAAAAATCTCACGCGTAGTCTAGGGTATGACCAACACCGTAGCAACAATCGAATCGTCGTCAACGAGAGAGCCGGAAAGGGGTCACACCGTTCCTTCGACCATACACAGAAACACGTGGGAATAGAGTAACAAGAATGTTGAACTGACGAAAAGAAATGTGAAATAAACACTTACAATGAAAATAAGTAAATTCTAAGCTGATTTTCTCGTGGGTTTACTTACCTCAAACGCCTTCGAAACGTCTCGCACTCGCCTCGAGATACGTACCTAACACCCGACTGTGGTAGCCTAAGTCCCTCGTGTCAAATTATATAGTTTTTTTTATTTTAGAGTCACATTAAGAAAATTTATAATGTGAGACCACAATTTGAGATAATAATTTTTCATTCCAAAAGTTTAATTTTTTGGCACGTTTTTCGAATTATACTGGGGGATTGATTGTTCCAAAGAACGCGCCATCGCGCTCTCTGCTGCGCGCGCCACCGCCTCGCCACCCTTATCGCTGCCGGTGCGCCACGCGTCGCAGTCACGCGTGGCCGCTCCACGTCGACGCCGCCGCTCTCTCCTCTCTTCCTCGCCGCTGGTCCTCCGCCGTCCGCGAGGTATCTTGTCCGCGGTGGCCGCCATCCGTCGCATTGTTGGTCGTCGCCGCATCTTGCGCTGGCGCGCCGCTGCCATGCCGCCGCTCAGCCATTGCCTGCTGCCACGCGCTGCTCGCGCCATCGGCGCTCAGTAACGGCCCGAAAATTCGACTCTCGCCACGTGTCATTTTAGGGTCGTACGTGGGACCCACTGCCGTTGTGCGCATGTCCGAATCTCGAGCGGAGGTGCTAATTGTTGAAAAATGTATACGCGGAGAATTCGGTGAGCCGAAACACGAACGGGGACGCGTCTCGAGTCGCGTGCCAACGTGGGACCGAGATAGTCGCGTTATGTGATTTTAATGTGTACATTAGATACGCCTCGTGATGCGTGTAGCGCGAGTATTGAAATTATGAGGCGGGTTGGTGCCTCGAGATTCGCGTTGCTCGGACTAATTTCGGTCAAGCATAGAGGTGGTGGACAAAGAGAGGAAATTATTGAGGTTGCATTGATATTCATGCAACACGAATCTCGAGAACACTTTTGATTTGAAAATCAAAAGTAGAAAATGTAAATATATATATATATATATATAAAGGAAGAGAGAGAAAAGAAAAAGATCAGAAGAGAGAGAAAAAGAGTTCTGAAGAGAGAGATCGCGATGGAGGGAAAGGAAGAAGAAGGAGAGGTGGCGGATCGGCGCGGGGAAGCTGGGACGGCGGAGCAAGCGGAGACAAAGGCTCCGGCGAGGGCGGCGGCCGGCGGCGCGACAGTGCCCGGCAGCCAGCTGCAGTGAAACGACAGCGTCAGCGCGATAGCGCGTCGTCGGCTCGGTAGCGGCGGCGACGCGGTGAAAGGCGCGGAGGCGTTGTCGGACCGATCGGATGCGCGAATCGACGAATGTCGACGACGCGATTGAGGTAAGGTGTATTTCACCTAAATTTTAAATTATGATTTTATGATTTAGTAGCTAAATGTATGAATGGACACCAGGGACATAGGATGCTATAGTCAGGTCTCGGGTGCGCATATCGAGATGCGTGCAAGTGCGTTTTGAGGTACGTAAGATTCCTTCTGAAGTCATCAAGGGTTTACTTTTCTATCATTGAGTTCCTATTCATGATTGTTGGATGTTATTCCCCCTATTCATTGTTATTGATTTCCGTGACGCTTTTGGGTTGGGGTCGAGACTTTTGCTATTCGTATTGTACTTATGGCACACTAGGCTGTACGCGGGTAACCAGGTGAAAGGAAGTGGGTGTTTCAACTGAAAGGATCCTGTGCGGTGCCAGTCCGGAGTGGTTTCGGGGCCTGTGGAGGTGCGCGAGGTTTCCTCATAAGCGCCACAGGTACCTGTCGCCGGGTTGGGTCGTTACCAGGTGAAAGGAAGTGGGGCACTCATTGAAAGGATCCTGGGGGTTTGTCGTACAGTTTAGTGTGACCGGGAGGAGTACACGGTCTGTTTCTCATGTTATTTATTCATGTGATGATCTTAGCACAGTTGACTGTTTAGTTTGCATGATTAATTGACATGTTTATTGATATTGTCTATATTTCTCATAAATGCTCGGTGTACTTTGTTGGAATCTTACTAACTGTACTCTCCATCCATGATTTTTGGTGATGGTCGAGTGCAGACCCTGCTAGACATTTTGGGCGACTTTATCGGAATGCCCGCAATCGAGGACCTACCAGTACGTGAGTATTTTGATATTTTGATTTCTTTTGGGAAATAGGAGACTGAATAGATATTGTACTCGTATATATTATGGTTTAATATTGTCGCATATATATACGAAGTATTTTCCCCGGGTTTTCCACAATAGGAATTGCTCTTATTTAAAATAATGTTTATACGATGACAAATTTAATTGTTTTACTTTTTTTAAGACTTCCGCTGTTGTTTATAATGTTTAACGAAGAGAGTTAACACGCATATCGAGGAGCCGTGTTAACACGCATATCGAGGAGCCGTGTTAACACGCATATCGAGGAGTCGTGTTGTGGAAAATGGCGTCAGTGGTGCGTGCGACCCAGTGGGTCAAGGATCGGACGGGACCGCTGGGGCAGCGCCTCCCCACGTGGCGACCTCGGGATTTGGGGCCGTTACACCGCCCTCGTCGCGTCCGTGCGCTCCGAGCGCTGCCGACTCCGCGCCGCTCGTTCCCGCCGTCTGCCGCTCGCACCGCCGATCTCCGTCGTCGATCTCTCTCTCTCATCTTCTCTCTCTCTTGTTGTCTATCTCTCGATGTCTCTCTCTCATGTTTTGTTTTGTTTTTTTTTGTTTTTTTTGGAGAAAAAGGTAGTTATGGGTTGATTTGATGTGTGGTGTGATGTGTGATGTGATGTAACAACTCAACCTCATACTACTCCGTACACCCGTGTTATGCGCACACCGCGACGTCGTACACTCTCGTCACTACATGCGCATAACGAGACCAAACGAAATTCTAATCAACGCGGCGCGCGTGAACTATTAAATAAAAGTAAAATAAATAAACACACACCACACAAAAATAACATATTTCACCTCATTAGGCGTGCCCTAGAATTTTCCGCGACGACTACGTGGGTTTGAGCTTAGGTTCTTCATCCGTAATTTGTTAGTTAATCATGATTAATTAAAGCGGGCCATTACACGAAAACCAACTAGCCCGAGTCAGAAGCTGCCAAAAAAGAGATTGAAATAAAAAGAAAAGAGAAGGCATAGAGAATATGAAGAAAATCAGGGGAAGGAAGAAAGGGGAAGAGAGCTGTCGGGGAGTGGGTGCCGTAAGTGAGGCGAAAAGAAAAGGAAAAAAGGAATGAGTCGAGCAAAATGAAGGCTGAGTGTTCATGGGAAAATAGAAAAAAAGAGGTGAAAAAAAAAGAAGAAGAATAATAAGAGGGGTATTTGTGAGGGAAAGGGGGATGGACCAGCGACGCAAAAACGACCATCGGAGCTACCATGAAGTCACTAACCCCTCAAAATTCCAGATATAGTTGTGCGACTACATAGGGTTTTTCGTCTACAGAGGAAAGCAAAGCTCAATGGAAAATGCTTCTGTAATCCAGCACAAACATGCACCTAAATGACATCCCTTGATTCAAGCATCGTTGTAGGAGCAACTATTTTGATGTGTATCATTGGGACAACGACAAGTGTGCAACGTTCTTGCGTGTTTCTGTTGGGTTACAATTGGAGGCTCTATTTTGAAAGATGTTAGGATAACCTTTTTAGGAAACTCGAAATGAATATCCGATTGTTAGTGTCCATTAAATGCACATCGATTTGTGTGCACAAAAACATTGATGCAGAAATGAATATACACCAACAACCGGAAGCCCAATTAGAGTATCCAAAAACGGGTGAACTGTGACGACCTCTTCTCAAATTAAGGCACCGCCCAGCCTAATCCCGTCATTAAGCCATAACATCTCCATGTAGGACTTAACAATGAATTAGTCAACTTTTTTTTTTTTTTTTTTTTTCTTATATGCATTTTCTTATCTTATGTCAATCAATAAATAAGATTTAATTAAAAGTTATACAATTTATAGTTTATTCAGCGAAAATCTTAACAAGTTAGCGGAAGTAATGAATTTAAATCTTAATTATGTGAAAAACCATGAAATAAAGATCACATGCATATATATAACGAAACGGTGATAGTATATCATCATGTATCTAGTCAGAGTGCTATCTCTCAACTCATAATATATACAACCTCAAAAGTATATGAAAGACATATAAAAGTCCTACAACAAAGTCAAAAACCTACAAAATCTGTTGTAGTAGAATTCCATTGACTAAGAGGTAGTTATCGATATTCTCTTTGTCAGATCTGCTACTCGATGGATCTGCACCCACCATCACAAAAAAGGACGATGAGTACAGGAAAGTAGAAAGTAACACTGAGATACATTTATTCACATTTTCACATATACAAAAAGAATCTAAAAGCATAATAATAGCAACTATGCTGAAAACAAAGTCACACTAAAAGACTTTTCAGTTAGTGAATATGAAACTGACACATGACTGACACATGGCTAAGAAATGATTTAGGGTCGGTCGGCCGTGAGTCCTATGACAAATGCCTTTTATTCCACTATCTTAGGATGGAGTTGTGCTCTACATCTCTGTTGAAGGTCAGAGCTGAGTTCTATGTCTCCACAATCAATCACAAATGCAAGTCAGTTGTGATGTATGCTTGCCAACAACCCCGAGTCCCATACCCCGTGTGTTGCACAAGTTAGTAGTGAGATCCCGACATCCCTGAAAGTTTAGTGACCTATGAGTGTGGCATCCATCTTTATTATCTCATGGTTCTGGATACAAGAACTACTTTCATATTTCAAAGAATGACACGGTTTCAGAATCTAACAATATGATTGCATATCTAATGTGTGACGACCCCAAATCCCGAGGCCGTTACGTGGAGCTTCGCGGCCCCGCAGCTTTGTCACTTCATTGACCCACTGGGTCCTATGCGCCATCGACGTCAGTCGCCGCGCCACTACTCCTCGATATGCATATTAACTCATTCCATTCAATTAGTTTAGTTAGACAATTAAATCACTTTTAGCATTAAAACAACGAAAATCTTAAATTAAAGCAAGTAAAACAAATAAGTTTATCATCATATAAAGCATCATTCATAAGAACATGTCCTACTATGGAATGCCCTGGAAAGTACTCTATATATAGGCAATAATACTAATAAGCAGTAATATATATAAGTACAGTGTCTTTCCAGTTTCCCAATACCCAAAAGTAAAGCAAAATATCAAAATGACACATATTAGTGGGTCCTCAACCGCGAGCAATCAGATGAAGTCGCTAAGAATCATCTTGCCCTTACTAGTACTGGGACCTGGACTCGACCATCACAAAAAGCCAGATGATGAGTACAATTAGTAAGATTTCAAAAGCAGTACACCGAGAATTTATAAGACAGTAAATGGATATCAATAATCATGTTAAATAATCATGCAAAAACTAAACTTGCAACTGTGCTACGATCATCGCGTGAATATATAACACGAAAGAAACAAAGTGTATGCTCGTCCCGGTCAGACTAAACTATACTTTGGACCCCAGGATCCTTTCGGTGGGTGCCCCCACTTCCTTTCACCTGGTTCCTCACGGTGTTTGTCCAAAGAATGCACCTTTACTGCAACTCGTGTTGCAATTCACCTAGTGTGTGATCACACATGCTACTGCCTAGTGTGCCATAAGTACACTACGAATATCAGGTGGGAGTAAACCCAAATGTATCATGGAATAGGATACAATAACAAGGAATATGAAATCAACGATGAAAAAGTAAACCCTCAGTGACATTCAAATGGATTCTTACGTACCTCAAAACGTACGCCGAAGTCTCGCTCACGTCTCAAGATACGCGTCCGACTCCCGACTAAAGTCTCTTAAGTTCCTGGTGTCCAATTAAACCATTTTAAATAGTTTAGAGTCAAATTAGTTGATTTTTATTTTGTGAGGGCAAAAATTAGAATTTTATTCTAATTTTTATTATGGCCTATTTTTCGAGCTAACCGAGGTCCCCAAATGCTTGAAATAATCGCGAAAACCAAATTTTCAATCCATTTTCTATTTTCTTATATCTTTTATGATTTTTTTGTAATTTTCTATTTATTTTTCCATATTTTTTGTATTTTATTTTATTTAAATCTATTTTTAAATTAATTTTTAAAAAACTATATTATTTAATTTAATGGGGGTGGGTCCTTAGACCAGGTCGGTCTGACCCGGTCCAATCGGGTCGGCCCGGACCAGTGTGTGGGTGCGCCCCTCCCCTCATCCAAATTTCTTTCTTCTTCCAACAGATAACGTCTTTGTTTTTTTTTTTTCAACTCCTCTTCAACAACTAAAACAACATCAATACAACCACCTCATCAACAATAAACCAACTGCCACTACACCTCATTTCTTCCAACATTAAACAACAATCAACTATTACTATCAAAACCTTATTTAAGCTTCATTTTAATGAAAAATTGAAAGAAAGTGGAGATGCTCACATTGATCACTTGTTTGCTTGATCAAATCACTTCCAAAAGACTCAGAAGATCTCATAAAATCTCACACTCTTAATGGTTTCTATCAACTCCTCTAAAAATTTTACACTCACATGGATGCACTCTCTCTTTCATATAAGGAAGAGATGGAGATAGAGAGAAAATGTGGGAGGGCGTGAGAATGAGTGGTAAACCTTATTTTAAGGGTATTAGGTGTGTAGGTGGCATATTCTTATTTCTCCTCATTAGACACAAAATTCTTAGTCTTGTTCAATTATATCTAGTTACTCGGTGTCTCGCACCTCGACACGCATAACGAGGCGCGCCACAGTTGCCAATTTCGATCAATTGGCCTAGACTATGAGTTTATCATTAATTTTTTGCCACATTTAACTAATTTGATTATCCAAATTATTTTCCCGACCAAGTATAACCACATTTCGCTCGTTCAGTACCCGGTATTGATACGTTTTTCGAGGTGAATACCCGTTAAACTATCTCGCTTGGTTCAACGATATAAATACAAACATGCGATGCTAGGTAAAATAACTTAATATACGACATTGCAAATAGGCAAACATCATGCAAAAATCACTATTTAGTATTTACCTAGTCAGGCGTGCCTTGACCTATCTGCGCCATCCATGAGGATCTGAGTTGACGTCCAAGTTTGAAAATAGTCAATGATAACGACATAATTAAAATTGGGCCGTTACGTAATGCACAAAGAAAATGAGATTTACAATACCATACACTACTACCTATAACATGCTATTTCATTTCACTAAATGTCTCAATAATCAAGAATGACAAAACACATAATATAGAGTCAATGAAACCATTAACCAACAACCGATGCCATGATAGCAAGCTCACAGAATGAGATGAGTCAACAAGTCATGACATAGAATATTAAAGACGAATCAGTCTAAATGACTGTAAATAAATAATAAAACATGAATGAAATGTGAATGAATATCTCAATCAGTTTATTTACGATCCACACAATGTCTTATGCTAATCCGGCCTCCCAACACCCCAAGACTCATATTCGAACCCCCGAGACTCTTCCTTAGGTCCCTAATATCATTTCATAAGTTTTAGAGTGTGTTTATATATTTAATTAGGGTATTAGAGTTGTTTAAAGTGTTTAAATTGAAATTAGGAAACTGCTGATTTTGTATTGTCATAACACCTAGTGCGCTTGGTGTTTTGTCTAGCGCGCTAGTGACCCTGTTAGCGCGCTAGTCAGATGTATTAGTGCGCTACTTACAGATAGCGAGCTAGCTAGCTCATATAATGCGCTATGTGCAAGAAAACCCAGAATTTCGCACTTAGAATTTTGAGTTCTCTCCACACATAGATACTCCAACACCTTGGGATCTCTTTCCTCACTTACTACAAACCCCAAAACACCCATTAACACCACAAGATCAACCATACATCATTTACTTTATAAATTCATCAAATTAAGCTAAGTTTCTAGTGTATGTAAACTTACCTAGTTGATGAACACCAACAACTTGTTCGACTTCTTCTACAAACTCAAGAATTCTACAGCAATTCTTGCTGATCTTTCTTCTTTGATTCTTCTTCTCTACTTTGCTTAGCTCATAGGTTTGTAAAATGAAATACATGGGTTAATCTTAAGCTTTATATATGTAAAGGATAAGATTGATTAATGGTCATTGATCTTAATGTACGCATGTATCTCGAGACTTATCTAATGACCTACATTTGGACACATTTTTCGCTAACTCTCTACTAATTATCTCTAACTAACATCAAATAGAAACTCAATTGGTCTCTTGATGTGTCAACACATATCTCGAGAATCATCATATGACTATTGTTTTAAATTGCTAACTTATGTACATTTAATATAACCTCAACCGTAGCCACATTAATACTACTATTTAAACTACACTAAGCCTAAATAAACTTACCACATCACTCTCTATCTTGGTCTCACACCGACGAGCATTTCGATTCACGTCCCCGTTCATTTCTCGGCACCTAAATTTCAGTAGCAATGACTAGTAGTCTACACATATAGAATACACTAGACATACATCACATCAAATCTAACATATACCTCAGGCAACTTGCCTCGGCCAATGCACATATCTCGATGCGGGTCCCAATTCACAAGTCGCTGATCATAATTAAGGAAATTAAATTAGGATTAGGATTTTGGGCCGTGACATGAACCTGGTAGTATTTTCCTTTCAAAAAATTTAAGTATGTTTTTTGGTCAAACGACTTGTATCTTGAGTACTTGTTCGTTTTTGCTAACTTACAATGTTAGTTTGAAGTTATCTCCTTAGAGTTAACTCATTGGAGTTAATATTTTCATGTTTGGTTCAACTTTAAACTTGTATGAAAGTTTCAAAATTTTAAATAATAAAAAATATGAATTGATATAAATAACCTTTAAACAAGAGAGAGATGGGCAATAAATTATTCATTAATGAGAGGTAATCGTGTCCACAACTCTTGAGAGATAGCTCTCAAGGGGGTGGTGGGGAGATACCTTTTACTTTAGGGTGTAAGTTGGGAGATAACTTACATGCAAGTTGGGCAACCAAACAAGATTAGTTCCTAACTCCCTATAAGTTATCTCCTGGGAGATAACTCCACCTTTAACCAAACGAGGCCTTAGTATCCTTTAGATACACACTGATTTTTATGCAAACACACATAAATGCATAAATCTAATGGCATGTTCGCTTCACCGTCTTAGGTCGGATTAGCCATACTGGACTAGTTAATCCGGTGTTCGCTTGGAGGATTAACTAAGCCACATGATTAGTTAATGTGCATGGGAGGGGATTAAACAATACCACCATTTTTGGTGGGATTAGCTTATCCATAGTAGGTGGTTAGTGGAGATTACCACATTACCCCTCACATTACAACCATCTTCACCGAATCACACATTTCTCTTCGTTTCCACCCACGAGTCGCGCGTGCGCCGACGCCTGAAGAAATCCAGCAGCCTCGATCGATTCGTCGCTGGAGAAGGAGAAGAGGAAGTGAAGAGGAGGAAGCCAGCGCCGTCGCGAAGAAGAAGGCGCAGGTGCGTGCGAGAAGGAGAGGATGCGTGAACGAACCAGGTGAGGAAAGGTGAGAAGGAGGCGTACCATCGGCCAAGTGAGGAGGCGTCTTCTTCACCAGGGGAGCTGATTCATTGACGCAGGTGAGGTGCGATCTTGGAGGCGTGGATTCGTTCAAGCAGTGAGGCGACGAGAAGTTCAAGCAGTGGAGGTGATGAGAAGTTCAAGCAGTGGAGGCGATGAGAAGTGTGCGAAAATGAGGTAAGGATGTGTTATTTATGCAATGATATTTTGGTAAATGTACATGTACAACTTTATTTAATCCCAACCTTAAAACTCCCAACCAAATAAGATATACAAATGAGACTAAACCATCTAAACTCATGTGTTAGTCCCATGACAAATTAATCCCATGTGTTAGGATTCACTAAAATGTGAAGCGAACAGGCCATAAGGGACACCAATAATCATGCGTCAAAGTAGTAGGTCACTCAAGCATTTTCCTATACATAAAACTTAGGAAACATTTTTACCGTTTAAATAAAAGCTCAATTTAATTTATCTCACTAGAACATTTTCGGCCTTTAATAGAGGTTTTAAAACCCGTATTAAATAGAGTGTTATTAAATGTCATGTGAAAATGTGTTATATTTTAATTTTTAATACATGTATTACATAGAGTTTTTTTAAAACTCCTATCAATTAGGTGTTATTTAATAACACCTCCCTTTAATAGGGGTTTAAAAACCTCTATTAAATATCGAATTTGTTCTAGTGTCTATTTATTAATCAATTACAAAATGTGCATTAGCTTGTGTTGATAGATTTATCTGTACAACATAAGAAACGAGCCAACGTGAATTGTGTAGTAGCCGCTTATCTACTAGCTAGTTTGAACATGATGAACGCTTGTTGGATGAATGGCCAATGTGACGATATGTTGGAATATTTTTTTTAAAAAAAGGATTCTGCCTTAAAAAATAATAAAAAATAAGGAAATTGAGACAGAGGAGATGTAAAATAAGAAAGCTAATAAACTCTAACAGTTGACACGTGTATGATCTTATCTACTTTTTTTTTTCGGCCTACCCTATCTAGCCATTTTTTTTAGAGCGTTGCTACGTGCACCCCAATTATTTATGAGGGCACCCCAAAGTGTACCAATTTACATGTATTTGGGGGTGCCCTCATAAACAATTGAAGTGCACATAACGGTGCCCTTTTTTATTACTTATAATTATTATTAAATATTAAACTGCCTGAGATCGAATTTATTCTAAACATAAGCATGATCCGTGACTCTATACATTTGGAAAAAATAGCAACCTTAACTTTAGTTGTATGGACAAATTCCCTTGCATCACCGAGAGATGGAGACACTTAGTCTTGAAATTAATAGGTTGAGAAAAAGACATCGAGAATTCTTATACACTCAAATACCGATTTCAAACAAACAAACAAAAAAAAGAATGAATACTTTTATGTATACTTTTAATTCGAAATAGAAAAGCATCAACTCATCATGATCACACTGTAAAGAAATAGCTTTTGATCACCGAAAACTTTTTTTTTTTTTAAAAAGAAATATAGCTGCCAACAAAAAAAAAGCTTTTTTTTTTTTTTGGTTATTTGGTATCAATGATAAACATTTGATGCCGAATCTATATACTATTATGTGGATGTGGTGAAATCAACACTGATTATGCTCCAATTGAAAACTTGTTAAACTTTCTTAATCAACATTTCACGTGCCGGCTCACTCATGCTTATTAGTATATAACAGTAATGGATGATTTTGTCTTCCGAGATTTATATAGTAGGCCCTTAATTATTACGTGATTTTTCATCGAATCACAATTATTAATTCCAGTACTAACATAGTATAAACGTGTGGCCCGCATATCAAAATTTAAAATCTCAAAACTTATAGGAGTAGTATATGATAACAAAATAAAACTTAGTTGAATAAGTTAACAAAAGAACACACGCATGAGTCCACTAGGAAGACTTTAAAAATTATAAGAGTGTGATTTAGACTAGTAGTAGTTATTTTAATAACTCGATTGAGGTTTCGTCCAGTTTATAAGATTTCTTTTGTACTTACGTATGACTCCATGCGTGGTTGTGGTGTGGGTCTCACCTTTATGTATGTATTGAGCTTCTTCTGCTATTTAATTCGGTACGACCGAAATCATGCCGTCATTGGCCGGTCGCGATGCTGATTCTTTTTTTAGTTTTTTTTTTTTTTTTTTTACTTGATGTTTAACACCAATTGTATCAATTAATTCACATTCATACACTGTCAAACTCTACATGAAGTCCTTCACAACTCAATTTTTTCTATTCACAATTCTTCTGAGTTGATAATTAATTAGCTACTTATTTTACAGGTAAATCGATTGCAAATATTAATAATCAAAGTTTAGCGATCAAATTGAGAGAAACCTTAAAATTTAGGGACTAAACATTGGTTTTGCCCTTCTTTAAATTAGTTAAATATCCTCGTAGATTTTCCAAAAAAAAAGAAAAAGAAAATCCCCATAGCCAATAAATAAAAGGTTTCAAATAGTGTTTTTTTTTTTTGTCAAGGTCAAAGAGAGTAATTTTTAAAATTTGAAAAGCTTGCGTTCTTAAATAGTCTTGTTAAATAGTAGTTTTTTTTTTTTTTTTTTTTTTTTTTCTATTCCAAATTCATATTTTTGGGGGCTGATTGCTTTGATTAATTCACCTTTGATAGTATAGGCTCATAAAAAGAAGAGATTTTTACGAAGTAAACAAAAAGGAGATTCAGCAACGCTATTTTTCTCCATGTTTACTGATTCTTATTCTAGTGATGTAGTAAAGAATTTTCTAAGAAAAGAATCGGTGCAATTTTGTTGGTTTTCTTGACATTCAATTCAATTGCGTTTAATTTGTGATTTCCAATGTAATGGAAGTTGGCTTGGTCCGTTCCTAATTGGTTTCGGTCACCACATTCGGTGGATTCTACTTTGCTTTGTGAATTGTTCAGAACGTAATCAATTAGTAATTTGTTTGTGCGTGCACATATCTTGCTTGATCGATGATTTTTTTTTTTCTTAAAAAAATATTTGTGGCTATTCAAACAAATCTGATTATTCTCATAAAAATTTGGTGATAATCGATGAAACGAGAAAGCTAGTGGAGTACCTCAATTTAAATGAGCAGGAAGAAAAGTACAAAGTGCAAATAATCTTAATTCATATACTCCATATATTAGTATGCGTCCAAATTTTATGCACATTTCATAGAGTTGGATTAATTAATTATTATTATTAACTGTATTAAGGAAACTGAATATTGTATCTATGTTAAGGAAACTTTTATCCCCGATATCTCGTAGGTTCATTTTGTGATTACTTTCCTTTCTTGTATTCTAGACTTGCGTATATAAATACGGTACTATGTATACAAGAAATAACACAATAAACTTATTCCATTAAAAAACTAACAAACTGTAAATTAACTAAATTTTGTACAGTTTAACAAGTAATTATTTTCTATTAAATTTTGATTTAAGAACTAGGAGAAAATGCGTCAGCTATATTTTTCTATTAGGAGACAACTACACACTCAGATAATACTATCACCGAATTTAATTTCTTTCGCGTGAGTTTAAGAAGTAGCTCATATTTTAGAACCTCGTCCTGTGTTAAATTATACAAAGTTTAATATCAAATATAAATTTGAGTACCCTCCTAAATTCATTTTTCCATTTTTGGTAAAATATAAGAGTATAAAACAAGAAAATAGGAGTATAAAACAATAAAAAGTCTTTGAAATTCGAATCGCGTTGAAAAAAAAAAAAAAAAAAAAAAAAAAAAAAAAAAAAAAAAACAGAGATTGAACCTCTTGACCAAAATATCACGTTGAACCCATTTTAATTGACATGAGAGTCTGAGACGTATATATGGCCCGCAAAGGACCACGAAAAATGTGGCACCGTCGTGCCGATAGGGCAATGACGTAAATGACGCCCGTGAAGAGTAAGACTATATAGCCTTAAACATGGGTTGGAAAAATCCAAGCCAAACATGTCCCCCTCTCATACCTTGTTTTCTTGCTGTACATGGAGATCAACTTTTTGTTCTTCACTCGATCTAACCCGGCCAATATATAGTACACTACTCTCAAAAAATGGCCTCTACTTCAGCTACAACATTGTACTCATTGTTGGGGTTCGTTAGATTACACTCGTATTACTTCCACACAAATCTCAATGCGTATCTAATGAGATCAATAACCGTTGTCGCGAAAGTGTGTGGAGAGGCTTTGTTGTGCAATCCCTAACTAATTAGTTAAGTTGTGTTGCTTTCCACTCTAGAAAGTGAAGCGAGAGATGGTGGTGGGGTTGATGAATAAGTGAGAGAGAAGTGAGAGATAGTGGTGGGGTTGATGAATAAGGTAGAGAGAAAATGTTTCATTGGAGAGTCATGTCTTACTTTTGAGTTAAGAGGGATCCACTCACTAATTGTGCGCATCTATATGCTAGTATTGCAATGCGGAAACAGAGGAAATTAATAGGGGAATTTAAAGTGGTGAAGTGGTGGAAAATGAGACAAATAAAGTCCACCGTGACCCAACACTTGTAGCACACCTTTTTTTTTTTTTTTTTTTTTTAAAAAACAATAAAGTAGTAGCAGCTCGTAAAGACCTTCATTCATTACATGCAATCCCCAAAAAAAGAAAAAAAAGATCTTCATTATACCTTAGCTTTCCAAGGAAATCAATTCCCTCTCAAGTCTTTTATCATTACTTATTTTTTGATGATTCAGGTGTCATTGAGCTTTAGCCAGCTAGAGATTTTTTTTGGAGGCCCTGGACAGACACTTGAAAGAGTTGTTGTTGGAAAAATAAATTCAATGAAAACAATCTCAATCGATCTGTTGACAACTTGGAGATCTCTTCATGGGCATTATTTGTGCAAATATTTTGCTAATCGTAGGATTTAATGTCTTTTGATTATTTTTTCAAAAATCTCATGAGTCCGGACTCATAGGGAAGTTTTTAAAATCTTTGTAAATATTTAAAGGGTATAATAAGTATTTTACAAGTGATTATGATTGTTTCATTAATTGATCGAGGGTGTATTTAAACTCATAAGTTCGTACTCATAGAAGAGTTTTTAAAATTTTTACAAATATTTAAGGGATATCTAATGAATTTTACAAGTGATTACGTTTGCTTAATTTATTGCTTGAGGATAACTTTGAAATAAAAAAATATTTTTAAGTCTGAATTCATGAACCAAATAGCATTTACTCGGGCTGATCTTGTGCTAATACAACGTCGTCATCAAAAGAGATTGAAAATCCATTAACACATAAAACAAGTGCTTTAATTACACAAAAAGAAAGTGTAAATACTTAGTTTTATGAAGGGTAAAATAAGTATAATAGGTATAAATGCCCTCTTGAATTTACAAAATGATTTATATACAACATCAGATGACTTGATGAGCATATTTTTTGAACATATGAGGCCCAAAAAAAGGCCACATATCTGCTGCTCGGTCAGGCCCGAATGTAGGCAATGTGGTCTCGGATCTGGTGTTCGAGCAGGCCCGAATGGAGGCAAAGTATTAAGTATGGATGTGGGCTCAGTACATAGGACTTATACTTGCATCTTTTGATATTTGCGATTTTGAGTGTCCGCCCACTAAAATAGTAAAATCTCTTTCCCAATTGCTTCTCCAAAAGCCCACACGCTACTTAAAAATCACATCACACAAATACCAACTTAACCACAAATAGGATTTCTTATGTAGAAATAGAATCTACGGATTCAATCAGTCAACATTAAATACATGCATTTTATATTTTATAGATACTTCTAGTTCTTAGATTTGAGATTCATATTAATTAGATATGATCATGGGCTCGAGTATGTATCCGTCCCGCCCGTCCAATTTCGTGAACAAATAATCGGGCTTGGACAACTTTTTTTAAGAAAAATCCGACTAGGGCCCTAACCCAAGTAGACCCGCTTATAAAATGGGTTAGGCTGGGGCCACCTTAAAAAGGCCAAGTCCAACCTGGGTCCGAGCCGAATATAAGTTTATAACTAATATATTCTAAAATAATAAGTGTTGTATTAAAGATTTGAACCTAGAACCTAATGCTCATATTAAGTGATGTTTATCATTTGAATTGCTCCTCCTTTAATTTTGCAAAGTATATGAAAATACTATATATATATATAAACACATATGTTTTCAAAAAAGTTCATAAGAAATTTATTAAATAAATAAATAATTTATTTTTAAATTTTTTTAATATTAAAATAGTTATTCATAGGTTTGACGGGTTAGTAATGAAGATAGAAAGGTGCAAGGTCTTGTGGTGGAGTCCATATATCGCAAGATGTGTAGAATTTAATTTCTTATTATATTTAATTACTATATTTAGTAATATTATATATATTAGGTTTATTAGTTAAGTTAAATAATAGAAATTTAATTTAATTAGGAAACTGAGATAATTAGGAAGTTAATTAATAGGTAAATAGGTGTCACTAGTGTGTCAAAATAAGAAAGTGATATATTAGGAGACTTTAACTTCAATTAACGATTTTTTTTTTTTCTTAGAATTAATAGTTTCTTTATTTATTATTATTTTTTTATATATATATATATATATATATATAAAGGCTATGTGATAGTTTTAGGAGTTGATTTTGATTTGATTAATAAAAAAAATTGGATTTCTTTTTAGAGAATTAGGGTTTTAATTCTCAAGGCCCTAAATTGATTTTTCGTGGATTTCGATTAATCAATTTGGAAAACTTATGCTGCACAGTTTGGTATAAAAGCCTTAATTCGGTTCGGGTCACCATGCAACTAAGGGTGGAGTTTGCTTTGGATGAAAATCCAGAAGAGGAATATTCTGATGAGGAGAAATTTGTATATGAGGAAGAAATAGACGGGGTTCTTTTTCTTTATGGTGACGCCAAAGTAGATCCAATTTTCTTCGAGGATGATTCTGACAACTTGAACGAGAGGCCAAAGTTCGACGACGATGGACGCGACTTTGTGGAGGACAAGGTAGTCTTTGGAAAAGATGACTTTGTCATCGAGGTAGTTTCTCAAAAAAATTCTCAGGTACTTGAAGTTGTAGTTGGTGATATGATCGTCAACAAGTCTTACGTGAAGGACTTTTCCGACCTATCAGAACTTATTTGTTGTTAGCTTTTTAGATGATGTGTTTATTTTTTAAGATGAAATGGTTTCAAATCATAAGTCTCGTGAGAATATGAAAATTCAAGGTCGAATTTTTTCGAAACGGGGAGAATAATGAAGATAGAAAGGAGCAAGGTCTTGTGGTGGAGTCCATGTATCACAAGATGTGTAGAATTTAATTTCTTATTATATTTAATTATTATACTTAGTAGTATTATATATATTAGGTCTATTATTTAAGTTAAATAATAGAAGTTTAATTTAATTATGAAATTGAGATAATTAGGAAGTTAATTAATAGGTAAATAGGTGTGTCAAAATAGGGAAGTGATATATAAGGAGACTTTAACGATTTTTATTGACTTTAATTAACTATTTTTTTTAGAATTAGAAGTTTCTTTCTTTATTAATTATTATTATTTTAATGAAAGCCTATACATAAAGACTATGTAATAGTTTTAAGGTTGATTTTGATTTGGTTAATAAAAGAACTTGATTTCTTTTTAGAGAATTAAAGTTTTAATTCTCAAGGTCTTAAATTGATTTTTCGTGTGTTTCGATTAATCAATTTGAAAGATTTCTGCTGCATCAGTTAGATTGGGGTTTGCATTTTTTACATGAGCAGGGCTTGGGCCTATAGGTAGACCCGCATATATATAGTGTGTCAGGTTTGGACTAATGTTCTTAGGCCTGGGCCCGGTCAAAGCCCGACCTATGAATATGTCTAATATTAATGGTTTGGTTATATAATTTTTGCACAAGTTGAATAAAGTCTAATTTGTAGTATAGCAGTGCACTTTTATTTTGTGTTGTTTAACTTTATCATGACAAATTTGAATGTTATGTTTATTTGAGTGTGACGACCCTTCTCTAATCTAAGGCACCGCTTGGCCTAATCCCGTAATTAAGCCTAAACCTAAACCTCACATGACTTAAATATGTATTAGTTAGCATTTCTATCCAAATCTACTCCATACTAATGTTTCGGATAAATAAAACACATGTCACTTTTCAATTGAATTTCAGAGTAAATTAAACAATTATAAAAAGTTTTAAAACTTAGCAGAAGTCTTAACAAATTATGCGGAATCAATTATTAAAAATCTAAGTATGTGGAAACCAGGAAAACAACGATCACATGCATACATAACAAATTGACAAATATAAACAGTGTGATGTCATCTTAAGTCAGGGAACTAAACACTCAACCCAATATACAATCCTAAATTGTATCAAAATAAAATTGTATATTAAACTAAATATCAAAAACCTACAAAATGTTGATGCAGAGGTACACCGCTGGCTTAGAGGTAATCGTCAATCTTCTTCTTCCCCGACCTGCTCATCGACGGCTCTGCACCCACCGTCATAAAATGGACGGTGAGTATAAAAAGTAACAATAATCCCCGTTGACAAATTTATTCACATTTCCAAAACAAACTAAATGGTATTTAAAAGCATAAGTTTAATAAAGAAAGACTAGTACCACAATTATGCCAAGAAATACCACAATTAAACATGTGAAACTGACACAAGGCTAAATAGTTAAGATATAGATCTGGTCGATTATGACCTATGTAAGTGAAGCCTTAACCACTATAGGACGTGCGTGGTGTTGCATAGTTTAATATCACTAAGGACTCTAACCCTAGTGTCATCAGGGACTCTAACCCCAACATCATCAGGGACTCTAACCTCGTATATGAGCAACTCTAATGACTCTAACCCCGTGTGCCTCATCATAGTGGCGAGCGCCGACATCTCTAGGGACTCGAACCCGTTGTGCCGATTGACTCAAAGTGCAATGCACTCTAGATTCTATAAATATCTTTAATTTCAAGAAATTGACTCATTAAGGATTTCAAGAATTGACTATGCTACAAAATACAAATTCTCCAAAGAATACAAGTCCATAAAACAATCATAACTCGCAATTCCTAATAGCATACTATTCGTACTACATTTACCGTAAAATAACAAGAAATTACATATAACACATGGATGGATTCAAAAGAATTTAATTTATCAAAATATCATGGAAACCAAGCTCAGCAAGTGAGGAATAACAAACAAGTCCATGATATGAGAGTACAATGCTGGACATAATCAATATAGACTACAACAAACAAGTTAAAACCGGAAATGAAATGTAAATAAACAATCAATGGGTACACTCACATTAAGCAATGTAAATTCCTAGCTTTACCGGTCTCTTGACACCTCAAATATCATGTATTTGCAAACCCTTTCTTTAGGTTCCCGATATCAAACTAATCCAAATAAATTGGGTTTAGGTCAGGTCAAATGGATTTAAAAATATCAAACCCTCGAGACTAAACAATATTGAAATTTTAGTCATGTATTGTAGTGCACATTTAGACATGAAATTGTCCAAATCTCAACATCTTCTCCTGTACAAAGTTTTTGTTCTCTAACTTAGCTTTTCGCAAAGTTAACCCTTTCCTAAGCTTATGAGAATGAAAATACTGGTTTGCAAATTATACTATATATATGAAATGGATATGATTGAATGATAACCATTGATCTAATTATACACACGTATCTCGAGATCTATCTAATGGTACACCTTTTAACATATGTCCCACTTATCTCCACTAACTCATGCCAACTAACTCCAATGTGTGACTTAATTGGTTTCTAGATGTTTTAATATGTGTCTCGATGCAATTCACATGACTATTGTTTTAAAATGTCAATTTAGTTTACATTTAATTAAAAATCAACTATAGCCACATTAAAACCACTATATAAGTTATACTAACTCAAAATACACTTACCACAACACTCTCCACTCGGTCCTACGTCGGCACGTAACTCGAGGCAAATCTTCACTCACGTCTCGACACCTATACTCGAGGAGTGACTTAGTAGTCTACACATATACAACAC
This sequence comes from Stephania yunnanensis, assembly GCA_039657365.1. Lineage (NCBI taxonomy): Eukaryota > Viridiplantae > Streptophyta > Magnoliopsida > Ranunculales > Menispermaceae > Stephania > Stephania yunnanensis. The sequence continues at coordinate 42,101,794 of CM077589.1, read as the reverse complement.
ACTAGGCATACACCACAACAAATCTAACATGTACCTCAACCATCTCGCCGCAGTAAATGCACATATCACGATATGGGTCCCATGTCACGAGTCGATGATCCTAATTATGAATAATACAGAAGATTAAAAATTTTGGCCTTGAAAGATTTTTGGCATTATTGTGACCCCTTTGTATACATAGTATATTAATAGAAAAAAAAATTGAAAATGGCTAAGCTAGCCCCCTTAAACGCTACATGAAAAAATATTTTTAAAACATCTAAAAATGTTGTTTTACTACATAGTTAAAACTTATTTAATATGTAACTAATACATAAAAAATTATCTATAATTAAGAAATTTATATGTAATGATTTATAAATTTAATAAAGTTTTGTTTTATAATATTTAATCAATCACTAACTATTATTTCTTTTGTCATAAAAATATTCAGTTTTATTTTAATTTCAAATTTAATAAATTTAAACAACGTATTGTAAAACAACATGATTAAGTGTTGTAAAATATCCTGGCTCTGAACCAGGAACCTTTTGTATCCAAAGTAAAGGATGCGGAAGAGATGGATTAAGGTAAATCCAAATGAGAAATTACCCTTTAATTATGAAAAAATATTTCAAAGTTAGGTACATAATTTTTAATCAAAACAATGCCTAATCAAGATCGAGAAGTTCTATTTAATTAAGATCCATATATCTATTCACACAAGAAAATAGCCAATTAGCAACGAAAAAATTGGATGTTTCCTCATTGCTAACGAGCTTAATAGCGACAGAGCTAACCCATCGCTAATCTCGTTGTCGCTAAAACAAATTAGCGACGAACTATTCGTCGCTAATCCGTTACTAATTTTGGAATGACATCTCGCCACCATTGTCTGTTAGAGGAGGACTAGTCCGTCGTTAATTGACATCAGTATCTATTTAAATGAAAATTGAAAAACATTAAAAAGTACCATTATGTTTAGAAAACATTAATTTTTTAAAAACAGTAACTATTAAAAAACAAATAAAAAACAATATTCACATTCAAAAAGTCAAAAATTATCAACATCCAACAAAAGTATTACATAAACAAAATATGGAAACAAATGTTCATAAAAAAGTAGCTAAAACATATATATATCACCAGCGTCACTAATGCGAGGACGATTGTGCTGATCCGGATGAAAGAAGCGAGATATGAACTTGTCGCAGGGGCGAATCCAAGATTTTTGATAGCCCTGGGCTATAAATATTTTGTAAATTATTATTTTTATATATTATTATGTATACTTTAAATAAATTATACCACTATATATATATATGCATCAATGACAAAATAGCGTATTTTTTTTTGGACTTTTTCGGGCTTTTTTTGGACTTTTTTTGTAATTTTTTTGAACTTTTTGGACTTTTTTTGGGCCTTGCTCTGGGCTGCAGCCCAGGGCAAGGCCCACCTAGATCCGCCTCTGACTTGTCGTCACCATATGTGACGATGGAGAAGGTGGAGCCAAATCTTGAGTTGCAACCGGTGGCGGTGGATGTGACCTCGACGTTCCGCCCGCCAAATGTTGCATGTCAACAACGTATGAACCTTTATGGAGGTCTTCTAGGTAACGAGCACCATCTCGTGAATGTGGCGGTGGCGACATCGACATACTGGTCCCTACAGTTTGCTCCTCCATCTCCCGGTTCTGTTCTATCCACTGCTGGTTTTACTGTACCAACTCTTGCTGTTGGTTGGTTAGGTCTCGGAGTTGGATCTCTCGCTAGCTCTTCTAATATTGCATGCTACATTATGTTGTAATCCCTATTTAGTTCCTCTACCTCGTGTGGTTCATATGGTGGGGTGGTTCGGGATGAACTACCCTTCCAAGAATGGTCTCGATCGAAACGTTAAGAGCCCGATCTATATATTCGGCCTTTCTGATCTAGCCTCACGACATCAAAGAACACCATGTCCTCATCAACTAGTGTATCTTTGGTCTGAGACAACTCCTCCAACTTCCGTGAGATTTCAGCCTGCATTAAGTTATACAAGTATATGAATTTATATATATTTTCATATATGATAAACAAATTTAATATTTTAATTAATTCATCATAATAATTTAAATTTCATCTCACAACAACTCGCTCGGACCTCTGATCGACAAAAGTCACGTCGTCGTGGTCGTGGGTGTAAGTGTTCCAAAACAATTCATTATTCGTGGGAGGCCGATCGTAACTCTCTTCCTGTATGTATATATATATATATATATAAACACATGTAATTAGTAATATTTCGTTAAAAGTGAACTATAAAAATTAAAAAATCTTTTCTTAACCAAATAACATACCAAATTATCCCTATGTTGTGGCATGGAAATCGATCCACAACTATGAACCGAGAAATCTGTACCGGGCCCTATCTTATCAGTCTTCCTATTTTCGCTTGCCTTCTTTGACTTAACTTTGACTCATACCTTGACTCTTTGCAAAACTTTCATGACATCAAATCTCAGTCGTCGCCTTAATATATCATGCACAACAACTTGCAACAATCAATTTGCTCAACCGGTAGACCTAAACCTTGCATTAAATGTTTCGTGCTATAAAAGCTATTGCCCAAACAACTTCTTTCGGTAATGCATCTTTAAGAAATTGCAAAATTTCATCGTACGCCATTTTTGTCATACCCCACCTAATTAGGGCATCTCACCGGTCTAGATTACCATTAATCTCTTGATAATATAGCAGCCTTAAGCTCTCCATCAATAAACAATTAAGATTAAGATTTTGTATTCATTAATTATAAAACTTTATTAACCCATAGGATGTTAAAGTGAATATTAAACATCAAAGTTTCGTAAAAATTAATTTTATAATCCTCAAAGTTCATTTATATTGATAACATTATCCTCAAAATCTCTGTAAAAACCTTTCAACATCACGTCCTCTGTTTTTAAGCCTACACTGAAAATCCCGAAATTCAAAAATCTTTAACAAAACCTGCTCAACTTTGGTAGAAATGTTGAAGGACTCACAATCTTCCTATAACAATATATATTTCATCAACTAAAGTATATATATTCATTCTAACTTGATTTAAAGTATCGAAATTCTTAAATTAGCATATCTTAACTCGAAATTATCTCAATTCATCCCAAAACTGTTCCAACTATTCCAAAGGAGATCCTAATTACACTCGAACCCAAAAACTCATTTATACAATATAATATATTCAAGAATAACACATACATAGAGAGATAAGAACTAAGCAAGTCACAAATAATCGGAAAATTTTCCATTTCCCATGTTGCCACTAGAACCTGTCATTTTTCAATTATAAAAATTCGATAATATCAGATAAGTAAACCCACACTATCAAATACACTTGTAATAATCAAATGAATAATAATCCAAGAGATTAAACGAAGAATATAATCCAAAAATTTAAATACAACTATGAATCCATTTCGCTTTTGTTATCCGACCATAATCATATAACATTATCCAAAAGTGGTAAATAAACAATAATAAGGACTCATGAGGATAACCAAACAAGTCTCATTATTCTAGAATTTGGGAGTATAATCTGGTTTAACGTGATGTCATGATAACCACTTGATGCAAAATATCAGTGACTCCAGCCAATCAAGCATAATATAGTGTTCTATAACCACTGTATAGCCTACACTATAAGGAGACTTGAATCGCCTTATCCTCCCAACCCGTGTATGCATGTACAAAAAAATGCAATATCAAGAATCAATGCAATTTATACGAAATTATAATCATACAATATAAAGGTTACGTACTATGAGTTTTACTTAACCTTACAAACATGATACCGCAACTACCTTGCGCACAAAGTCGATAAATTAGTCCACACGGGGGTCCAATTGCAGTCTCATTGGGAGGCAACCCAAGGTTTTTTGTTTATATTTTAGTACTTGTTTGGCGCATTTACTTGAAAAAAAGAAGAAAATAATTAATTGGTTTGATTATGCGGTTGATACATGTTGTGATGACATTTCGGGTGAATACCGATTGCCAGGTAATTTTTCATCAAAGTGGTAGACCGCAGGAGACCGCAGGAGCCCACAAAGACCAAAGAAATGTGGATGAGATCCAAGTTTGGGGAGTACTAAGGGAAGGATGACACGATGAAGAGAAACTTAAAAACATCAATACCAGTCAGGGGAGTATTTGCTTTGAAAATTTTTTTATTTTATTTTACTTTTCCAATTTTGTGATTGTTGTGAATGATTATATTTTGATCCATGTTCTTGTCCTCCTTTTTGCTCATGATTTGGTTCATCGAGGGCAATGAACATCTTATGTTTGGGGGTGGATAATGCCTATTTTTTATTTTTGGGAGGTTGGGTGGTGGAAGCATCATATATTTTGTAAGCATGGGCATATTAATGAGTGTTATTATCTTTATTTTCTTTCGATGTGGCTGATAGTCTAGGATAAACCTTTTTAAAACCAATGATGCAATATACTTGGGGATGAGTAGAAGGTCATTGTGCTTAAGTGTTTAACTTAGCTAGATCGAGGATTCTCCGTAGGTGCGTAGTGTGAGGAAGGACCTATACCAATATAAAAGGAGATAAACTAAAAGTAGGCGGGCTTTAATGAGGATTCATGGATTCTAGAACTTGTTTTAGATCCACTTGAGGTGATAAATCTCGAACTTAAAGGATTGAGGAGAGGAGTTAGGCCTTGCTTGGATTTTATACCCAATATCTTAAATATCATTCCCATATATGAGATCTCTAGTCACCCCATTGAGCCTTGTTTATCATGCATCCTTGACACGAAACATTGTCCCGAGCTAAAAAGCCTTAGACCACTTAAATTTAGAGTGATGAGCAACCCTTATACATGATGAAAAGAGCTTCTAAAGTTTAAGTGAAAAAGTGAAATCAACCCGAAAAAGTGGAATCTCAAAAGAAAATAATGAATATACTAAATAAAGCCCAAAGAAAAAGAAAAATATGGATTGGCGTAGTGAAAGAAAAAAAGAAGAAGTTATAAGTGAAACTCTAAAATGAGAAAATTTTTATATTTTTTGAGTTTTAGGAAAGGGTTTGTGAAATCTATCTAACTTTGTTTGAGCTTAAATATCTACTTTTTGATCAACCTATTGAAGACTTAAGGGTTTTTGGTCTTTTAAGTTGATGATAGTGGAGAGTGGAACAGAAAATAAGCTTATAGAATCTCTTGGAAGTTGATGCTTTAAATGAAGAATCATTGAGGTTTCAAATCTTTTTGTGGACTATTTCGAGTAGTGGCGGCTAGACTCTTGAAATTGCACTTGAGTTGTCGAAAGTGGATTCTTGTGAAGGTTAGGTTGAAAGGCCAGGTTCGTAGTGGGCAATTGAAAAACTATGAGTTGAATCAATATGTTTGGTTTAAATTTGAGATTGGAAGATGCCACTAAGAATGAGAAATGAGAATAGTTGCATATTGAAAAAAAGAGTTGCGCTCGCATGTACCAATTGTGCTTGAACTTTGGATCGATTTTGTTGAATAAAATTTAAGAAGTTTAGTTCAAAGGATTCAATAAATTGCATCAATTTTGTTCATGCTTCTTTGCTCGAGACTAACAAAGTCTCAAGTTTGGAGGCATTTGATGTGTAACATATTTTAATACTTTTATAAATAGCAATTTGTTAATAATGTAGGCTATTAATAAGTGAATTCCTGCTAATCCGATATATTTTATTGGTTTTTAGGCGAAGAAAGCAAAGTGGGAGCATTTAGAGGTTATGTTGAAGATCCAATAAGATTTCCTTCAAAAAATGTGGTTGCGCGGATCACGGGGCGAAGGAAAATGAGATCAGAGGCGAGTGATGAAATGATGATATTTCATATGGTTTCATGTGTTTTGAAGATGTTTGGAAGTCTCAGGATGAGAATACAAGGTTTGGGCAAAGAACGACATCAAAGTGACTAAGTTTCAACAAAGCCTATTTTGACTAAGCTTAGATTTTTTAGCCATTTCAAATCCAAATGACTTGACATTTCTTTTGTTGGAAAATAGACTTAGAGCTGAACATTTTCATGTAAGCGTAGTTGAATTTGGCCTTTAAGTGATCCAAAATCACGTCGCAAAGTGAAGCATATGTGCAAGATTTTGATCCCAGCGCTGTAGCGTCCAACCCATCGCCATGGTGCCCAAAACAGTGAAAAAGCTACGGTGGGCGCTGAACCTGGCATCCCAACGTCAGGGTTAGGATACCTATATTACGAGTTTTTGGAGGTTTTAGACCATTTTTCAAAGCAAATTGCCTCCGTGGGTATAAATAGACTTGAAAATTAGGTTAGAAAAAAACTTTTGCTTCGGAAAACTTGAAGAGAAACTTGTGGAGGCTTGAAAATTGGGTTTTGAATCTTAGATTTCTTCTCAACTATAGGTTTGAACTCATGATTTCTTGCATTTCCGTAATGACTTGTGTTGTATTGAACTCGCTTATTTGGTAATCTCTTTTGTTCTATGGGTCTTTTGATTTCAATGTGAATGTGTTTGTTCTTCCAATTCAATATGTTGATTTGTGTATTCTTATGTGCTATGTTATACTTACCTTGATCAAGTAGGTATATAACTTAGGGTTTGAGAGTCATCGTAAACATTGGGGATTTTAGACCGGAAATTTTGAGAAAAAAAAAACATATTACGCATCGATCGATGGTCAATGAATAGGGAGGCAAATGAATTTGGTGCTTAATATAGTGTATCACTTACGCTATTCACGTTGACCGACGGAGTCCGAGTGAGACACTAGAATCTCCATCACTGAGACCTCGAGATGGAGTGAATTTTAGGAAATTCGCCTAACATCGCACGAATTGGGAAACTTTATAATTACATTGGATTCAAATGATACAATTTGGGTGAATTAAATTTCCTATGACATTCTCTCAATAGCTTAAGTCCACTTTTAATTACTTGCAATTAGTTAAATTAATTTGGTTATTAATTCTCATTTACAAAACCAAAATCAAAATGCTTAACTTTATTCCTTAGTTGGATTAAAAATTAGCAAATAATTGTCTTTGTAGATACGATATACCCGACACCAACACTAGTTGGTGCCACTATTACTTACACGAACGCAGGGAATGTTCCATAATACACGAATGACTCATTTGGAGAATGCGCCATTCGTGTATTTTGAGCCCGTGATTGTCCTCTTCCTCAAGAACGCAGGGAATATATTCCTCAAGAACGCAGGAAATATATTCTCCGCATTCTCGAGGTTTGCAGGCTAGTTTGAGGGGTCTAGGTAGGGCAAACATTGAATGAGGTTTATTTATGGTGGTTGTTGGTGGGGTGTTGTTAGTGGGTGTGCATCTGGCAAAAGAAAGCAATAGAGAGAGCGACTGAGAGAGAGTTAGGTGCGGGAAAGACCGAGAGGAGAGAGGAGCAGCAGAGGGAGAGAAGAGAAAGGAACAAAAGAGAACGAGAAGAGAGAGGAGGAACCGAGACCGAGAGAAAGGAGGAGCAAGCGAGATCGAAAGGAAGGAGGAGGAGAGAGAGAGAGAGAGAGAGAGAGAGAGAGAGAGAGAGAGAGAGAGAGAGAGAGAGAGAGAGAGAGAGAGAGAGAGATGAAGAAAGGTGACTAGAGTTGGGGGACCGAGATGAAGAATGAGAAAAGAGAGAGAGAAAAGAGAGAGAGAGAGAGAGAGAGAGAGAGAGAGAGAGAGAGAGAGAGAGAGAGAGAGTCGGGGGACCGAGAGAGAGAGAGAGAGTCGGGGCCGAGAGAGAGAGATTTGGGGGAGAGAGCGTTGGGGGGTTGCGTTGGGTTGGGTGGGTCATTTTTTTGGGTGATAGAGTTGGGTGAGTTATGGATTGGGTAGTGGTAGAGTTGAGTCGGTTGAGTTTTGAGAGAGTTGGATTCGTTGAGATTTTTTGTTGAGGTTTGTTGTGGTTGAACAAGTTGTTAAAACTAAAGAGGATCATATTTTATTATTTTATTATTCAAGAATAACATTGTAGTTAGTAATATTTATTTAAGAAAAAAGGTAAATCTAATTTTTTATTTTTTCAGGGAATATCAAATAGAAGATAAATATTAGTGGGTTTTTTGTGGTTGAAGGTTGTTAAAAATTAAGAGATTCGGATTTATTTACGTCATTTCATTGAAGTTAGTAATATTTATATAAATAATAGCTAAATTTTTAGTTTTTTGAAGGGATTATCAAATTGAAGAAGAAGAAAAAAAAGGGAAATTAGTAAGTACAAAAAATTATTTATTTAAGTTTTATTATGTTTGACTTGGTATTTTACTTAAAAATTTTAAATTTATGTGGAGTTTGTTTGTTAAAAAAATAATATGTGGAGTTTGTTTGTTAAAACGCAAAATTTTTATACCGAGTCGATTTTTTTTTAACATATGCCCTAATTTGATTGTGATTTAAATATGAGTTATTAATTGATACTTCATGCAGACGAATGAGTATGCTCTGTAGTTGCACTATTAAGGCTATCATCTACATCAGAAAATTTGCTTGCAACTTAAATCCTTAATTTGATGAACGAATGACGTTTGATATATATGCAACTTTTTTTACATCACCATTGTTCAATAAATTATGTAGGTCATGGAACATAGGAACATCACATTTCTCTTTTATGCGAACGGTGAAATTGTAAATGGTAGGAATGACATTAGGTACAACGCACCAACATCAACGGTGTTGATGTTTAAGTTTGGGACGAGTAGACAACAATTGATGGATCATGTGTGTAACGCATTCAATATCTCATCTATGGAAACTATAGTAAGGATGACTTATCGACACGCGATAATCCTCCATGATCACAGTATTTTGTCCCCGTATTGTTGGACGACGCGACACACTTCGACTTGATGTGGGAGACAGTGACCAATCTACCATTAACTTCAAGGGTGGATATTTATTTAACATTTGAGCCAATCGACTATTTTCAAAATCATACAGTTCAATCGCAACTAGTAGATGAAAATGTTAGCACGTCATACGCTAGATCGATGATGGAAAGATTGCATATGCAATCATCACATGGTGACGATGAACCCAACGATAATGATGACATTAATGACGCGGACAAGGACGTGCGTCCCCTCGAGGATGCTGCACCATGTGTCGATTGGGAAAACTTAAATGTTGTGGCGGATGACCCAAGATATGAGCCTTAATGGGCGAAAAATGTGCAAGATGACCAACAGTTTGCTATCGATGAAGAAAATTTCATGGAGGAAGCAATTGATGATGAAGTTAACCAACCATTGCCGATGTATAATGAAATCGATCGGGAGGTGGCTAACTCCATTGCGACCCAACATTCTTATCAACAGACTAGGGGGCATGTCAAATTTTGATTTGGAATTAGGTATGTGCTTTGACAACAAAAAAGACTTACAACATGCCATTAAAGTGTGGCATGTTAACATACATTGTCAATGTCATGTGATGGAATCGACTACAACTTTTTGGGCAATCAAGTGCAGAAGTGCGCAAAACGGGCGCATGTGACATCTTCATGCTTGTTTGCGAAAGAAAACATAATTATGAGAGATCACAAAATCAGACGTGCCGCACAATTGTATAAATCCCGACGTAGAATGCGGACATGCCCAAGTCGAGGCCAACATGCTTGTGTGAGAGATCCAAAACATGTCCAAATAGATCAAGCGATAACTATCAAGGCATTAATACAAATAATTAAGGGAAAATACGGACACAAAGTAAACTACAAGCGAATGTGGGATGCCAAAAGGAAGATAGTTGCAAATGCATTAATTTGGAGATTGGGATGAGTTATACGCTAGATTGCCAAGCTAGTTTGCGGCCGTGAAGATTAAGAGTCCGGAGATAACAATTGAGTGGTCACATAGACAATGGGTTTCTGATGAGATAAGGACTGATTGTCCTCAATTTCGTCATGTGTTTTTCGCATTCGAAGCATCAATACAAGCTTTCAGGTTTTGCAGGCATCTATTTCAAATTGATGTAACTTTCTTATATGAAAAATATAGTGGTAACCTACTGATTGTCATCTCTGTTGATGGTAATGGACACATACTACTAGTAGCATTTGCTATTGCATAAACCGAATCTGCAGATTCGTAAGGATGGTTTTTGAGGATGTTGTACAAACACTTGACGGATAAATATGATATTTGCATTATTTCTGATCGTCACCTTGGCATTTTGGAGGCAATCAACACAACGACCAATGGTGTTTGTCCCCCAAAAGGATACCACCATTATTGGACACATGGTCAATAATTTCAACACTCAAGTAAAAAATGAGCCATTGAAAAACCTACTTTCTTGAGCAGCTGATCAACATCAAGTTCGAAAATTTAATGCATGCATGAAGCATTTTGCATGTTTATCATCGCCAACCCATAAATGTGTGCAATATGTCAATAACATCTCAAAAGAACTATGGACTCAATCGCATGACGGAGGCATGCGGTACAGATGGATGAATTCTAATGGTATTGGTATGTATGACATGCAAATTTTGTTTTACATTCAACGATTTAGTTATCACCGAAGTAATATTGCTTACACGAATTTATTTTTCGATTGTAGAGTGTTTTAATGGTGTATTGAAGGGGGCTTGGTTTTTGTCAATAATAACGATGACTCAAACGATTTACTATAAATTGGTGACATACCACGATCGACGTAAACATGAAATCAATTAAGTAATCTCAAACGAGCAATCGTACATGAAATATGTCACGTACAAACTCACACATTACGAACAAGCTGCAATGAGGCATCAAGTCTATTTGATAAATCTTGACATATGTGAGTTTGAAGTGCTTACTGGCGACATGGAAATTGCATGGATAAAGACAACAATACACAAGTCGTTATCCTAAAGGACCGCATGTTCAGTTGCAATAAATGACAATCGTTTGGTTTCCCTTGCTCCCACGTGTTAGTTGCATGTTCCATTATTGAGTGAGCTACTCGCAATTTATTGAACCATACTACCGGATAGATGTGTATGCACAATGTTACTCCTTTAATTTTAAAACCATTCCATATGAGAAATATTGGTCGACTTTTACGACGAAGATCATACCAAACCCAAAGTGCAGACGTGGTCGAGGGAGACCAAAGGGAACGTGAAGGTAAAATAAGATGGATATTCTTAATGTTTCAATAGCCTTGCGATGTGGCATATGTCATCAAGAATGATATAAAAGAACAACATGTTCCAATAAAGATCGTGATCGAGTCCCTACTAGGAAGAACCGATGCGGCATTTGTGGTGCAGAAGGACGTAACAAAAAAATTATCCAGCCAGAGCTCAATCTTCCAATCAAAACCAATAGTCTAGTTTGTATATTGTTTGTTCATGGCTTAAATATGTAATTAGATTATAGTGAACATTTTGAAGTATCTTGAGATTTTACGTCATAAAATGTTTAAGTATTCATCATTATTTGAACCATTAATAGTGATTTGTAGCGACTTTTCAAACAACACGACTAATTCTTAAAACTCATTAAATTGTAGTTTGTACACAAATGGATCAGGTCCATCAGATCCTTCACTAGTACATCTCCAATCTACACACATATCATTGCGAGCTTCGACGAGTTAGGTAAACTTTTTAAGATGGATACATCCAATGTTCATGAATAAACGTATAATATACATATATATGACAACTTATTTTCAATTATAAGGTATACGAAACATTGCGCGTGCGTCGATGGCGGGTTGTCGTTGATCGAACGGTGAAGTATCATTCTCGAATGATCCCATATCTATGTTCTATTGAGTTTTATGAGATTTCACGCATATCATTTTTCAGCCTTGATTGAACTTTGATTATTGCATTCGTTGAGAGATAGCACCCAGAGACACATACATTTCACATGCAATGTGGTGAGTACATTATTACACTCCAGGACCTACAGGTATAACTTGGATTACCTATCGAAGATATGCCTGTGATGGGAACCACCGACACATATTATGTTGAGGTGTGCGAGAGGCTACTTGGTCGAATTCCTGTTGGAGATGACCTTCATGAAAATAAACTTAGAGTCGAATGGCTTGAACGTAACGTACTAGCTATACATGACGACATCGATGAAGAGTCGGTGCAATGGTACGTTCGATCGTACATTCTCCAATTAATCGGTGGTTGTCTATTCGCCGACAAGTCAAATCGATATATACATTTGATGTTTCTATCGTTGCTTGAAGATTTTGACATAGCCGAACAATATAATTGGGGGATGATTGTTTGGCTTTTTTGTACAAGGAGTTGTGCTGTTGGTCTCGCGCGAGTGCACATGAGGTTGCAAGGGCGTCAATTCTTGTACAACTATGGGCATGGAATAGATTTCCATTCATAGTACCAATGCGGCTGAGTGTTCCTAGAGTTCAACCTCGAACAATGGATGGAGAAGATATGCTTAATGACGTCCCTTTGGGACACATGTAATACAAATGTGATATCGTAATTTCTATAATATTAACTACATTTTTATTTTACTAATTTATAGTTTTATATATAGATGGATCGATGCATTTTCGGTTACTCAGAATACGACACACGTTTTATCAACTTACCATGATGCACTCGATTCGCAGAATGAGGATGACGTGGTGTGACAACTTTATGCTGAAGTCATCGGGTCTCTTTCTTGAATACTGTACCGATGGTCACTATAGTTGGCTATCGATGTGTCCCTTAATTTGTTTCACATAGTCGAGTGAAATCGACCAGAAAGAGTTTTGAGACAATTCAGAATGATACAGGCCGTGCCAGCAAACTGTGATTACGACCCGACTGCATCGCATTGAGATGCGAGGACACGTTCAAGAAAATTGGGTGAATTTCTCACCCAAACTATATATAAATGTGGGAAAATTGTAATGACATCATAGTCACAGCAGAACAAGAAGAAGGACACGATCAACAAGACTACATGACGTGGTATCGATCAGTTACTAGAAGATTCATTGGACACGACAGGGCTTTACGTGACTATTCGGTAATCTTTAAACTATTATTCTTCTTTCCTCACAATTTACATCTTAAATTGTATGTACTAACCTCCTGTTTTTATATCAGTGTAACTTGGTGCGTCGACTACGGTGAGTGTTCATTGAGGATGAGTACGAGCAAGGTCTTGCTGCGCTTGATGATGGCATCAAAATTTTAGATGAAGATGAAAAGTAAAGGTCTACTATATGGAATAGTGGAATTGATGTCGAACATGCCATAAATGAGGAGAATGAAGAAAAAGATGATAAAGACGAATCAAATAGAGATGTGAGAAGAAGAAAAACATAAACACAGACTGTGGGTGGGAGCACTAGACGTGTAACGACATGCTCTAATTAATCATGATTAATTGACAAATTACAAATTAAGATCTTAAGTTCAGACTCCCGTGGACGTCGCAGAAAAGTCAAGGACACGCCAAACGAGGTAAAATTGTTATTTTTGTATGTGAGTGTTTATTTATTTTACTAATATTAAATAATTAGTGTCGCATTATTTGACATTTTATTAGTTGCATTATACGCGTGTAGTGACGATAGTGTGCGACGTCGCGGTGTGCGCGTAACGCGGTGTACGGGGTAGTATGAGATTTAGTTGTCACATCACTCATCCCATCACATCATACATCACATGTCACATCATACCTACCAATCACATCACCCCATCCCATACCACCCTCACCTTTCTCTATCCTACCTCCTCTCTCACCTCCAAACAAAATTATTTTTATTTTCTCATTCCCCTATCAACCGATCTTCACCACCTCTTCATTCTTCACACAATGGGCGAGAGGAAGAAGAAGAAACGGGAAATAGAGAAGAGAGGGCGGAGAAGCCGGGAAGGAGGTGAGTCGTTGCTTTTATTGTGGGTTCGGTGCGTCGACCATGGTGGCAGAGAAGAGGTTCGGCCATGAAGGCCGAACCAGGTTGAGGTGGTGATGGCAGGGGTGTCTCCCCTGCCATCGATTCCACCGGGGTTGGGGTGGTGAGCAACCCCAACCCAAAACCCAAATAATTTTTTTTTTCCATTTTCGATCGAACCAAAGAAACTGGTTCGATCGGGAGGGAACACGCGCGCGTGCACTCACCCATGGGCCGAGCTTGGGCCGATTCTGGCCCAGGGTCGGGTCCAACCCGGTTGGGTCAACCCGACTCGAATCTTAACAAAAATATATAAAAAAAAGAAAATGAAATGAGAAAAAAGAGTAAAATAGCTAGAAAATTATGAAAAAAAATCCAAAAAAATCAAGAAAAATATAATAAAATGGAAAAAATATAAAAAATAGTGTTGAGGATATTTGGGGCGTCGGCATCCCGATATAACTAGAGAAGCGTGCCGAAATTAAACTTTTGAAACAAAATATCAAAAGTTTGGTCTCCCATTATAAATTCATTTAACGAGACTCTAAAATAATGAAAATTGTATAATTGGACACCAGGGACTTAGGTTACCATAGTCGGGTGTCGGGTACGTATCTCGAGGCAAGTGCGGGACGTTTCGAAGGTGTTTTGCAATTTGTTTGAGGTAAGTAAACCCACGAGAAAATTAGTTAAAATTCTTTTATTGCACTTGCTTTATTTTGCATTCTAAATTATTCTATTGTGCTTTCCATTGTTGTTCATTTACTGTTCATCTACTCCCGACGTGTGTATGTGTGTTTGTCGACGAGGTCGGGCATGGCACGGACTCACATCCCGGGGCTAGCTACCCCGCATTGTTTGAGTAATTGGCCATGTTAGGGCTACGTGGTGACTATTCTTCGCAAAACCCGTAGGTTGAGAGATGTTTGACGAAGACCTAAGTCTACGTCAATGGTTCATCTCGAGAGATGTTTGGATGTAGTTTCTTCCATTCAATGGTTCCTTTCATTCGATCGTGAGATGTTTGGCGAGGTGGTCGTCAATGGTTCCTCTCGGTTTAGCTACGATGATTCCCGGATGTCGACTAGGGTTCTCTATCACGCTACACTCGTGTCCAAATTTTACTTCTCAATGACTTATTTTCATGCGATTATTTTATTCTTGTCCTTTATTTAATTTCATGGACTGTAGCCATTTCATTGGAATTCATGAATATTAGTTAACGTTCTCTGGGATTTACTCACCTGGGATTTGTCATTGTTTTTGGTGACAAATCGCAGATCTGCGACAAGCCGAGGCAATGGCGTCTTAGGCGACTACGTCTAAGTTAGGAGAGACACTTTTTGCGTAAGTGGTTGTATGTATCTATTTACTGTTTCTATTGGATTTTTGGGAAGGACTTATACACCTAATACATGTATATGCTTACATTTTGTACTTTTGTTGCTCTTGATATACATGGTATCAAATGTCGGGTTTCCACACTATAAGGTTAATCATACCATGCAAACTTTTTATTTTAACCGTGTTTGCATGCTTCAAAGACTTCCGCTTAAATGTTAATTTATAATAATTTGATAAATCGTGAACAACTTAACTTAGTCAATTTAAGGTGAACATCCATAAAAATCTCCATAAATACTAAGTTAAGACGAATATGGTACGTATAAAGGTGTAGGTCGCAGGCAGTCAAAATTAAGTGTGCGGTGACGTGGCATGCTTGGTGACGTGTTTGGCGACGTAGTGGATACCTGGTTTGCCTTAGAGTTTGGAACCGTCACAAGACGTCCTTGTCCACCACGTCCTTCTCGTCAGACATAGGCTGCTGCTGAGAGTAGCTGACGTTATCTTACACCACATTCATCTAGTCCGAGAACGAGAAGAACATACACTGTTGGTGAAAGTAGCTAACGCTCATCCCCACCACGTCATTATTCTCATGGGTATATTCCTACATTGTCCCAAATGCAACAAGAACCTCAAATGTTTGTACCTAGCGCGCCGATCATGAATCTTCCTCCTTACCATTTTGATCCTTATGCACCGGGCCGTCGTCTTCATATATGGACCATGGAATGCCTAGACATCCAATGTATCATTCATTGCCTTAATACATGCCAAGTTCATTTACTCCACCATGTTATAATTACAATATGTCATATGGTGGAGATGGCTCATTCATGAACATGTTAAGCATGCTGCCGCCTCATGTTCCTTTCGGCCAACCACATACAAGAAGTCAATTTTTGGGACGGTTCAACCTTCGATTTTTGGAAGCATTAGTACCAGAGGTGAGTCAAGTGAATCGGAAAAGAACGTCAATCGACTCAACAAAACTCAATGCAACATTAGTAACCTCGACAAACTCAACCGGATGTACAAACAAAATGTCCAACTCAACATAAAGTGCGCCCAATTTGCATCATGGAGCAACAATGTCAAAGTAACTGTAACGACCCGAAAATTCGACTTGTGCCACGTGTCAAGTCAAGGTCGTATGTGGGACCCACTCGTCGAAATACGTATATCCAAATCCAATTTGGGATGATAATGCTAACTATGCGAGGAATTCGGTGAGCCGAAACACGAACGGGGACGCGCCTTGAGTACCGTGCCGACGAGGGATACGTCTCGTGATGCGTGTAGCTCGAGTATCGAGAGTTTGAAATGAGGCGGGTTGGTGCCTCGGGATACGCACTACTTGGTTGTTGAGTTTGCCTCGAGATTTGTGTTGCACGAATCTCGATGACACTTTTGATTTGAAATCGAAAAGAAAATGTTATATATATATATAAAGAAGGAGATAAGATTGAAGAAAAAGAAAAAAATCGTGAGGAGGAGAGAAACAGAGAGAGAGAGAGATTGGAGGATCGGAGAAGATGAGAGAGGATTCGGCGAGCAGTGAGCACGCTGGAGCTCGGAAAGGGCGATGAACGGCGAGCGGTCGGCGATTCCGGGCCCGAAGGTGGCGCGAGGCGGAGCTCCCGAGCGTGGACAGCGAGCAGCGGCTCGCGGACTAGCACGACGACGACGGCGGCGCAAACGGCGACATCGGCATCACGGCGGCGAGAGCTAGCAGCGATGGCTCTGCGTTCTTGTGCGGCGGAGACGCGCGACAAGAACCGGACAACACACGGCGCGGAGGACCGGCTTGGCGACGCCGGCGACGGCGGCAACGATGCGCGGCAAATGGCCGGTGAGCGAGAGACGAGCGCGACGCAACGCTGTGAGACAGCTTGAAGGCCGACGAGGCGTGGCGCGGTTGGTGGCGGCGGCTCGGCGCCGATAGCGACGCAGCCGCGAGCAGCCGGCGGGCAGTGCGACAACGATCGCGGCTGCGCCGTCGAGGCGATGGGCGACGGCAGCGGCGCGGCGACGATGATGAACGGCGCGGTGGCGCGTTGTCGACCGGTCGGATGCGCGTTTTCGACGAAATCGCGACGACGCGATGGAGGTGAGATTTATTTCACCTAATTTCAATTTGAGGTGAATGAATTGAATAGATTAGGCCTAAAATGTTTAAATGGACACCAGGGACTTAGGAGTCGGGTGTTAGGTGCACAAATCGAGACGCGAGCGAGACATTTTGAGATTCGCTATTTCTCGAGGTAAGTAAACCAGTTAGGGCCTTATACAGTATTTCATGTCTCTCCATTGGCTGTTGTTTATTTTTTTGTGATAACTTTATTGTTGTTCACTGCTTTGTGATGATAGCTATCGTTGAAATTGTTGTCGATTGAGTGAGTCAATTGGCATGCGAGTCATGGTTACTGTTTATCTGCGATATGAGAGGGTTAGGACGGGAGGCAGGGGTCACATCCTAACCCGAGGTCTTTCATGGTCGTTCGTCGATACTATCCGGGTCCACGGATGGTTCATAATCGTCTGTCGATACTATCCGGGTCTATGAATGTCTCATAGTCGCATGGGTTAGGGCTGGGAGGCAGGGGTCTCGTCCTAAACCCGAGTCTGCTGGGCTTGTACCGCGATTCAACGACTTTTGGTCGGGACTCCTTGTTATTGGGCATCACTCATCGATGGATTGTTTACAGTAATTTATATTCATGCGTTTCTTGATTCCTTTCATTCTATTTGCATGAATTCGACTGCTTTGGATATCGTGAACTGTTGTTTTGGATATTGTGAAATGTTGTGTATATGTCCTCTTTGGATTTACTTACTGGGCTCGTCATTCTTATGTTTGGTGAGTGCGGCGCCGTCATGACAGTAGCGAAGGGAAGGCTTCATAGCTAGGTGATTTTGTATATTTTGTATTTACTCTCCTCCGATAATATTTACTGGGTTCCACAATTAGGTTGCCTAACTTTTTATATTATGGTTGAGTTATTTAAGCTTCCGCTAAATTTTTAAAATCTTGAAATAATATTAATAACTCAACTGTAAAATGTTGAATGTACTAATAAATGATGGATTTGAAGGCTGACTAGGCTCTCGTTGACCTCGCGAGACTGGCTCGGGGGTCTACGTGAGCTTAGGCCGAGCGGATCCCAAGTTGTAGAAATTGGGGCCGTCACAGTAACCGTCGATAGACCTGTATGATAAGTTTTTTTGATGGAATGAAATCATACTTTCAAAACTTCCTTATTGTTTTAATTTTAAATTCTAGACAAATATATAACGTGGTTTTGGCGTTTACGTTTTTCATTTAAATATATCTTCTTATGATTACGATTGTGTTGCATGGTTTGTAGTAGATATGCATGGGTTGCCCCCTCGAGATACGTGCGTAACTTTTGCATGTATTGTCCACCTCGAGAAATACATGCGTGTTGTTTGCATGGGTTGTCCATCGTTAAATACGTGCGTGTCGTTTGCATGAGTTTTCATCTCGAGACACGTGTGCGCTGGTTACATGGTTTACTTTGATTACACGAGATTACACGAGTTACCCGCCTCGAAATGCGTGCATGACCTTTGCATAGTTTGCATCGATTGGACGAGGTTGTATGAGTTGTCCACCTCGAGATACGTGCGCGACGTTTATATGGATTGCACGAGGTTGCACGAGTTGCATCTTACGATATGTGTGTCACATTTGCATGAATTGCACGAAGTTGCATGGGTCGGCCACCTCGACATACGTGCATGTCGTTTGCATGACTTCTCCACCTCGAGATACATGCATGGCGTTTGCATGAGTTGTCCACGTCCATATACGTGCGTGTCCTTTACATTAGTTGTCTACCTCGAGATACGTGCGCGATGCGGGTTGTCTATCTCGAGATACTTACGTGATGCGACTTTTCCATCTCATACGTATATGTCGTTTGCATGGGTTCACCGCTTCGAGTTGAACAAATTACTCATTTTGAGGAGTAAATAAGAGGTTTTGTATTTTGTATAGATGATTCATTTTCAAAAGGTGACATTCATTCCACCTCATTTTTTTGTATAAATGACTCATTTTCAAAAGAAGTCATTCATTCCACCTCATCAACACAAATCAACGCATGGAGCAACATCATCATCAATGACTCATTTTTAAAAGGGGACATACCCTAATTTTGTAAATTTAAAGTAACCATCCTTATTTAATGAATAAAAAAAGTATTGTAACCGTGGTAGATCGGATTGTTGTAAATTGAGTTGGAACTTGCTAAGAACTAGAGAAGGAAAATAGAAGACTAAGAACTTCTACTACTACAAACTACTACTACAAAGGAGAAGAGAAGAAATGAGATAGTTAGAATGAGAAGTTTTCATTCAACTTGGTGTGTGGATTACAATGGGGTTAGCACCCTTTATATATGCCATTTGGTGATGATGATAATTGTACTTATACAATGTGTACAAGTTATACATACACCACAAGTCATAGAACACATCACAAGCAACATAGACAATACATGAAAGAATTGGTGTACATTGGAGATGATTACAAGTTACATGACAATACATGGATAAATGATTATACATTGAAGTTGAATACAAGTTATGTATAGTATACAAGTTACATTCAATGTAGAAGGTCATGCTTGACAATGTGATCATTCAGAAGCTTGGTTAAATGGTCATCCAATTTACAATAGACAATAATCTTAACACCCATTATTATTAAAAAAGAAAAACCTCTAAACAATGAGCGGACAAAAATTGCAAAAGAGACGTTGGATTGAAAGAGCGCGTTATGGAGAGATGAGCGTGAGCGGGAGCGAGCAGCTATGCATGTCCCTATTGAGACAGTGCAAGACCCTGAAACAACTCACCCAAATCCACGCCTACGCATCCAAAACCGGTCTCCTTCACCACCCCTTTATCGCCGGGAAGCTCATTCTCATATCCTCTCTCTCCCTCTCCAATTCTCTCCACTACTCTCTCCGTCTCTTCACTCAAATCCCTCCCCAGACCTCTTCATCCACAACACCCTCATCCGCGCCCTCTCCCAATCCCAGTCCCCCCACCACGCCCTCCTCGCCTACTCTCAATTGCGCCCTCGATTCCCCTCTCCTCCCGACAGCTTCTCCTTCGCTTTCGCTCTCAAAGCCGCCGCCAATTCCCGCTCTTTCCACGCCGGGATTCAGTTGCATTGTCAGCTGATTAGTCACGGGTTTGATGATCATCTTTTTGTTAGGACCACGCTCATTAGCATGTATGCGGAATGCGGGTGCGGCGATTACGCGCGCCGGGCGTTTGACGAAATGTCCCAGCCGAATGTTGTTGCTTGGAATGCCGTTGTTACTTCTTGTTTTAGGTGCGGGGATGTAAAGGGTGCGGAGAGGTTGTTTGGGCGGATGCCGTTTCGGAATTCGACTTCGTGGAATGTTATGCTTGCAGGGTATATGAAGGCGGGGGAGGTAGAAGGTGCGAAGAGAGTGTTTGGGGACATGGATGGGAAGGATTCGGTTTCTTGGAGTACTATGATTGTGGGGTTTGCTCATAATGGTAGTTTTGATGAGGCGTTTAGTTGTTTTCGAGAAATGCGGAGTGTTGGTAGGAGAGCTAATGAGGTGAGTTTGACAGGAGTTTTATCGGCTTGTGCTCAGGCTGGTGCTTTTGAATTTGGGAAAATCTTGCATGGGTACTTGGAGAAAGCTGGGCAAGTTCTCATTGTTTCTGTGGGCAATGCGCTTTTGGATACATATTCTAGGTGTGGGAAAGTAGACATGGCCCGTTTGGTATTTGATCAAATGATGTTTAAGAACACTGTTTCTTGGACTTCAATGATTGCGGGCTTTGCGATGCATGGTTTTGCCGAAGAAGCAATTCAAATGTTTTGTGAGATGGAGGAGTCTGGCATGGTTCCGGACGACATTACTTTCATTTCGATTTTGTATGCTTGCAGCCATGCTGGACTGGTGGAACAAGGAAGATATTTTTTCCATAAAATGCAGGATGCTTATGCAATTGAGCCATCTCTTGAGCATTATGGCTGCATGGTTGATTTATATGGTCGAGCTGGGCTACTCGGTGAGGCCTATGACTTTGTGGTTCGAATGCCCATTGAACCCAATGAAATTATTTGGCGAACTCTACTCGGGGCTTGTAGCATTCATGGGGAAGTAAATCTGGCAGTGCGAGTAAAAGAACGACTTTCTGAGCTTGATCCTAAGAACTCTGGTGACCATGTTTTGTTGTCAAACATCTATGCAGCATCTGGGAAATGGAAAGATGCTGCTGCAATAAGAAAGTCGATGATCGATCAAAATATCAAGAAGTCACCTGCCTGGAGTATGATAGAGGTCGACAAGATCATGTATGGTTTCGCGGTTGGTGAAGTAATAAATGGGGTTACAAAAGAGGCTTATGATAAGCTAGCAGAGATTATGTCAAGAATTAGAGTTGAAGGAGGTTATAGGCCGGAAATTGCAAGTGTTCTACATGATATAGAAGAAGAAGAGAAGGAATATGCAGTGACTATGCACAGCGAGAAGCTCGCTGTTGCATTTGGTATTTCAAGATTGAACCAAGGAATAGCTATAAGAGTTGTGAAGAATTTGAGAGTTTGTAGGGATTGCCATACTGTGATGAAGCTAATATCTAAGGTGTATAGTCGAGAGATTATCTTGAGAGATCGTAATCGGTTTCACTTGTTCAAGGAGGGACATTGTTCATGCAAAGATTATTGGTGATTGGTATTTCTGATCTTCAAGAATAGTTGTTATCTATGGAAAAGCGTATGTTGCATAATACATTGAAGAAGCTGCTTAGCTTTTGAGTGGAAAGGAAAAGATGTACCATTGTATATTTTCTGTAATTCTTTTTTATGGTCTTCATGTTCATGGTTCAGACACCCACGGATCAAAAGAAAAAAATGTTCATGGTCTGAGCCAGGATTAATTCATAAATGAGATTCAGTGCATGGTGCACAGAGGATCTTTGGAAGTTGCCTCTGCAGATAATGTTGGTTCAGGTACTTTGTTACCACATGGCCATGCATTGTGAAGAATGATATCTTAAGTGTTTTATGATGGCAAATTTGACCTAATTTTAACTTGAAAATTATTTTTTGAGGGGTGCGCAAGTCATGATCATGATCTCAATCATGGCCTATAAACTTGGATAGGCATGTGGGATGGCTGTGTACAACTTGTTCAAGCTCCACAACTGGTCTCGTAGACGACGTTGTTGAACTGGGTTTATGGTTTCTCATGGTTCCATTGGCAGTTTTGAGAGTGCTCTGCAGCTATCTTGAAGTCCCTTTCTTACAATATAAGGAGATTGGGCGAGATAGTTGGGTTTTTGAATGATTTCTCTTCACCTTTTGGCACATTCTGGCTAATCGATCCGATGGATGGTTAGATCAGTTGATAGCTATAAGTCTGAATGTGCTTTCCATTTTTCTAGAAGCCTAATCAAGAAAGCTGCATATAACTCCATTTGCAGAAATCCCATTATTTGAGCAAGGAATTGTACCATAATGTTACTAAAAGGGGAGTGCAACAAGAGATTTCTACCATTGGAAGTGATGAATTCCCCTTTCATTCTCATGTGGTTGAAGAAGTGCTAGCACATTCTGCAACTGCCAGTTGACTCAATGAGTTTACTGTATATTCCAACCTGCTAAAATAGACTGCAATCTAGTGGAATTTACTGTTCTTAACCATGATTTGAGGCTAGTGCTGGATGTCTACAAAAACAGTTCCGTTGTCTCGTCCCTGTGTCCACTGAGGCTGGGGTTTGGAAAATTGAGTCTCTCATTTCTGATCTTAACATTTTCAGGAAGTGGAAACTAGATTGGCAATGCAATATCCTTTATCGGTCCTGTATAAGTCATTTCGAGAAGTTAAAGGGCGTGAAGATTGCGATGCCGTAGTAATATAATGCTAGATCCTCAAGCTACCGGATTATTAGAAACCTGCTTAAATACTTAGTTAAAATTGAATGGTCTTCTAAGTGTTCAAGTAAAATGATTCCTATGTGCCGGGTATTTGCCCTGGAGTTTGAGTTTGTAATTTAGTAGTACACGGAGTCAGAAGCCTCGTCTGCCTGTTAGCACTGTATAATTACTATTAAGAGCCTTCTCTTGAAAAAGGGATCTATGGTAGGGAGAGCTTCAAGCTTCAAGACAGTTGAGAAATGTCTGTTACTGACTGTTATTCCATCCCCTAAGTTCCAGCTTTTGACTGAATTGCACAGATTATTAATCATTTTTTGGCATTTTCAAAGAGCAATAATGAATTAGACCGAAGTTCGGTGCTTTCTTCTCAGATCCTTCCATTAGACCTGACTCGATATCACTTCTTAAAATATCGTAAGTTCTATCTACAATTTTTATGCTTTTTAAAATTTTATAGGATAATGTTCTACAGCTCATAAGTTTATAATGATTGTTATGTGCTTACTCCACTTTAAACTTATTAAAGAATGGCCAATAACTTTGGACATGTTTAGAAAGATCTGGAACACTTGTGAAATATACTTCTACTAGCAACATGAATTGGAATTATCAATCATGAAAGCCTTGAGCTTGAGGTCTTGGTTTCAAACGCCACCATTTATTCACGCGCACACATGCTCTTGAATTAACTGCAGTTCTAGAGGATATTGTAGAAATGAAGCAAAGTCCCTACTGTTCCCATTTATCCCTCTTCGCCTGATTTAAATCTCTGGTTCTCGGTTTTTTGGAATTAACGAGATCATATTATTAGGAGCTTGAATGCTTTGTAGCACAATTGCATTACAGAACGAAAATCATAACTAAGTGTTTATATCCTGACAATGTAATTAACTGGCCATCTGGATGTCAACTCAATATCTTTGGAAATGTCTTACTGATTGGTGTGAGAAGAAATAAAAGAAAGTAAGGTTTTGTTTAGGTCTTCAAGAGGCGACACCACCTACCAACCAAGTAGTAGCTCAATGGTTTGATATGGGGTCACTCATGTAAGAGAGATTGAGGATTCAGTCTCCTTGGGGACAAGTTTGAGGGGGTGATAAGTTATTGTATTTTTTATTTTTTTTTAAAAAACCTCCTTGTTGAACCATTTCTTGAGGACGTAAAGTAAAAACTTGGTGAATATTTCTTAGCTACTAAAATTTCACGAGTGCTTGCGATACGTCCCGCATCAAATTATGCGAAATATCTGAGTTTTTTTATTTCGATTTATTGCCTTTAGTGCCTTACTTCTGTCTGAATTTTCAGGATCCTTTGTTGATTATAAAATTGTTTACTCTAGGATTCTCCATGCTAAAATGACAAGGTGATACTTCGACACGCAGAGTGTATTGCTGGTCGATGGATTTTTTTTTTTAAACATTGGAGGCAGTTGTGTTGCCAGCCATGATGCAGGATTCAGGAATATGCATTGGCAAAATCATAATATTGAAGGGGAATCCAATTGCCGGTTGAAACAACTCCCTTGAAGATTAATGAAGAATTTCACTAGGTAAGAATGTATGTTATGCAGTTATTTTTATTTGGTTTGTAATTGCCCAATGGGAGAGAATTGATCAAAGCGATGCCGAGACATTTGCTAATACAACTCGAGTCATCGTTCTGCATCTCCATTGCATGCAATAGACATTTTCAAAAGTCTTGATCAACTTTCAATGTCTCGGAAATATTTGAGAATGGAATTTGAGTAATTATTTTTAAAAATTTGACCCAATGGATAGTTAACTAAATCTAGAATGAGGTCTGTATTTACGAGTACGTGAAAGAGCCACCCTGACTATGTTTTGTCTCAGTTAGATGAGCACATTCATTAGCTTATTTTTCTATACCTCATAATTTTGCATGTGTGCCAGTGATTCTGATTTGAGAGATGAGCTCAGACTCATTGTTACAGACAGACAATATCTTCAATCCTAGCACACTCCGTGTCCCAAGTTTTGAATGTTTTGACGAATCGTCAGCGTAAACCGCCCTAGCTGAACATTTCAAACTTAGGAACCTGTCAGTGTTACTCTCAAACTTTTTTTTCTAATTTAATGAGAACTAAACACTATTGAAACTCTCATTGAAATTCTCGGTGAAAAAGTCACCTGAAGAGCATGATACGACTGAATCACATGCTACTATTCTTAATCATCTTCCTGCATGAAAGAACTCAACATGAAGGAGCGCATTCCCTAATGTAACATCTTATATACATAGATATCTAAACTCAATGTTATACCACTAAACCAACTACAGCGACATCATCCCTTGGCTCGAAAATATCAATTGTGTTCACGAAACAATAGAAGGTGGTTGCTTGGAAGTGTTTAGCAGAAATTAATGGAGTACTCACTACTGGACCTAGTTCCACCCTTGTAGAAGGCATGACAAAACTCAAGGTCTAATGAAAAAAATTAACATTTGCTTTCAAAGTGTCTTTGGTAGTACCACATTGAACTGTATCTTCTAAAATGTGGCAGTAAAGTAGCATCTCAATGACTCAAAACTTGTTGAAATACTAGGAACGACATTGATCCTTTAATTTATGTGTTGGGATCAAACAATGATATAAACTTCGAATTGGCCTTAATTTTCTCCTTGTGCTTGTTTGTTCATTTTGTTGAATCTTTTCAGCATTGCAGGATGAACTATCTAGATAATCCTTGTTATCCAAGACTTTCTCAACTGTCTCCCCCTCTTTTTAGTACTTTTCAGACTGAAGTTTTTGGATCACATGCGCAATTTCTTTAATCTTTGGTATCCGATTTTGCTCATTTGTTTTAGAAATTGCAATACTATGACATAGCTTCTTTTAAGTTTGTTTCTACCTTTGCTGCATATAAACTTTTTTCTCCACAGAAACCAATATTTCATCCAATAAAAAAAAAAAAAAAAAAAAAAAAAAAAAAAAACATGGCAGCATAATACGTACTCGTCAACAGGTTTTAAGTCTGTTTGTGAACTACTAATCTTCTAACTCACTCTACATCGGTATTGCAATAATTTACTTTGACACATCCACTTTTATTTAGCTACTCATATTGTTTTGCTGAAGCTATTCAATTAATCTATATATAGGTTTCTAGCTTTGTTTTCTCCACTAAACTAAGATTTCACCAAAAACAAATCTTCTGTAGCTTTCATGGAGTTCCAAAACTAGAATGGCCAACAATTAGAGTGCAAATTAGAGAACCATTTTCCACTTTTGACTTGGAAACATTACTTGCAGGTTTCGTGTTAAGTCATTTTCTTGTAATGTAATAGTGTGCATAGTTTCCTCTCCAACAAGGACTTAAATGGAACCATTAAGCACCGCATCTTAGTTAGGCCATATTTCTAGAACACTTGCTCTCATTAAATTGATCTTTAATTAATGGTGGGATCCATTGCCAGTTGATACCTACTGCTCTTATTCAAAAATAGGAATTTTTAAAGGAAGAAAAGAAAAAATAGGAATTTTAATCCAAAGAAGCTCTACGAGGGCACTATGGAATCTTACGATGAGATTAACTTTTATTACGTAACTATCTTTATCTTTAATGAATTTTATTAGGCATCCATCTTCCCAGTTTTACTATTAATTATTTTGGCAAGGCAGTCCAATCATTTTTCAATCAATCATACTTACGAATATGGTCCCAACCTTATATGCCAATTACTTTTGCATGATCTGAGCTAAACCTTTTCATTTTTTGATCTTCTCCATTTTTTCAATGTTTCTGATTAAATGCTATTATTTATCTGTATTTTTATTCGTTTTTTTCCCCTTTTTCGGTGGTCGTGCTCGGTATTCACTAGTTAGAGTCTACCGCTTCGGCTAGTTTAGTCTTTTAATGTGATTTTGATCATATCCAGGGTTTGAACATGCGGCCTCTACCTAGGCGTTGAGTCTTAACGACTTAACTTATATTTTGTTGGTTTTTATTTATTTTGCTTGCTTAATTGCTATTGCATTTGCGGTTCAAGTCTTTATTTGCCACTTCATCATTCGAATCCCTGTTTTTCTAAATGTCATAACGAAATAATCACTAGTCATTGAAATGTTCATACTTCATTCCAGTCTTTATTGCATGATCAATTCGCCCAAGTACTTATCAGTTCAAATCCTCTAGAATTACAAAAGTTTAGTCAGTTTTAAAAATTATTACCTAGAACTTGCATCAAAAACAATACTAAAATTGTATCAGATATGTAGGAACAGTGATATATCTTGTACACATATTATATACTTCCTCAATTTCTATTTAAGTGTCGCTTGAAGGTTGTTCATAGTATTTAAGAAAGTCATTTAATTATTTTGAATGAGAATAAAGCGGTAGTTAAATGACTAAATCACCTTTTATCTCTCTTAACTTATCATTTTTATATATGCTAGTTATTAATGTATAATTAAAAGATTTTTTTCTATAAAAGTTATAAAATTTAATTAAGTAATTAATGTGTATTGAAACTATCAAATGAATTGTGAAATATTTTAAAGTAGGTAAAAATTCACTTATAAAGAAAGTGAGGGAGTAGTTGAGAAAATAACTATGAGGTATGAATTAAGTTTGTAACTAACTATGTGATGGCTAATTTATTGAGAGTGGTAGTCATATATATCGACGAAGAAGATTGAAATTTGTTTTCTAACATGAAATCATGAGTTAATTGTTCAGGTCATTCGGGCAATAATTGTCTTAGATTTTAATTGGGCAGCCTAGTTTATATGTGCACATGTCTGATGCCTGAAGTCTTCAATGAAAGGTGGTTATCCGAAAACTAGGGAAAATTTTAATTTAGAGTTCAAATCAAAGGCAAATGTGTGGAGCAAAATAAACCTTTTTCAGCCAATTGAGTTTGTCGGCATGTGATCATCCTTGTCTCCAATAAATGCTCGACTTACTAGGTGACAAGAGGTTAATCAGTTTCATTTGGTGATTGGAGATTGATTTGAATAATAATCATTTTGATGGCCAAATTTAAGAGATTGATTAGCCTCCAAACTTGAGTGTGATTTCACACCCTTAGAAACGGACGTTATCACGAGGGGTGTCAATTTTTCGGGTTCGGACAGGTTCAGGTTTGAGTTCGAGCGACCTCTGATATAAACGAGCATTTGCATTGTCAAGACTCTGCTCGGTTGTAAACTTGAACAAATATGCCTTACTCAGACCCATTTTACTTTTAATTCGGGTTGTCCATGTTGGAGTTGTAATCTAAATTAAATTTGTGTTTGAATTTGATTAAGACTTCGAGTTAAAGTACGGGTCTATTAAGGATCTCCTAGTTGGATTAAGAGTATGCTTATGTGAGTCTATAAATTAGAGTTAATCCCCCTCATTGTAATTAACGAGTTTATTAGAGATTAATAAAGAGTGTCATTGCGGTGTCTCTAAACCTAATATAGTATCAAAGCAAAAGTGAGATCCTGAGATCTGTTAGAGTGAGACTGATATTTTAGATCTACGGTGTGAGACTTTGTTCAAGATCGAACAAAGAATTTGGGCTTCGCATCTATTGAGAGATCGAAGCGTGCCCGTTTCTTGTTTTGGAGAAGAAAGGAAGAATTAGTTGCTGCATTCCTGCGCGGTTGAGTTGCATGATCGATTTCGTTGAAGAAGAAAGAGAGTTATTTTGATATTTAACTCCAAGTGCACTACATCATAGCTATTTCATCTTTTGTGAAAAGATAAAAGTTGTGGGGCCCACTGAGAAATTGAAATTTGGGCAATTTGTTCAAAATGTGTGTGGTAGAGAGTTAAAATCAAAATTGAGATTTTTTGATTTTCTTTAGACAGTAAATTATGGCTACAATTGGGAACGACCAAGTTCAACCTACTCTTCCAATATTCGATGGGAAGAAGTTTGATAGATGAAGCACTCAAATGAGAGTCTTGTTCGGTTTTCAAGACTTGCTTGCAGTAGTTGAAGAAGGGTTTGAAGACCCAGGGGTCACCGCTACCTCGACACAAAGGAGCTTCACAAGAAAGATCAGAAGGAACTTTATTTTATTTTGCAAACACTTGATGATGTAGCGTTTGAGAAAGTGCAACTGACAAAGACATCAAAGGAAGCGTGAGACACTTTAGAGACGTCCTACAAGGGTGTACAAAAAGCCAAAAAAGTTCGTTGCAAACTTTGAGGCGACAATTTGAGTTGATCGAGATGGATGACTCTGAAGATATAGAGAAGTACATCAATTGTGTTCAAAAAATCGTCAATTAGTTAAAAATGAATGGCAAAGATGTCGTCGATCTCGATGTGAACGAGAAGATTTTGCACTGCTTGACCACGAAGTTCGACTACGTAGTAGCTGCTATTATGGAGTCCGGTACATATTATGAGACCAAGTCAGTTGAAGAAATCATTGGTTCATTACGAGCACATGAGCAACGAATCAATGAAAAAAATGAAAAAATCAAGCCTATCGGAGCAGGCATTGAAGACTGCAGTTGTCCCGAAGCTAAAAATGAATTATGGGTTCAAAGGCCGTGATAAAGTCAACAACGATGGCAGAGGTTAGAATAATAATCAAGCTGTGGTGGAAGAGAAATAAAGGTCGTGGACGAGACAAAGGTTGTGACGGCCCCAACTACTAAACAGGACACCGCCTGACCTAATCCCGTAATCAAGCCTTAATCCAAATCACATAAAACTTAATTAGTATTAGTCAGCCTTTCATCCCTATATTCCTCTGAACCCATGTATTGATCTACATTATCATTTTCATGTAGTTTAAAGATCATGCGGAAGCTATTATGATTCAAGATTCCTAATTGTGGAAAATCAGGAAAAACACAATATATATATATATATATATATAACACTATTCACTCAACCCAATGTACAACCCAAAATGATATAAACAATAATAATACAACAAAAGTCGATACATACTAAATGAGTGAGAAGAGTCGCCGAACTGCTAAGAGGACGTGACCAATCTTTTCCTTCCTTGGTCTGCTGCTGCTCGACGGACCTACACCCACTGTTACAAACTAGACGGTGAGTATAGTGATATTTAAGTAATAACTGGAGAATTTTATGCCACATTTCCAAAATAAACGAATGGTATTTAAAAGCATAAAGTAGCGAACTAAATTGCTGAAAAAAGTAATGCAATTAAATACTACAGTTAAAGATGTTGAGATAGACATAGGCTAAGTCGAGATGATTTATGTCCGGTCGGCGGTGAGAACTATCACCTAACCTTTCCCACTACTATATGGAGTTGTGCTCAATATATCTCACACAAATAGCGGAGCCGTGCTTTACGCTTTTCAACATCAATCTCATGCTTGCCGACCACCCCGAGTCCTATAACTCGTGTGCCGCGCAAGTGTATTGGCGAGTGTTGGAACCCAGGTATACCCATATCCCCGTGAACCGTGCATTGCTCGTGCGATGGACGCTAGATAATCTCTACTGTGATTTCAAAGACAAATAATTTCAAAACTCTAGGATTCCAAAACAAGTTAGGCTACAAAGCCCAAAAGAAATCGAATGCCAGTCCAATGAATTCCAAAGTATCCCATTAGCATGCTTTTCATCAATTCTTTTCAAAAATGACATTAAGTGCAGGAATAAGAGTCAATGAAACAATTCACAAGACATCATGTCACAATATTCACTCATGAATAGATACAAGAACAACATGATAGGAGATTTCAAGTAGTAATATCTACTAATAGACCAATAAATCAATAAAGGTGAATGAAATGAAATATAAAATTCTCATAGTTGTACTTACTATTCACACGCTTGTCCTAGTCTATTCGATCCATCGACAATTCGAAATGCGTGCCCTAACTCATAACTTCTCCCCTTAGTTCCCTAACATTCAATAATGTATCAATTTAGGCCAAATCGAGTTCGAGACTAATTTTTAAATTTTTAGGCCAATCCGCCCATTTTACGTTTTTCGAAGTAAAACCCCCATAAAAGGATCGTCCGAAATTCCAAATATTTTATTTTTCATAGAAGTTCGTTATTTTCTATTTATTTTGTCAAAATATAATTTTCAAGATTTCTCCCAAAATTTTTGGAATTTTTTCCATTTTTTTTTTATTTTATTTTGTGTCGACCCGACCCTGGCCAGGGTGATGGGCATGGCTCTCCCCATAGGTCGAGCCTGGCCTAGATCCTTGGCCCGACCCAATAAGGGAAGGGGAGCACACGCGCGACCCGTGCGTGTGCCTCATTCTTCCCCTACGAACCAGGGACTCCCTGGTTCGTTAGGGTAGCAATTTTTTTTTCTATTTCTTCTTCACGAGCTGGGGTCGGAGATCCAGCCCCAACTCGTTTGGGAAGGGGAGACGACTCTTTCGAGTCGTCTCCTTCATCGGGAGCATGGGAGTTCCCTACTCCCTCACCAACACCAACCCACGACACAACATCAATTGAACAACACCACACTCACCTTGATTTGTTCTGGTTCTCTCCTTCTCCTCCTCTCCTCCACCTCCACCAGTGATTCGCTTTTTCTCTTCTCCTCCCGGTTGATGTTGAGGATAAGAAACCCATTTAGTGACTTATATGCAAGTATTTTGTTTAAATGCTAGCCTTTGATAATTGTATGCACCCGTATCTCGAGGCTCATCTCATGGACCACCTTATCCTACTTGTCCCCCAAGTCAATTGTGAGTGACTCAACAAATTTGCACCTTGCTTTATGATGGGTTAATGCATGTATCGATGCACATCTAATGCCTATTGTTTTATTTTACAACCTTTACGACTTAGCTAAATGTGGCCACATTAAAGCCACTTATTACCCAATAAATTCACATTTTATTCAAATAAATAAAACTTACCCCAATATGCCGCTACCTCGGTCCCACGTCAACACGCGACTCGAGGTAAGTCCCCGTTCGTCTCGATACCTACACACCCGTAGAAAATCAACTTAATAGTCTACACATATACAATACACTAGGCATGCATCACAATAAATATAAAATGTACCTCGGCCCTTGCCTCGGTAAATGGACATATCACGGTGTGGGTCCAACAGTACGAGTCGTTGAGCTTGTTTAAAGACGTAAACACGGTTAGAGATTTTAGGCCGTTACGATTTTTCCCAACTAATGAAAATTTCATCCTCAAAATTTAAAAGTCGAACTAAACATGTATACCTTACTCGAATAGGTACGGAAACCTATCTCACATGTAGTCTTCCTTTCCCAAGTGAGTTTCGTATCATCGTGAAACTGCCACTTGACAAGTTTTTTTGGGATAAACTTGTTCCTCAATTGTTGTACCCTTCGATGTAGGATCTGAAAAGGCTGTTCCTCGTATGAAATATCCTCAGTCAAGTCTATCTAGCACAAATCTATTGTCGAACGATCACCTGCTCTCGACTTAGCTAATCGAAGCATGGATATATGAAAAACTTGATGAACTCCTGACATCTATGGAGGTAGCTCAAGCTCATTCGCAACATTTCCAACCCATTTCTTAATTCTGAAAGGTTTGATAAATCTCGGTGCAAGTTTACCTTTCAGTCCAAACCTTTGAAGACTCTTCCGAGGGGAAACCTTTAAATAGACAACGGATCCCTCGGTGTACGTAAGATCACCATGATATCTGTCTGCATACTTTTTGTGTCGATCTTGGGCTCCCTTGTGTCACTGACGAATCAGTCGTGACTTCTCCGTGTGACAGACAATAATCTCAGGCCCCATGATCTCCCAGTTATTTGGCTCAGCCCAACACGATGGCGAGCTACATGGTCTACCATATAAAGCCTCAAAAGGCTCCATCTCAATATTGGCCTGATAATTGTTGTTATATGCAAGCTCACCTAACAGTAGGTACTCATCTCATGATCCGCCAAACTCCAAGACGCATGCCCGTAACATATCCTCAAGAACCTGTATCAATCTCTCAGTCTGCCAGTCAGTTTGAGGATGAAAAGCCTTACTAAACTGTAGGCGCGTACCATATTGCTCCTGTATACTATGCCACATCCTGGACGTATACATAACATCTATATCCGACGTAATAGTCACTGATACCCCATGCAGTTGAATAATTTCTCATTCGAACAATATACTTAACTGATCAAACGTATAATGTGCGGCCACTGGTAGAAAATGAGCAGACTTTATCAGTCTATCAACAATAACCCAGATGGAATCATGTCTCTGGGCGGTTCTCAGCAATCCTCTCACAAAATCCATAGCAATGTCTTCCCACTTCCACCGTGGGATAGGATGAGGCTGTAGCAATCCTCGAGGTCTGTGATGTTCAGCCTTCACTTGCTGACAGATCACACAGTTCCTAATAAACATTGACACATCTGCTTTCATCCCAGGCCACTAAAAATGCCTCTTCATGTTGTCGTGCATCTTCGTCATGCCTAGATGAATGGTGAATCGGGAACATTGTGACTCCTGAAGAACCTCATCTCTCAACTCTGGTATTGACCGTATCTATAGTCTGCCCTGAAGCGTAAACACTGGTCAAACATCTCCGTCCAATCAGCACAATTGATCTGCACTAACTTACTAAACCTGAAGTATAACCTGTCGGTCCTCTGACCCTCTGACACTCTCTGTGTAGATACGGTTTGTACTCTCATCTATGTGTAAATCTCAACTCGAGTTTCAGTAAGAACCTCCGCATCTCCAACGGGTATCCTACTCAACGCATTCGTGACTACATTCGTTTTTCCCGGATGATATTCCAAGGAAAAATTGTAATCTTTTAGAAATTCTAACCATCTGCATTGTCGCATATTTATATCCTTATGTGTGAAGAGATACTTCAAACTCTTATGATCAGGAAAGAGTGTAAACGTCTCTCCATACAGATAGTGTCTACATATCTTCAATGCAAACACTACTGCTGCCAACTTTAAGTCATGCGTCAGATAATTCTTCTCATATACCTTTAACTGTCTAGATGCATATGCTACTGTACCAGTACCCTCATCAACACGCATCCCAGACCTTTATGAAAAGCATAAGTATAGACGGAGAATCCCTGTCCAACCTCTGGTAACACTAATACTGGCGCGGTAGTCAATAACCTCTTCAACTGAGCGAATGTCTCCTCACATTCCTCAGACCAATGAAATCTCACGTCTTTAGAGTCAATTTAGTAATCGGTGAAGCGATTTTTGAAAAATCCTTCACGAATCGGTGATAATACCCCGCCAAACCCAGAAAACTTTTGATCCCAGTCACTAAAGTCAGTGCTGGCCAATCTGTAATTGCTTGAATTTTGGTTGGATCCACTAATATCCCTACTGCTCCGACAATATGCCCCAGAAATTTGATCTCTGATAGCCATAATTCACATTTATTGAATTTGGCGTATAGTATATGCTCCCTCAAAGTCTGTAACGTCTCTCTGAGGTGTTGTTCATGATCCTCCCCCGTCTTCGAGTATACCAGTATATCATCGATGAAGACTATCATGAATTGGTCAAGAAACAGTCTGAAGACTCGATGCATCAGACCCATAAACACTGTTGGAGCATTGGTTAGCCAAAACGACATGACTTTGAACTGAAAATGTCCATATCTCGTGTTGAAAGCTGTAATGGACCTATCCTCGTCCCTAATCCTAAGTTGATGATACCCTAATCGCAGGTCTATCTTGCAGAAAAATTGTGCTCATCTTAGGTGATCAAATAAATCATCTATCCTCAGGAGTGGATATTTGTTTCTAATTGTGACTTTGTTCAACTATCGATAGTCGATATAAAGTCTCAACGTACCATCCTTTTTCTTCACAAAAAGGATGGGTGCTCCTCATGGAAACATAAAAGTTTGATGAATCCATTTTGTCCTAAATCCTGAAGTTGAGTCTTCAACTCTTCTAGCTCTCGTGGTGCCATCTAGTATGGTGGTATGAAAATCAGTTTCTTACCTAGTACCAACTCAATAATGAAATTGATCTCTCGTGGCGGCGGTAAACCAGGTAAATCCTCTGGAAAAACATAAGGAAACTCTCTAACAACCGGTATATCTTCCAACCTGGGTCCTTGACTCTCTGGTACTATGTATAGTGAAATCAATGCTTCCATCTCCTCACTATTCGCAGGTCGACCTCTCATTCCTACAGTCCTCGCTGCACTACTTTTATAAGTGAATGACAGACGCCCTGGGATATCAAATATCACTGTCTTGCTAAAACAGTCGATATGAGCGTGGTATGCAGGTAACAAGTCCATCCCTAAAATCGAGTCGAACTCCAAAAACTCGAGGACTCTAAAGTCAACAGGTAGCTTAACTCCCTCTATCTTGACAATACATTTCTCAACAATACTATTAGGGTAAACTCTATCCCCGGCTGTAGTACTTAAGATCAAATGTATGCTAAGCCTAACAGGTTTTAACCATACCGTCGGTGTTTGGCTGGGCTACCATGTGAACCTCCTCTTGGGCCTGCTGTGTTTACACTGTTGCAGGATGCAGGCACTCTCTCACGATGTGTCCGACCTGTCCACATTTGTAGCATGTCAATTGTCTGCGCTGACCCTGAAATTAAGACTGGCCCTGTGTCTGATACTGACTGTCTTTGCACCTGTTCTAGTCTTTGTCTCGTATCTCGGCCTCTGGCTCTGCCTTGAACTCTACCACCCTACGACTGCTGCCGTGAACCCTATGGGGCGGGAAGTGCAGGAACAACAAGAGCTGGTAAGGCTGGTCTGCTAAGAGGTGGCAAGGGAAGTCTGCTCACAGTGCTCTATGCTAGAGTAATGGATGATACATGAGGCACAACCAATGGGTGAATGGCTGTCCCCGAACCCTGAGATCCTCAGTTCCATCCCCTTGCTCCCTTACCCTTTCGTCTCTTCCTCTCATACTGTAAGGTCTGCTCTGAAGACAAAACTGGACCTGGTGCTCTACCATCAACAACTCTGCTTAGATAATATGTCTCATGCGCTAGGGCCCGCTCATAGATCTCGGTGAGTATCCTCGTGCCTGAACTAACAACATAATACTTAATATCAGGTCTGAGTCCATCACCAAAGTGATATACATCCCCGGACTCATGTCTCACTAAGTCCCTTGCAAAGTGGCGCAAATATTCGTATTGATCTATGAACTACATCACAGGCTCCTCTTGCCCCTGTCTCCAATCCATAAACTTTTTCCTCAATATCTTCATGAATGAAGGTGGAAAATACTGCTGATAAAACTTCTGCTTGAAAGCATCCCATGTCTCGAACTCTCTGTGAGTGGCCACTGTCATACGCCATCAAACGTCGACATCTCTCTCAAGAGTATATTATGAGATCTCTGCCCAAAGTCTATCATCAATCCTCATTACCCGATGAAACTTCTCCTAAGACACGATCCATTTCTCAATCTTCTGAAAATCCTTGACTCCATCGAAAAAAGCTGGTTTGAGTCTGATGAAGTCCTTCATCAACTGAACTTTCACTGAAGTGTTGGAAGATGCTGGCGTGGGAGACGGTACTGCCTCACTGTCTCCACCACTGGTGCGATCACGGCTATCGGTGCTGCTAACGCGCCAGTAGAATAACGCTGTAGTAGAAAGTGATGGCGCCTGGACAGTCGGTGTAGCAGTTGTAGGAGTCAATGTCGATGCCGATGGAGTAAAACGTGCGGTCAATATAGCGATGAAATCAGTCAATTGTTTGCCCTGAGCTGTCACTCGATCAGATAGTCGATGTAAATCCTCCGCTATCGTAGGAGGTGGACTGCCACTAGGCTCTGCATCTCCTCCCCCGGGTGTATCAGCCATCGGGGTCTGCAATGGAGAGCGAACGCGAATCAGCTTCGACGTGACATAGCGCATAAGTAGATATATACATATAACAATTAACAAGTACATATAAGAAATCCCCTATCTCCCTATCACTCACTTCCCAACTAATGGTGTCTAGGTAATAACTATCTGGTTTCCACAACTAAGGTTCGTATTTTATGCATTTTGGTATCTAAACCTAAGCTCCAATACCAACCATGAAAGCCCCAACTACTAAACAGTGCACCACCCAACCTAATCTTGTAATCAAGCCTTAATCCAAATCACATAAGACTTAATTACATATTAGTCAGCATTTCGTCCCTATATTCCTCTCGAATCCATATATTGATCTACATTATCATTTTCATGTAGTTTAAAGATCATGCAGAAGCTATTATGATTCAAAATTCTTAAGTGTGGAAAACTATGAAAAATACAACATCACATGCACATATATATGACACTATTCACCCAACCCAATGTACAACCTAAAATGACATTAAATGATAATAATATAACAAAAGTCGAGACATACAAAATGAGTGAGAAGAGTCACCGAACTGCTCAGAGGAAGTCACCGATATTTTCCTTCCCTGGTCTGCTGTTGCTCAACGGACCTACACCCACCGTCATAAACTAGACGGTGAGTATAATGATATTTGAGTAATAACTGGAGAATTGTATGCCACATTTTCAAAATAAACGAATGGTATTTAAAAGCATAAAGTAGCGAACTAAATTGCTGAAAAAAGTAATGAAAGTAAATACCATAATTAAAGATGTAGAGACAGACACAGGCTAAGTCGAGATGATCTATGTCCGATCGGTGGTGAGAACTATCACCTAACCTTTCCCACTACTATATGGAGCTGCGCTTAACATATCTCACACAAATAGCGGAGTTGCGCTCTACGCTTTCTAACATCAATCTCATACTTACCGACCACCCCGAGTCCCATAACTCGTGTACCGCGCAAGTGTAGTGGTGAGTGCCGAAACCCCGATAGACCAATATCCCCGTGAACTGCGCATCTCTCGTGCAATGGATACTAGATAATCTCTACTCTAATTTTAAAAATAAGTAATTCCAAAACTCTAGGATTCCAAAACAAGTTAGGCTACAAAGCCCAAAAGAAATTGAATGCCAGTCCAATTAATTCCAAAGTATCCCATTAGCATGCTTTTCATCAATTCTTTTCAAAAATGACATTAAGTGTAGGAATCAGAGTCAATGAAACAATTCACAAGGCATCATGTCACAATATTCACTCATGAATAGATACAAGAACAACATGATGTGAGATTTCAAGTAGTAATATCTACTAATAGACCAATAAATCAATAAAGGTGAATGAAATGAAATATAAAATTCTCATAGTTGTACTTACAATTCACACGCTTGTCATAGTCTATTCGATCCCTCGACAATTCGCAATGTGTGCCTAAACTCCCGAGTTCTCCCCTTAGTTCCCTAACATTCAATAATGTATCAATTTAGGCCAATTCGAATAGGGGTGGAAAAATGTGCCCCAACCTGTTTGTCCGCATTTGTCCGGACGCGTTTTAAATGGGTTCGAACATAATTTTTCAAAATTAATACGGGTCTAGACATGTTTTCTTGTCCGTTTTAAAAAATGGGTTTGGGTCCGGACAAAATTTTCTTAAAAATGGGTACCCGTTTGGCGATTAATTTAAATAATATTTATTTATTTATATGAGTGTTTTGAAACCTTCATAATGTTTGAATTATAATTTCATTAATGATGATGTTATTTACTTATTTTTATATGAAAACTTGTAAGACTTGAATTTTGAATTTATAACATTTCTTTTTTGTAGTGATGGAATGCATGACAACATAAAAATCATGTGTTTTTGTTAATAATTAAGTGAAAAAATTTATTTTATTTTATTAAAAAATGGTTCCGGACAAAAAATGGGTTTCGTATGTTTTAAAAACATACGTGTCTGGACAAAAAAAATGTCTGTTTCAAAAATGGGTACGGGCCCGAACACTATTTTTAATTGTTATTAAAGGGGGCGTCCAGACCCGTACCCATTTGTACCATTTTTTTGTCGCCCCTAAAATCGAATTCGAGACTAATTTTTAAGTTTCTAGGCCAATCCGCCCATTTCGCGCTTTTTGAGGTAAAACCCCCATAAAAGGCTCGTCGGAGATTTCGAATATTTTATTTTTCTTAGAAATTCATTATTTTATATTTATTTGTCGAAAGATAATTGTTCGGAGTTTTTTCCAAATTTTTTGGAATTTTTTCCATTTTTCTCCCTTTTTCTTTTTTTTTTCTTAAAGTTTTTTTCTCTTCCTTTTTTTATTTGGGTGGGTCGATCTGACCCTGGCTAGGGCGCCGGGCTTGGCTAGGCCCATGGGCCAAGCCTGGCCCAGATTCCTGGCCTGACCTAATAAGGGAAGGGGTGCACACGCACGGCTCGCGCTTGTGCCCCCTTTTTCCCCAACAAACTAGGGACTCCCTGGTTCGTTGGGGGAGCAATTTTTTTTTCTTCACAAGCTGGGGTCAGAGATCCAGCCCAAGCTCGTTTGGGGAGGGGAGACAACACTTCCGAGTCGTCTCCTTCCTCGGGAGCATGGGAACTCCCGAGCTCCCTCACTAACACCAACTCACAACACAACATCAATTGAATAACACCATACTCACCTTGATCTGTTATGGTTCTCTCCTTCTCCTCCTCTCCTCCACCTCCACCAACGATTCTCTTTTTCTCTTCTCCTCCCGGTTGATGTTGAGGATAAGAAACCCATTTAGTGATTTATATGCAAGTATTTAGTTAAATGCCAGCCTTTGATCATGGTGTGCACACGTGTCTCAAGGCTCATCTCTTGGACCACCCTGTCCCACTTGTCCCCCAAGTCAATTGTGAGTGACTCAACAAATTGACACCATGCCTCATGATGGGTTAACATGTGCCTTGATGCACATCCAATGCCTATTGTTTTATTTTACAAACTTTAGTACTTAGCTAAATGTGGCCACATTAAAGCCACTTATTATCCAATAAATTCACATTTTATTCAAATAAATCAAACTTACCCCAATATGATGCCACCTCGGTCCCACTTCGACACGCAACTCAAGGTACGTCCCCGCTCATCTCGATACCTACACACCCGTATAAAATTAACTTAATAGTCTACACATATACAATACACTAAGCATACATCTAAATAAATATAAAATGTACCTTGGTCATTGCCTCGGTAAACGGATATATCACGGTGTGGGTCCCACATTACGGGGTCGTTGAGCCTATTTAAAGATGTAAACATGGTTAAAGACTTTGGGTCGTTTCAAAGGTCGCGATCGATGGAGTTGTAAACACGGTTAAAGACTTTGGGTCGTTTCAAAGGTCGCGATCGATGGAGAAATCAGATTCGGAGTTACAACTGTCGCAAATTTGGGCATATAGCTAGACAATGCAGGAGTAAGCAATCATCAGAGTCAGAGTCGGAGTCTGAGGAGCCGATAGAGCAAGATGAGGAGTGTCATCAAACACTAATGATGGTTTCATCAGCCTAGGAGAATGCTCAAAGTAACATGTGGTATCTCGATAGCGCATACTCTAACCACATGTGTGACAATATAGAATTTTTTGATGAGTTGGATGAGTCTGTATTGACAGAGGTCAAGTTTGTTGATGATAGGAAACTTTCAGTTAAGGGAAAAGGAAGAGTTCTGATCCAGTTGAAGAATGGTGATCATCGGTACATTTCAGATGTGTTATATGTAACGACATAGACATGCAATTTTCTATGTTTGGGGTTGTCTCTCGAGAAAAGGGGTACGCAATGGATTTCAAAGATAGTCATCTCATTGTGTTTGACTCTAAATGTATGATTATTCTTAAGTCTCCTTTGAAAAATAGGTTGTTTCATATTGAGATTAAGATTGATCTTATCCATGTTTTAAATCAATTGTTTTATATGAGTCTTGGTTATGACATTTGAGATATGGACATCTGAACTTCAAGAGTTTGAAGTTGTTAACTCATAAGAATTTAGTGAAATGATTGCTTGTGATTTAACATCCAG
This sequence comes from Stephania yunnanensis, assembly GCA_039657365.1. Taxonomy (NCBI): domain Eukaryota; kingdom Viridiplantae; phylum Streptophyta; class Magnoliopsida; order Ranunculales; family Menispermaceae; genus Stephania; species Stephania yunnanensis. The sequence goes on along the minus strand of CM077589.1, from coordinate 42,060,816 downwards.
AGCAATTTTGTGAGGGGTGTATTTTAGGGGATCAACATAAATGAACGTTTGCTTCCAACACTCTAAGGCGTACTAAATCTCTACTACAATTGGTTCACTCAGATGTTTATTGTGCTTTGCAGACTGCTTCACTAGGAGGAAGCAAATATTTTATGACTTTTATTGATGACTACAGCAAGATGATTTGGGTGTATACTTTAAAGAATAAGTCTGATGCCTTTAGTTGCTTTCAGAAGTTCAAGGCAACGGTGGAGAAACAAAGTGGATGCTACATCAAGACTTTGAGGACAGATGGAGGCGATGAGTATATGTCCTCGGCATTTTTAGAGTTTTGTGATCATCATGGGATTTAAGCATGCTATCATGCCACCATAGACATCGCAACAAAATGGTGTTGTGCAGAGAGAAAGAATAAGACAATTATAGACATGACTCATAATATGTTGAAGGCTAAAAGTCAACCTGATTATTTTTGGGCGGAAGCAGTTGCATGTTCAGTTTATTTACTGAATAGGTCTCCATAAAAGATGTGTCCCATATAACCCCAGAAGAGGCTTGGAGTAGTTACAAGCCAAGTGTCAAACACTTGAAGGTGTTTGGATCCACTGCATATGTACAAGTTAGATGACAAAGGCGTGAAAGTCATATTTATTGGCTATATTCCAGAGAAGGATTAGAACGTACAAATTGTACAATCCAGTTATCAATGCAGTCATTGTTAGAAGAGATGTCAAGTTTGATGGGAAGAGTACGTGGACTTGAGAGATAAAAAGAAAGAATATTGCTTAACCATCAACGGTTAGATGTGAGGATGAAACTTTCACTTCAGCTGGTATTGGCGCTAGACCCCAGCATACCAGTTGCAGGCCACAAAGAAGTGTAGGACAACTAGCTCGACTTCAGGATTGTAAGATTACCCATGATAATGTCGTTGATGACGAAGGCAATCGAGTGCATTGTGCACTGTTTAGAATTGAGGAAGCTGTGTGAGATAGATAGCGGGTGAACGATAAAAGATGTCGTCGATGGAGGTCGAGATCTGCATTTCGAGAGAATATCAAATGGAAGATCATGACAATTTGAATTATGGGGGGACGATGTTTTGTTTTTTAATTCAAATAGATAATTTAGATTATGGGGGATGCTGGAGTTGTAATTTAAATTAGATTTGAGTTTGAGTTTGATTGAGACTTCGAGTTAGAGTATAAGTCTATTTAGGGTCTCTTAGTTGGATTAGGAGTATGCTAATGTGAGTCTATAAATTAGAGTTAACCTCTCGCATTATAATTAATGAGTTTATTAGAGATTAATAAAAAAAGTGTCATTGCGGTGTCTCTAAAATTAACAGTCCAAATGTTCGAATTTTGTCGAGTTTTAAAAAAATTATTTTATGTTTAAAAGTTTTTTAATTGATAAAATCGTTGTAAACTCCTTATAATATAATCTTCTCTAACATTTTTTTTTTATAAACAACGCTTGTCATTTCATAAACTTGTTGACATAAAGTGAATATATACAATTGGAGATATAAAAATAGGAAAGTGATCCTGCCACACAATATTACACCCTAATTCTCGAGCTTTCCTTGCTAAGGAGTGTGACACTCCATTTGTATATTTGGGGGAATGAGAAACCCTAACAGTAGTATAAGATTGGAGAAGATTACCAATCTCAATTAACAGAAAGCCAATAAAACACTCTGAGTTATGGCTATTCAGATATGCCACCGCTGTTGCCGAGTCGCTCTCAACTGTAGCCACTTGTAGATGAAGTAAATCTGCCACATGCAGTCTTTCTTTGATGGTGATTAGTTCAGCAACCTCAGGCGAAAATGTACCCTCAATACCTTGAGTAAAAGCCCCATGAACTAGACCCTCACTATCTCGGATGACACCACCCACACCTACCAAGAAGGAGGAAGGGATCACCGATGCATCGATGTTCAGTTTGAGAAATCCATCTTCTGGCGGAGCCCACCGAATCGGCTGAGGAGGTGAAGTTAACGTTGACGAGGAATGACCCAGCTCCAGCTATGAAACTTGGTGAGATTGAGACTCATGTAGGTGAAAAGCTATCAATTCCCAATCAAGCTCAGGGAAACGAGATTTTCCAGTAAAGATCCTCTCATTCCTGCGCTTCTAGATGAATAGGGATGCAAATGGGTAGATTAGGGGATGGAGACCTTATTTTCATACCCATACTTACTAAAAACTTTATCAATCATATATGTACCAATACCCATCTATGGATGGATTCTCATATCAATTACTATACCCATCAAATCCTCGTTGGTATAGAGAATCCATATGGGTAAAATGTTTTACCCATTTCATTCCCCATTAGAGATCCTCGTGGGAATTTTCATGGGAATTTTTGCGAGGATGGAAAATCTTCGTGGAAAATTTCTTTCCCAATTTCATTCCCTATTGGGGATCTCCGAGGGGATTCTCAAAAAAAGTATTGTAAAAACTAAGGTGTCAAATATACATACATAACAATAATATCGTGATACAAAACAAATAATGTCAATAAGTTACAAATTCATAACATGTATATATATAAATATACACTATATATAAAGTCAATAGCACCAAGGGGCCCAAGAAAAATTAGGAGGATTTGATAAAATAAGTCTTTAAAGTTTTTCTCATTTGATATATTTTTTTTCAGTACTTTTGATTCTAAAATCCCAAAATATAAATATAGTTGCAACCAATTCAAAACAAAACATATAATTATTAATCAACTAAATAAATTAAAATCATAAATCTCATTAAGAGGTTTTTTATTGTATGTATAAGTGTTTCGGAGTAGAAACTATGTAATATTTTGTAATATTTATATATAAATATCATATGGTATATATAAATAATATATAAATGCCATATGGTGTATAAATCAATATATGGGGGATCTTTATGGGTATATGGGTAACCCCGTGGGGGTTACCCATGGAGATCCCCATGGGTATATTTTATTACCCATACCGATACCCATACCGTGTAGGTATGAAATTTTATACCCATACCTTCTTCCATCCCCATTTAAAATCTCCATACACGTACCTGCTAGGGTAAATCCCCTTCGGCCGTGGGTATTTCCCTACCCATTTGCATCCCTACAGATGAAACATATCGCCAAGCAAATGATATCAAACATCTGACGATGAGGAGAATGGAAAAGGCTCAACATGCAGTCAACAATTTAGGCACGAGTAGATTGTTTGATTAGTTTCCAGATCTCGAATTTCCGCTATAAAGCTCGAGGTTTCGGAGGGCATTTAAGAAGACTCGCCAGATAAAAATTTGGGGGAAACCGATACTTCTACCAGAAAAATTAGTTTGTGTATGGATGGCATTTAAGAAGACTTGCCAGATAAAAACTCTTACTTTAGAGGGAATAAGGAGATTCCATACACAGTCCCACTATGGTCGAAGTCTCAAGGTACTGACCTACTCTAAAGAATTTATTTCTCTTTCAATCACCCTATATCCACTTCTTACATAATATTTGCCTTATTTTTCAAGAAACTAGAACATGAACTCTGAACATGGGATATAACTTAAAGGGATGGACATAATAGCCTTCACATCTTGGGGTTATAGAATATTGTTCAACTGAGCTACATTCTTGCGCCTATCATCTAAGATAAATTCTTTTACTTTCATAAACTTTAATTGCTCAGTGGGGGGGGGGGGTGATCACTGTGTAATATGTTGGCTTAGGAAACCATTTATCTTTAAAAATATATACCTCATTACCATCACCAATCCTCCATCCCATACCTTTCATTAGAAGTTTTTGTCCCCATAATAAGCTTGTCCACAAATACGAACATCTAGATTGATATCCGATAGAAAATCCCCTAATGGAAAATATTTTCCTTTAAGACTATGTCAATCCAATCCTTAGGATTTTCAAAAATTTGCCAAGCTTGTTTAGTGAATAAAGCTTGATTAAAAAAAGATGTATCTCAAAAACCAAAGCCCCCATCTTGCTTAGGTTTGCAATTTTTGTCCCAATTCACCCAAGAAATCTTCATTCTATCGTTACTTTCTCCCCACCAGAACATGCTTAAAATAGAGTTAATTTCTTCTTGAAGTCTCCCTAGGAGTTGGAATAGACTCATTGTGAATGTAGGAATAGACTACAAAATAGCTTTGATAAGGACCTCACACCCACTAGCAGAAAATAAACCTCGTTTTTAACCTTGTACCTTCTTCCAAAGTTTCTCTCTAATCTTAGCAAAAGTGGCCCTTTTATTTCTCTCCACTATTGTAGGCAAGTCCAAATAATGATCATGGGAAATTGCCATCCTAATCCTCAATGCATCCTCGATTTTTTGTTTTGCTAATGGCCTCACATTCTCACTATAAGTCATAGCTGATTTCTCCATACTAACCCTTTGGCCCGAAACCCTTTTATAGATACCCAAAATGGATTTTATTTCCCTTCCAACCTCTTCCTTTTCCATATAAAAATGAAACTATCATCTGTAAAAAACATATCATTAATTCTTAGACAATTCCGAACACAGTAACTTCCTTTAACTTTCTTATTACATTCAACGTTTTTCAAGAGAGCTGATAAAGCCTCACAAACAATAGAAAAAGATTGGGAGAAAGGGGACATCCTTGCCTAATACCTCTTTTAGGAACCACAACTTAGGAGTGGAAATACAATCCAACACTAAAGAAATCCATTTTGGTGGGAAATCCATTTTTGCATAATAGCCTCAATAAAACACCATTCATCCCGATCATAGGCTTTACTCATATCAAGCTCAAGAGCCATAAATCCTTCCTTATTTTTCTTCCTACCATGTAAAGTATGCAACATCTAAAAAGCAATGAGGACATTATTTGTGATTTTTCTACCAGGTACAAATGAACTTTGTTATTTTGATATTATATTAGATAAAACTCCTTTCAGTCTATTTGCCATAGATTTTGTCACTATCTTATATAACACATTATAAAGACTAATTGGCCTGAAGTCACTCACATATTCATTTTGTTTCTATTTGTGGATAAGTACTATATTTGTGGAATTTGCCTTTTTAATAGAAATACCATCATTCAAAACCTTTAGGCAAGCCTACACTACATCCTCTCCTACCACACTCCAATTCTTTTGATAAAAAATGCCATGAAAAACACCAGGTCCAGGGGCTTTGGTAGGTCCAATTTGAAAAATTACCTTTTCCACTTCTTCCTTAGTAAAAGGTCTCTATAAGATATCATATTGAGGGGAAAATTGGATTGTATAACTTTTATAGCCTTAATTAGACCATCATTAGAAGGTGTTATTGAGGCAAAAGACTATGAAAATAGTTTTGAATGACTTGACTGATTTCTTCATTCTTGTCAACCCTATAAACCCTGATCATTCTTAATTTTGCTAATATGGTTATTAAATTTCCTCTATTTTGCTTTGGTATGAAAAACTTGATGTTTCTATCACTTCCTTTCAACCATTCAACCCTTGATCTTTATCTCCAATGTTCTTCCTCAATATTAAGTAGACTTTCTAATTGACTTTCTAACTTCTTTATATTTTCATAACTCATGAAATTTTACTACTATCATATAACCTCCAAATCATTCTTTAAACAATCAATCCTAGAACTAGTTTTCCCATAAGTTTTACCAATCCATTTACTCAAGGATTTCCCACAATGAGCAAGTTTCGACTAAATTCTAAGCATAGGATCGATATGTAACCTTCCATCTTGCCAAGCCTCATCAACCACGTGAAAATAATCCTTATTTTCACCCAATAAGGTTCAAACTTGAAACAATCTCCATCACCAATTGAGAAACCCTAATCCGAGGAGTGAAATAAAGAAATTTTAATGGGTCTATAATCAGACTTGAAAAATCTCAAATTCTGAACAGTAGCTGTATGGTAATAATCTTTCCACTCGTTATTAGCTAATTATTTGTCCAATCTTTTTTGGATGTTTTCCTCCCCACTTCTTTTACTATTCCATGTCATTTTAGGACCTAAGCATCCCAAATCTAATAAGGAACACTTAGAAATGGTGTTTGAAAATCCATCACAGCTTTAATAGATTTATCCGGTCCACCTTCCTTTTCATTCATGTAAGTTACCTCATTAAAATCTCATCCACATAACCATGGATAAGTAAACATTGAAGGCAACCTTTTCCTAAGTGCCCATGAGTGATGTCTTTCTTCTATTTTGGGATTACCATAAAGACCTGTAAACCTCCATTAATTACCATCCCCATAGATATAACAAAATCAATATGACTTTGAGAGAAAGATTTTATATCAACCATCCAACTTTCAACCCCTACTCTGTTAGGGCATGTGCCCTAAGTCAATCTACATACATTGTTTATCTTATAATTTTAGTTAATAAAATAAAGGTTTTATTTGTTGTTTTATTATAAGTGATTGCATGTTTACCTTATAGTAAGGTCCATGAGTATTTTTTAAAATATCTAAAATGTCCCTAGTTGGTCATTATACTAAGAACTATAATGAATTAAGACTAGTGTGAATCTTGATTGATGGTCATGTTATGTCATGTGTATAAGGATATGAATCAAGATGTACTTGTTAGGGAATAAGGTACTGGATCGATCCGCTATAAGAACACCACATGGATTAAGTCATATGTGTTATTCATAATAGGCATATCATTTAGTCCTTCGACTTCGACTTGAGATTACCATAGACTTCAATATTATGAGCACGATAATTTGACACAATCAAATGTTGTCTTTAACCAGACAATTATAAAGATTGTGAATGGTTACCATGTGAATAATATGTAAAGGTGTGTAATCAAGATAGAATTTGTCACTCTCGTATAGAGAGATATCAGTGGATCCATCGACAAAATAGGCTGATAATGGCCAAGTCCATGTGAATTGATATGATCAATGTCACTTGGATGTTTTTCAGTTACCTAAAGATCGAAACTAGTACGATTGAACATTAAGAGTGAATTTCCATGCCTTATGTTTAATTAAAGGATATCGCATGACAAAAGGATATGATATATGTTATTAATTAGGTTTTTATTGATGTTGATATTCATGCTACTTGGGTAGTCATAATGCCTTGCTAGAGACCGCTTATGACTTGTGTACAAAAATGGTTTTTAGTTCACTGCCGATGTCGCATGAACCTATCGGGTCGCACATAAAGAATGGCTTTGCACAATTTCAATTGGTCAAAGTAATGAGTTTTATATGGTAAAACTCATAACATAAAAACCTTTACGACTTGCTATATGATAACTTATTAATAGGGGCATATATGTAATTTACTTAAACTACCTAAATACAATAGTTGTATTACAAATAAGACTTTAAGCGAGGGTTATCTACACATAAATAAAGGGTGAAACCCTAAAAATGAAATAAGATTTTTGTTTTACAATTTTCGAGTTCTCTGGATTTAGGGAGAGAAAAAAAATCTTTTTCAATCTCTCTTGGGGCTAGCACTCCAAATTGCGGTCACCATTCACGTGTGAATTTCTTATAGAGGACACGCATTTGAGCGTCTTGAAAATCAAACAATCAAAAGGAAATGACGGAATAAGGTATGATTTATTTTCGTAGATTTAGTTTAATTGAACTTATTTTCGATCCTGTTTGAGTTTTTGAAAATTTATTTTGAATTTTTCACTGCGTATAAACCCCAAAAATCCAACAGTGGTATCAGAGCCATAAGCTCGGTTCTATTAAAAGTTTGCATGTTTTCTCTGATGTATATATGATATATATGTGAAAACATAATCTTGATTAATGTATATATGATATACATATAGATTCTATGATAATTGTTATTAAATATTGGTTTTAAAACATGTTAATTCATGTATATTGATACTGTTGGGTTTAGGGGGTTTATACGCAGCGAAGATTACAAAACAATTTTGACAGAAACCCCAACAGGATCAGAATCTAATTCCATTAAAAACGTTTAAACCATGAAAACTTAATCATACCTCAGTCGCAATGTACCTTTCTGAAGGTTAATCGATCTTTAAGGCGCTGCCAACGACGAACGCCCTCTACCAGTAGTCCACACACGAACGGCGGCCGAAATTCAAAGTGCTAGCTTCGAGATAATATTAAACCTTTTTGTTTTTCTCTCCAAAACGATCCAGAGCATACCAAAAAAACCCTAAGTCGTTTCTGAAACGAAAATATAGTTTCGGCCTTTTGATTTTTCGTCCGTGTATTCTAACTTAAAGCGTCTATTTATACAACCCTTGTATATAGACGGTTAAGTAAATTACACATATACCCCTACTTAAAGAAGTATAAGTGTAATACACCACAAGGACGTTTCCGTCATGAATTTTATCATATAAAATTCATTTTTCTGAACCATCTTAAAATCTCGCAAAAACATTCTTAGTGTGCGACCCAATAGGCTCATACAACGTTGGCAGTGTACCAAAACACATTTTGGTATACAAGTCATAAGCGGCCTTTAGCAAGACATTATGACTACCCAAGTTGTACGAATATCAAATCGATACAACCTAATCAATAGTGTATATAACATCCTATTGCCACACGATATCTTTTTGATCAAACATAAGGCATGGAATTATCATCCAACATGTTCAATCGTACTAGTCTCGATCTCTAGGTAGACTGAAAACATCCAAGTGAAAATGATCAATATCAATTCACTTAGACTAGGCCTTTTAATAGTCTAACACGTCGAGGGATCCACTAGATATCTCTCTTTATATGAGAGGGACAAATTCTATCTCGATTACACAACTTCATCACATTGCTCACATAGTAACCAATCACAACCTTTATAATCGTCCGGTTAAAGACAACGTTTGATAGTGTCAAATCACTATGTTCCTAATGTTGAAGTCTCTGGCAATCTCAAGTCAGAGGACTGAAAAATATATCTATCATGAGAAACAACTATGACTTAATCCATGTGATGTTCTCATAGCGGGTCGGTCCAGTACTTTGTTCCCTAACAAGTACTCGTGATCTTGATTCGTATCCCTATACGTATAATCATCATATGATCATCAATCAAGACTCACACTAGTCTTAATTCATTATAGTTCCCAGTATAATGATCGACTATGGACATTTAGGATATTTATGTAAATACCAATGGATCTTATTATAATGTAAACATGCAAATTAATTATAGTAAACAGAAAATGAAATCCTCTATTTTATTTTCTAAAAGTATTCATAAAGACAGTTAATGGATTGACCTAGGGCACATGCCTCAACAGATACATCGCATGGTATGATTCAATGATACTATTCATGTTTAGAATATTTCGATTAACATGTATTTTTATATTGAGCGATGTGAATTTGTATGTTCATGGTAGACTTTATGTTTAGGTTAATATGATTTTGATCTTAAACATATATTTCGTTTTGTTCAATAATTATGTATGTCTCCATGATAGAGATCATGATCATGTTAATATGATTAATTTAATATGATTCTTATGTTGAATGCATGATTAATATCTCGAAATTGATTTTGATCATATATCTAATTGTAGTAATCCGTTAGTATATTCTTACAAGATAGGAGATAGACTTGTAATTGGATTAAAATTACAAATCCTATAAGATAAGTAAAACAAATTCTAATTTGATAAGGATTCAAAGTATCTTAAATTCTAATTGGATTATGATAAGATATTAAGTTAACGGTGGGCCCGAGATAATCAAAATGTTTTAGTTAATATTTTTGAAATTAAAATAAGGGGCAGTTTTGGTTGATTGGATTGACTAGAATTATGAGAAATTTTTGACGATTTTCAATTTTCGGAATTGAAATTTGTTGTATAAAAAAATTAAGGGGGCTGACCAGCTAGCGGGACCGCCGTTAACTATTCGTAGCGTCCAAAATTCGTACCATAGTCAATATGTATATGATTTCTTAACTTTTTATTGATTATTCATGCATTGTGATATATGGTATTTATCTTATTTAATTATGATCACTAAAACAAACAAAAATCCCTTTTTCAGATTTTAAGTCAAGTGTCATCCATTCTTAAACACTTGTCAAGGCTTCAATCACATCAATATGAGTCTACCTCCACAAAGTGTATTGTGTTATCTTTGTGAGGCAAGTTGAGTAACGATTACTCTGTTGTTTGAAATGGTTAGACTTGATAAAGCTATTAAAACAATTTTAGGCTTTAAGCACTGGATTAGATAAAACATGCTAAGACATAAGATGTCATAATCTCATAAAATAACTAAAAGTTATATATGATGTCATTAGTAATTTGTACCTACCTAAATAACCTAATTCGAAGTGTCATGCCTTAGCTATATTGCAATTAGGTGAAACATGGATTTCGGTCCCTTAAATTAACATAGCATTTTGAGGAGGGTTGTTAATTTAGTGGGAGTTTATTCCTCTATACTAAAATGAACTTTTGCATAATCTTTGTTGTAGATCTATGGCCTCTTCAAATCACACTAATCCCTTGTCATTGCGATCCATCCTTGAGAATGATAAGTTATCTGGGACAAACTTTCTTGACTGGTTCAGAAACTTGAGAATTGTTCTTAAGCATGAACACAAGTTGTATGTCCTAGATGATCTTGTTTTTGAGGAACCACCGGCCAATGCTTTAAAAGCGTGGAGGATGCACATACTAAGCATGTCACCGACTGAATTGATGTTGCATGCATTATGTTGGCAACTATGTTTCCTAAACTTCAGAAGGACATGGAAAATATATAAGCTTACGACATGGCTATGACGCTGAAGGAAATGTTCAACAACAAGGCTAGACAAGAAAGGTTTGAGACAGTCAAAAACCTTCATTCTTGCAAAATGGATGAGGGTGCTTCCGTTAGTCCTCATGTTCTAAAAATGAAGGGCTATATTGACCATCTTGACATACTTAGATTTCCCATAAGCCAAGAGTTGGCTATAGATTTGATCCTGAATTTATTGCTGATAGTTATTCGATAATTTGTGATGAACTATAAAATGAATGAATAACATGGAGAAGTCTATCTCAAAGTTACAATTGATGTATAAAACTGCTGAGCAGAATGTCGAGAAACCTATTGTTAATGTTTGATGGTTCAGAAAGGAAAGGCTTTGAAGAAAAATGACAAAGACAAAGCTGAAGTCACCAAGGTCGTTGTGACTGTCACAAAGCCTATGGAACAAGTCAAATCCCATGTTGCTTCTACTTCATATTCCCAGAAGAAAATCGTCATTTCTGCCATGCACTTGGCCATTGGTTCAGAAATTGCAAGCTCTATCTTGAAGATCTAAAGAAAAAAAGAGTAGTGCGACTACCGCTTCAGGTATTTACGTTATTGAAGTTAGCTTGTCTACTAGTGATTCTTGGGTATTAGATACCGGATGTGGATATTACATTTTTGTATTAATGTGCAGGGTCTCATTAAAAGTAGAAAACTAAAGAAAGGAGAAGTCATCCTACGAGTTGGAAATGAAGCAAATGTCGTTGTGTTGGCTATGGGATGCCATGAGTTAATTTTCCTTAGTGGACTTGTTTTAGTTTTAAATAATTGTTATTACATCCCTGCCTTGAGCAGAAACATCATTTCAGTTTCATGTTTAGATTTGGATGGTTTTAATTTCATTTTTACGAATCATAAATGCTCCATTTCTCATAAAGACATTTCCTATGCGAATGTTGATTTGTGTGATGGTCTTTATATCATAGATACTCCCGTTCTTTACGTAAATACAAAGAGATTCAAGTCAAATGATTTGAATCAAACCTACCATTGGCATTGTCGTCTTAGCCACATTAATGAGAAATGCATTTCTAAACTCCATAAAGATGGACTTTTAGATTCATTTGATTTTGAATCATATGAAACATGTGTATCTTGTTTACTAGGCAAGATGACAAAGAGTCCATTTACTGGACACAGTGAAAGGGCAAGTGATTTATTGGTCTAATACATACTGATATATGCGATTCTATAACCACAATGGCTAGAAGTGGTTATCAGTACTTCATTACATTCACTTATGATTTCAGTAGAGATGGTTATGTCTATCTCATGAAACATAAAGGTGAATCTTTTGAGATATTTCGAACATTTCAGAATGAAGTGTAAAATCAACTTAGTAAAACTATTAAAGTGCTTCGATCAGATCGATGTGGTAAATATTTGAGGTAAGAATTTGATGATCATCTTAGAAACTGTGGGATTGTCTCACGGTTAACTCCCCCAGTAACTCCACAATGGAATGGTGTTCTGAGTGGATAAATCAGACTTTATCGGATATGGTTCAATCTATGATGAGTCATGCAGATCTTCCTATTTCCTTTTGGGGTCATGCCTTAGTAATTGCGACATTTACACTAAATCATGTTCCTTCTAAAGCAGTTGATAAAACACCACATGAAATGTGATTTCATGATGATAAATCTCAGAAACATTATCAGCCAAATATACCAAGTGTGTATTCGTTGGTTATCCTAAAGAAACTAGAGGATATTACTTTTATAATCCTGCTGATACAAAGTATTTGTTGCTCGGAATGGTATCTTTATGGAAAAAGAGTTTATTTCAAAAGGCAACAATAGAATAAAGTAAGTTTTGAAGAAATTTCAAGAACCACAAATAAACACTCAACCGCCAGTGGGAGATTAACTAAGTCTTGAAATAATTGATCCTCCATAGGTATCACAAGGCCCTCATAGGTTTGATAGGGTAAGACATCAGCCTGAGAGATTTAGATTTCTTATTACTGATAATAGTAAGGTGTTGCTTCTAGATCAAAATGAGCCTACTACTTATCAGGAGGCTATTTTTAGCCTTAAGGCAAATAAATGGCTTAGTGTCATGAATTTTGATATGCAATCCATATATGATAACCAAGTTTGGAACGTAGTTGATTTACCTGAAGGTGGTAAGACCATTGGATGTAAATGGGGTTTCAAGAAGAAAAATGACATGAATGGCAATGTGCATAGTTATAAAGCACGATTAGTAGCAAAAGGTTTTAGATAGACTCAAGGTGTTAATTATGATGAAACTTTTTCTCCTATAGCCATGCTTATCCATTATAATCTTAATTTCCATAGACGCATAATATGACTATGAGATATGACAAATGGATGTCACAACAAATTTTCTAAATGGAAAGTTACTTGAGGACGTGTATATGATATAAGCGTGAAGGGTTTGTTCATCCTGAGACTTTTAGGAAGGTGTGCAAGTTTCAAAGATCTATTTATCGATTAAAGCAAGCTTCTCGGACTTGGAATCTTCATTTTGATGAAGCAATTAAGGAATTTGGTTTCATTAAAAATGAAGAAGAGCCTTATGTATACAAGAAGGTTAGTAGGAGCGTGGTTGTTTTCCTGGTGCTGTATGTTGATGATATATTACTCATTGGAAATGACATCCCAACCTTACAGAATGTCAAATCTTGGTTAAGGAAGTGTTTCTCAATGAAGAACTTAGGAGATGCTACCTATATCCTTGGGATTAAGATATATAGGGATAGATCTAACAGGCTTATCGATCTAAATCAGAGTGCTTATATTGATAAGGTACTAAATAGGTTCAATATGCAAGACTCTAAAAGAGGGTCATTGCCAATGTCTCACGGTATAACTCTCAATATGACTTAATGTTTGAAGACTAATGATGAGCGAGAACGCACGAATACAATTCCATATGCGTCAGCTATTGGATCTATCAAGTATGCCATGTTATGCACTTGATCTGATGTATCATATGCTTTGAGCGCAACAAGCAGATATTAATCTGATCCCGGTGAGAGTCACTAGATAAGTGTTATTGGTCTATGAAACTTTGGAAGATGAGCTTGCTATAAATGGTTACATAGATGCAAGTTTTCAAACTGATATAGATCACTTCATATCGCAGTCTAGATATGTGTTTACTTTGAATGGAGACGTAGTGAGTTAGAAAAGTTTGAAGTAAGAAATTGTTGCAAATTCTACAACATAAGCTGAATATATTGCAGTGTCTGATGGAGCTAAGGAGGCAGTTTGGATCAAAAAGTTCATCTAAAACTTGGTATGGTTTTGAGTATAGTTAACTCCATTTACTTGTATTATGAAATAGCGGGGCGATAGCACAGGCCAAGGAACCAAGATCACACCATCGATCCAAACATATAATTATATGTTTGCATCTCCTTCGAGAAATTATTGAGAGGAGAGACATGAAGATTTGCAAGGTTCCTATAGAAAATAATGTTGCAGATCCTTTGACGAAGACTCTTCCACAAGCGAAACATGATGGTCCTATTAGGTCATTAGGTATTAGATACATGAATGGTTGGCTCTAGTGCAAGTGGTAGATGTTAGGGAATGTGCTATAGGTCAATCTACAAACATTGTTTATCTTATAAATTTAGTTAATAAAATAGAGGTTTTATTTGCTATTTTATTATAAGTGATTGCATGTTTACCTTATAGTAAGATTTATGAGTATTTGTTAAAATATCCTAAATGTCGTTAGTCGGTCATTATACTGGGAACTATAATGAATTAAAACTAGTTTGAATCTTGATTGATGGTCATGTGATAATCATACGTATAAGGATACGAATCAAGATCATGAGTACTTGTTAGGGAATAAGGTACTGATCCGACCCGCTATAAGAACACCACATGGATTAAGTCATAGGTGTTACTTATGATAGGTATATCATTTAGTCCATCGACTTGAGATTACCATAGACTTCAATATTAGGTGCATGATAATTTGACACAATCAAATGTTGTCTTTAACTGGACAATTATAAAGATTGTGAATGGTTACCATGTGAATAATATGTGAAGGTGTGTAATCAAGATAGAATTTGTCACTCTCGTATAGAGAGATATAAGTGGATCCATCGATAAAATAGGCTGATAATGACCAAGTCCATGTGAATTGATATGATCAATGTCACTTGGATGTTTTTCAGTTTACCTAAAGATCGAGAGTAATACGATTGAACATTAAGGGTGACTTTCCATGCTTTATGTTTAATCTAAAGATATCGCACGACAAAAGGATATGATATATGTTATTAATTAGGTTGTATCGATGTTGATATTCATGCTATTTGGGTAGTCACAATGCTTTGCTAGAGACCGCTTATGACTTGTGTACCAAAATAGTTTTTAGTTCACTGCCGACGTCCCATGAACCTATTAGGTCGAACATAAATAATGACTTTGCATAATTTCAATTAGTCCAGAGTAATGAGTTTTATATGATAAAACTCATGCCATAAAATCCCTACGATTTGTTATATGATAACTTATTAATAAGCCCGTATGTGTAATTTGCTTAAACTGCCTAAATAAAATAGTTGTATTATGAATATGATTTTAAGTGAAGGCTTATCTACACATATAAATAAAGGGTGAAACGCTAAAAATGGAATAAGATTTTTGTTTTATAATTTTCGAGTTCTCTGGATTTAGGGAGAGAAAGAAAAATCGTTTTCAATCTCTCTTAGGGCTAGCACTCCAAATTGTGGTCACCATTCGTGTGTTGATTTCTAATAGAGGACGTGCACTTGAACGTCTTGAAAATCAAACTATCAAAAAGGAAATTACGGAATAAGGTATGATTTACTTTTATAGATTTAGTTTAATGGAACTTATTTTCGATCTTGCTGGGGTTTTTCAAAATTGATGTTGAATTTCCCGCTGCATATAAACCCCAAAAACCCAATAACTCCTACATTTGCTATCAATATGGAAACAATTATGAATCCCTAACTTATCTTTAAAGTCACCAGCCTTTTTCCAAATAGTCTAGTCACCGAAAGAAAGAGTAGGCTTAGGGAATGTCTTCTAACAAGACTTTTTAAAGATTCCACAGTGCAAGCATTCCCCAAACCTTGCTCGTTCTAGCAAATTAGACTTATAATTGTCCATTGTCCTGAGTACTCAGGATTGCCGATGGATCATGAAGGGAATCGAGGGAACCAACATTAATATGAGCATAATTCCTTGATTTTTTTATTGAGAAAAATATCTTGATCATTACATTCTAATTTCCTCTTACCTTTCTCCAAAAGAGAATATACTAACTTTTGATATATCTTTTTGTCCATTAGAATGACAACAAAACATATTCCCACCTTTCTTCATAACATAAGATGTAATAGGGGATATATGAGAGGTCGTGCTACTTGCTTACATTTCCTACTAGGCTCTTTCCCATTCGATGATACCATCGACAAAGAATTCTCCTCACTACCAAAGACAACAGTAACAACATCACCATTAACCGAAAGAACGACATGGACTCAAGAACCATCGTCAGCATCAACAATAATCAGAGAGTTGTCACACTTCGCCAAATCCAAAGTATGAGCAAAATTAGCTATTTTTTATTTTCCACATAATATGTAATATTGGGGACATGAGGAACTGTAAGATCCATAATATCCACATCTCAATGTTAATTCAAACTAGGCTGAAAATTAGTTAGAGGAGGAAGTGACTTAGGAACACTAACCCCACTTTTTGGAGGGGTAGTGCTAAAAATACCTCCCTCATGGGGGAAACCTCTAACTGACTTTTAGTTTGGCATGTACCTAAAAACTTGGGGAAGTTATGGTGGTTTGGCGACAAATCTGCATCCATTTTTGGACCCTCTCCAACGAACTCAGGTTCCCTTGGAAACCGGCATTCCCTCCAACCTCCACGATATCCCTTTACTTTTCGTGCTCCCGATGGATGAGTGAAAACATCAGATCTGACATAAGAGAACCGTCAGGATGGATCTGGTTTAGCTTTCAACCAATTTCCATAAATGAATTTAGAAGTATTGTAACGGCCAAAAATTGCTAACCGTGTTTAATTCCTTAAATAAGATCAACGACCCATACTGTGGGACCCACACCGTGATATGCCCATTTACCGAGGCAAGGGCCAAGGTATATTTTATGTTTTTTGTGATGTATGCATAGTGTATTGTATATGTGTAGACTATTAAGTCAATTTTATATGGTTGTATAGATATCGAGATGAGCGGGGACGTACCTCGAGTCGCATGTCAACGTGGGACCGAGATAATGCCTTACGGGGTAAGCTTAATTACTTTACGGTTAAATATGAATTTATGTTGGTTTTGTATGTGGTTAATATTGTCACATTTAAGCAAAAACATTAATGTGCCTAAAGTAGTGCAATTAAACAATATGCATTAGATGTGCATCGAGACACACATTAACTCATCAAGAGACAAGGTGTCAACTTGTTGAGTCACTCAATGGTGACTTGAGGGACAAGTGGGACAAGGTGGTCCATGAAATGAGCCTCGAGACATGTGTGCACACATAAATCAATGGCTAAGGTTTAAACCTATCAATATGGTCAAATTGAACATATAAGTCAATAAAGATGGTTTCTTATCCTCATAAATCATTGCTAGGCAAATAGGAGAAAAGGAAGAGAGAGTTCTGCGAGTGTTGTTGGTGGAGGAGAGAGTGTGCAATCATTGAAGCTTTGGTGAGGAAGAACATCATCAAGCTAGGTAACTTCTTCACATAATAAATTTGTGATTTCATAAAAATTGATGTTGTTGTTGCTGTTGTGTGTTGGGTATGGTGTTAGGGACCTCTTGTGATGTGTATGAGGGTCCCTAAAGTGAAAACAAGGCATATGTGTCGTACAAACCCATAATTCAAAGTGCAGAATTATGGGTTCTGCTGCACATAGCACGCTAGGTTGATAGTCTAGCGTGCTAATATTGATTAGCACGCTAGATATGTAAAGTAGCACGCTAATGTTGAAAACTAGTACGCTAATTCTGATTAGCGAGCTAGAGGTATAAAATAGCGTGCTAATTTGCTTATGTTAGTACAAAAATTAGCAAAGTTTAAACATGGTTTAAATACTATAAATGGGCCCGAACTCACTCTAAAACCTATAAAACAACTCCAAGGAACTAAGGGGAGATCTAAGGAGTTTGGGAACGCATTTCGGAGTGTCGAGAGGTCGGATAGGCTAGGACAAGCATTGTGAATTGTAAGTAAAGCTGTGAGAATTCTTTATTTCATTTCATTCTTTTATCGGTTTATTGGGCTATTTGTAGACATTGCTACTTATAATCTTACATCATGTTGTTCTTGTGTCTATTCATGATTGAATATTTGTGACATGATGCTTTGTTACGTGTTTCATTAATTCCAACTCCTACTCATGATGTTGTTCTTGATAGGTAATTGATGAAAAACATGCTATTGAGATAATTTGGATTTGATTAGACGTGTGTTCTATTCCTTTGGGCTTTATAGCATATCTAGTTTTGGAATCCTAGAGATTTGGAATTATTTTTCTTTGGAAACTAAAGTAGGGATTATCTAGTGTCCATTGCATGAGAGATGTGCGGTTCACGGGGACATGGGTCTATCGGGGCTCCGGCAGTCACCATTACACTTTCGTGGCATATGAATTATGAGACTTGGGGTGGTCAGCGAGAATGAGATTGATGTCGTATAAGTGTAGAGTGCAGCTCTGCTATTTGTGTGAGATATGTTGAGCTCAACTCTTTATAGTAGTTGGAAAGGTTAAGTGATAGTTCTTACCACCGACGGGATGTAGATCATCTCGATTTAGCCTGTGTCAGTCTATACATATTTAACTATTTACTTGCATTACTTGTTTCAACAATTTATTTCGCTACTTCATGCTTTTAAATACCATTAAGATATTTTAGAAATGTGGCATAGAATTCTCTAGTTATTACTTAAATATTACTATACTCACCGTCTTGTTTGTGATGGTGGGTGTAGGTCCGTCGAGCAGCAGCAGGCCAGTGTAGGAGAAAGTCGACGACTTTCTCTGAGCATTTCGATGATTCTCCTATCTCATTTTGTATGACTCAACTTTTGTTGTTTTATTAATATTTATGTCTTTACTATACATTAGGATTTAGTGAATAGTTTATATATATATACATGCATGTGATGTTGTATTTTCTTGGTTTCCCACACGATAATGTGAAAATACATGATAATGTGAAAAGGATAAAGAAATTTTATTTAACTATGAAATCTAAAAATATCTGACCATGTGTTTTAAGGAATATAGGGACGAAATGCTGACTAATACATAATTAAGTCTTATGTGATTAGGATTAAGGCTTGATTACGAGATTACGTCGGGAGGTGCCCTATTTAGAAGTTGGGGTCATCACAAGTATCAACATCCTTCCCATTCTAAGATAATATAATCTTTATATCTATGGCCAATACGACCGCAATAAAAAAAGTCAGGAGACGCTCATACCGAAAAACAAGGGGAACCTTATTGCCAATTTCCTCTAAAAAAAACCTTAATACCAATCTGCAAAGGTTTTACTAAGTTAATTTTAACATTTACTCACAAATATTTCCCTTTGAAGCCACCCAATTTACTAGGATCAACTTCCGTCCTAGTTCTAATAATATTGCCGAGAAATGATGCAACATTATCAGTCATAATTGGAACTTTGTGAATTCTCATCCAAAAAGCCTCTCGAGTAAAATCAAGAGAACCCGATTTGCTTACTCCCTCAGGCTTAGTAAGAACAAGCAACTGATTATCAAAAGACCAGGGACCAACTTTGACAATGTTATCTCTATCATCAATTGAACGGGAGTAGAAAACATAAGTTTTCTCTCTTGCAACTTCTTCCACGCCAAATCCATCAATAGTAGACCAAATTCGTTGAATAGTACCGATAAAACCTTCTCTATTCACTGGATGAATGCCAAAGATCTTACTTGTCAGATTAAGGTTGATCTTAGCTTGGCCAGCCACATAAACTGTTGGATCATAAACTTGATCCATTATAGGAGTCCAAACCCAAATCTAGAAACTTCTAGGGTGTATGAGAAGGAAGGAGAAGGTTGTAGAAGAATGGAATGTTGTAGAAGAATGGAAGGTTGTAGAAGTGTAGAAGAATGAGGTGTAGAGAAGGTTGTAGAATGGAAGGTTGTAGAAGAAATGAGGTAGTATAAATACCCCTCCCCATTTTAGTTTAGATACAAGAAAAATTAAAAGCTTCTAAGTGAGTAAAGAAGCAAACTCTAATAAGAGTGAGTTGTAGTATCTTTTTTTTTGAGTAAGTGTGCTCTTGTAATATTTGTTTGAGTTTGTGAATAAAAGTTGTTTTGTGTGAGTGTTTCATTTCCAACAAAGTGGTATCAGAGAGTTGGTTGGAAAGTATACACTATTGCATATCAAATCGAAGGTCTCGACGAGAGGAATCCGACGCCGCCAGAATCTTCCCAATCCGAGTTCTGACACGCCACCACGCGCCGCCGGAAGACTGCTGCCAGAAAATCGAGTTGACTCACCGAGTTGAGCCGAGTCAGCCGAGTTGGAGCCCTTGACCGAGCCGTCTAAGCGAGTTGACTGAGCCGTCAAGGTCATTGACCATTGATCAGGTCCCTCCCAAAGTTTTTCGGCATTCCGGATTCATCCGTGCAATCGGATTTTGCAAATTCTCATTATATTGAGAGATATGGCAAATGGTATGGCACCATTCCAAGTTCAGACACTCAACAACAACAACTACGACAATTGGAGTATCAAAATGAAGGCACTTCTTGGATCACAAGATGTGTGGGATATCATAGAGAAAGGCTATAACGAGCCTGCGGATGAAGCTGCTTTTGCTGCTCTTACACCAGATCAAAAGACAACTTTGAAGGATTCAAGAAAGAGAGACAAGAAGGCTCTCTATCTCATCTATCAAGCATTAGATGATGATGGCTTTGAAAATATTTCAAGTGCAAGCTCTAGCAAGGAAGCGTGGGAGAAGCTGCAAACCTCTTACAAAGGATCCGAGCAAGTGAAGAAGGTTCGTCTCCAAACATTAAGAGGTGAATTCGAATCCTTACACATGAAAGTATCCGAGTCTATTTCAGATTATTTCTCAAGAGTAGTAGCTATTTCTAATCAATTAAAAAGAAATGGTGAAAAGTTAGAAGATGTGAGGATAATAGAAAAGATACTCCGTTCATTGGATCCCAATTTGAGCACATCGTCGTGACGATTGAAGAAACTAAAGACTTGGAAGAAATGACGATCGAGCAACTTCAAGGATCATTGCAAGCATACGAAGAGAAGCATAAGAAGAAGCAAGGGTTCACTGAGCAACTCTTCAAGCTACAACTCAAGGATATGCATGAAAGCCAAGATAGAAACCAACGTGGCGAGGCGAGAGGTAGAGGCCATGGACGAGGTGGAAGTCGCGGTCGTGGACGAGGCTGGAATTACAACAACAACAATTCCAACAACAACTATGAGAAAGAAGAAAGCTCAACACGTGGCCGTGGAAGAATCAAACCGAACTCAAGGTATGACAAATCTCAAGTTCGATGTTATAATTGTCGAAATTTGGGCATTATGCTTCGTGAATGTAGAGCTCCCAACAACAAAATTGAGGAGAAGGCCAACTACGTAGAGGAGAAGACAGATGGCAAAGAAACTCTTCTTCTAGCACGAGAGGAAGCGATGATAGTGGCCAAGCAAATTCTGGTATTTTGACAGTGGTGCAAGCAATCACATGTGTGGAAGGAAAGACATGTTTGTGGAGCTAGACGAGTCGATGAAAGCGGAAATGTTTCGTTTGGAGATGATTCCACAATAGCAAGTGAAAGGGAGAGGTAACATCCTTATCCGTTTGAAAGATGGGAGACATCAATTTATTTCCAATGTCTACTATGTGCCCAATATGAAAAGTAACATCTTGAGTTTAGGGCAATTGTTAGAGAAAGGTTATGATATTCATATGAAGGATTATAATCTTTCTATAAAAGATGATAAGAATAACTTCATTGCTAAAGTACCAATGTCAAAGAATAAAATGTTCTCAATCAACATACAAAACGATGTTGCAAAGTGCACGAAAGCTTGCTACAAAGATGCATCATGGCTTTGGCATCTTCGATTTGGGCATCTCAATTTTGGAGGTCTCGAGTCTTGCTATCTAAGAAGGAGATGGTGAAGGGACTACCTCGCATCAACCATCCTGACCAGCTTTGTGAAGGGTGTCTAGTCGGGAAACAATTCAGGAAAAGCTTTCCAAAGGAGTCAGAGTCAAGAGCCAAGAAGCCACTCGAGCTCATCCATACCGATGTGTGTGGTCCGATCAAGCCAAGCTCTCTCGGTAACGATAATTATTTTCTTCTCTTCATTGATGATTTTTCAAGAAAAACCTGGGTATATTTCTTGAAACATAAGTCGAAGTTTTCGAAGTCTTCAAGAAGTTCAAAGCTGCAGGTGGAGAGAGAAAGCGGTAGAAAGATCAAAGCCATGAGATCCGACCGAGGTGGAGAATTTACTTCGGGGAGTTTCAAGAGTTACGTGAAGCAAATGGAATTCGTCGACCAATGACAGTTCTAGATCCCCCAAAGAAATGGCGTGGCGAAAGAAAGAAACAGAACAATCCTCGACATGGCACGAAGCATGCTCAAAAGCAAGAAACTACCCAAGGAATTTTGGGCGGAGAGCGATAGCGTGCGCGATCTACTTGTCAAACCGATCTCCAACAAGAAGTGTATGGGGAAAGACACCGCAAGAGGCATGGAGTGGAAGAAAGCTGGCATTTCCCACCTGAGAATCTTTGGAAGTATAGCCCATGTTCATGTACCGGACGAGAGAAGAATGAAGCTTGATGATAAAAGCGAGAGTTTTATCTTCATCGGCTATGATGCTAACTCGAAGGGCTACAAGCTGTACAATCCAGACAATAAGAAGATTGTGATTAGTCGAGATGTGGTCTTCAACGAGGAAGGAGAATGGGATTTTGAATCTCATGCAGATGACTTAAATTTCTTTCCTCAATTTGAAGAAGATGAACA
The DNA here is from genome assembly GCA_039657365.1 of Stephania yunnanensis. Taxonomy (NCBI): domain Eukaryota; kingdom Viridiplantae; phylum Streptophyta; class Magnoliopsida; order Ranunculales; family Menispermaceae; genus Stephania; species Stephania yunnanensis. Next base: position 42,037,981 of record CM077589.1, on the reverse strand, counting down.
GACAATGAGGGAGCAAGTAGGACCTCAACAAGAGCCTGCAACTCCACCCACTTCACCAACATCAACCACTCAAGGAGATTCATCACCTTCGTCATCATCAAGTGGGAGTCAAAGTGAAAGAGTTGTGCAACGTACAAGAAGCCTTAGAGATCTCTATGAGGTAACTGAACGACAAGATAATCTTACATTATTTTGTCTGTTTGTCGATTGTGAACCAGTGAGCTTTCACGAAGCAGTACAAGAAAAGAAGTGGAGAGATGCGATGGACGAAGAAATCAAGGCCATTGAGAAGAATGACACATGGGAACTCACCTCACTTCCCAGGGAACATAAGGCGATAGGTGTCAAATGGGTGTACAAAACAAAACAAAACGCCAAAGGAGAGATTGAAAGGCACAAGGCGAGGCTAGTTGCTAAAGGCTATAGTCAAAAGGCTGGAATTGACTATGATGAGGTATTTGCTCCTGTTGCTCGATTGGAGACTATCAGACTAATCATTTCTTTGGCAGCTCAAAACAAGTGGAAGATACAACAGATGGATGTAAAGTCTGCCTTCCTAAATGGAGTTCTTGAAGAGGAAGTCTACATTCAGCAACCATTAGGCTATGAAGTCAAAGGCCAAGAAGACAAGGTGTTGAAGTTGAAGAAGGCTCTTTACGGGCTAAAACAAGCACCAAGGGCATGGAATAGCCGAATCGACAAGTACTTCCAAGAGAATGGCTTCAACAAATGTCCCTACGAGCACGCTCTATATATCAAGATCAAACGTGGAGATATTTTGATCGTGTGCCTCTACGTGGACGATTTGATCTTCACCGGAAGCAACCCAAGCATGTTCAATGAATTCAAGGAAGTGATGACGAAAGAATTCGAGATGACAGACATGGGGCTTATGGCGTACTACCTTGGCATTGAAGTTAAGCAACAAAATGATGGAATTTTCATTTCACAGGAAAGTTATGCAAAGGAGATCCTGAAGAAGTTCAAGATGGAGAACTGTAAGCCGATAAGCACACCGACGGAATACGGAATCAAAATGTCCAAACATGAAGAAGGCGAAAGTGTAGATCCAACATTCTTCAAAAGTTTGGTGGGAAGTCTACGCTATCTAACTTGCACGAGGCCCGATATTCTTCACGCAGTTGGATTGGTTAGTCGCTACATGGAATTTCCAACAACCACCCATTTTAAAGCCGCAAAGAGAATTCTTCGCTATCTGAAAGGTACAATTGACTTTGGCTTATTCTATTCAGTTTCTAATGGTTACAAGCTTGTTGGATACAGCGATAGTGATTGGGGTGGAGACATAGATAATCGAAGGAGCACTACTGGATTCGTATTTTTCATGGGAGATACTGCTTTCACATGGATGTCAAAGAAACAACCGATTGTCACATTGTCCACTTGTGAAGCGGAATATGTTGCTGCTAACTCATGCGTTTGTCATGCAATTTGGCTTAGAAATCTATTGAAGGAGATAGGCTTGATACAAGAAGAGCCTACCAAGGTTTGCGTCGACAACAAGTCAGCTATTGCCTTAGCAAAGAATCCAGTATTCCATGATCGAAGCAAGCACATCGATATTCGCTACCACTATATAAGGGAGTGTGTTGCAAGAAAGGATGTGGAGATTGAATACGTGAAGTCACAAGATCAAGTTGCCGATATATTTACCAAGCCACTGACAAGCGAAGACTTCATAAGATTAAGGAACTTACTAGGGGTTACAAGATCAAGTTTAAGGGGGGGTGTTGGATCATAAACTTGATCCATTATAAGAGTCCAAACCCAAATCTAGAAACTTCTAGGGTGTATGAGAAGGAAGGAGAAGGTTGTAGAAGAATGGAATGTTGTAGAAGAATGGAAGGTTGTAGAAGTGTAGAAGAATGAGGTGTAGAGAAGGTTGTAGAATGGAAGGTTGTAGAAGAAATGAGGTAGTATAAATACCCCTCCCCATTTTAGTTTAGATACAAGAAAAATTAAAAGCTTCTAAGTGAGTAAAGAAGCAAACTCTAATAAGAGTGAGTTGTAGTATCTTGTTTTTTTTTGAGTAAGTGTGCTCTTGTAATATTTGTTTGAGTTTGTGAATAAAAGTTGTTTTGTGTGAGTGTTTCATTTCCAACATAAACAACCCTGTCCATTGTAACTTCTTTCGTTCTTACCTCTTCTAAAGCCCGTACCAGTTTCTCAAGATCAAGAGACTCCATCAATCAAACACTTTTCACCAACACAGAGAAAGATAACAAAGAAAAATACACTAAATACCACTAAATTGATAAAACTAACTCCCAAATAGAGCAAATCTCTTACCATCCCTAGATTTTCTAGAAGAGAAGCCACGAGAGGGTGCCTTTTTCTAACATAATTTTAAAAGTAATGTTCAAGTCGTATTTAATATTTTAAATTACATGACATAATAATGTTTTTTTTTGTTAAAACAAGAAATGTGTAATGTTGTATTAAGCAATTTAGCTAAGTCTCAAAACAAAAATAGTACATTTTTATGCAAGTAATGTAGTTTTTTTTATTTCTATTGTTGTTTTGTGGATTATACTTTGTCTGTAAGTATGTTTTCAAAATAAAATAGGTATCTTTGGATCTGGGCCAGATACGGGCTTAGAGAGACTTGTCCAGACCCAGCCTGGGTTTTAATTTGGACATCAAAGCCTTGCTCCAGATCCGGCTTGGATTTAAAAAGTTATTTTTCAAACCCTTTTTTGGGGCCCAAACAAAACCAAGTTGGCGGGCCGGATGAAAAATTGATACCCCTAATTATAGTAATTATATAATGAAGCTTTCACTCAAGGCGGCTATGTCTGTAGAGTCGTCTACAATGAAATGGATGTGGTGGTAAAATAGTTTTTTTGTTTTTTTTGGATGAACATGCGGTGGTAAAATTGCTGATATGTACTTTGCATGGTGACCAAAATAAAATCATGTAAGTCATCTAACAAAAAAAAAAAAAAAAACGATGAACCAAATTATGTATCATGGTGTCGAAGGTCGACTTGATTGAATTTGAGGCTGGTCTCAGTTAAAATAGTTTCATTGAGGTTTATTTTATGTCATAAAAAAGTTGAGTTTTATTTTATATGTAAGTTTTAGATAAAAATCGTACAAATTTTGATATCGTATCAAAATATCTTATTAGGAAATTGTATCTATTTTTGCGAATAGTATTCATATTGTAATTCTTAATAATGTAACTGATGTTCATCTTTTATTAATATATAAATATTAATAAATAACTCCTTTATATTCTTTCAATATCCTTTAATTATTCTAAATGAGTTGTATGCATATATATATATATAATGCATGCATGCAAACCCATTATATTTTTTACATGAAATTTACATAAACCAACACCAAAGGCGGATTTTTTTTTTCTTAATTAATGTTCCTTCGTTTAATTTCCTTATCTTTTCTTCCATATTTTGGTGGAGAAACTAAAGTAGTGGGTTAAAAAAGAGAGAAATGAAGGCCTTCTGAAGAAAAGTAAAAAATTATCATTTTTTTTACTTCCATACTAATTAATTAAAGAGTATTTATTTAATTTGTGTATAATATGTATATACTCCATAATTAAAGGCCTAAAAAAAGATTGACAGAACAAATCCGAAACATTAATTTAATTCAGCCGAATACTAGCTTGTTTGTTGGATTACAATTAATCCTAGTTGCATAACATGCGCGTGTCTATGTTTTTTGTTTGTTTTTTTTGTTTTTTGTTTGTTTGTTTGGTTGTTCATTTTCCTTGTGAATAAATAAACAAAACATTAGCATTAATTAGTTTTATAGTTTATTTTACTTGTGTGGTTTGCATCATTGCATGCATTCATAAACAGCTATAGCGAGCTTTCTAAAACCCAAAAATCTTTTATTGCTAGAGAGAATATGTTATGTCCATTAATAACTTTTTTTTTTTGACGCTATACCAAATATTAACATTTTGGTGGGTCTAAATCCAATGCCCTTTATCTATATTAATACTACTAGTCGTTTCCCTGCGCTTCGCGCGGGTGTAATAATAATAATAATAATAATAATAATAATAATAATAATAATAATAATAATAATAATAATAATAATAATAATAATAATAATAATAATAATAATAATAATAAAACACTATATTCATAGTTATTCTCATCAAGTCAAACGAAAGGTTCATAAAAGAACAATAATAATAAAAAAGAGCAAAACATTATATTGCCTTCTTTAGCTTTTGTAGCATTCTATGGAGTGAACAACATCTTTAAGCAATGGTAATTCCATGCAGTAGTGTATATTGATCCACTATAACCGTTAAATATAAATTCCTCCATATCGTTTGTTCACTCCAATTGAAGAATCTAAACCAACAGACAACATAACAAATGCAGCATAAAGGTCAGGTGATTATTGATTTGTGTTATAGATATAATGATTCACTTCAGTCTTGAACTTATGGAAAACGTACCAAACGATTAGATCTAATATAGAGCAAACATACCTGAAGAAGGGCGATCAAAAGTGGTTTAGTTTATAAGCGTTGTGAATGGTTGTTATATCACTGGATGCATGAAGCTATGGGTAAGTAGAACAACTTTTGAATGTACAGGCGATGTTGAAATCCATCGATCCTATCTTGAGTTTATTGGGTGATAATTGGTTGAGAACTGGAGGAATCTAAGGTTAGGTATAATAAAATTGTTTTTTTGTGATTTTTTGAATGGTGAAGAAAAAAAAAACCAAGTCGATTGCAAGAAGAATTGATGAGAGTTGAAATTTATAGGGGGAATGTAACTTGCGCTACACTCAATTCCTTGTATTTACCCATGATTTCAAGTTCAACGTATTCACACTATTAATGATAAGATAACCACTATTAATTATTAATAAATGTACACTTAATGTATAATTATATCTCTTGAAATAATAAATAAATAAATAACAAAAAATAACTCAATTCACTAGAATATTTTTTGCCTTTAATAGAGGTTTTAAAACCTCTATTAAATAGAGTGTTATTAAATGTCATGTGAAAATGTGTAATGTTTTAATTTTTAATACATGTATTACATTGAGGTTTTTTAAAACTCCTATCGATTATGTGTTATTCAATAACATCCCCCTTTAATAGGGGTTTAAAAACCTCTATTAAATACTAAAATTGTTCTAGTGATTCCTTGTATTTACCCATGATTTCAAGTTCAACGTACTCAATCTATTAATGATAAGATAAAATAACCACTATTTAATTATTAATAAATGTACACATAATATATAATTATATCTCTTGAAATAATAAATAAATAAATAACAATAAATAAAAAAATTGAGAAAAATAGAATGGTGAGATGAAGTAACTTTTAAACTTTCTATCTCCTCCGACTTATATATATATATATATATATATATATATATATATATATATATATATATATATATATATTCTTTTTTTATATATAAGAAAGGAATATTGGTATTATTTGATTTATAAGAGCTTGTACAATATTCGTTTTTTAAACAAGAAACCAAGATATTATGTCATTCGTAAAAAATATTATCAAATTAATAATTTGTACAATGTCCTGGATTAATATATATCAATTTCTTAATAACATATCTTGTGAAAATGCCGCCAAAGAATGTTGGATTCAGTTACACAAAAATTAAAAAAAAAAATACAATCGGAGTTCTAATCTAACGTGTGCATGAAGTAGGTACCGAGAGAGTCATCCATCATATAAGTCTAATAGTTTTAGTTGTATCATAATAATTGAAGTAATTTAAATATTAGGAGTCACAAAACAAAAGAAATATCTTATATATAATTAACAAGACCATTATCATTCATTATTGTACAATTTATACTATGTCATACTTTATGCTACCTAGCTATAAAATTTTATAAATAGCCAGTCGCAATACGTGCACAAAATTAACTAATCAATGACTATGGTCACCGATTCCTGATATGAAAAAGATTGTGACACCTTCATTAAGCATTAGGGCTCAGGGTGGTTGTGACATTTAATAAGCTCCAATGCCCGTACCATTACTTATAGTTATCGTGACGCTCACAGTAATACTAATTAAAGAATCAATTAACATTAAAGTCCTATCAAAGAAAATCTTCTATCCTCTCCTCACGGTGATGTCAATTGTCAAACCATGCTATTATTGTTTGATTTATTAATTGTTGACTCGGTAAGGCAAGAAAGCTACGTAATTAGTTCAACTCATATAGAGTCATAGGTCACACCACCGCATTGAATCACGTGTCTAGTCACGGGCCCACACAAAAGTACAGGTGTCATAACCTACGTCACGAGAGCATCCATTGTGATGCGATACTGCGTTGACACTCGTACCAAACAAAGCCTAATACAACAAAATTCAAACTCTACGACAAAGAGACGCGGGACACGTGGCGCGCATTGAAACTTATTACGAAGTTTAGGTAGTGGATGCCACGTGTGAGCCGCAACGGTGTTTATTAGTTGGGCCGTATCGATGGGCCGGTACTGTGGATAAGATTTGGTCGCGAGATTTTTAATTAGTGGGACCACGTCATAGGTATTTTTATGTGGAGTCATGGCCCCTAAAGACCCGTTCCAATTGGGAGAGGGTAATTTACATGGCTAATTGTAAGATTTGTACAATTATCTAATTAATATATCGTATGTCATTTAATAGAGAGAATTAATGAGAGAGAATTTATTAATTTTTTTATTAGTTATTTACCCTCACTTTGAACTGATGTCTTCTCTTAAGTTGAAATAGATCTGTGTAATGGGGGCTTGGGTAGGTTTGGGTCAAGTCTAGGTAGATTTTTTTAAAAGCCCTATCCAAACCCGCTCAATCTCATTTTTTTATTTGACGGGCTCAAGCGTGCCCAAGCCCACCAAGGGCCAAACTTGGGCGTCGAGCTTGAGCGGGCTAAAATGTAGTTATTTACATTTTTTAAAATCATATATATTTAATAAATATTGAGTATTACAAACAAGGATAGGGTGGTGCAATGATTAGAATGTTTACTAATACCAAGAAATCTTGAGTTAAAAACTCACATATAACTTTTATTTTTACAAAAATATATATAAAAATTGCAACAATTTAAATTGCGGGCTGAGCTCGGGCATGGCTCGGGCCAAATGCCTAAATCCAAGCCCGCCCATTAGTTGGTCGGGCTTTCACGAGTGTAAAAATTGCAACAATTTAAATTGTGGGCCGGGCTCGGGTCGAGCCTTAGCCAAATGCTTAAACCCAAGCTCGCTAATTAGTTAGTCGGGATTTCACGGGCCCGAGTCGGGCGGCCCCCGACCTGCTGAATAGGTCTAGCTGAAAGAAAATAACTTTGCACATTTAATTTATCATTTTCATGCCTCGAGATACGTGCATAGATAGTTTTTGGTGCATAAAAAATGTGATGTGTATTTTGAGACGCACATTGACGGCTCACAAAGTCGATATACGTTTGGAGTTATGTTTGATGATGTCAAAAAATCACTCTTTGGTAATGAGGGGTAAATTAGTAATAAAAAATTTAATAGATTCTCCATTTTTATTCTCTCTATCAAATGGACATATAACACATTGTCATTGGTAATTGTGCACATCTTATAATTCGCAATTATATAAAAGTTGCTTCCGTCTGGATGGCTATGGGTTTGATTTTTTTTTTTTTTTTGGTTACATGGTTTGAGTTTTTTTTTGAAACTATTGTATGTACTTGATAAAATACATTCATTTATATGGTACATATTTGGAATGAGAGTTTATGCTTCTCGAGATACATAACACTGTCATTATTGTATTATTATTCCAATAAATCATCATTGTATTATTATTCCAATAAAGATCATAGAACATAGTAAAAAATAATTATTTTTGAAATTGTTCGTTTGGCGAAAAGTAATTACGATTTGTCGTTATGCTCAATATATAATTTGTGATGTTTACGTTGAAACAAGATAACAAGGACAACACTTAAGAGACAAACGACATCTAATTTGCCTTTATTAATGATGTGTGTGATTATATTGGGACATTTGAGCTAGGTAAATAATTATTTTGCGTGTTGATTTGTATAATTTGTGATGTTTATGTTGAAATAGATTAAACGACATCGTAATGTGTGTGATTATATTACATTTGACATGCGAGACTGTGTGTTGAATAGTTGCCTCGATATACATGTCGACGCAGCTACCGGGTTGTCTAAAAGACTAAATACTAGGCCGGAAGAAATAATACACACATGAAATGAATAAAAATGAATTAAATAATCATATGTAATGTACATTTGGTGGTTAGATAATGGTAGTACGCGTATGTCGCGGTTCGGGATGCGAAACCATGCGTCGAAACACCCGAAAGACAACTTTTGGGTTAAGAACAAAGGAAATTGTGACATGTGTATCACATTTATAGTCATTAGATGTTGAATAATGGAGCAAATAGTGCTCATTAGATTGCATTGAGATGCACAAGTGAGGAGAGATGCTTATTGGACTATAAAAAGTCAAATTTGACTTACTTCCACCACCTTTTATTTCTCCTTATCTCAAATCTGAAAATAGAAAAGAAGAAAAAAGGTTTTGGAGTTGCAAAATTGATCATTAGGGGAGCTTGGAGTGGTTGATTCATCAAAGCAAGGTGAGATTCACAATTACCTCAATTTTATTAATCTTTTGGTATAAAATTTTTAGGTGTTTGTGTGAATCCAATATGGATTGTTAAGTGGTTGTTTTGGTGGGTTTTAAGTGTTATGAAGTTAAGTGGTAGATGTTATTGTAGTGGGTTGTTGGTGGTGATGTTTAGAAACCAAAAATTTCTGCCAAACTGCTGTCCATAACCAGATTAGCATGTTAATGAGGCCATAACGCAATATTAGCGTGAAATATTAATGAGGCCATCTGACGAAGCATGATGAAAATTAGCACACTTGGTGAGAATATTTTTACTAAGTAACATGAAATACATCCAATTAACTAAAAATCAATTATAAATGAAAATAGGTCATATGGGGATTTGGCAAAATCAAACCAGGGGTTATTTACCGAGATACGAGAGTGCGGATTAAGGTGTGTAGTATCCCAACTAAAATTTCTTGAGCATTACCTTATTTTTGCTTTTGAATTCATATTTTAGTTTTTAATACTCTATTCTTGGTTTTGGTTTAAATGGATGGACGTTGAGTCTCTCTCTCTCGTGCCATTCCTATGTGTATGTCCACTATGCCATAACACGTGTGCCAGGGATCTCGGTGAATAGTTCGACCCGAAAGTCGCATCGGGGCATGTGTGAGTGTGTTGTTGATTTTACGTCGACCACCTAGCAGATCCAGACACTGGCCTTGCTTGAGTGGGACTCATCAGCAGTGGTTTGTGAAGAGTCCGAAGTATGACACTAGTATGACCCTAGGCTATAAGAACACACTTTTAGCTTTCACTATTACTTATAAATGCGATAATTACAGTTGCTTGTATTTATTTTCGCATGTTTATTTAATATTTTGTGTAAATTCTAGTATTTGCTTTCAATATTGCTTATATAATTTTCTTGAGAATACTAACTCTGGACTCGTCATCTGGCTTTTTGTGATGGCTTGAGTACAAATCCTAGTACAAGTCATGTCAAGAGCAAGCTTCCAGAGTGCCTGTGATTCAGAGATATTAAGCCAATCTTGTAAGTTTGTTTTATGTATATTTTGTTTTTATTTTGAGAATTTGGGGTTGTGAAACACTTCATGACACTATATTTTTGATATTTTGAGACCTTTGAGGTTTATATCTGATACATGTTAGCATATGGGTTTTTCACATTAGGTATCAGAGTTAAATGCATGATTTTGATGTTTCATATTTTAGATTGTCATGATAAAAAATTCGTTGTGATTTATTATGGTTTAAAATGATTTTAATAGATGACTTGAGTTTAGTAACAATTTAAACAGTAAATTATTATTTATTAAGGTTAATAATGATTAAATGATGGATAAGATGGCATGTGGGACACATCTGGTGTTGGTAGGCCATGTTTTGGTCCCGCATTGACCCCTTTGTGGCGGTTCATTTGGAAAGTGGGCCGCTACATTTTGGAATCCGATCAAGGTTGGTGAACTTAAAGAACTGAAAGTTAACTTCGATATGATTATATTTGTGGTATAACTTGAGGATAAAATTGATGAATAAACTTTAAATGTGGAAAACTAAAGGAATTGTTTAGAGTCCTAGTTGGGAAGTGAGGTGAGATGGGTAGAAATCAGGGATATACGTGTAACATTTTTAGTTGTATAATACATACGATACATTTATATTTGTACTGAGGCGATAAGACGCACGTTCTTTGATGCAGATACCGATGGAAGGATAGCCTTTAGATACTACTCAGCTCGAGGTCGAGATACCATTGATTCAACTAGGCCGACTTTGACGTTGGAGTCATTGGCGCGTGACTATAGATGATAGATTCACGTTATTGATAGAAATAATGAGAGCTCGGGATGTTGGGAGACTACTACAACTCCTAAAGCCGTTATAGTTTCACCGATGACTACTACTCAGTAGTGCAAGCTCCTATTACAGTTGAGACTCAAAGGTGCAGGCCGTAGTATCTGAGACATTGGTCGAGAGGGTGGGCTAGTAGCATTACTAGTGAATACTGCAGTGGTCATGACACCGCGACTACTAAGAAGCCAGCGGTGGAGTCTACGATTGGGAGCTTGATGATAGTTGAGGCTAAGAAGATGAAAGATTTCATTAAGTCCTCACCAGGATACTTCTATGGAGCCGGGGACCCAGAGATAACTGGGAAATGAATGTTATCTCATGAACAACTACATGACTTGCTTTGGGTTGAGGAAATTGATTGGCCGAGGCAATCGAGTTTTTGCTTGAGAGTTGATGCAGCGGTTTAGGGGACTACCTATATCGCGACTCATCCTGCTGTGACTACTTGAGCACAATTTGAATGTTATTTATGGACGAGAACATACCTAAGGAGGTCAGGGTCTGATTTAGGGATGAGTTTTTGTCATTGGTTCATGGTGATATGTCTATTACGATGTACATGGAAAGGTACCGATATATATTGTCGTACTCCATGGACATAGCATGTACAGATCAATTACAAATATATTATTTTGTCGAGGTTCAGATGAGTGATTACAAGCATGGTTGTATCTAATGGAGTTTGTACACTGGCAAAGATTTACTATATGTCCATCACATACGAGACATACTTTGTTTAGAGGGCCATTTGATTAGTGATCAGACTACACTACAGAGTCAGCAAAGTCAACCAGCTTCGAGTTCTCGATCCGATCAAAAACCGAAGAGACAAAGAAGATACCAAGATCGGTAGAGAAAGGCCAAAGACCTCGCCGAGGTGATTGACAGTCCGATCGGGTTCACAAAGGTGGCAAAGATTGTTATGAGGATAGAGATCGATGTGATGATCGCCAGATGGCATATTCTACGCGTTCTGCGCCAGTTGATAGCCTGGACAACAATATAGGCAAGATAGAGGTTAGAGAGGCTAGAGTCGAGGCTAGGGTCAGACACAAAGTCAAAGGAATTTTGGCAGATCAGAGACTCGTACATGTTACCAATGTGGTAAGGTTGGACATATTATGGAAAATTGTACAACACCACCACTACTACAGACCGAGCAAGCCAGAGATAAGGCTTAGACTACAGCTTTTGGGTTAGCACGGCCGGATAGGGATGCGACCAGACAGCTTGTTGAGGTTATCTGTTTGTGGTATTCCCATGCATATTATGATGGATTCTAGTAGAAAACTGTCTTTTATTTCAGGATGCGCATTGTAGGAGAGTAAGGGTTACTTGCACAGAACCTTGCATATGCATCTTGTTTTCAATACGACAGTTGGGGATAAGATTTATCATAAGGATTTGTCGAAATTGTATTGTGGAGATTAAGGGACATTAGCTACCGTTGATTTGAGAATGTTAGAGTATTTGGAATTCGACATGATGTTCGGTATGCATTGGTTATCATCTTATCACGTACAGATCGACTGTTTCAACAATGCTATGACGTTTGACATCGAGGGGATTCTAAAAGTTTACATTTGCTAGAGTTGCGATTGCATTACCTATCACTCGAGGCAGATTAGTTACATCGCAGGAGATGGAGGCGTACGCGACTATGGTTGAGTCAGAGCTTAAAACGATGGTTAGGTTGAGGATGTCCTTATTGTTTGCGAGTTTCCAAACATTTTCCCTGATGATTTGTCAAGATTGCCACCACCGAGGCTGTTGAGTTTATCATTGAGCTAATTCAGGGGACTCAACAAATCTATAGCAGAATGTATAAGATGTCAGGATCGGAGCACGAGGAGTTTGAGGACCTAGCTAGAGGAATTATCGCAGAAAGTTTCATTCACCCTAGCATGTCACTTTGGGGATCTCTAGTTGTTTTTGTGATGAAGAAGGACGGTTCGATGCGGATATGTATGGACCACCGAAAGTTGAATAAGGTGATGATTTAGAATCGTTACCCATTTCAAGGATTTACAATTATTCGATCAATTGGCTAGGGCCAAGTTCTTCTCAAAGATCGACTTATGATCAGGATATCATCAGTTGAGGATTCGAGAGGAAGATGTGGAGAAGATCGCTTTTAGTACTCATTACGGGCTATTTGAGTTTATAGTCATGCCTTTTGGATTGACTAACGAACTAACGATCTTCATGGACTTGATGCATAGGGTTTTGAGGCCATTTTTAGATTGATACATCATTGTATTAATTGATGACATCTTGATTTATAGCAAGACTTGTGTGGAGCACGAGGACATCTAGAGATGTATTGACGACACTGAGAGAACACTGATTTTATGCCAAGTTCAGTAAGTGTGCATATGGCTGAGTGAGGTGAAGTTCTTACGGCATGTCATCAATGATCAGGGTGTATCGGTTAATGGTGAAAAGATTCGAGCGATTATTGACTGAAAGACATATGATTCTGTATTTGACATATGGAGTTTCATGGGTTTGGCAAGATATTACAAGTGCTTTGTGCAAGATTTCTCAATGATTGTAGCGCCAATGACGAGGCTGACCAAGAAAGATGTTAGATTTGAATAGTCACAAGAGTGTAATGATGCTTTTTGGGAGCTGAAGAGGAAATTGACTTCGATGCTAGTTTTGGCCTTACTTGTAGCAGGTAGAGGTTTTTCAGTTTATACTGATGCATTAGGCATTGGGTTGGGTTGCATGTTGATGTAGGACGAACACCTAATGGTCTATTATTGGGTTTTTAGGGTTCATATGTAGCGAAAATTTCAATTTTTTTTTGAAAAACCCCAACAAGATCGAAAAATAAGTTCCATTAAACTAAATCTACGAAAATAAATCATACCTTATTTTGTGATTTCCTTTTGATTGCTCGATTTTCAAGACATTCAAGTGCGCGTCCTCTATCAGAAATCCACACATGAACGGTGGCCACCATTTGGAATGCTAGCCCCAAGAGAGATTGAAAATGATTTTTCTTTCTCTCCCTAAATCCAGAGAACTTGAAAATTATAAAATGAAATCTTATTTCATTTTTAGGGATCCACCCTTTATTTATATGTGTAGATAAGCTCTCACTTAAAATCTTATTCGTAATACAACTATTGTACTTACATAGTTTAAACAAATTACACATACGCCCATATTAATAAGTTATTATATAAAAATCGTAAGGGCTTTTATGTCATGAATTTTATCATATAAAAATTATTTCTCTGGACCAATTGAAATTGTGCAAAGTCATTCTTTGTATGCGACCCAATAAGTTCATGCGATGTTGGCGGTGAACTAAAAATCATTTTGGTACACAAGTAATAAGCGGTTTCTATCAAGACATTATGACTACCCAAGTAGTATGAATATCAACATCGATACAACCTAATTAATAACGTATATCATATCCTTTTGTTGTGCGATATTCTTTGATTAAACATAATGCATGGAAAGTCACCTTTAATGTTCAATCGTACTAGTATCAATCTTTATGTAAATTGAAAAACATCCAAGTGACATTGATCAAATCAATTCACATGGGTTTGGCCATGATCAGTCTATCTTATCGAAAAATCCATTGATATCTCTCTCTATACGAGAGTGACAAATTCTATCTTGATTACACACCTTTACATATTACACTAACCAATCACATCTTTATAATTATTCATTTGGTAAATTATCATGCTCCTAATATCGAAGTCTATGGTAATCTCAAGTCGAAAGACTAAATGAAATACCTATCATGAGTAACGACAATGACTTAATCCATGTGGTGTTTTTATAGCGGGTCGGATCAGTACCTTATTCCCTAACAAGTACTCATGATCTTGATTTGTATCCATATATGCATGATCATCACATGACCATCAATCAAGATTCACACTAGTATTAATTCATTATAGTTCCCAATATAATGATTAACTAGGGACATTTAAGATATTTCAACAAATACCCATGGATCTTACTATAAGGTAAACATGCAATCACTTATAATAAAACAACAAATAAAACCTTTATTTTATTAACTAAAATTCAAAGATAAACAATGTTTGTAGATTGACCTAGGGCACATGTCATAACACCTATTTATCTCGATGGTTGAGACCTCACGAGGTAAACTATCTAGTGCAAGACTTGAGCTTGCAATTGTCGTGTTTGCATTGAAGGCATAGATGCACTACTTGTATAGTGAGAGTTTTGTATCATTCACAGACAACCATAGTTTGAAATATCTATTCTCTCAGTGGGAGTTGAACATGTGACTGTGGCGATGGCTCGAGTTACTAAAGGACTATGACTTCGCAATTGAGAATCATCCGGGTAAGGAAATTTTGTGGCTAATGCACTGAGCAGGAGCGGCATCGAGAGCCATACGTTATATCGGCATATACACACGAGCACGAGTTGCTTAAGGCAACGTTGGTGTTGTGTGTGATAAAGGATTGTTGAGCTACATATTTGTTGTCAGATGCGAGTTCCTATAGTGTCTCTTAAGCAGGTTATTGAGTTTTATAGAGTTGATGGTTGGTATTTGCGAATCGGTGGTCTAACTCAGGATCCGGGGTGTGCTGAGTGGTCTAAGGGTTCAGACAGGTGCTTGAGACACATGGGTCGTTTGTGAATATGTCTGAAATCAGAGCTCAAGGATAACATTCTTGAGGATGAACATAAGTCGTAATATATAGTTCATATTGGTCGGACTAAGATGTATCATGATTTGCAGAGATTGTTTTGGTGGTCAGGGATGAAGGCTAATGTGGGTAGATACATATGAAGTTGTCATATTTGCCAATAGGTGAAGGCTGAGCACAAAAGACCAACTTGGTTGCTATAATCGTTGCCCATTCCTTAGTGGAAGTGGAAACACGTAACCATGGGCTTCGTTAGTGGCCTACCGCAGACTACGAGAATACATGATGCAGTTTGGGTAGTTATTGACAGGTTGACGAAGTCGTCACATTTCATACCGATCGTCATGAGATATTCAGTTACACGACTAAATACTATCTTCGATAGAGAGATTGTCAGATTGTACGATATACATGTCTCCATTATTTCTGAAAGAGATCGAGATTTACTTCGAGAATTTGGGAGAGTATGCATGAGCAGTTTGACACTCGTTTACAATTTAGCACTGCGTACCATCCTCAAACTGATGGGCAGTCAAAGCTTTTGATTTAGATTCTAAAGATATGCTCAGGGCATGTATTTTACAGTTTGGTGGATTATGGGAGGATTACTTACCTTTCGTGTGAGTTTGCTTACAACAACAGCTATTAGGCGAGTATCAAGATGCCACCATTTGAGGCACTTTATGGTAGGCCCTGCAGGTCATCAACATGTTGGGCGGCACCGAAGAAGATACAACGACTATATGACCTGAGATTATTGTTGATCATATTGAGAAGGTGAAACACATTAGGCAGAGGCTTCAGGCAATGCAAGATATGTAGAAAAATATGTGGCCAAGTATCTCGAGGGTCTAAGCTATGAGGTCAAAGACTTGGTGTATTTGAACGTTTCGCCTTGGAAAGGTTATAAGAGGTTTGACTTAAGAGGAAATTGGTAACAAGGTTCATTGGGCCATTTAGAGTTGATGAACGCATTGGCAAAGTGGCATACTGTTTGGAATTACCACCGCAGTTAGCAGGAGTACATCCATTGTTTCATATTTCCATATTGAGGCTGGCTATGTCGGACAGAGGCCTATGATTGATATACATCAGATTGAGGTGTGACCTGACATGTCATATGAGGAATAGCCTGTGGAGATCATGGATAGGAGGACTCAGATTTTGAGGAATAAAGGAGATCCCAAAGGTTTTGGGTATGATTACAGCATCACGGGACCGAGGGACTCACATGGGTGCTTTGTCTATTATGCGACGATGGTATCCCCATTTATTTGTTGGTATGTATTTAAGTGTAATATAAATTTCGGGACAAAATTCACCTAGTTGGGAAGAACTATAACGACCTGAATTTAATTCGGCGTTATTAATGATGTGGTTGCAGACGTGGCTGACAGCTCAGAAGCTCGTGAGGTAAGCAACTAGGCTAGTGCCCGACTGGAGCTAGGTAAATAGTTATTTTGCATGCTGATTTATATAATTTGCGATGTTTACATTGAAATAGATTAAATGACATCGTAATGTGTATGATCATATTACATTTGACATGCGAGATTGTATATTAAGTATTTGCCTCGATATACATATCGACGCGGGTACCGAGTTGCTAAAAGACTAAATACTAGGTCGGGGGAAATAATACACACATGAAATGAATACAAATGAATTAAATAATCATATGCAATGTATATTTGGTGGTTAGGGTTTATAGGTCATTATTTATGCATATTATATATAGTTTATTTATGTATTTTTATTGTTGAATCACTAAAATATATGCTTAATTATCTTTATTTATTATTTTCAGGGTTTTTGGAGTGCGCGGTTGAGTTCGTGGCGAAAAACTGCGCGAAATGGAATACTCATAGACAGTGATCAGACACCGAAAGATATGCCTCGAGATATGCGCGTTTTGGGCGATTTTCCACTGTTGCAGTCCACGTGTCACTCCGTCATTCGCCGGTTTCCTGTTGCAGTCCACGTGCCACGCCCCAATTGGTCTGCAGACTCCAGAAAAATGTTGTCGCACCTACCACTTCACGCCATGTGGCAGTTGTCCATTCGCCATACCCTTTCGCTCGCGTCAGCAGCTGACGCATGTCTCTGTAAAAAGCTGCAAAAGGCATCTGTCCGCCAATCCAAAAGCGACACATGGTAGCCACCAGCTGCATCACAACAGTTGTCTCCTCCAATAGTTGCTCGCCACGTCACACATGCCAGCAAGACCAACCAATCACACTCTGACATGTGGCAAATACCTGGAAAACGGTTTTATTTAGGGGTTTTTAAGGGGGATCGACATAACGTTTTTGGGGGGCACTTTTAGGCGGCGACTTTATTTTTTCTTCTTTTTTCTCTTTGTTTTTGTATTTTGATGAAGTTCTTGACGACGATGGCCGGCTAAACTCATCAATCTGAACTAGAGGTGGATCAAATCACCCATTTTGGCATAAAAACTTATGTGAGATCTATTTATCTATTTATTTAATTTGCTCTTCATAATATTTTATTCCCTTTAATATTGGTTGAGTTATTGAGATTAAACACTTGTTTAAATCTTGATTTACATGCCAGTAGGTTGTACGCACCCGTACTTGTGTAAGAAGACCACATTAGTGGCGTCCGACCATACCGATTGATTAGACACTTTTAGGGCCGGTTGAATACCATAAGGATCAAGCTAAACATGACACATTAGTGATCATTAGAGTGTAGTTGTAAATGGTCAACACATTAAACCTAATTCACTTGAATATAAGTGTTTGACTAGGGCTTGATCATCAAAATAGGGAAGTGCGAGGATGCACAAGTGAGGGTCTATAATACACTAATTTATTGGACTGGATAAAAAGTCAAATTTGACTTACTTGCTATTTTTAGTCCAGTTTTAGTTAATTTAGATATTACCTGTGAATACCTCGAGTTATTTTTAATTTTGCCACGTGCTTTTTCTCGGGATAATATATTTTGACATGTTCCTTACTTAGTTCTCTTCGTCGATCGTCGTCCGTCGGATCTTTATCCGTCGAACTCGAAAGTAACTCGACAGAGGAAATAATGGTCGAACACATTGGGAACCCACATGAAAAGAAGAAACAGTCGAGGGTCGGGATTTGATCTCCGGCTCATTAGCCACATTGCATCGAGTTGCCCGCTCCCCGTTTTCCATGGAAAATTGATCATTTTAGGAGATTCCCCCTCGAGCTTGGAGTGGTTGATTCATCATCACAAATTGGAACGACATGAGCATTCCTCAAAGGTGAGATTCCCAACACTAGAGAGATATGCAATATCAAAATACCTTAACTTAATCTTTTGGTATAAATTTTGTTCGTTTCTTCTATATGGGACTTTAGGTGTTTGCTTGTGGAATCCAATATAGATTGTTAACTATTGACTTTTGCAAGTACGTCATTTTAACGATGAAGAGGACCTTCACGAAGTCTTTATGACGGAGTAGTGGTAGATTTGTTGTAGTAATTGTTGTTGGTGGTGATGTTTAGAAACCATTCCAAAAACTTATTTGAGAACAAACGAACACTTTAGGTTGCGGATTTGTCCAAAACTCGATTAGCATGTTAATGAGGTCATCTAGTGTGCTAGATGATGATTAACACGCTAGGTGAAAAATATAGCCATGTGCAATTAATGTTCAATTAGGGCAACTAGCCCTTCATGTTGGCGATGATGAGAAAGCAACGTTTAACCTCATTCGAATCAATGCGAACGTTAATGCCGTTACACTTCGTAGCGGCAGCCGGAAGAGTCTTGAAGAACCAATCCTAAAGAGGCCACCCCTAAATCCAAAGAAGTCGAGCAGATCTCGAAGTTCAACCGTCTCAGATATTGCAAATTTGAGAATGTTTTTACTAAGTACTATAAAATACATCTAATTGCTAAAAGTCAATTATAAATGAAAATAGAATGTCATATCCTACGGGCATGACTCGTCCATTGCACAATTTGAAGTTGAGATCAAGAAAGCTATTCGTGACCCGGAGCCTCTATCAATGTCATGCCACTAACCGAAGGTTATTTGGCGGACTAATCCGTCGTTCACCTGGGTGTTTTTGGAAGACAGTGTGAAGGTTGAGCTCATATTTCTTGTGACTTCTATATCATCGATATGAAGACCTGCTCGAGGTTATTTACTGTGACACAGAGTGCGGATTAAGGTGTGTAGTATCCCAACTGAAACTTTTTGAGCAATACCTTATTTTTGCTTTTGAACTCATATTATGTATTTCAATATTCTATTCTTGGTTTTGGTTTAAATGGACGGACATTGAGGTTCTCCCTCTGTGCCATTCATGTGTGTATGTCCACTATGCCATAATACGTGTGTTAGGGATCTTGGTGAATAGTTTGACTCGAGAGTCTCGTCGAGACACGTGTGGGTGCATCGTTGGTTCTACGCCGACCACCTAACGGATCCAAATACCGGCCTTGCTTAAGTGGGACTCGCCGGCAGTAGTCTGTGGAGAGTCCGAAGTATAGCGCTTGTTTGACCCTAGGCTCTAAGAACACAATTTGAGCTTTCACTATTACTTATACATGCGATGATCAAAGTTGCCTATATTTATTTCATTAGGTTTATTTGATAGTTTTATATAAATTCCAGTATATGCCTTTAGTATTGCTCACTTAATCTCCTTGGGAATGCTCACTTTGAACTTTTCATTCGCCTTTTTGTGATGACTTGAGTGCAGATCCTAGTAAGTCATGGCAAGAGAAAGCTTCTGGAATACCCGTGATTCAGAGATATTAAGCTAGTCTTGTTCGTTTGTATTATACATATTTTTTTTTTATTTTGGGAATTTAGGGTTGTGAGACATTTCAGGACACTATATTTTTGATATTTTGAGACCTTTGTGGTTTATATCTGATATATGTTATCATATTGTTTTCCACACCAGGCATCAGAGTTAAATGCATGACTTTGATGTTTCATATTTTAGATTGTCATGATAAAAGACTTCCACTATAATTTATTATGGTTTAAAATGATCTTAATAGATGACTTGAGTTCAATAACTATTTAAACATTAAATTATTGTTTATTGAGGTTAATAATGATTAAATGGTGGATGAGATGGCATGTGGGATACAGTTGGCACTGGTAGGCTAGGTTGGGGTCTCACATTGGCCCTTGTGATGTTTAATTTGGAAAGTGGGCCGCTACTTACCCTCACCCTTAACACCGACACGCACCACCTCCACCACCATCCACCACCACTACCGTATGTGACCACCATTCTCTCTCACTCTATATATATATATATATATATATATCTTTCTTTCTTTCTTTATCTCTCTCTTTTTCAAGCATGGAGGAGGGGAAGTCCTTACGACCACCCTCCTCCTCCTCCCTTCCCTCTTGACTTGATCTAGACTTTTATTGTTGGCACACATACCACGAAACAATGGTCCGACCAACCCAAACCATCTCCCGAGGTGTTTGGTCACACCGTTGACCCCAAAAGACATTTCGAACCCATTTTCCCTTATTATTATTCTAGTTTTAAAACCATTTTTTGAGTTAATTTTTTGAAAAATATTATATTGCATCAATAGGCTTAAATGTTTGCCGTGCACATGGTGTATGAAGCAAGTGAGCATGCAAAGCGATCAGGGAGCCTAAAATGAAAGCATCAATCATAATATACAATAATCCATAAAAGTAGAGTTTAGAAACTAACTTCCAAATAAAAATCAAATACAAGTCTGATTAACGATATATAACTAAAACCAATATATTACCTACAGTGTGGATAAGTGCACTTGTCTCCGTTGTCAACCACTCCACTTGTGATGGCTCCAATCCCATAAACTAGGCCTTGCTCGGCCTAAGTCTATGTGGACTCCTGATCACCCCCGTGAAATCCACGCATGCCTCGTAGCCTCTTTTCCATGTCATTCGATCATTAGTTGCTTATTATGTTTGCTATTTACTTTAACTAAGTCTTAATAAGTTTAAGCAAGAATTAGTCAATTTAAAACAACTTAAACAATTAATGACTAAGAGTTTGGAGGACAATCCTAATGTGGAAATCATACAAAAATAGATTTCATGTATATGCATGAAGTGGGAATCAATACAATACAACGATCACGTCATCATATACATGTATCTCGAGTCTCACAACCCATTATATCCCAAAATATAATAAGAAACAACAAATGTGGTTCATATGTACATCCAAAATATAAAAAAAACCTACGCTAGTAGTAGAGAGAAGCCGACTTTTAGGGAAGCTTAGAGATAATCGCTGATCACAGACTCCTTGCCTCTGTTACTAGATGGACTTGCAATTTTCACTAGTGATAGAGACAATCTCAGTGAGTAAATCCAGTATAAACTCAATAATATTTCAAGATAATAAAGGATAAGTCTATAGATCATGCAAGAAATGAAAGAAACAATAAATAAAGCAGTAAAGTGCATGATATACAGACTAGGACAATAAACGATAGGTATTAAGTGGCCCGTAAGAAAAAATAGGGAGACAATGGTCAATACATTTTACACCGACAAAATGTGTAAGTACATAAGTTGGTAACGTGGACCGGAGTCTCGCAAGCCATACCAATTCATTCTGCATCGCCAACTTTACTTAAGCCGCGGTTCGAGATAGTTCTAAAGGAGGTCATAATGACAATGGATGCCGATACATATGAAACTTGAATGCCAATTGAGGAGCCACAATGACCTTAGATGCTCGTATCAAAAGGATTCATACTCGAGAGGAGCAGCGGGAGCTACCCAGACGCTCAACTCACAAGTGATCATGGTCAACTAGGCATAACTAGTCAAACACTTAAGCCATTTGGTAGGAAATTAGAGTCCAACAATTTTAGCTTATTATTTTAAAAATAAAAAAAGAAATTGAAAGGAAATAGTATTGATTTTTTGACTGGTTTATTTACTTGAAAAATAATAATATCCAAGCTAAACGTAGCTCCCACATGTCCATACTACATTTTTGACACTGGAACTAATGCTCTATGTCCCTGGTACCTATGTAGAGTTCATTTGATGTTTGTTAGAGATTTTTTAAGTTTAACTATCTAGTTCATTATAATACATTCCACTATTTGCCTCAATGTCATTTCTACTTAACTTAGACCAAATCTCAACTTTAATGTGTACTAAAAAATTTCATGCTAAATTTTCAGGGTCCTAGTTGCTTATTCTTACCATATACGAAGACTTGATGCAAAGGGATAACCTCGAGAGACCTCTTTTATTCATTTGAAATACTCATTTGACATTTAACTTAGCTAAAATGCCCAAACTTGGTGTTACAAAGTTTTAGAAAATTTTCCTATTTTTTTAAGTGTTATTGAATCATCAAATTCCATCAGAAATCATTTCAAGTTGGTTTAATGCATTGGTTTGCAAAATAGTCCCTTAGGGACCTTAGAATAATTTCCAAAAACTTGATTTTTATGCAACTTGAAATGTGGCTAAAACACTTATAGAAATTCCTAAGATTCTCAATGTTTGTTAATTGAAGCCTATTAACTTAAAATGAAGGTTGTTGAGTGTTAAAATCTCATTATTATGACCAAGAACGAAATTTGAGACTATAAGTAAAACTTTAAATCTTTATTTGTAAATATCGATATCTTATTCGAAGCATGACTTGAAAACTAAGTTAAACATACCGAAAAATCACGAAACTCGGTGTACACCTTAACTATGATCTAATAACACGTTTGACAATTTTGATTCAATTTCGTCATCATTTGATGCTCGGAACACCTTAAGTAAAAAATCAGCTAATTAAGTAAGTAAATTTTGCCTATTTCAAAACCCATTTGAAAACTATTCAAAGCACATCAGAATCACTTACAACTCTTGGGTAACCTAACTTATAGTATTTCAAACCACTTTAGAGATTTCATTTGTTTTTATACTAGTAGAGTCCCCGAAAAATGACCCGACATCCAAACACTTGGAAAATGAATTATCTCTTCAGACAAGCACTGAATTTTAGTCCATTTTTTATAAAGAAGATAACTCAATTTGTAAGAGATATTGATTTTAAGTTGTTTTTCTATTTATTAGCATTTCGAAATTGTAAAGTACACATCTAAATAATTCCTAACTCTTAAACTACACATTTAAATAACATGATTTTGCTGAGAAGTTTGTCTAAATATCCAAGAATAATTCATAAAAAATCAGCCAATTTTGAGAAGAAATGAAGGATTTATGCTATCTAGAATTTCATCTATAATATTAGCATTTCATCAAACATGTACTATTCATGAACAACAAAATTCACAATGCATGGTCCAAACCCCTTGGTTTCTATCCAACATTAACACCCAACATAAAGACATCATTGAACATTAATATAGAAGTAGAAACTCAAAGATTAAACAACTAATTACACAAAATATTAGTTCATTCTTTCATTTAACCAAAATCCTTAATTCTTGAACTAAGACATAAGTTTTTTATGAAAATGAGAGAAACCATGATTTTTTTGATTCATAATCATCTCATAACATTAGGGAATTCATCAAACTCGACAAAATCCTAGCTCTAGAATAATTTAAAGAACCTCAAATCATTATAATGTACTATTGAAATTAAACGAATTTGTTACCTAGGGTTGTAATCCTTGTAAAAACTCAAGCCTCTTGAGATCTTTAGCACTAGCTCCACATTTTCTTTAATTTTCCAGCACTATTTCTAACCAAATTCCTCTCTTTTCTCTTCAAACCTACCTGAAGTGTTTTGTTTTCATGCATGTTGTAGATATTAAGTGGGTCTTTTACACTCAAACTTTTTGAAACTTGGCCATGAGATTATTCTAGTATCATTTCATCCATCAAATATCTAGATAAATCTATAGTTGGTGTTAGTTCCCACATGCATACCATATGATCCATTATGACTCATTTAGATTCTCATATGGACACATCACTATGTAAATCAATGTACGAAGAGTGTGGTCTCCATCCAAGTTTCTAACATTTAATATTTTTGATAATTCATAAAAGACTATGGTATGTATTAAGTAAATATGTTTCATGAAACTCATTTGATAAGTTAGGTACCATAATAATATGAGTTTTTTTCTCAACATTAGGCTTAATTTATATGCCTATGCCATAATCACTCACTTAGGAAATTTATAACTTTCAATTTTTTCTCTAGATTTAGGCTTTATTAAAATGAAACATTTAGACTTAATTAATTACGTCCTAAATTCTTTTGAGACTCACTACATAGTTTAAATGACTAGTTAGAGTCAAAATAAGTGAATTAAGTCCTGAACCTAAGCCAAGTTTTTAATCCACCCGATCATCTCGTGCACACCCTCGAGGTAACTTGGTGCACTCGGGTTTTATAAAAAATCATTTAAAAGTTATGCATACATATATAAACATATAGTACATGCATCAAAATCAAGTAAAACTATTTAATTATTACTTCGGTGTCGACGCCCAAGTACCGACAGAGTTCGCTACATAGGACTGACCGCTAGGTCCTTGTCCTACAAAGCATACAACGATGATTAGATTATTTGGTTTATTACACTAGTGCCTTGCCCTCTTCGTAACCACGATAAGTCTAACAAATTTAACAACAAATCTGGGTTGCGAGGCCCTTAGTAAGTGAACATATAGGTTTTTTTTAAGTGCATTGCATAATAAACAATTGAAGAAAATATAATGAAAAAATTAAAGTAAACATGTTGCAATCCTATTTTTCATATGGTTAAGGTGATTCCCATGAATCCCCAAGGTGCAGGACCTAGCTAGTGTATCATCAGCATGGCGACAACCCTTGCCTACGATTCGGGGATATTGTTTCACATGATATGAGGCACCGAGCACTACATATATGCTCTAACCCCACCTAAGATGATCAAGTCATAGGAGGTGCACATAATAATCCTATGCCATTAGACCTATTTGAAACTCGGAGTCAGCCGTTAGAGGTCCAAATGAATATATGCATGGCCAATGGATAATCATGGATGCAATGCAACATTGTAACATATATATGATGTGTACTGAAAGTTTATAAATTCTTATTGTTCATTTACCATGCGTCCCACGTCGAATGCCCTGACCCTTAGTCGAGGTATGCGTATCCCGAGTAGAATCAAACTCCACATTGTTAACTCTTAACATAATTATTTTATAACTACTTCAATTAGCTTTCAACTAGTTAACTTTGGGTAACTTCTTAACTTTGAAAACCTCAATATTCTTCATATTGACCAAAAAGAAAATTGTAGTGCTCACTTCATACTTTTCATAGACTCTAAGAACATTTAAACCGAATCATAAATGAAGAAGTTATGAATTTTCCAATATAGCCATTGATTAGACAAACTTCAACAATCTAAAACTAATAAAACTTTTTCAAATCAACATTTTCAAAATTATATCATCAAAACTCAACACCAAACACCAGGACATCGCTCAATACCACATTTAAATTATTTTCACAGCCCATTGAGTCATTTTGGACAAAAACCAATAAATCAATTTGTTTGAATCTTAATGTAAATCAATTTTAACTATAAAACATCTTCAAAATAGTTATTGACTGAATTGCATCAATTCACTTCACTAAAGCCCTAACCCATATTAGTGAGATTTATTCTAAATTAGCACATATTAACCAATACATCAATTCTCAATAATCCCTTCCAATTCCTAAAAAACCTATGAAAGAAATAAAAAAATCATGAGAACTCAAATTGAATTATGTAAAATGCCATGAATGAAGAATTTATCAAATTTCGAGTCAAATACCTCGTCTTCACCATGGAAACTTAGCTCAAACTGATCATCTCGTGATGCTCTACTGTTTTGCAAAAATGAAACTGCGTGAAAATCGAACACATTGAGCTCTGCGAGCAAAAATATACACTGAAAGGTTTATAAACCAAACGTTACAAACGTTCTATTGAACGTTTCAAATGAAACTTGGTTTCATTTGATTTTTTTCTTATATTTATATACAAACCATTAGGTGCTTGTCAAAATCTTAATTTTTTATTCATTACTTTTCAAAATTCTTATTTTGAATTGTTTTGACTTCCGGTGCTCGTTTTGTATATGATTTTTTACCAAATTAAGCCAAACTCTTGAAAAAATAGTTCAACTCCATAAAACATACTCCCTCCGATCATTTATGTAAGTCATTTTAGCAAAAACGTTTTGTTGAAAATGTAAGTCGTTTTCGGAATCCTAAAGTGAATTTATTGCATTTTTACCTATTTTACCTTTATACAATTCAAACATTTATGATTTTTCAATTTTTCAATTCATTTAAAGGACTTATATATAAATTACACTCTTAATTAAGGCTGTCTTAATTCTTGTGTTCTTACCTTAAACGACTTATATAAATGACCAGAGGAAGTACATAATACTAGTTTTGGTCAAACCAAAATCCCAAAAATATTAATTATGTCCACGACACACCAAACATTTATAGAGCAATTTTCTTGCCATACTTAGCCAAACTTGTTCCAATTTGAACCTAATCTCAACCTGTAACGACCCAAAATCTCTAACTATGTTTAATTCCTTAAACATGATTAACGACCCGTACTGTATGACTCGCACCATGATATGTCCATTGATCGAGGCAAGGGCCGAGGTATATTTTATATTTGTGGTGATGTATGCCTAGTGTATTGTATATATGAAGATTATCAAGTCAATTTATACGGTGTATAGGTATCGAGATGAGCGGAGACGTACCTCGAGTCGCGTGTCAACGTGGGACCGAGGTAGTGGCGTATGGGGTAAGCTTAAGTAATTTTTGTTAAATATGAATTTATAAGTGGCTTTAATGTGGTCATATTTGCATAAACATTGCATAAACATTAATGTGCCTAAAGTTAGGAAAATAAAACAATAAGCACTAGATGTGCATCGAGACACGTATTCACTCATCAAGAGATAATGTGTCAACTTGTTGAGTTACTCAAACATGAATTGAGGGGCAAGTGTGAAAAGGTGGTCTATGAGTTGAGCCTCGAGATACATGTGCACACCATGATCAATAGCTAAAGTTTAAATATATCTATATATAGTCAAATGAAGCAATTGAGTCAACAATTTTCATTTCATCCTCATCAAGATCGGTTTGCAAGGAAGGAAGAGAGAAAAGAGAGTTGCTGCTATAGATTTGGAGGAGGAGATGTGTGCAAATAAATGAAGCTTTGGTGAGGAAGAAGATCATCATCATGGTAGGTAACTTATCCACACCATAAACTTTATAAATTCATGAAGTTGATGTTCTTGTTACTGTTTTACGTTGGGATATGTGTTAGGAACCTCTTGTAATGTGTATAAGGGTCCCTAAGGCAATAACAAACCCTATGTGTAGCAAAAACTCAGAACTCGATGTGCAAAATCGTGGGTTGATCTACTGCACATAACGAGCTAGGTCGATAATCTAGCGCACTAGATATGTGAAGTAGCGCACTAATGATCAATTAGTGCGCAAAAGGTATAAAATAGCACACTAATTTGCCTATGTTAGTTCAAAAATCAGCAAAGTGCAAACATGGTTTAAACACTATAAATGGTCCAAACTCACTCTAAAACCTATCAAACAACTTTAAGGGACTAAGAGGAGATCTCGGGAGTTTGGGAATGCATTTCAGAGTGTCGAGAGGTCGGATAGGCTAGGACAAGTGTGTGAATTATAAGTAAAGTTGTGAGAATTCTATATTTCATTTCATTCACTTTTATTGGATTATGGTCTATTAGTAGACATTACTACTTGTAATCTCACATCATGTTGTTCTTGTGTCTATTCATACTTGAATATTGTTGACATAATGCCTTATAAAATGTTTCATTGATTCCAATTTCTAGTTTTGATGATATTCTTGATGGGTAGTTGATGAAAAACATGCTATTGAGATAAATGGAATGGATTAGACTTGTATTCTATTTCTTTGGGCTTTGTAGTCTTGCTATTTTTGAAATCCTAGAGAATCAGAACTATCGATCTTTTAAAATTAAAGTGGGGATTATCTAGTGTCCATTACACGAGAAATGCACGGTTCACGGGGACATGGGTCAACCGGGGTTCCGACACTCACCACTACACTTGCGTGTCACACAAGTTATGAGACTCGGAGTGATCGTTAAGAATGAGATAGATGATTTGTGTGCGTAGAGCGCAGCTCCGCTTTTGGTATGAAATATGTTGAACATAACTCCATATAGTAGTTGGAAAGGATAGGTGATAGTTCTCATCACCGATCGGACGTAGATCATCTCGACTTAGCCCGTCTAGTTTATACATCTTTGACTGTGGCATTTACTTTCATTACTTGATTCAACAATTATTTCACTACTTTATTCTTTTAAATACCATTCTTATGTTTTGGAAATGTGGCATATAACTCTCCAGTTATTACTTAAATATTACTATACTCACCGTTTAGTTTGTGAGGTGGGTGTAGGTCCGTCGAGCAGCAGCAGACCGAGGAAGGAGAAGATGGACGACTTCCTTTGAGTACTTCGACGACTCTTCTATCTCATTTTTGTATGACGTGACTTTTGCTGTATTGTTATTGCTTATGTTTCTACTGTACATTGGGTTGAGTGTATAGTTTCCTATTTCTTAGACTCATATATATACATGCATGTGATGTTATATTTTCCTAGTTTTCCGCACTTAGGATTTTGAATAATAAAAGCTTTCGCATAATCTTTAAAATATGTAATAACACTAATATAATAGAAAATCTTTAATTAACTTTGAAATCTAAAAAATATCTAAACATGTGTTTTGAGGAATATAGGGACGAAAGGCTAACTAATACATAATTAAGTTTTATGTAATTATGATTAAGGCTTGATTACGAGATTAGGCCTGGTGGTGCCCTATTTAGAAGTTGGAGCCATCACAATTGGAATAAGAGCATAGGTTTAGAGAACAATATGGATAAAACACAAACCTTAGTTATAGAAACTAGAAACCAGATGACCATTACCTAGAAGCCATTAGTTGGGAAGTGAGTGAAAGTGAGATGGGGATTTCTTATATATACTTATTGATTGTTGTATGTATATATACTTATGCGCTTTGTCACGTAGAAGCTGATTCTCGTTCGCTACTCATTGCAGACCCTGATGGCTAATATACGAGGTGGATTGCAGACCCTGATGGCTAATACACGTGGGGAGGAGATGTAGAGCCTAGTGTCCGGTCAGCCTCCTAATATTACATAGGATTTACAAAGGTTGTCTGACCGAGAGATAGTATGGGGCCAGCAGTTGACAAACTTCATCCCTATGATGACAGCTCATTTTGCTCACCAGCATCGATATCGACTCCTACGACTACTACACCGATTGTCTAGATGCCAACACTTCCAACTATAGCTTTAGTAACGCCGATAGCCATGAATGCACTAGTGGATTTCCAGCCTCATCCTATAGCTTTAGTAACACCGATCGACTCCTACGACAACGTCTCCCACTGCCTCATCCTCCAACACTTCTTTTGAGTTTTAGCTGGTGAAGGATTTCATCAGACTTGAGCCAGTCTACTTCAATGGCGTATGAAATTTCCTGAAGATTGAGAAATGGATTATGTCTCTAGAGAAACTCCATTGGATATTGAAGATTGAGGATAGACTATGGGCAGAGATCTCATCGTACAATCTCGAGAGAAACGCCAACGTATGATAGTGGTTACTCTTGAATAGTTTGAGACATGGGATTTTTTCAAGCGGAAGTTTTATCAGCAGTATTTTCCACCTTTAGTAATGAAGAGATTGAGACGAGAGTTTATGGACCGAGATAGGGACCAAAGGAGCTTGTGATGTAGTACATGGACATATATGATTATCTACGCCAGTTTGCTGGAGACTTGGTGAGAGATGAGTTCGAAGAAGTGTACCATTTTGATGATGGACTCAAGCCAGACATTGGCTATTATGTAGTCAGTACAAGCGCTAAGACACTTACCGAAATCAACGAGTGAGCCATAACACATGAGATGTACTATTTGGGCAGAGTTGTTGATGGCAGAGCATCGGGTCCAGTGTTGTCTACAAAGCATGCCGTGGAGTATAAGAGACAAAGATAGAGGGGCAATGGTGCAAGAGGATGGAATAGAGGTGTTCAAGGTTCGGGGACAGCCACTCATCCACTGGTCGTGCCTTATGTATCATCCATTGCTCCAGCACATAGCACTCTAGGCAGACCTCCCTTTCCACCTCCCATCAGACCAACACTACCAGCTTATGTTGTTCCTACACTTCCCCCCACAGCTTCATGGCAGAAGCCGCAGGGTGGCAGAGGCCGAGGCCTATATACTCGACAGAGATCAGAACAGTCGCATAGACAGGGTCAATATCAGGCACCGGGCTAGTCTAGACTCAGGTTTAGCACAGAGAGTTGACATGCTATAGGTGTGGACATGTCGGACACATAGTGAGAGAGTGCCCACATCCTAGAGTAGTGTACGCATAGGAGGCCCGAGATGAGGTTCATATAGTAGCCTAACCAAGTGCCGACGCTACACGAGGTCTTATTGAGGGTACAATTTTTATTTGCGATTGAGATTTGTATGTTTTACTTGATTATGGATCTACCATATCTTTTATTGCTGGTCGCATGATATACATCATAAGGTTGAAACTGTGCAGCTTAGGATACATTTGATTTTGAATATTGCAGTTGGGGATATGGTTTACCCTAATAGTGTTATCGAGGAATGTCTGGTCAATATAGTTGGAGTAGAGCTACCTGTTGACTTTAGAGTCCTCAATTTTTTAGATTTCGATGTGATTTTAGGGTTGGACTGGTTAGCATCATACCAAGCTCATATTGATTGTTTCAGTAAGATAATGATATTTGAGATCCTATAGCGTCCGACGTTCACCTATTGAGGTAGTTCAACGAGGACAATAGGTATGAGAGGTCGACCTGGAACTAGTGAGGAGATAGAAGAGTTGATTTCATTATACATTATACCAGAAAGTCGAGACCTAGGCTGGAGAATATACCGGTGGTGAGAGAGTTTCTTGATGTGTTTTCGGAAGATTTACCTGGTTTACCACAACCACGAGATATTGATTTCATTATTGAGTTAGTACTAGGTACTAAATCAATTTTCATACCACCGTATGGGATGACACCACAAGAGCTAGAGGAGTTGAAGCCTCAACTTTAAGATTTGGGATAGAAGGGGTTCATCACACTTTATATGTGCCATGGGATGCACCCGTCCTTTTTATGAAGAAAAAGAATGGTACTTTGGGATTTTATATCGACTACCGATAGTTGAACTAAGTCACCATTAGGAATAAATATCCACTCCTAAGATTGATGATTTATTTGATCAGCTGAGATTAGCACAATTTTTCTCCAAGATAGACATTCGATTAGGGTATCATTAGCTTAAGATTAGGGCTATAGATATTTCCATTACAGCTTTCAGCACGAGATATGAACATTTTTAGTTCACAGTCATGCCATTAGGCTTACTAATGCTCCACCAATGTTTATGGATCTGATGCATCGGGTTTTAAGTCCATTTCTTAATCGATTCGTGATAGTTTCTTCTATGATATATTGATCTACTCGAAGATGGGGAGGATCATGAGCATCATCTCAATGAGACGTTGCAGACTTTGAGAGAGCATATGCTTTACGCTAAGTTCAACAAATGTGAATTCTAGCTCTCAGAAGTCAAATTTTAGGGCATATTGTCGGAGCAGCAGGAATATCAGTGGATCCAATCAAGATTCAAGCAATTACGTATTAGCCAACATTGATTTTCGTGACCGAGATTAGGAGTTTTCTGGATTTGGTGGGGTATTATCACCGATTTGTGAAAGATTTCTTGAAAATCGCTTCATTTATTACCAAATTAACCTAGAAAGATGTTAGATTTGAGTGGATTGAGGAGATTATTGACTAATGCGCAAGTATTAGTATTGCCAGAGGTTGGTTAGGGATTTTCAATGTATACAATGATGCTTCTCATAGAGGTTCGGGATGTGTGTTGATGCATGGTGTTGGTATAGTAGCTTATGCATCCAGATAGTTGAAGGTACATGAGAAGAATTATTCGATACATGACTTGGACCTGGGAGCAGTAGTGTTTGCATTAAAGATATGGAGACATTACTTGTATGGTGAGAAATTTACACTCTTTACTGATCATAAGAGTCTCAAGTATCATCTTCACACAAAAAGATCTGAATATGAGACAACGAAGATGGTTAGAGTTCCTGAAGGATTAAAATTTTTCCTTAGAGTATCATATGGGAAAAGTGAACGAAGTCGTAGATGTCGCTGAGTAGGATACCTGTTGGAGATACAAATATTCCTAGTGAAACTCGAGTTGAGATTTACGCTCAGATAAGAGTACAGACCGTGTTAACAAAAAGAGCGTCAAGGGACCGATAAGTTGTACCCCAGGTTTAGTGAGTTAGCGTATAGAGTGTTGATTGTATTGATTGGACAAAGACGTTTGACCTGTATTTGCGATTTAGGGGACAAACTGTGGATACCGTTATTTCTAGAACTATGAGAGGAGATTCTTCAGGAGTACACCGTTCCCGATTCACCATTCATCCAGGAAGAACCAAAATGTATCATGATATGAAGAGGCATTTTTGGAGGCCTTGGATGAAGGCATATATGTATCATTTTATTATGAACTGTGGATTTGTCAACAAGTGAAGGCTGAACATCGCAAACTGGAGCATTACTACAACCACTTTCCATTCCCTAAAGGAA
This sequence comes from Stephania yunnanensis, assembly GCA_039657365.1. Lineage (NCBI taxonomy): Eukaryota > Viridiplantae > Streptophyta > Magnoliopsida > Ranunculales > Menispermaceae > Stephania > Stephania yunnanensis. The sequence goes on along the minus strand of CM077589.1, from coordinate 42,005,061 downwards.
GTGGGAGGACATTGCTATGGATTTTGTGAGGGGATTACCGAGAACCACTCAAGAGACATGATTTCATCTGGGTTATTTTTGATAAACTCACGAAGTGTGCTCATTTTCTACCAGTGACACACATTATATGTTTGATCAGCTGAGTATATTGTTCGAGTGAGATATTATTAGATTGCATGGTACTAGTGACTATTACGTTAAATCGAGATGTTATGTATACGTTCAAGATATGGCAAAGTATGCAGGAGAAGTATGGTACGCGCCTACAAGTTTAGTTCGGCTTTTCAAACTCAAACCGACGAGCAGACTTAGAGATTGATTTAGGTTTTCGAGGATATGTTGTGGGCTTATGTTTTGGAGTTTAGAGGATCAAGGGAGGAGTACCTACCATTGTGTGAGTTTGCATATAACAACAATTATCAGGCCAGTATTGAGATGGCGCCTTTCGAGGCTTTATATGGTAGACCATGTCGCTCCCCATCGTGTTGGGCTGAGCTAGAGTGAAGCATCATTTAACCAGATTAAGACGATACTCGGCCTGAAACCCTAATTAAGCCCGAATTACCCTTATCAGACTTAACTAGAGCTAATAGCCTTACCATCTACACCTGATCTCCAATACTGTATCTCAATTATCAATTAAGACAAATATGGTATGTAGCGGAAATTCAAAACTTTTTTGATAATCAAAATAAGATATACAATATTTAAAACAAAACTGGAATAACCATCGGTTATACAAAACTCCCATCCCATATGATATTACAAATAAGTAATTCAATACAATATATTAGCCAGAGGAAATCATTACATCAAAGAAAAGTTCAAGACTCCAACAACTTCTACGTCCCATAGTCGTAGTTCTCGTCGGTTCCACCAGTAATTGTTAATTAGGGTGAGCGCTCCAACTTGCTCGGTATGTATGGATTCACATAACCATACATTGTTAATATTAAAAGGAAACATGCAATCCAACATGATGCAATAATAGTAACAAAATATGGAAATCATATAGTTCAATACATAAACGGATGCAAAGCAAATGTTTTTGGATTAGTACACTGTGATCCCCATTATTTTATGAAAACTAGGGTCGATTACCCACCATCTCAATTAGTGCGATTGCTAGACCAACACATTGCACATATATGCTATCTAGCCCATCTACTAATGCCCAATGGTTCTATCCTAAGCCCCTCAGTGTGTATGTAATCCAAACCACCTATCGAATTGAGCGGGAGTTATATATATCCCTGGGAAGGGAACCCATCTCCTATAAACCTATTCTCAAAACCAAGAGTTATAGCATGTCACATTACACACTATTTTTTTGTTTATTGAAAATCGCCATAGTGTACATAATCCCCCATTTTATTCCAACAACTACATAAGTTATATATATTAAATAGCCAGACAATATTGATAAATAAGCGAATTTGTACTTACCTCGGGTTTAGTTGCCATTTCCCAAAATCCCAACTTTTCTATCCTCTCAAGTTTCCTCGGTGTTCCTCAACCTACCATCAATCATTTAAGATCAAAATAGGTTCATTACAATCTATTAGGAACTCTTAGACCAATCCCTATGTCCCCGGACATTCATGTCAAACATAACATTATTGCTGTTTTTAGGTGGATTAGCGCCCTAAATGGGAGAATTAGCACGCTAATCTTGCCTGCTCACCCTGTTTGTCATTTCCAATGCAATTAGCGCACTAGGTTGCAAATCTAGCGCACTATAGCAACCCGTAACATGTTTTGCACATAGAAATCTAATCTGAAACCCGTCCAAATCGTCCCAACAACTATAAATTCATCCATTATAGCACAAAACATCAAATATGAGGTGATATACCATATTGTAACCATAAACAACTCAAATTACTACGATTCCTATCATCATCTCCAATTTAAACTTTAATTATCATCAAAACTAAACATACTTATGTGTTCCTCTTGAGCTGTTCTACTGATTAAGCTCCTCAACTTGGCTTAATAAACTCTTGGAATGACCTCCCGTCATGCCAAAATCCGTCCGAACCTTCCCAAATCTTTGTTGATCAAAATGAATAAGTTAATAAACCTCAAATTTTATATATATAGATTCCTCAAGATACGCATCACATCATGTTGAGATTGATCGAATCATCGATGTGTTAAAGTAACACGTGCTATCGTAACATGAAATTTGACACATCTTGTACTTTCACTTCATTCGAGACGATCAAATGATTTATATAATTTCATATTTTCTTAATTTTCCAATATATATATTCATTTATATATCCTTATATATAAATATATATGACTTGTGTGTTTTGTCACCAATAACTCTCTTGGACATGTCCACGTATAGCCATGAGTGCACACATTTATGCCACGTCTCCCTCGTCGCTCACCGCATGTACCGGTATTTCATCACTTATGTGTACTTTGTGCATTATAGGATTATGTATAATTTTCATATTATACAACAACCTATACATGAATTGTTTCAACAATGCAAACAAACGCCATACATCATGCAAACACACGCCAGCTGATCGTGGTACGCTGAACTTAACCACGAGCCTAACTTGAATTAATTAGGATTTAAATTAGCACTAATCACCAGATTAAGGTAACGGGTTATTAAATCCTCCCTAATTTAAAAACAATTTCATCCTCGAAATTAAAGTAATCGAAAATTACTTATAGTTTGGAAAAAACTGGAAACTGTTCTTGTACTTCCATTTTTAGGCTAGTTCCTTATCTTTGTGAAATCACCATTTCACTTTAACAAAAAAAAATCTTTTCGATTCTCAACTTATGAGTTTCATGATCAAGTTACCCACTTGACCGCTTTTCATAAGATAAGTCTTCCCGAAGATCATATTCATTTCAACCAAACCTTGGAATGAACAGAGTCTCCGTTCCATTAAATATTGACTTATGGAAGACAATATGAGCTTTCATTTAGCCGAGGATGCAACTTTTACACATAAGTAACAAGACCAACCCTTTTCCTGTACTTTGAACGACTTAACGTAAATTAAAGCTAGTTTACCTCAAAATCTAAACCTTTACCATTCATTTCATAGGTGAGCCTTTCAATAGAACCTAATTGTCATTTGAAAGCTCCAACCACTTATGATACTTATCGGCGTATCTCTTCTGTTTCGATTGTGTTGTAGTCAAATGTTGATGAATCTACTACATCTCCTCTGTATAGTTCTAAATCAAGCCTATCTCTAATAAACTTGCATATCAACCCTTATCCAGACACTTTAGTGAATGACATGGTTGACCATACATAGTTTCAAAAAGTATTCCATTATAACTTAACGACTATTTTCGCAAACAAACTCACAAAGAGAAATGTATCTCTTCCAGTTATTATTAAACTTCGAGATACAAACTTGAAGTATATCCTCTTGGATTAAAATGAATTACTTTGGCCACCCATTGGTCTGCCGATGATATACAATATTAAGGTTAGGAATAACTCTAAAGCTTTCACAACAGTTCACTCTATCCTCTGGACGTGAATCTCAGATCCCTATGCAAAAATAATTGACACTGAAGCACCCTGAACTCTAACACCTCATGTATGTATAGAATACATAACCAGTCAAAAGGATTTTTCATCAAAACTGGCATGAAATGCACAAACTCCACCAACATTTTAACTACAATCCTTTATCATTTTGTGCTTACGCTAACTCGAGATAAATTGGAAACAAAATCACCAATCTATGTTCCCATTTCCATTTAGAATAGGCAGCAAATACAGTAAACCTCCGAGTTTCTGTGCTTAACCCTAACTTGTTGACATAACTCATTTCTTTTTATTATCTTCACATCATCATTTCTCATCCTAGATTAACAATAAATAATGGGGCCTCATTTCATGACATTTCTTACTGCTATCCGGATGAATGCAGTAAAGAGATTTATGAGATTTCCATACAACACTTCCTGCTTCACCTGATCCTGAAATGGAATCCATAATCTATCCTTGAACCGTAATGCACCATTATCAAAAACTAACCAATCAATCACTACACTGCATCATCCTTAATTCAGTTTACATCTTCAAATTAGTAGCTATGCAATTAACTCCCTCAGTTGATGACTTATCAGTTAAACTCACACAAATCATCATCATCGTCACTTCCCCATGAAGTCTAAACTGAGAAGCTATATCAATAGCTACATTTTCTCCATCTATCAAAATTGCAATTGTATACTAACGGTCGAATAACCCTTTATGTATAGTTCTTATATTGTTCAGGCTCAAACTAATTTGTATTTCAACTTCTTGTCCTTACACAAACTGACAACGAAGTAAAGCATACAAATTAAAGCATACAAATCTTCATGATCTATCACATAACTTACACAATACTTATTTTACAGTACTTATTTCTCACAGTAACTCTGGAAAATAAACCTGGAAACTAAACCCAGATGTAGACATATTATGTGAAGATTGAGTCTTCTAACTATTATACATCTCTTCCCTTTTGAGAAACAAACTTTTAGTTCTTTACCGACATAATAATATTGGTTCTCTCTAATTCTCAACTCTTCCACACACATACATCTCGCTTACCTTTCTACAACCCAACATTCACTTCCATAGAGCATAGTGGCCTAATTGCGGTCCTATAAAATTTTCCTTTTAACTTAGTAGGAACATGTCGATCACAAATCCCCAGTTGCACTCAGCCATTTCTTCCATCCGGCTTGGATTCTATGTGTGACATCATTTTCAATGTTACCATCAATATGTATGATTAAACCTAGGTATCTAAAGTGGTTTACCCTAGGAACTTCTACTTCCCCTAATTTTACCACTCCGTCATCTCGATGTCTAGTGTTTCCAAACTCACAGTGCATGTATTCAGTTTTCGTCCTACTCAACTTAAAGCCTTTAGATTCTAATGTATTTCTCCAGAGTTCTAATTTCCTATTCACTCCATTTTAGTTTCATCCACTAAGACAATATCATCTGCAAATAGCATACACCATGGTATATCCTCTTGAATATGTCGAGTTAATTCGTCCATAACTAAAGTAAATAGATATGAGCTTAAAGCTGATCCTTGATGTAGTCCTATCGTAATGGGAAATTCTTTTGTAGCTCCTCCAAATGTCTTTATACTCGTTACTACTCCATCGTACATATCTTTAATAGTGTCTATGTATCTAGCGTGCACTCTTTTTCTTTCTCGAACCCACTAAAGAACATCTCTAGGGACCCTATCATATGTTTTTTCTAAATCTACGAATACCATATGAAGATCTTTTTTCTTTTCTCTATATTTTCCTAATAATCGTCTTACAAGGAAAATCGCCTCCATAGTTGACCTCCCAAACATGAAACCAAATTGGTTCTCTGATATTGTTGTTTCTCTCCTTAGCCTATTGTCAATTATCCTCTCCCACAGTTTCATAGTGTGACTCATGAGTTTAATTCCCCGGTAGTTTGAGCAACTTTGAATGTCTCATTTGTTTTTGAAGATTGGCACAAACGTGCTTCTTCTCCAATCCATTGGCATCCGTTTTGATTTTAAAATTTTATTGAAAAGTTTTGTCAACCAAGTCAATCCGATTTCTCCTAAGCATTTCCAAACCTCTATGGGTATTTCATCTGGGTCACATGCTTTCCCTATTTTCATTCTTTTCAATGCCTCTTTAACTTCTACAATTCTAATATTGCGTGTATAGTTTACATTTCTTTCTTGGTGTGGGTTTTCATCTATTATAGCATCAACTTGGCCATCATTAAATAAACTATCGAAGTAACTTCTCCATCTCTCCTTAATATCCTCCTCGCGCGTTAAAACATTTTGATTTTCGTCCTTAATACATCTTACATGACTTAGGTCTTGTTTCTTTTTATCTCTTAATTTGGCTAGCCTATATATATATTTTTCGCCATCTCTATTACCTAACTTTGTATATAAATCTTCCATGAAATTTGTTTTAGCTTGACTAACTACTTTTTTAGCTTGTTTTCTAGCTTCTCTATATTGATTGTACGCATCTTCATCTTGACACTTAGGTATTTTCCTATACATATCTCTTTTAGTCTTAATTGCTCGTTGGACATCCTCGTTCCACCACCATGTTTCCTTCTTTGGAGGTCCCAAGCCCTTAGATATACATAATATGTTTGATCCCACCCTCCTTATGCAACTACTCATTTCTAGCCACATTGTATTAGCATCTAAGTCAAGATTCCAAACATTTTCCTTTAGTAGTTTTTCTCTAAACTCTACTTGTTTACTATGTTTTAGGTTCCACCACTTTATTCTAGGGTCGCTAACTCTTTTATTCATATTTTTCCGTTGTGTTAGCTTAATATCAAGTACTACTAACTTATGTTGGGTAGTAAGTACTTCACAGGTATTACTTTGCGATCTCTACATAGTTTTCCATCTATTTTTCTTGTTAAAAGAAAATCTATTTGACTCTTGTTATGACCACTACTAAAAGTAATTATATGCGACTCCCTCTTCCTAAAACTAGTATTTGCTAAGACAAGATCATATATTGAAGCAAATTCTAAAATTGATTCTCCTTCTTCATTTCTATTACCGTAACTAAAACCTCCATGAAACCTTTTCTCGCTTACCTTTCTACCAGAATTTAAATCACCATACTAACAAGAAATCTCAAATTCTGTCAGTTTTACAATTTTATTATCAATAGCCTTCAGTTGGTACCACAAATTAGGTTAAGCAATCACGAAGTATTGAGCATGAAATATCATTCATATATAAGAAAGAACAATATAACCTTTCAGGTTAAAATCATTCAGCTTCTACCTGCTGATATATATATATATATATATAATGTTTCGTTATATGATCTATCACAATGAATTTTGGAATTCATCTGAATACATCTCTAAACAAATCTAATGAGATTCTCACCATATTCTTGCCTCACTCTTTGTTTCAAAATTGTGAAAATTCTTTTACTTGCTTAATGTTTTGATATGAAATTATCCTTTCCAATATCAAGATCTAGTAGTGAACCTTGACCTACTAGATAATCTCAATCCATTCTTTCAATTTAATTCATTGCTAATTAATCATCATTAGCTTACTTGAATCTGATCTCCAAAGAACAAACTTATAGTTAATGATCCAGAGAACTCACCTGATGATAATGTACCTGCAAAGGAATTTCACTTGGTTATCAGTAAACATTTTTCTTAAGAGCTCTTACTGAGTAGCTTTTATCATAACTATAGCCACCGTATTTTTTTTTATTCAAGACATTATCAACACATTCATCTTGATGATTGACTTCTCAGAGTGAATTCCTAACTCTTAGGAATGGTTAGGTAACTTTCTTAACTTTTATCTCTATCACTCATATTTTTTTACTTTTCAAACTTTCATAGTTTGAAACTTACCATTTTAATTTTTACACCAATCCCACTGCTGTTATATTCTCAGGTTGTCTTTCAATGATTCTTTTTAGATCCTCGTTAATCGCAAATAATAACTAAAAGAAATCTCCACAACCTCTTTTTATTTACAAGTGATGCCTTGCTGTATTTGGTACAAGAAACCAAATAGTTTCCTCAAGATTATCAATCTCTAATAGTTCTCCTCTCAACTCAAGAACTATAAATATATATAGCTAGAAGTATGAGCTACACTTTTGCTTTATGGTATCATCACCCATTCTTACCTAAATCAGAAGTCTTAGGACAAACTTCTAACTTCTTCCACAATTTAGGTATCGTCGAGAAACATTGTATTCAGACTATACTTCCATTTTCTAAGGCATCCTTGCATGTCATTTCAAGTCGTAACAATTTCATACTTGAGTTAATTGAATAAATTACACAATGATACTACAAATCCCTGGATCAATCGTTTGTAATATTCAATTCTTTCAATCTTACTTTTCTTCTTTCATTTTAGTCAATTAATTCAAGTTCATTTATTTTTACCTTTGTTTTGAATATGGGACAACCTCATATTATCTCAATCACAGTCGAATCCCCTAATTTACTATTATTATTCAACCCTCTTACCATTAATTAACCTTTGAAACTAAGCACAAGCACCTACAAATTCTGGCTTAAACCAATTTATCATTTTGTATCGTAATTGCTCGTGTATTCTATAAGTTTTCAAAGATCCCATGTTATAACACAATAACAACTTCTTTATAATATAGATTCTGAATTCAACATCCTTTTATTTATGAATTATAGCATGAGTTCTAATAAGTTCCAGTGGTTTCCACCATCCACTTCAAATTATCCAGCAACCCCCTGATATCATTTTATAATTAGATCCCTAATTTTGATCATATAACTGTGACAATCAGATCTCAACTATTTTGAGAACCACTGATTTCATTTTTTTCCTAGAATAAGTTGTCAATTATGAGTAATGAATACTCATTTCCAACTACTACACATTATTCCTTAGATTTCTCAAATTCTTAGATTCGTTGACTACTCATTCTCCCTAATTTAAACTATACTCGATCTAATAAATTAGATTAGGGTATCTTACCAACTCACTTCTATATTCTAGATTTAAACTATTTTTTCTTAATTTGATAAACCACTTGTTATTTCTCTGAGGTTAAGACTCTCCGGAGCTCTTACCTCAAACTCCTTCTCATATAATGAGAAATAAATGGACTTCAACCATCTTATTATTGTTTAGAAAAGACATAGCTCTTATATCTATCCCGTAGATATAGTATACACAACAAATAACATTTCTCAATATTTTATCTGTTGTTTACCCACCAAAATCATGATAAAATTGTTCATTCAACTCTAAGCTTATCCATAACTCGAGAAAACTCTTAGAGTCGATAAACTTAGGTTCCATTATTAGAGCAATTAAAATATGTAAACCGTTACAGTAAGCTTTTATTCACCTCGAACAACATCTAAAAATGAATGTAAGATTAATGCATTGTCTATGATACCCAATTGTATCACTGTTACCACTTTATCCTTAGAAGTGATAAACATAAACTCTGACACCACACTGTATCAGTGTTATTCAATATAACAAAACTCTTAAACCTTGTATTCAGAACCTAGCTGTAAACCAACCTCATACTTTCCTATCTCAGAGCTATAACCTTAAACCAACCTCATACTTTCCTATCTCGATACCAAACTATATCAGAGCTATAACCTTAAACTCTGAACTTAATCTTTAACTTATTGAGGTTAACCAATGTTTTAAAACCTATGGCTCTCAATTATCAATTAAGAAAAATACGGTACTCGATGGAAACCAAACTTCGGAATCATCAGTTATAATAACTCCATCCCATATGTCAAATAAGTAATTCAATACAATAATGAAATCATTACATCGAAGAGAAGTTCAAGTACAAGTCCCATAGTCGTAATGCTCGTAAGTTCTACCTGTAATTGTTAATTGGGGTGAGCCTTCCAACTTGCTCATTTAGTATGGATTCGTATAACCATCAACATTCCATATACTCAAAGGAAACATGTAATAACAACATGATCTAATAATATCTAACAAGAATATGGAAATCATATAGTTTAATACATAAACGGATGCAAAGCAAATGTTTTTGGATTAGTACACTGTGATTCCCATTATTTTATAAAAACTAGGGTCGATTACCCACCATTGCAATTAATGTGATTGCTAGACCAACAGATTGCACATATGTGCTCTTTAGCCCATCCATTAATGCCCAATGGCTCTATCCTAAGCCCCTAGCATGTATGTAATCCATACGACCTATCGGATTGAGCATGAGTTATATATAAGCCGGGAATGGAACTCATCTCCTATAAACCTATTCTCAAAACCATGAGTTATAACATGGTCACATTACACACTATTTTTTGTTTATTGAAAACCACCACATGAAGTGTGCATAATCCCCCATTATATTCCAACAACTACATGAGTTATATATACTAAATAGCCATGCAATATTGATAAATAAACGAATATGTACTTACCTTAGGTTTAGTCCCTATTTCCCAAACTCCTAACTTTTCAGTCCCCTCACGTTTCCTTAGTGTTCCTCAACCCATCATCAATCATTTAGGATCAAAATAGGTTCATTACAGTCTATTAGGAACTCTTAAACCAGTCCCTAAGTCCCCTAGACATCCATGTAAAACACAACATTATTGTTGTTTTTAGGTGGATTAGCGCGCTAAATGGCAGAATTAGAGTGCTAATCTGCAATGTTCACCTTATCCGTCATTTCTAGTGCAATTAGCATGCTAGGTTGGAAATCTAATGCGCCAATCGCATAAGAAAGCAACCAATAGCACGTTCTGCATATAGAAATCTAATCCAAAACCCTTCCTAATCGTCCCAATAACCATAAATTCATCCATAACATCTCTTAAACATCAAATATGAGGTGATAGACTACATTGGAACCACAAACAACTCAAATTACTACAATTCCTATCATCACCTCCAATTTAAACTTTAATTTCTTCAAAACTAAACATACGTTTGTGTTCCTCTCGAGCCGTTCTATTATTAAGCTCCTCAACTTGGCTCGAATCGACTCCCGGATTGACCTCCCGTTGCACCAAAACTCGGGTGAACCCTCCCGAATCTCTGTTGATTGAAATGAATAAGTTGATAAACATTAACTTTTTTTTATATATATAGATTCATCCAGATACGCATCACGTCATGTCGAGATTGATCGAATCGTCCATGTGTTAAAGTAACACATGTAACATGAAATTTGACACATTTTGTACTTTTGCTTTGTTCGAGATGATCAAATGATCTATATAATTTTGTATTTTCTTAATTTTCCAATATATGTATATTCATATATATCCTTATATATAAATATATATGACTTGTGTTTCGTCACCAATAACCCTCTCGGACATGTCCATAAGTAGCTACGAGTGCGCACATTAATGTCACGTCTCCCTCGTTGCTCACCGTGTACCGATGTTTCATGACTTATCGTGTATTTTGTGCATTATAGGCTTATGTATAATTTATGTATTATATAACAACCTATACATGAATTGTTTCAACAATACAAACAAATGCCATGCATCATGCAAACACATACATGCTAATCGAGGTACGACGAGTTTAACCATGAGGCTAACTCGAATTAATTAGGATTTAGATTAGTACTAATCACCAGCTTAAGGTAACGAGTCATTTAATAAAGGACTAGGAGACAGTGGAGCCTGAGATTGTTGTTGATCACATGGAAAAGGTACGATTGATTCATCAAAACTCAATGGAGCCCAAGATAGACAAAAAAATATGTTGACAGATACTGTAGTGATCTCATGTACACCGAGGGATCCTTTGTATACTTAAAGGTTTCCCTTCGAAAGGCTCTTTAGAGGTTCGGTGTGAAAGGTAAACTTGCATCGAGATTTATCGGACCTTTCGGGATTAAGAAATGGGTCGGGAAGGTTGCATATGAGCTTGAGCTACCTCCACAGATGTCAAGAGTTCATCAAGTGTTTCATATATCTATGTTTCGATTAGTTGAGTCAAGAGCAGGTGATCGTCCAACTATAGATTTGAGTCAGTTAGACCTGAGTGAGGATATTTTGTTTGAGCAGCATGTGCAGATTTTGGATCGATTGGTATAAAACTTGAGAGGCAAGTATATCCCAAAAGTACTCTTCAAGTGGCAATTTCATAATGATACGAAACTCACTTGGGAACGGGATGACTATATGCGAGATAAGTTTCCGTACCTATTGAAGTCAGGTATAAATCCTAGTTCAAATTTTCAATTTCGATGACGAAATTCTCATTAGTTGGGAGAAATTGTAACGACCCAAAATCTCTAAACTGGATCATTGATCCATACTGTGGGACCCAAATCGTGATGTTCATTGACCGAGGTAAGGGCTGAGGTATATTTTATATTTTTGGTGATGTATGCCTACTATATTGTATATGTGTAGACTATTAAGTCAATTTATATGTGTGTATAGGTATCGAGAAAACGGGGATGTACCTCGAATCGCGTGTCAATGTGGGACTGAGGTAGTGGCGTATGGGGTAAGCTTAAGTAATTTAAGTTAAATATGTATTTATAAGTGGCTTTAATGTGGTCAAATTTGCATAAACATTAATGTGCCTAAAGTTAAGAAAATAAAACAATAAGCACTAGACATGCATCGAGACACGTATGCACCCATCAAGAGAGAAGGAGTCAACTTGTTGAGTTTCTGAGACATGACTTGAGGGACAAGTGTGACAAGGTGGTCCTTGAGTTAAACCTCGAGATACGTGAGCACACCATGATCAATGGCTAAAGTTTAAATATATCTATATATAGTCAAATGAAGCAATTTATTCAAAAATTCTCATGTCATCCTTATCAAAATCGGTTTGCAAGGAAGGAAGAGAGAAAAGAGAGTTGCTAGTATGGATTTGGAGGAGGATAAGTGTGCAAAGTAGTGAAGCTTTGGTGAGGAAGAAGATCATCATCAAGTTAGGTAACTTCTCCACACCATAAACTTTGTGAATTCATGAAGTTGATGTTCTTGTTGTTGTTTTAAGTTGGGATGGGTGTTAGGAACCTTTTGTAATATGTATGAGGGTCCTTAAGGCAACAACAAGGCCTATGTGTTGCAAAAACCTGGAAATTCGAAGTGCAAAGTTTTGGGTTATGCTATACATAGCGCTAGGTCGATAATCTAATGCGCAAGATATGTGAAGTAGCGCTAATGATCAATTAGTGCGCTAATGTTGAATATTAGTGCGCTAGAGCTATAAAATAGCGCACTAATTTGCCTCTATTAGTACAAAAATGAGCAAAGTCCAAACATGGTTTAAACACTATAAATGGGTCCAAACTCACTCTAAGACCTATCAAACAACTTTAGAGGACTAAGGGGAGATCTCGAGTGTTTGGGAATGCATTTCGGAGTATCGAGAGGTCGGATAGGCTAGAAAAGCATGTGAATTGTAAGTAAAGCTGTTAGAATTCTATATTTCATTTCATTCACTTTTATTGGATTATGGTCTATTTGTTGACATTGCTACTTTTAATCTTACATCATGTTGTTCTTATGTCTATTCATACTTGAATATTGTTGACATGATGTCTTATGAAATGTTTCATTGATTCCGATTTCTACTTTTGATGATATTCTTGATGGGTAGTTGATGAAAAACATGTTATTAGGATAAATGGAATAAATTAGACTTTTATTCTATTTCTTTGGGCTTTGTAGCCTAACTATTTTTGAAATCCTAGAGAATTGGAACTATTGTTCTTTGAAAATTAAAGTAGTGATTATCTAGTGTCCATTACACGGGAGATGCGCGGTTCACGGGACCATGGGTTCTACCGGGATTTCGACACTCACCACTACAATTACGCGGCACACGTGTTATGGGACTCGCGGTGATCGTCAAGAATGGGATAGATGATTTGTATGCGTAGAGCGCAACTCCGCTTTTGGTATGGAATATGTTAAGAATAGCTCCATATAGAAGTAGGAAAGGTTAGGTGATAGTTCTCACCACCGACTGGACGTAGATCATCTCGACTTAGCCTGTGTTAATCTATATATCTTTAACTGTGGTATTTACTTGCATTACTTGATTCAACAATTATTTCGCTACTTTATTATTTTAAATACCATTCTTATGTTTTGGGAATTTGGCATAGAACTCTCTAGTTAATACTTAAATATTACTATACTCACCGTTTAGTTTGTGACGGTGGGTGTAGGTCCGTCTATTAGCTGCTAACCGAGGAATGAGAAGATCGATGACTTCCTTTGAGCACTTCGACGACTTTCCTATCTCAGTTTTGTATGACTTGATTTTTGTTGTATTATTATTGCTTATGTTTTTACTGTACATTGGGTTGAGTATATAGTTTCCCATTTTTTAGACTTATATTTACATGCATGTGATGCTATATTTTCTTGGTTTTCCACTCTAAGGATTTTGAGTAATAAAAGCTTTCGCATAATCTTTAAAATATGTAATGACACTAATATAATAAAAAAAATTATTTAATTTTGAAATCTAAAAAAATATTTGAACATGTATTTTAAGGAATATAAGGACGAAAGGCTGACTAATACTAATTAAGTTTTATGTGATTAAAATTAAGGCTTGATTATGAGATTAGGCCCGGCAGTGCCCTGTTTAGAAGTTGAGGCCATCACAGTTGGTATCAAAGCATAGGTTTAGAGAACAATATGGATAAATACAAACCTTAGTTGTAGAAACCAGATGACATTTGCTTAAAAGCAATTAGTTGGGAAGTGAGTGAAAGTGAGATGGTGGTTTCTTATATATACTTGTTGATTGATGTATGCATATATACTTATGTGATGTGTCACATAGAAGTTGATTCACATTCACTACTCATTGCAGACCCTGATGACGGTGGGTGTAGGTCCATCGAATAGCAGCAGATCGGTGAAGGAAAAGATTGACAATTTCATTTGAGCATTTCGGAAACTCTCCTATCTCATTTTTGTATGACTCGACTTTTGTTGTATTATTATTGCTTATGTTTTTATTGTACATTGGGTTGAGTGTATAGTTTCCAATTTTTGAGTCTCATATATATACATGTATGTGATGTTGTATTTTTTGATTTTCCACACTTAGGATTTTGAATAATAAAAGCTTATAATAATCCTTAAAATATGTAATAACTTTATTATAATAAAAAATCTTAATTAACTCTGAAATCTAAAAAAATATCTGAACATGTTTTTTGAGGAATATAGGGACGAAAGGTTGACTAATACGTAATTAAATTTTATGTGATTAGGATTAAGGCTTGATTATGGAATTAGGCTGGGCGGTGCCCTATTTAAAAGTTGGGGTCATCACACAACCTCAACCACCACCAACTAACACGCAACTCAAGGCGAAGTCTTGTTCCAACTTCGTTATTATTTTATATTACCACCAATCCAAGTTAGATTATAGTTTATATATATATATATTTCTTTTATTTGAGTTATGTATTTTTACGATATAAAATAAATGAAAACTCAAAAAATAAATCTGACCTTACCTAACCTTGTATTTAGCCACATCTCAATCCTAACCATGCTACCCATGTAATCATTGCACATATAAGGTCTCGCCACGTGTATTATATTATATTATTTTATTATTTAAATAATACACATACCCAAACATAAAAGAAACAATCAAGTTCTAAGGTCACTATATCAAGGATGGTCGTGCCACCGGTTGAACCTAGTCGGGGGCCTTTGACTCGATCAAATCGAGCTAAGTTCGGTCTAGTTTGGTGACAGGTCCTCATACATATCACTCATTATTTCTCATCGCAGATTTAGACTAAGGGTTGCCCTTCCACTATGTTAGAGAGAGAAATTGATGATAATTAGTTGCGATCACGATGACGTTGGCGGCGGTCACGATTACATTGGTGGCGCAAAGTTCATAATGGTCATGATGATATTGGCTGCGACGTTCACGACAATGAAGTTGAAGACGATAGCAGTGGTGGAAATGGTTAGAGAAGAAGGTGGTGTGTGTAACGATCGGTGCCTTGCCAATAATGATCCCTCATGAGCATGCTTTAAGGTGGTTCTGGCCAACCTAGGATTTGGCCTCATCTAGACCAAGCCCTCCTTAACCAATGCTTGAGCGGTGTCTTTCATTGACCTTACTCACGTAAGGCACTATCCTACAGCTTGGGCAGAGCCAACAACATCAATTCATGCTGCTGTCATGGTTTCTAACAAAATATTTTTACAAAAAAAATCCTTTTTCATAATCTTTTTTCAAACCAAGTCCTTCATCATCCCATCAAAAAAGTTAATTCATTTCGATCATCAAATCCCAACTGAAACAATCATCGATCAATCAAAATTCACATCTTACCTTTATGAATCTTCACTATAGTTCTCCTTTTCTTTTCTCATCTTATTCACATAAGATAAAAGACTTATGGGGAGAGTTGCAATATGTCGACGAACGACGAGAGGAATAAGTTAAGTGGGGTGAGATATATGTAAAGGCATAAAGCTTGATCAGTTTAAAAGAGAGAGAAAGAGGGTTCAAGGCATTACACAAAAGAAAACGAGATAAGGGACATGCAGTTATATGTTGCGAAAGAGATAAGCTAAGTGAATAGATGGCAGTGAGAGTGTTTATAAAAGAAGATAATCGACGAGGATTTTGAATTGGAACCCCAAAATTGATTTTCACTATTACATTGATTTGTTATTAAAATGAAAAAAATACCTATAGAATTATCTTCTTTCTCTACACTCCACCAATTTCCCTACACACGGACACCATGTCTCAACCTCAACTTGACCATATTTTGCGGAAAATAGAGTTTATAGTAGACCAACTAGGCACGCAACACACAAAAATAATATTATAACTTATGATTTCTAGTTTGTAATGCATGGGTCTTACCTCGAATACTTATATTCCAATTAAAATATGGATCACTTAATTAGCCACCTAATTAATCCAGTTTATGAAATTTTTGGATTTCACATATGTGTGTCAAGTGTATAATGATAATGGAGATTGTATTATGACTGGTGAAATGTCATCTAACAATTTTTTCTATTGCAAAAGCTAGACATATGGTGTTACAACTCGAAAGCAAATACAAAAAAGTTTGACATCAAAAGTTGGGTCACGTCCATTACTTGCACATTAGGAGACTATCAAATTTGGAATTTGTTCGAAGGCTACTAAACTCTAGGTCATTATTGGAAAAGTATGTGAACCCTATCGATTTGGGAATCAAAGAAGAGAAGTTCACAAGTTTGTTGATAGCAGCAATACTTCTATTGTTCTTAATCTTCCACACATTCATTTGGTTAGTCCTCCTCAAGTGGCAATTATATTTGACAAAAGATATATATTCTAATATGTGTAGATGATTTCTCTTGATTTACCCTTTTACTATTTCTCAATGAAAATCAAATTCTTTTTGTATGTTTAGTGACTTATGTGTGAATTTATTAACTAAAAGAAAAACAACATGACAATGTATTGTCAGGGAGTGATAATGAAAAAGAATTTGAGAATATTTAGTTTGCAGAGTTTTGAAGAAAGGCATAAATACATCTATAATTTTCTGTTCCTATCAATCCTCAACAAAATAAGGTTATTGAAAGGAAGAAAAAAACATGTGCAAGAGATGGCTCGTGTAATGCTTACATAAAAGGAACTTCTAAGAAAGTTGTAGGCTAAAGCAGTTAACACCACATATTATATCATCAATAGAACATACCTTCATCTATTTACTTAAAAACTCCATATGAGTTTTAAAAAGGTAAAAAAGCCAAATCTCAGCTACTTTGAGATTTTTGGAAACAAATGTTTTATTTTGAAAGAAAAGGAGATGTTGAGGAAGTTTGATAAAAGATGTGATGATGCAATATTTTTGGGTTATTCATCAAATGGCAAGGCTTATGGATTCTTCAATAAGCATACTCAAAAGATGATGGAATATATTAATGATGTGTTTGATAATTCAACATCAAAAGAAAGAGTGAAATTCAAAAGGCTGATGATGCTAATGATTCATACATCTCATTTTAATCTAGTACAATCTTGTTGGAATAGCTCTAGCCGCTTTAGTTGCCCCCGTTGTAACAACTTCTGTTGAGAGTTCATTCGCTAAGGATGACTATAACATTTCACTAAATGATATTTCCTCGATGAATCGAGAACCATTGACCAAGATTCAAAAAATCATCCTACGATAACATCATTGGATCCATGGAAGAAGGAGTTATCACTAGAGATACAAGAAATATAGATTACAAGAAGCTAGTCTAATATGTTTATTATGTTTCAGTCATTGAACTTAAGAATGCTTCAAATGTTATCAAGGATGAATGCTGGAAAATTGAAATGAAAGAAGAGCTCAATCAATTCAAAAACTTAATGTATAAACCTTGGTGGTTAGACCATGAGATTTCAATATAATAGGAACAAAATAGATATTTAAAAACAAGTTGAATGCTGAAAAAGAAGTGGTCAGAAACAAAGCTAGACTTATGGCACAAGGGTATAATCAAGTTAAAGGTATAGATCTTGATGAAAACTTTGCTCCTTTAGCTTCATTTAGAATCCATTCGTCTCTCGCTCACTATTTCTTGCTATCTTGGTTTTAAACTGTAATAGATGGATATGAAGTGTGCATGTTTAAATGTCATAATTAATGAGGAAGTCTTTGTAAAACAATTAAGGGGATTTGAGAATCAACCCTTTCCAGATCATGTTTTTTAGTTGAAGAAGGATATATATGGTTTGAAACATGCTCAAAGAGCTTGGTATGATGATAGACATACAAAATTTCTAATTGAGCATGGCTATAGTAGATGAAGTGTTGATAAAATATTGTTAGACATCAATCCAAAGCATCATCAGTCCAAAGCAGTTCTTATTGCATAAGTTTATGTAGATGACATAGTCTTTAATTCCACAACTCAATCCTTAGTTGAAGAATTTTCACTAATATGTAGAAAATTAAAATGGGCATGATGGGAGAACTAACCTACTTTTTAGGTCTACAAGTACATCAGACTAAGAATTGTACATTTATTTCTCAACAAAAGTACATTTGTTCATTAGTGAAATGGTTTGGATTGGAACAATTTAGACATCTCATAACACGAATAGGGACTCGCGACAACATTTCCAAGGATGAAAGTGGAAAATTAGTTAATAGCTCTCTGTACATAAGTATGATTTAGATTCTTCTATATCTCACTACAAGTCGTCCAAACATTTATTTTAGTGTAAGTGTTTATGCAAGATATCAACCTACTTCAAAAGAGTTACATCTCACTATAGATAATGCTATGTAGCTGGTTCTTCTAATCTTGTTATTTGGTATTCATCTAGTTAGAACATTTCCCTAGCTGGATATAATGATGTAGATTGGGCATGAAGTGCAAATGATAGGAAGAAAACTTTAGGTGGATGCTTCTTTATTAGAACCAACATGGTTTCCTGGTTTATTAAGAAACAAAACTCCATCTCTCTCTCCACAATTGAAGTCGAACACGTAGTTGTAGGAAGTTGGTGCACTTAGTTACTTTCGATGCTTCAGATTCTACAAGACTATAACATCTTGTTGCAACAGCTCACTATATTCTATGAAAACATGAATGCGATTGACATCTCAAAAAATCTTGTTCAACATTCATGCACAAAGCACATTGATATAAGGTATCATGTTATTTTTGATATAGTTGAAAGGAAATTCATTGATATTCGATATATTCACAATTAGAAACAATTAGTTGATATCTTTACCAAGACACTTAAGGCTCATATATTTGAAATGTTACAGGGGGAGATGAAGCTATGTATGTGCCCTATGTATTTTTTATTATATATAATAAAAAATAAAGGGGGAGTATCGTTGTGAAAGTTATTACTTTAATAGGCATTATGCATAACATATTATTGATCAATCATTACAAGTCAAGTCCCTTAATTTCATATAACAGTAGAATCATCTTCAACTTCCTTGTTTGAACTAGATAATGTTCTTAACTATATGAGGTTCAAACAACAGTTCAAGTAAGTGAATAGGCAAAACCACTACATATTGCATATGTACCTAATCAGATAAATATTAAGAAGCCTGTTTGAGAGAAGGAAACCAATGAAGGGTTATAATAAGCCACCGAGCCTTTTGCATTTAAAAACTCTAATATAGAAAATGAACTCAAATTGTCGATATTGATTAATCCACTCGTGGATGCCCCTGAAGAATCTGTTGTTGTCAATGATTATCCTGCTTCTATTGAAAATCAACCTCATTTTGAGTTTTTGTTGATCCAATTCAAACAACCGGTCCCCCGATTGAATAACTACTAGGTAACTATGGTGGATTAAGATGATCATTTTGCAAAGCCCTTTAAGAAGCCAAAGAAAGGCAATGTGGCGACCCAAAATACCGAGGCAACCTTGGCCACCGCCATGTTGCATCATGTCATCCAACCCTACCATGTCATGGCCTATTTTTCTATAATGCTCGCAACCTAATTGATTGATTACATGTTTTATGATAAGCCCTAGCTTAGCTAATTATTCTTCATGTAATTATTAGTGATTTAATTTGTTAGTCTATCTATCAAGTTATAATACAATTTTACAGCGAAAGTATTGAAGATGGAGTAAAATATACATTTTAACAGTCCTAAGTAGTGGAAAACCCAACAAAATGATACCATGTATATAATAAAGGTGAAATAAGTAAAATAAGATATCTATATACATATATTAAATGTTCTAACGTTCCCAACACCCAACACAAGTAAATATATACGTACTATAGTCAAACATAAGCTGGTGTAGTAACAGTTTTCAAAGGTAATTACTTAAAACCTCCTTGTCTTTGCTCATCGAAGGATCTGTAGTTGGTTATCCCAACAACAATAGATAATGAGTCTAGTGAGTAAACTCCCATCAGAAACGGGTGAACCACTGAGCATTTAACAATAGATATGCAAATAATAATGTTAAAGAAACATGCTGAAATAACCAAGCAACTATAAGACCATCGCATGCTTTTCACGCTGATGTGGCATCACCTTATTGGCTGAAATATCCCGTCGGCTATTCGACATGCGTAAATAACACCAATGAAAACTAAATGGTAACTCGAAAATTTCAGAGTTATGATATGTCAAGTCTGTGTAGACTCACGCGTAACAAACTAGACTATACTTCCGTAATCAAGCAACTCCCCAAATGTGGGTTAAAATAATATAACTTGCATAAATTTTTCTAGCACTAAGTTTAACCATCATCTAAGTCTCTAATCTTGATCACTCTTGATTAGTAGGCGCATAACAAGAGCCAACTAGCTTATCATTTAGTCCTCTCGATGGACAACATAGACATACGAAGCATTGATACATGTACCAACAAAGTAGCGTAGATGATATGGACAATTATGTACGAATGAGAATAGGGTCATCATTCACCGAGGATTTGTCGCCGCGAGATTCGCCGAGAATCTGCTTGTTAGCTGTATGTGTGGTGAGTCAGCGCCACGTGTCCGCACGTGGTTGGATGAAACGCTTAATGTGACGTGTCTATCCAATGGGAGCTCGCCATGTGGACGAAGAACCGCGGAAGAAGAATTCGCGCGAGTACGGCAAAAATCTGGGAGTCTATGCGGGCACGGATCTCGAGGCAAATCGACTGATTGCTGAAGCGAGGAGAAATGTCTTGCAGGTGACGGTGACATGGCGATCTTTGGATTGGTGGAAATCGTCGGATGACGCAGTTGTTGGTAGAACGTCCACGTGGCAGCGTATGATTGGTTCAGAGTGGCTTTTCACGCTGACATGGCATCACCTTATTGGCTACATGTATTAAATGTTTAACAAGTAAATATATATGTACTATACACATGTAAACTCCCATAAGAAAACCACTGAGCATTTAATAATAGATATGCCAATAATAATGTTAAATAAACATGCCGAAATAACCAAGCAACTGTAAGACCATCGCATGCATAAATAACACCAATGAAAACTAAATGGTTGTGTCACCCTCTCAATGGACAACATAGACATACGACGCATTGATAAATGTACCAACAAAGTAGTTCGGGTCATCATTCACCGAGGACTCCTTACACACATGTTGTAGTCTAGCGCATTAGAGCCCGTACAACACAACACCGAATAAAATCTAGTTGAAAGCAAAACTATCGACTGTTAAACCAAACCAAAGAAATGATAGAAATGGAAAAAATAGCAAAGAAGTGGTAGATAGAAAAACTAAAATAGTTAAATACTCAAGATGTGTTGCTTAAGGGATTTACACACCTCAAATCGCACTCTAAAGTCTCATAAATACCCTATCCAATCCCATTATTGCCCCTGACTATCATACTATAGTCCCGAGTACCGTGAGATCAATCTCAATTGTTCTAGATGGATTATAAGTATTTAAATTTAACTATGTAGGTCAAGTATTCAAAACAATTCTTAAAGAATAATAAAGTTTAAGTATTAGTCATATGTTGCTGCATATTTTTGGCATGAAAATGTTCGAATCTCAAAACTTCCTAATAGAAAAGCCGTTAATCTATGTCTTAGCTTTCCAAAAAGGTTTGGTTTGTAAAATTCTAATTTAAAATGAAAAAGATATCGCAATTCTACTAAAATAACACAAATTTGAAACATATGCAACCAGCTAGATTGTAAAGATTATTTTCTCCTAATATATAGCTCCAAAACTCATGATGTTTGGTCACAAATCATCTAACATATCCAAAAATAACATACTAAAAGATCAGCCCAATCCGAAAGTATTGATGGAGTTATGTCTTTTTAAAGTTTGAATAATTTTTCATGAATATAATTGGTTCTACTAGCAAGTTTGGCTTAATTCTTTTGACACCAAAGTTATGACATATATATAATTCATCTTCAACCTTGAAAAATATGAATTCAGCAAGCCAAAACCTCTCAGCACCTCTTGGTCATGTGTAGAAACATTTATATCAAAATCGTAACGAATGAGGAATAGAAGTTGTTATCTATTGTTTAATCCTTTGTAGTTTGATCCTCATAGCTTAAGTATTCTTGAAGTCCAAAAAATTTAGCACATTCTAGCTCTCTTTGCTCTAAAAGATTTTCGATTTTCCTTCACTTGTTTGCATAAAAATTAAATTTTGCCTTTTATATGCTTAGATTAGCAACTTAATTAATTAAGAAAATCCTTAATTTGACTAAGTTCATTACTAGGACAAGTGTCCTCACTCAAAGCCACTTGTACCACATGAAAAATGCATGTCTCCACTTACTAGTTACTATTTATCCCAGGATTCCTACACATCTTCATCATCTCTATACAAATTAATGGTCTTCAATTTGTTTGTCTAAACTATAGTCATCTAAATAAAATTAATGCATGTAAATTTAGTCTCACACATATTTGCCTAATAACCTTCGACGGATATGCCGCGCCTATGCACATATTCGCCTAATAGTAACGAATATGCGTGCGATGTAATATAATAATATAATAATTTTAAGCATCGCACATAAATAAACCATTACCACAAATAACATATTCACTCGATTCTCATGTCCGAGTCAACTGAGTTGTCTACATAAGACATAAATTATGACTATTAATTCTTGAGATTAATGCTAATCCTAGTTTAATTAATTTGGGACGCTACAGGCAAGTTTAAAGAGGCTTACTCATCAATTCTTTGATCTGAAAGTAAAAAATAGATCTAATCATGTTGAGAAGATGGATTTCCATGCTGAAAGGTATCTCTTCAAGAAAATTAATACCAAAGCAAATATGGTAAAACTTCCTACTTCCAGATCTCTTCTCGAAGTCTTTTCATTTCTTACAAAGTACAATGAGAGTTTAGTGAAGGAATTTTATGCAAACTCGAAGGCATTTGTGTGTGACACTTATTCCCCTAACTACCATAAAGTATATGTTCAAGGGCATGTTTATAAATTTTTACCAACCATGATTAACAAAGTATTGCGTGTGAGGTAAACAATAATGCGTATAGGTTCCTAGTCTCATTTAGGGATGATAACAGTATGACCAACTTGGTCTTGACTATCACTGGGGGCATAATAAAATCTTGAAAAAAAAAAATGATAGGAAAAATACTGATGATTTTAGTATTCTGTATAATATTATATATAGTTACATGACTTACAATGTTTTGCCTATCAAACATGAAACTAGTTTTGGAAGAGAAATGAGGATTTTACTCTATGCTATGGGTCAGGGAGTTCCTTGTGACTTGGGAGAGATTATTTTTTAAACAGTTTTGGAAAGGGTTAAATCGGTGTCCACATTTGAATAATTATTCTTTCCATGCTTGATTACTCACTTACTTAGCTATCGAAAAGTTAAGGAAGATAGACAAGACCATTGAAATTTAGCAAAAGTCAGAATGATATCACCTAAGGTGATGAACAACTGCCTTACATGTCAATGATTTGCTAATTGATGATAACTTTGCAAAATCCCTTCCATATTTGTTGCAACATGACATTCTTGTTGTTGCAACTCCTAACACTAAAGCTGGTCCTTCAAAATCCCCTTGCACATGAAAAGAGAATCAAGTTAACTATTGTTAGTTCTTCAGTACTAATCAACTTTACACAAGAGTCGGGTCTTGATGGAAATGACTTTGTGGATCAGCGATAAGAACATGAGAAGGAACTACTCCATGTCATTCGAGCTTTACCTGATCAGGTGTTCTAGTCCTTTCTTAACATTGTGCAAGCTCTCAGTTCTACACCTCATTAAAGTGTATGGTATGTTTTTCCTTAATCAAGTTTGTCATTATACTATCATAAAAGAGGGAGAAAATATGGTGCGATAAAAGGGGAGTTTGGGAGTTTGTTTATATTCTTGTTGAAGTTTATCTAAAGTTATGAAGTTCGAAGTTTGTTAGTCTTTGTTTTCTCTACTTGACTCTGATTTTTGCTATTGTTGAAATATGTTGCAACAAGATGTGGTTAAAAACAAAGCTGAAGTCTCGATGAGTATTGAATATGATGAAAGATAATCATAAGTGTTTATTTTAGTAGTTTATTTTAGTATATTTAATTATGCAAAGTATCTAAAATATATATTTAATTATATTTTTGGTTGTTTTAGGTGAAATAGAGTGCGCGGTTGAATTTGTGGTGAAAAATACTCAAAATGGAGTATTTACATGCAGTGATCGGATGCCAGACAATTTGCCTCGAGTTACGCATTGCGAGGTAGGTAGAATAGGAGACAACATAGTTCAACCAAACAAACGATGCCACGTAGCATTAGAAGCCACCGGTTTGCAATCAACTAAATAGTTCCACCAATCACAGGATCGCGTCAACATTAGCGCAGGCTACATCACACCCGCATTTTTCTCTCACGCTTCACCCTTCCTCGATCAGCCTCGGCGCGTCCACACAACCTCTTAGATTTTTGCACCATTTTCTCGCGATTTCTCTCCGCTTCTTGGACGCCACGTGGATCGCACACGTCATGCCAATGCATTATCACAAGGGCCTCCTCCAATCAAAGGGTGGCATGTGGCGCAATCACCCCTTGTACAACTCGTCAAGACACATCATTCGACCAATCAGAAAGCGCCACGTCAGCGCGACAGCAGGAACAGACAAATAGCTATACGACAAGTGGAGGATACTTATTTTCAAGCTAAAAAAAACCCCACAATGCTCCACGGCGCACGAGTCATCTCCCTAACCCTCAAAATTAGTTTCTCTCACCTCTCGAGACCAATTTTTAGTAGTTTTATATATTAGGAACTTAGGTATTATTGAAAAGAACATCGACTATTATTTTTTTTAACATCGACTTTCTTGACGACGATGATCGGCTAATCAACTCTTTGCTTAGGTTGAAGGGGAAGCAAGTTGGGATGATGGATTTATGGCATATTATGTGAGATCTATTATTTTAATTTAATTTAATTTAATTTCTTCTATTTCATTGTTGTTGATTTTAATGATTATGATTTAGATCTAGGGTATGTATGTGGCCAGTGCATGCTTTTAGGTGGACAATCTATAGTTATTTGGACCTTTAGTATCCGTGTAATTGTGATTTTGGACCAATAAAGTGACAAACACTCACCCGTTTGCCGTCAAATCCTTTCATTTCTTGAGTGTGCAACAATTGAATCTAGGTTAAATCGGGAGAAGATGCAATCTTGTTATTTAGGATTAGTATTCCCACATATCCAAATTAATGCGGTTAGTGTGTTAAACCTAAATGGCGAAAGTCTAGGGTTAGACATTAATTGGGGAAATAGTTCGCAGCGGACGTCGTTACTATTAAAATTAGGGGAATTAGAAATTTCTGGCAGATGTCGATTTTCCATAGCTAATCTAGGAGAATTTAAATGAATGACTTTTTGGGAAAGATTAAAGGCCATGATTGCCAATGAATCTTGATCCTGATTTGTGGAATTGTAGACTTAGGTGTTACTTAGGTATTAATTAATTGTTTTGAAAATTAGTTTAGTTATTTTATTTATTTAGTTTGGCTAGATTAGTTAGTTAAATTAATTTATTTTAAAACCCTCGATTTTCTTTTTTTGTTGTTTTTAACCTAAGAAAAATTATCAATCTCTGTGGGATCGACCCTTTGTCACTATTCTACAAAATAGTTGGTTTAGGAAACTTTATTTTATTGACGCGTTTGGTGCGTGTCAAAAACACAACCATTCATCAACACATGCAATCATTCATCCAAAACTTGATCCAACCACCCATTGTGCAACAACATACACAATCACACTAACTTGGTTTACCCAAACCTAAACAAGCATCTTCTTCAATCACCGTATAGATCTTGTCCCACATCATTCCTCAATCAAAAGGATAAACCCCACATCAAACGCTAAAAAAATAAATCTCGGACTTCAAACAACTTTAGTTGATGGGTTGAAAGCCACTTCACTACACAACTTCCACCTTCACTGAGAAATCATTTCATTCCAACTATTACTTTTGTGATGAGCAATGACTTGCGATTTTGACTTTGCGAGAACGCCAAAATAGCATCACTCTTATGGATATTATTGACGACCTTCTCAATGAAAAGCCACACATCCCAAAAACGTCGCATCAAGTACACACTCCAACCAATCGTCAACTTATTGTAGATGAATTCTTCGTTGATCCTGATCACGAATTCTTACTCAATCTCAAAATCAAACTTTGTAGTCGTCATCAATTTTCCATGACATAAAGTTTTCGAACTGATGAACAACAACACAAGATCTAATATGAATTTTGATTCATATCTTCTCATCTCAAACTATCTAATCGTTATCATAAATATATTACAAAAATACGCTAATCTCTTAAACTAGCTAAAGACACAAAAAATGACTACAACATGAGGCAAAAACTTATTTTCTTGTAGTGAAACGTGAGATTCAAAAACTATTATACCTCGATTGTCTTGACCAATCTTGAAACTGATGATAATGTTGACGCACCGATTAGAGGTTCCATAAATCGTGCCAACAGTCAACACTAATCAACATACACACGATTTAAGCCACTCGCAAATCTTCAAACAAATGAGTACACGAACATCACGCTGCAGACAGTTGATAGGCGTCCTCTCACAAACTTCGAATCCGCCGATCTCTTAATCATACCAATTCAACTGATCTTTGATTCTCTACAATCACAAAATCATTTACAAACTCCCTTATGTCGACTTTCTATGATACCACTTGTTGATAATTCATGCACACATGCACACACAGTGGAAGCAATCACACACTAGCTCTCAAACAATCAAACTTTAGTTACTTCGTAAAACTTGTATTAACCTTATGTACATAACACACTAACCTTAGGATCTTTATATATATACTCATAAACCATACTTGTAATCCAACTAGAACATTAAAACATTATCCAAAAAACAAATCTAAATCCTAATTGGACTCAACTAAAAAACATCGATCATACTTGGACTCAAACAATTAACTTACAATTAGACACAAACTAAAACAATGATTTCTAATCAAATTAGGACATGGAGTTTGAGCCAAAAAACTAACAATTAGCTGATTGTCACACTATTTTATTATTACATTTATTTTTACAACCAAATTCATGATAATTTTTTTGAATAAATAGAATTAAGCGAGTCAATGTAATTTTATTAGGGCATGTGATCATTGTATTTTTTTATCCGAGCCACTAATGATTAATGATTTATATTTTACTTTAAAAAATATTGTATTGATTAGCTGACGCCTTTTGAGGAAGCACTCATCTTATGTGTTCCTGAATTATCTTTCAAGGAATTGAATATGGGTCCCATGCATAGCAATTCATATATTATTGAAGTAGAAATTTTATATGGATGATGTTGAATCAATTGATTCAACATCACATTGCATCCTCATCGATGCTCCCTCTTTTTTTTTTTTTTTTTTGAAGAAAAATTTCATTAATCGGCCCAATACAAAACCATTACCATACATAATATTAAGTGCATTGATTCGTTAATTTTATTTGTCCAAAATTGTAATTAATTTAACTATAAACACTAGAACATTTTTTTACCTTTAATAGAGGTTTTAAAACTCCTATTAAATAGAGGGTTATTAAATGTCATGTGAAAATATGTTATGTTTAAATTTTTAATACATGTATTACATAGAAGTATTTTAAAACTCCTATCAATTAAATGTTATTTAATAACACCTCTTATAATAGGAGTTTTAAAACATCTATTAAATACAAAATTATTCTAGTGAAATTTAATCAATGATCTCCTTAGATTCTCATCCCTATTCACACACTAGCTAGCAACTCATGTTCCGACTTCGTCTTTCTCTTATTGCTAACAAAAAATATGGAATAGAGCCACGTTGGCTCCATATCTACCAACCTAAAGGAACAAGCGGACTCCAATTCTCTTCATTTGACTTTTTACATAGTTCTTCAACGTACTTGTATCTCTTCTCGGTTTGTTTATATATATATTATCTTATGTCTTGTACGCATTTGTTTTTTAGAAGATGTTAAACAGACTCTGCAACTTACTAAACGGACTTCATTACTCGAATGTACCCCAAATTTAGATTTTTATTACTAAATATGTCTCACTTTTTTTTAATAAAAAAATCCCAAAATATCCTCTTCTGCCAATATTCAAATTCCATCCCATCAATTAGTCTTCTTCATCTCTCATGTTTGGTCATTGTAGAGCACTTGTATTAGGTCAAAATATTGTGAGAGTATTTTTTTGTCCAACAAGATCAAATTCCATTTCATTGGTGCCCTAAAAGTAAGGAAGTGTCATCATATAGCTCAAGCATTTGTAGCCGCAGGTACCACGGCGAAGCATTCTCGATCGTAGGAAAATCGAAACTATATAGGCATATAGTTGTATTTCTGATGTATGTAATGTGATACGGTCTGATTATATATTTTGGTAATTTGGCACGCTAATATATATGTTATCACGGTTGGGACTTGTACATCCGTTTTGGTTTGACAAACTGTTTTTGTAAAACTGATAATATAAAATCTTCAATATTTGTTTACATTCTTAATTTATTTGGTCTCTCGAGATACAGTGGTGGTTGTTTATCAAGTTGAAGAGGCTGACTTAAGCATTAACTTGGACAGATTTTTATCAAAGGTTTTAAAGTACTGTTTAAATGGCAAATGGCGCCCTAATCAAGACAAAGGTCGTTACAGATATTGTCGTAAGGCATAAGGAGACCTTGCTTTTGTCTCTCCCTCATGCGTGCTCTTCAATAATGTATCGATCTATATCAATATAATATAATAGTAGAGCCCAAATATATACCAATAGATATACGTTGTCAAATATTTAATGACTAATGTGTATTAGCAATTAATGCACAAATTTATAAACCATAAGATCAAAATGTAATGATTTTAAAATGATGTTCCTATGAAATGTATATTTATTTGGATATATTGTATTATATATACACACACGATAATAAAACTTGTCAATGGTGTGTAATTGGATAGAAACAAAGGATCATATTCAAAGATCGGTGGCAATTTGATTTTTGGATAAGATCTTTATATAGAGAATAAAACGATGCTTTGTATAGTGGGAATTGGTGGTCCATAATAATTGTTGGGGGATTAAAAGGAGGAGATTTTGGGAGATAAGAAGTGAGTGACAATAATAACGTAATTTTTGGTTTCGGACCACTTTCGTAATTTTGGGTTCCACTTTTGTAATCCCAATCTTATGATCACGAGTTATGCCTAGTTCATTCAGCGAGAGTGTGACACCACGTTGAGATAAGTTTACATTATTCACCAATCCCAATATGGGAAGAACAAAATTTTCTTATACATATGGACGGTGCATTTTCCCCTCCTACTATTAGTGGGCTTTTTTTTTTTAAGGGAAATCTTTCCATATTACATAATTTGGCTATAAAAAAGTCTCATTTCTATTCAATATCTCTATATATACATATAAAATTTGGATGACTCTTCATGACATGTATACGTCGCATCAATTATGTAATTACTTGTACTCTATATGTTACTTGTTCCACATTGTGTACTCTTTTGTTTACCTTGCACACTAAAGTGTAGCTTGTAATATTTGTTGAAAGTACATATGGTCATCATGATCAACAACCTATAAAAGAGGCACATTCTCCTGTAAACACACGCCAATGTTAGAATAGAATTTCTATATTTCTCAACCCTAGGTCTCTTCTCTCTTGTCTCCTCTTCTCTACTTGTTATTGTAGTCTTTAGTTCATGTTTCTCATACTTAAGTTCTATAAGCTCTAGTTAGCTTACAACTTAGTTTACAACACGTTATCTGTATGAAGTTGCTCTACAAGAGAGACGTCTTGAAGATCAAAAAGCTTTTCAAGGAGACAAAACTAAGAAGGTATAATTTTTGTTAATTTAAATAAGTTCAATTTATTTTTGTGTTATCTTGGTTAATTTCTTTTTTCTTTACATGCATTATTTATTTATATGTACTTTATTCATATACTATGCATTGTAACGTCACCGACTGGGAAAGTATGATCTGTAATTGCGTCATTTACGATCTTCTATATCAGATATCAAAAGTTAATGTAACATAAATAATTTTTTCCTCTATATTCTTGATTTTATAATGCAAATAGAACTATGAATTTTGATTGATAGCGGGTAAGCCTTATCTCCGGTTAAGCTAAACATTGAAAGAGAGACGGGTTATCTCATTCGAGGAGCATAGTATTTAGTAGACATTGTCTCGCCACCCAACCTGGAGATTTTCTCACCAACTCATACGAATATTATATTTCATTTATTAATGAATCAGGTTGTGAACATATACTTAATTATATATTATATCTTTTACACAAAAGGAGAAAAATATTTTATATTACATTTATTTTCAAAATATTATTCAATCATAGTTGAATTTGTTACCTTATTATATTACTAACAAGAATTACTTGTCATGATAATTAAATACTACAATTTATTAATAAAGCATTTATGCAAGATTGTGTGTTATACACAATCATTCGCCAATATCTCTTTAGAAATTTGAATGCGAATATTTTATTTTGTATATATCTTTTCACCTCATGGAGTTATTTATAGATATAAATACCAAAAAAGTGATATTCCAAAAGGCTCAAAATGAGCGACTGGGTCTCAAGCTATATAAAATTTAATAAGTCAATTGTTAATTATAATCTCACAATTTTAATTACCTCTAGGTTGAGGCTATGTGGAAACATGACTGATAAGACAATAATTAGAAGGTTACGTGGCCCGCCTCGATTTATTACTACAACAGATATCAAGCGCGCGTCAATCTTATAAATATTAAGGATTGATTTCTTGTCTTATGGTAGCTGAGTAAAATAATGAGATATTATAAATATTATATTGCTCTTATCCAATTTGTTCAACTTCAAATTAAGAAGTGTATGTTGCGTATGATAACCATGGTCCTAATAACAAATTTATAGATGCGGAAAGGGTGAAAAGATCAGGTAAAGGTCGTATTAACAATTCCATCAAAAGTTGGAATAAAGTGGTGTACCACTAGAAAGGACAAATAATTATCGACAATGAGCACTCATAATTGTGATATTTTTTGTCACATATGAAAGGCTATTTTGTCAAAATATTGTCATACATCTACCTAAATGTTTTTGTGACTTTTACCATACCTTCAAAATCAAAAGCAGAATTATGAATTTTATCATTGAAAATGACTTGATAAAATTGGCCGTCAAGATGTATTCAAATCATGAGCTAAATATAAATATAGAAAATTAATTTATTTCTTGTGTATTGTGCTACATGCATGTGCATTATAACAGAAAAGAGAATATTTATCGAATTTGAACTTAGTGGAGGCTAACGTTCAGGTAATATATGGTAAAACAATTATATATTATTAATGTCTTATTTAAAAAGAAGTTTAAGTTAATATTCGTAATAATAGAGAGTTTCTTTATATGATTAAAATGAAAGCCGTCATAAATCAAATGATATAATGAAATTCATTGTCACACCCCGGCCTTGAACCGACGATTAGACTAGCTTGAACCGTTCTTTGATTCTCCAACTTGGGAAAGAGAATCGAAATACGACTCGGTTCTCGCCTTAATTCCTGTTATCAATTTAGCTTAACAATTTTCACAATCATTTTAAAATATTCATAACTTTCCAAAACATAAAGTATTAAACATATCATTAACTATTTAGGTCTCAGTCTAAACATGATTTTGAGTGCAGAAGTAGTGTTCATACCATATTTATAATCAAAAGGAACTACCACAAAAAACTCAAAAATTGGATATATAGCCATCCATACGTCTAAGAACATTTAAAACCCAAAATATAAACCAACATATAAAAAATCAAATATACATACAAAATCTATAGTAATGATAGTGGTGCGGCTCTCCTCGTCATCGCATGTCAGTCTCGAGTCTTGCCTTTTCCTCTATCGCTGCAAGACGGATTTGGTCCCACTAAATGATTGACCCAGTGATTGAATAGCTGGGGAATATTTAAGTTCATCGTATAAAAGTAAAGGAAAAGAAATTTATAACAAAATAGAATAAAGTAAACATGTAACGTTTCTAAGCTTCCTCATTAGGAATTCTCGTGAACTCCCTAATGCAATGGACCTGACCTATACCATCGGCCTGACGGTGACTCACACCGAATGAGTTTTATGGCCCCATCACAACTGAATAATACTAATTCTGACAATGGGAGGTTCCAGTCAATTCTCTACTCCCACTGGAGCTCCCAACAATAATATGCTTTTAGCTCCTCAAGAAAGATTTCAGCCGTGTACATTTTTATCGTCTACAGCTCCATATGGGAAGTTTCTAGACATGTACACTCTATGTTTCTCGACACATAAATCGAACATACTTACTGTGAAAGTGAGCACCGAAGTCTCCATACCTACTATATGGATGACCACAAGTATAGTATATAGTATGATGCAATGGAGTAAAATGCGAAGATAATACATGTGTAGTAAAAGTGTATATTTTTCAAGTGTACACTTATAACTTATCGCATTCCAGTCCCAACGTGACCCGACGCTCCTCGCTCGGCCTTGAGTCTTACTTTTGTTCTAATTAATTTTTCTTTATACTGATTTATTTAGAAAGCATTTCAAAGTGCATGTCAAAACCCTGTAGAATTCACATCAAGTAAGCTTCAAAGACATTACTAAGTCATTCAAAATTTTTAACTAAAGAACTTGTCGAAACAGTTTATGTCCCGGACTTGCGCTCCATTTTTCATCATCTAGAAATTAAAATATATAAAGACTTTAACAAAAGTTGTTCATCTATAAGCCAGCTTTCCAAAAATTTAAACAAATCTTGATTTGGATTAGAATTAAGAGAATTATGCCCTCTGAACTGAAGCATGTTTATCGTCTCCTAATTCTCATCTACATGTTTTATTATGCACGTTGCATAGCATTTTTGGCTTTGAAAAAATTTGATCTGGAAAATATTCAGTCAATAAAAGTTTTAAATTTTAAAATCAATTTTCAAATAGTATTTGAATCAGCTTATTTCGACTTTGTATGAAAGTGACATTGTCAAAACATTGTTGCTGGTTTAACACAACAAAGATATTTCCAATTTTAAAACTCCAAACGAATTTAAGTTAGATAACTTTGAAATCTCAAACTTTTCACTAGGACAAAGTTTAAGGAACTTGAGTTAAGTTTCCAAAGGCATTGGATTCATTTAATTTGGATTTTAAAGGAAATAGATTTGTCCAAATTACTAATGTTGTGTAAAACATATTCTCATTTAAGTCAATCAAGTATAGATTTTACCTAACTTTTAACAGCCATAGATGCATAGAAATGGTGTCACAGCATCAATGTCACACCCAAGTGTGTCGTAGGTCCATTCGATAACATGCCTTCACTCTCGGATTCTCTTCGTTCTCCTTATCACTCTCGGCTGTTGAGAAGAATGAAAGAATGGTTTAGGTTTTGATTTTTATAACTTAATTAAGAATGTAATTAGCCAAGTTAATTAGGAATGTAATTTAGCTCATACTTTAGCTAATCCAAAGGTCAAAATTATGTGACCAATGTATGATGAGAATGACATATGTCTTTGTAAGAGCATGTGCCCTAGGTCAATCCATTAACTGTCTTTATGAATACTTTTAGTTAATAAAATAGAGGTTTTCATTTGTTGTTTATTATAATTAATTTGCATGTTTACATTATAATAAGATCCATTGGTATTTACAAAAATATCCTAAATGTCCCTAGTCGATCATTATACTGGGAACTATAATGAATTAAGACTAGTGTGAGTCTTGATTGATGATCATATGATGATTATACGTATAAGGATACGAATCAAGATCACGAGTACTTGTTAGGGAATAAAGTACTGGATCGACCCGCTTTGAGAACATCACATGGATTAATTCATAGTTGTTTCTCATGATAGGTATATTTTTCAGTCCTCTGACTTGAAATTACCAAAGACTTCAACATTAGGAACACAGTGATTTGACACAATCAAACGTTGTCTTTAACCGGACGATTATAAAGGTTGTGATTGGTTACTGTGTGAGCAATGTGATGAAGCTGTGTAACCAAGATAGAATTTGTCTCTGTCATATAAAGAGAGATATCCAGTGGATCCCTCGATGCGTTAGATAGTTAAAAAGCCTAGTCTAAGTGAATTAATATTGATCAATGTCATTTGAAAGTTTTAGTCTACCTAGAGATCGAGACTAGTACGAATGAACATGTTGGATGACAATTCCATGCCTTATGTTTGATCAAAAGGATATCATGTGATAAAAGGATGTTATATACACTATTGATTAGGTTGTATCAATTTGATATTCATATAACTTAGGTAGTCATAATGTCTTGCTAGAGGCGCTTATGACTTTTATACCAAAATGTGTTTTGGTACACTACCAACATTGTATGAGCCTATTGGGCCGCACACTAAGAATGATTTTGCGAGATTTTAAGATGGTTAAAAAAAATAAATTTTATATGATAAAATTCATGACAGAAACGTCCTTGTGGTGTATTACACTTATACTTGTTTAAGTAGGGGTATATGTGTAATTTACTTAACTGTCAATATACAAGGGTTGTATAAATAGACACTTTAAGTTAGAATACACGTTCGAAAGATTAAGGGCTGAAACTCTATTTTCATTTTAGAAATGACTTAGGGTTTTCTAGTACGCTCTGGATCATTTTTGGAGAGAAACAAAAATGTTTGGTATTCTCTCGAAGCTAGCACTTCGAATCTCGGCCGCCGTTCGTGTGTGGACTGCTGGTAGAGGTCGTTCGTCGTTGGCAGCGCCTTAGAGATCGATCAATCTTCAGAACAATGTATTGCGACTGAGGTATGATTAAGTTTTCATGGTTTAAACATTTTTAATGGAATTAGATTCGGATCCGGTTGGGGTTTTTGTCAAAATTATTTTGTAATCTCCACTGCATATGAACCCCAAAACCTAACAGTGGTATCAGAGCCATATAGTTCGATTCCATTAAATTGTTTCGCTGCAAATGCCTCCATCTCCTATGTTATTGCTAGTCGACCTCTAATAATGGGTAGTGCAGTCGTGACTCTGATAAACATGAACTCTAGAATCCCTGGAACTCGAAACGTGAAGGTCTTCTAGAAGCAATCCAGGTGAACATGATATGCCACCAACCAGTCCATCCCTATAAGTGCACCAAACTCGGGGTACTCTAAGACTCACAAGTTTATCGGTAACTAATGGCCCTCTACCTCTATCGTGCAGTCTCAACATATCTTGTTAGGGTATATCTTATCCTCAGCGGCCCTACTAATGACTAGGCGTGCGTCTAGCATTTGTGATGCTAACCCTAACTCTCCTACCATGTGTCCAGCAATAAATGATAATGTACTATTAGAATGTATGATAACATGCATCGGTCTACCTATAATAGATAATGTACCCTCGATGAGTTGTTTGCTCGCATCTCTATTTGGCTACGCGAATGCATGTGCTTTCTCCCTAACCTGACCTTATTGTGCTCTTGGTAATGTCGGTGGTGCCCTGCAATCATCTTTCAGGTGTCCACTTTGACCACAACGATGACATTTACATTTCTCCTGCCTCTCATCCTTCATTTCTCTGAATTTCTGACCCTGACTCTAGTCTCTCTGACCCTTGACACGGCCTCTTTGATCCCTATCCTGATGGTAGTGTAGTGGATGTTGTTATTGCTACTTTGTGGGTGCAGGTGCTAAGGCGTGACTAAACTGCCCATCCTTATACTCGCACTGGTTGTCCCTGTGATCACCCCTACGATCATTATCTCTTTGATCATCTCGGCGACCCCTGTCAGAATAATTTATATGTTTTTCGGTCTCCAATCCTATAGAGAACCCTGACCCGCTTGTACCTTAGTGCATGTCGTACGCCTGCCCTTTCTCTCTAAGAGTAGTGTCTCACAAGATAATACTTTATCGTACACCTCTTGAAAAGTAGTAGCCTATGTCGAGACTATCGTGTCAACAATCCGCTCATCAACACCATGAACAAAATAGTAATTATGAAACCTCTCATGTGCCTGCAACATCCATCGAGAACTACAATAGGTATTAGTACCGCTCCGTGTTCTACATCTATGAGCGGTTACCAAGTTGTAGGGCCGGAAAATCCTCCCTCAACCTCAGCCTCATCTGCATGGGAATGAATTCTTCATAGAACAACTCTCGAAACTCCGCCCATGTCACTGGCTGAGGGGGTATCAAATAATTCGTCTACCAGACTGTCGCATGGCCTCTCATGTATGCTCTGGATAAACATGTCTATATGATGTCATCATCCTGCATCAGCTTATGGAAACGCTGATGTGAGACTATCCACTTCCTTATCGCCTTAGGTTTTCCACCTCTATAGAAATATCCTGGATGAAACTTCATAAACTCTCTAACAAGCTTTGCATTCGGAGTCAAGAAGAATACGAAGGTAACAACAACTATAGTAGTAGGAGGTTGCTCGGTAGTCAAGGTAGGGGCGTAAAGGTCGAAGTCTCTAACGATATCACAATTGCTAGCGAAACTTCCTCAACCCATATCTATGAAATTGTTCTATCAAAAGACATATGTGGTGTAGTCGAGGTGATGGTTGTCTATACAATAGTTGCGACAAGAACTGTGGGAGTTATTGATGATGTTGTGGTGGCTACCGCAGCCTGAGCCCTAAGTAACTAGAGGGTCTCTACCAACTCAGCATCATGAGCGTTGAGTTGATTGTCTATGCTCTGAGTTGAAGTGGTAGTAGTAGTGGTCCTTATTAAGATCACTAGTCTGTCTTATCACAGGCTATATAGAGGGTTGTCCGTCCATCATGATATGCAACGAGAAGCATGCGTCGAATCAGCCTCGGTATATATACGTGCATAATATATCATTTACAGTAAAACATAACACATATATAAACCCCTAAATTTACCCGCCTCACCATCACTTCCCAACTAGAGCCCTAAGGCAAGTACATCGGGTTTCCACATCTAAGATTTTTATTAAGTTTTATGTTCTTTCATTTAATTTCCCGAGAGGTCCTAGAACTCGCTCTGATACCACTGTGATAGCCCAAAATCCCAAGGCCGCCACGTGGAGCGTCACGGCCCGAGCCTTTTCACTTCATTGACCCACTGAGTCCCACGCGCCATTGACGTCAGTTGCCGCTTCACTACTCCTCGATATGCATGTTAACTCATTCCGTTCAATTAGTTTAGTTAGACGATTGAATCACTTTTAACATTAAAACAACGAAAGTCTTAAATTAGATTAAGTAAAACAAATAAATTCATCATCATATAAAGCATCATTCATAAGAGCACGCCCTACAGTGGAAAACCCGGGAAAGTACTATGTATATAGGCGACAGTACTAATAAGCAATAATATATATGTAAGTATAGTTTCTCTCCTGTCTCCCAATACCTAAAAGTAAAGCAAAATATCAAAATAACACATACTAGTGGGTCCTCAACAGTGGGCAATCAGATGAAGTCGCCAAGAGTCCCCTTACCCCTACTAATTCTGAGATATGCACTTAACCATCACAAAAAATAGATGGAGAGTACAATTAGTAAAATTCCAAAAGCAATGGACCAAGCATTTCTAAGAAAGTAAATGGATATCAATAATCAAGTTAAGTAATCATACGGAAACTAAACAGGCAACTGTGCTACAATCATCACATGAATAGATAATACGATAGAGAAACAAAGTATGTGCTCGTCCCGATCAGAACAAACTGTACTTCAGACCCAAAGATCCTTTCGGTGGGTGCCCCCACTTCTTTTCACCTGGTTCCTTCTAATGCTTGTCCAACACGTGCACCTTAGTGCAACTCGAGTTGCGATTCACCGAGTGCCTGATCACATGTGTTACAGCTTAGTGTGCATTAAGTACACAACGAATATCAAGTGGGAGTAACTCGACCACCAACCCAAATGTATCATAGAATAGAGTACAATAACAAGGAATAGGATATCACCAATGGAAAAAAGTAAATCCTCAGTGACTTTCAAATTGATTCTTACGTACCTCAAAATGCACTCCAGTGTCCCGCTCTCGTCTCGAAATACGCATCCGACTCCTTACTATAGTTTCCTATGTCTCTGGTGTCAAATTAAACCATTTAAAGTGATTTAGAGTCAAGTTAATTGACTTTATTTTGTAAGAGCAAAAATTAAAATTTTATTCCAATTTTTTATTATGACACATTTTTCGAGTTAACTGTGGTACCAAATGTCCGAAATAGTCGTGAAAACCTTGTTTCCAACCCATTTTCCATTTTCTTATATTTTATGATTTTTTGGATTTTTTGTAATTTTCTATTTTTTCCATATTTTTTGTAATTTATTTCATTTAAATATGTTTTTAAATAAATTTTATAATTTATATTATTTAATTAATGAGGTGGGTCCTTGGACTAGGTCTGGCCGGTCCAACTGGGTCGTTCTGACTCAGTCTGGCCCAACTGGGTTGGGCTCCGCCCAGTCTAAAGGTCGCACGCATGCACACACTTGTGCGCGTCCCTCCCTTGTGCGTGCGCGCGCCCCTCCCCTCCCCCAGTTTCTTCCTCTGTTTCTCATTTTTTTCTTTTCTACTATTTCTCTTCAACAATTAAAACAACATCAATACTACAATATCATCAACAACAACCCAACACCATTAATAGCTCATTTTCTCCAACATTTAACAACAATTAACTATCACCATTAAAACCACATTCAAGCTTCATTTTAATGAAAATTTGAAAGAAAATAGAGATGTTCACCTTGATTACTTGTTTGCTTGATCAACTCATTTAAAAAATCTCCAAGGATCTCATAAAATCTCACACTCTCAATCAATCAACTCCTCTAATAATTTTTACTCTTCACATAGATACACACTCTCTTTATATATTGAAGAGAGGTAAAGAAAAAGGGAATGTGGGAGGGGTGTGAGGAATGAATAGTAAACCTCATTTTAAGGGTGTTAGGTGTATAGGTGACATGTTCTTATTTGCTCCTCATTAGACATAAAATTTTAGCCTTGTTCAATTATCTCTGGTTACCCGGTGTCTCGCACCTTAGCACGCATAACAAGGTGTGTCATAGTTACCAATTTCGATCAATTGGAATAGACTATGGGTTTATCATTAATATTTTGTCACATTTAATTAATTTGATTATTCAAATTATTTTTCCGACCTAATGTACCCACATTTCGCTCACTCAATACCCATATTGACACATTTTTTTAGGCGAATACTCGTCACACTATCTCGCTCGGTTCAACGATATAAATATATACATGTGATGCTAGGTAAAATAATTTAATATACGACATCGCAAATAGGCGAACATCACGCAAAAATTTCTATTTACCTAGTCAGGTGTGTCTTGACTCTGCGGCATTCATGCAAATCTGAGCTGGCGTCCAAGTCTAAAAATAGTCAATAATGACGACATAATTAAAATTGGGCCATTACACATATACGAAACTAGTATATATATAATATGAATACGTTTATTTTTATCCTTTTAGTTTCTCTCAATTTTTCCTAACTAATTAATAAATTGAACAATTGTAATAAATATGAAGATGAAAACTAAATAAAAGCCCGCCAATTTTCATTGTCGATTATTTTATATACAATCACTTTTTTCAATTTTTAATTGTGTTTTTAGATGACGTATCTTGATAGACTGTCTATTGCACCCTCTAGAAATATAGGGTGTGATAGACAGTATAGATGGTTATTTATGCCACATCATATCCACATTGTAACATCTCCATTGGAGATGCTCTTATCTAAAAGTTGAAATAACACAACCAACAAAAGTCAAAATTTTAGGAAAGAGTTTTATTCGCAAAAATTGTTCAAAATTATATATCAGAAAAAGAAACTAACTATTATTTGTAGGAAAATGAAAATAGTTGCATTTAAAAAAAAATCCTAACTTGGTTTCTACTTGTTTGATATATATATATAACCATATTATTGAATGTGCATGGGAGCTTCATTATATATTGAACGTGCTAATTAATTAATTAACTAATCGATGCTCCTGACTCGCATCTCTCAATGCTTAATTATCGAATTGATGAAACTGATCGGGTGTTAGAAATGAC
Organism: Stephania yunnanensis; assembly: GCA_039657365.1. NCBI lineage: Eukaryota > Viridiplantae > Streptophyta > Magnoliopsida > Ranunculales > Menispermaceae > Stephania > Stephania yunnanensis. Next base: position 41,964,370 of record CM077589.1, on the reverse strand, counting down.
TAACCAATGTAGGCGTGGCTCAATGTTTTAGTATGTTGTTTTATTGCAAGAGGATGAGGGTTTGAGTCCAATAAATGGCGAGAAAATTAATTAAGTTGATTTTTTTTATCAAAATAATAATAATAATAATAATAATAATAATAATAATAATAATAATAGACTGTTAGAAATGTTTGCCAATTTCGATCGCTAGAACATTTCTCTTCTTTTTAACATTTATCTTTTGCCGTACTAACTTGTACTTGACTTATATTTATATAATCTTTAACTAGCCAGCCAGCCATTATTATTGTTAGTGGCGAATCTAGGAGGGGGACTGGGTGGGTCATCGCCCCTACCCAATACTCATATATTTTTATGCCGCCTCCACCCCCCACTCTCTACGGCTACGATCGACACACCTTTTTGATAGACTATACAAGTATAGTATGTGAAGTTTCTAATATAATGTATTTGGTGTGTATTGAGTGTATATTTTATCATGCCAATTACATATTGTACAATGCAATCTAAAAAATAAGTTTTTTATATATATAACTAAGTAACAAGTTATAGGAATTATATAAAAAATACAATTCTAAATGGGCGATATAAATACTTGTTGGAAAAGTTTTGAAGTCTACTTTCACCAGAATTTTACAAAGCTTGATTCCGAGTTGCGGTTAAAAAAGTTATGGGCAAAAAACTCGACTAAAGGCAAAACTCGAAACACCAAGATTTATGCTTCTTCGACTATCCAAGAGTTATGCTAATGATTTCTCTGCATATAACTATATAACTTGAACACCAACTTTAAGTATACATTCATGATGAGAAGAAGTTATGCATTTTTAGGTTATAATGATCTTGCAAGTCTTGCCGTGAAAATGGTTCAAACTCAAAATCATTTGATTTTTTAATTAGTTTATCGCCTTAATTATCAAGTTAGCATTGATCTTACTAGTGGCAACTGCAATGGTTAAAAGTGTTTTCCCGGCAATGAACATTATGAAGACTAGATTGTGAAATAAGACAAGTGATCGATGAATGGTTGAACGACTTAATGGTGTCTTATATTGAGCAAAACATATTTTATAGATATAGATGAAGAAAAGATATTGCAATGCTTTCAAAACAGGAAAAATCACGAGATTCAACTCTATTCACGCGAGATTTAGCGGTATTTTTAATTTACATTGCAAATTATTATGATTATTAGTTCATTATATACTACTTTTTTTACTAGTCTAATTATTAGGATTATTAGTTCATTATATACTATTTTTTTACTACCTTTTTAGGGTTTCATGTCCTCTTCATCTCAGGTGATTACATGGTATCCGAGCTTCAAAGGCTAATACCATTGAAGTCCGATCTTACACTCTAACGAGTGGCTCTGATTGTGATTATCAAATCTTCAACAAATACGTGTTGTAACAAGAATTCATATTCTAAAACGTAGATCTGAAGAAGTAACGAAGTTTTTGGGTACATCTTGAATATTGGTGAGAAATTGATAAAGATACAACTAGATCTGAGGTTTCTTGGCAAGATCTGAACAATTGCTTCAATCTTTTTGGTGATTTTTATATGGATCTAAAGTTTTTTGCAGCATATCTAGTGAAGTTGTATGATTCTTGAGTTGGATTTGTCGAAGTTTAGTCAGATCTAGTGAAATTTTGTCATGATCTAATGAATCTTGTAGTTCTTAAGACAAGACAATAAGATATGTTCAAATAATGTGTAGATCTATTGTCATGGCAAGTGAATCTGGTGAAGTTGAGCGGGGATCTTCATCATCGTCGGTGTTAAATGGAAGTTCTGGTTCACCATTTACACCGTTTGGAAACTCTTTGAATCAGTTTGTTACTGCGAGACTAAATGAATCAAATTATCTTCTATGGAAATCGGTTGTAGTGGCAGCGATTCAAGGATTTAAGTTGGATGGATACTTATTTGGTACATTGTCTCCACCGAGCAAGGTTCTTCAGAACAACTCGCCAAATCCAGAGTATCGAGTATCGTTAAGTAGAAATAGATTTCTTCTCAAATGGCTAACAAACGTCATGGAACCAGATCTGGTAACAACAATCATTGGGAACACTCCAAAAGAAACAGCGAATGAGCTTTGGCTAGCAATTGCACAACATTTTAGTTCTACAAACAAAGTCTGAATTCAAACACTCATGAAGGAATTACACACTACTCGAAAGGGCCCAATAATGATGTATAATCCTGACACAAGATGAAGGGAATATCAAATAAGTTGGCTATTGCTAGTGCTCCAGTAAGTCTTGATGATCTAATATCCAGTATATTAATAGGATTAGATCGAGATTATCTGCTAATTAATACATTTATACAATGAAGAGACAATCTCCGGTGGCAAGAATTTCATGTTTCGCTAATAAGCTTTGAATATTTGCTAGCTTAGTATGATCTGGTTTATGGTATTAGTTCAATGAATCTTCAGGTCTCTAATCCTTCTTCCAACTCTACAAAACTAAAGAACATTGGGATAAATTATGGGTTCTCAGGCAATTCTACAAATCAACATACATTCAACAATGCTGGTCATGGACAATATGGACATTGAGGTGGCGGATCTGGTTATTGTGGTCGAGGAGGAAGTCAATCAATAGGAAGAGGAAGTTTTTAGTTTTAGAATAATAACAGTAAACCCACTTGCCAAATTTCTGAAAAATTTAGGCATTCAGCTGATGTGTGTTATTACCATGTTGATATGAAGTACACATGCTTACATCTAGCAACATTTCTCAAAAGCAAATGAAATTCACTGGTCATACTCCTGTTTCACCTCAGAATCAGGCCTTTTTCTTCACTTCCACTAATGCTGGTCACGATGCCTTTTAGTACGTCAATAATGGTGCTACTTCTCATATTGTGGATGCTCATTCTCAAATGACCAACAATATTGTATATTCAAGTAATGAGTCTTTAATGGTTGTAATGGTGCACATTTACATATTACATTCACTGGTTTTGAATTGGTTCTATCTTCTAGTTCAAAATTGTAATTTCAAAACTTATTGTGTGTGCCTAATATCAAGAAAAATCTCATTAGTATCTCTTAATTAACTAGAGGCAATAATGTATTGATTGAGTTTCATCCTCGTGTATGTTTTGTCAAGGATATAACAATCAATGAAGGCTTACTTCATAGTATTTTATCTCATTTCTAGTCCTTCTGAAATTTCTTCTCCTCCTCATGCTGCTTTCTTTGCTTCCAATAAAGTTTGTCCACTTGTGGCACTCCAGGCTTGGTCATCCAACCCACAAGGTTCTTCGACAAGTTTTACATAATCATTTACACTTTGTTTCTCCTACTATAATTGATTTGTGCTCATCATGTGTATTGGGAAAGATACATGCATTACCATTTCAGTCTTCTACAAAAATTTATGCTCAAGTATTGGATTTGATTTATACTGATTTATGGGGAGCCTCTCCTCATACTCCTCCTAGTCGATTTAACTATTACATTCATTTTGTAGATGATTGTACTCTATTTACATGGATTTGTCCTTTAAAATTGAAGTCGGATGATTTTAATGCCTTTCTTCATTTTAAATCTTTAATTGAAAATCAGTTCAATATTACTATTAAATGTGTCCAATCTTACTAGGGTGGGGAATATAGACATTTTAAAACTTTCTTGAGTCTGTGGTATTATATTTCAACATATTTGCCCTCATACTCATGAACAAAATGATATAGCTAGACGTAAACATCATCATTTCATCGAAATAAGTCTCACCTTGTTAACACATAGTCAATTACCATTAAAATTTTGTTGGGATGCTTGTGAGGCCTCTGTTATCCTCATTAACATATTTCCTGCTAAAGTTTTAAAGGATATTTCTCCATATGAAAAACTATTTGATATTTCTCCTGATTCCAAACTTTTAAAAGTTTTTGGTTGCTTGTGTTTCCTATATTTTAAACCTTTTCAATCCCAAAAAATACCAATTTAGATCTGAACAGTGTATATTTTTTGGGTATAGCTCAAGTCTTAAGTCCAACTAGGAGAATCTATATTACTTGTAATGTGATTTTTTATGAACTTTAATTTCCTTATAATTCTTTGTTTTCTTCTTCGGTGCATAAATCCTCTAGTTCTAAATCTTGGTCTTCTATTTTTCCTTTACCTATTCCACATTCTATGAATCCTTCTACTAGCTTCAATCCTAGTAGTTCATCTTCCTAGTCTCTTTCATATTTACTTTCTGAGTCTCCAATTTCTGTTGATAATGAATCAATACCTTCTCTTCTTGATACTTTGGTTCCATACAATACTCATTCAATGATAACAAGAGCTAATGATGGAATAAGTATGTGTAAGGTGTTTGTAGCTACTGCTATATATAGCAATCCTAATATTCCTATATCAGTTGAGGTGGCCCTCAAGGACCATAAATGGATAGAGGCTATGGAAAAAGAGTATCAGGTTTTATGAAAACTGGACTTTGGTCTCTTGTACCTTCTACTTCCAGACAAGATGTTATTGGCAATAAATGGATCTTCACCATTAAGAAGAACTCATATGGCTCAGTTAATCGATACAAGGCTTGTCTTTTGGCCAAAGGGTTTAAACAAGCACCCGGTATTGATTTGATGAGACTTATAGTCCGTGGTTAAGTCATCCACTGTAAGAGTCATTCTTTCTTTCACTGTTCACTTTGGGTATTCATTGAGACAAATTGACATTAATAATGCATTCCTTAATGGTCATTTGTCTGAAGAAGTTTACACTAATCAACTAGTAGGGTTTGTGTCTTCTGATCAACCTACTGCTGTTTGTAAACTACATAAAGCCTTGTATGGTATGCGTTAAGCTCCTAGGGAATGGTTTGATTAGTTAAAATCTATTTTGGTGTCTTGGAGATTTTGTGATTTAAAGGCAGACAACTCTTTGTTCATACATCATCAAGGGCAACATGTGTTGTATGTACTAGTGTATGTGGATGACATAATAATTACAGGCTCCTCTACTGATGTGATTCAATCTTTTATCCATAGATTGAATGCTCATTTTGCCTTGAAAGATATTGGAAAACTTAATATGTTTTTAGGAATGGAAGCACGTAGGTCAGAGAAAGGTATCTAACACAAACCGCCTACATTCATCAGTTGCTGCAAAAAAGGGGATGGTCAAGCCAAACCTATTGATACCCTTTTTCTCTTAGTAAGCGATTGTATAATAATGGCAGTCCTTCTTTTGATGATAAAACTTTGTATCAAAGTCTTTTGGGAGGTCTCTAATACCTTATCAATATTGGGCCTGACATTGCCTTCATTGTGAATAAGTTAAGTCAATTTCAGGAATATCCTATTGTCACACATTGGCAAGCCCTTAAAAGGGTCTTATGATATCTGAAAGGTACTGCTCATATGGGATTATGGTTTCGCCCTGGTATTTCTCTGCTAGTCACTGGCTACTCTAATGTTGATTGGGTTGTCGGTCCCGATGATTGCAAATCAATTGTAAGGTTTGCTATATTTTTAGGTCAGAATCTAGTTGTTTGGAAATCCGAAAAGCAATAAGTTTAGCACGTTCCAGCACTATATCCGAATTTCGGACTTTGGCATAAGTTTCGGTAGAAATTACTTGGCTTCAATCTCTTTTGGCAGAACTAAGGATTAATTTAGTTGCACCACCTACAGTATAGTGTAATAATATGAGTGCAACAGCTTTGGAAAAGAATTCAATCTACTATTCTCACACTAAACACATAGAGCTAGATGTGCATTATGTACGAGATAAGGTTTTATCTGGGCAGTTGAACGTTCATCATGTTCCCTCAGTAGATCAGATTGATGATGTATTTACTAAGACTTTCTCTACTCATCGGTTTACCTTCTTAAGAGAAAAACTCAATGTGGTTTCACTCCCTCTGTGTTTGGGGGTGGATATTAGAATCAATCACTAATGTAAACTGTGATTTGTGTCATTCGAGGTATATCGATCTAGTAGTATGTAATTGGTTGTTTTACTATATGAATTGTAACACGTATAATGTATTGTATAAGATTGAAGGGCTAAGATCATAGGATCGTGTTAGGTGATCAGATGATTGTTCAATCTAATATTGGGACACGCATTTGTACTTTCCATAAAATGTGAAATAAATCACTCTCGGTTCTTCAACAATTATGTTGAGAACTGAGAGCCTCTTCAGTTGCTACCCTTTCTAGGATTTCATATCCTCTTCATCTCAAGTAATTACACCTCTAGTTAAAAATATAAGTCTTTCTACCAAACTTTTTGGTCAAAATTATAAGTTCTTTTCGAAATTTGAAAGTGTATTTATTATTTTTTACCAATTATATATTTATACAATTTAAATATTTATAATTCTTCAAATCTTCAATTTATTTAATGTCAAAAGGGCATATATGTAAATTACGCTTGTAATTAAGACTGTCTTAATTTTTGTGCTCTTACCTTACACGACTTATATTTGTGACCAGAATGAGTAATCAATTGAGTCCAAATAGATTTATTGTTATATGAATTACTAGTATCGATGTATAGTTCAAATTTTACTTGATTTGGGGAATATACATGCAGTAGTAGTATTAGTTAGTCTCTCTACTTGAATGCTGATCAATGATGATGATGAGTTATTTTGATTTGAAATAAATTTGATTTCATGAGGGAGGGGGATCATTGAATGTTCACGCGGTTTTGAGAGGCAGAAGAGCTTTGGCACATCTGACTTTGCTAGCCCATGAGTAAATGCATGCATTGCTGTCCTTTTTGACTCTCCCTCGCTCTCTCTCTCTCTCCAGCATATATACATACTTATGCACACCCCACTTTTATTTCTCGCATATCACTACTCATGCACCCTCTCTCCTCTCTCTCCAGTGCTCTTTTGTTTTGGATGCAAAGCTATAGCTAGCTTTTGGGGAGCCCTGGCCTTCCGAAGAAAATTAAATTTAAAGAGGGACACCAAGAAATAAAAGAAGCTACAACAACACTTGATGATAGATATATCATCAAGTGTTCTTCATCATCGATCAATTATATATATTGAGGATACGTAGTAGTACTGGAGAGAGATCGAGCTAGGGAGAGATAAATTAATTAAGTGGGAGGTGGCGATGGGTCGACCGCCTTGTTGCGACAAAATCGGGGTGAAGAAAGGGCCTTGGACTCCTGAAGAAGACATCATGTTGGTCTCTTACATTCAAGAAAACGGTGCAGGAAATTGGAGGGCTGTTCCCACTAATACTGGTAATTATTAACTAGCTATAGTACTAATAAATAATCAATAATCAAGTTCAATTACCTTGTTTAATTTATTTTTTGATAACAATGAATCTATAAAGATTTTTGTACACTTTGATTTTATTTTTTTTTTTTTTTTGATTGATTGATCAAAGATTCATCATAATGTTATTATTTCTTAATTTTAGGGTTGCTTAGGTGCAGCAAGAGTTGCAGACTGAGATGGACTAATTATCTGAGACCAGGAATCAAACGTGGTAACTTTTCTGATCATGAAGAGAAGATGATTATCCACCTACAAGCACTTCTAGGCAACAGGTCTAATTAATTAAATCTTTCCCTCTCCTCCCTCCAATTTTTATATTATTAAATTTTTCATAAATCTATCTTAGATTTTTTGAATCTAAAATGTTATAAATGAAAAAGGGTATTATACAATATAATTATATATAAAATTTTCTAATATTTTATTTTAATATGTATATATCTTGCTAATAGAAAAAAAAAATGTGTTGATGCATGTTTGGATGCAGGTGGGCAGCAATAGCCTCATACCTCCCACAAAGAACAGACAATGACATAAAGAACCACTGGAATACCCACTTGAAAAAGAAGTTAAAGAAGCAGCTCCAAACAGACCCCAATTTGAAAGACGATTCATTCATCGCCTCAGATAAAGGCCAGTGGGAGAGAACTCTCCAGACTGATATTCACATGGCCCGGAAAGCACTTTGTGAAGCCTTGTCACTTGACAAACCAACAACAACAACAACAACAGACACCACTACTATAACAACAACGACAACCACCACTACTTCATCAGATCATGATCATCATCAACAAGAACTGTTGTTAATGAAGCCCTCCAATGTTGATCATCAAAATGGATGCTACTCCTACACGGCAAAACCAAGTGTTATTCCACAACAAAAACAGCCCTCATCTTATGCATCTAGCACGGAGAACATATCTAGGTTGCTTGAAGGGTGGATGATGAGTAGTACCAAAAACCCTGAAATTAGCAGTAATCAGACCAACTCCGAGACCACTCGGTGTTCGTTCAATAATAAGACCGCCGAGTCCTCGTCGAGCGAAGGAAGCTCAAGTGCACCCTTTGAGCAATCATTTGAGTCTCTATTAATTGGCTTTGATTCATCAACAACAGCTACTACTACAACGAGGACGACAAATACTGCTACTACTACTATGACTACTAGTTCATCAGTAGTGCAGCTATTTCAAGATGAATGTAAGCCTGATTTTGAGATCACCATGCCAAGTGTTGCTGCGGCGCCGTTGATGCTACTTGAAAAGTGGTTGTTCGATGAGGGAGCTGTTCAAGATCACGAGGACTCGCTAGAGATTTCACTTGAAGGCACGCCGGAGTTGTTCTAATGGAAGTGATCATTTGCTAACAACAACAACCAAAAAAAAAAAAAAAAAGTGATGACATGCACAGCACAGTTTGTAACAAATGTATTGAAGTTCACTGATATGCGATACATAGCTATTCTAGTCACTGAAACGTATCTCGAGGCATATCAAGTGGTCAGCAATGCACTGTTACAAGTTGTGTTCTACAGATAATTTGTTGTTATCAAAGCATTTTCCTAGCTTTCATTAAATTTTTGGGTCTCCTGGGCACGTTGGGTGGTTTAATCCTTTGGTTTTGGTCAAGGACTTCTCAAATCAATCAAGGATGCATGAGAAGTACTCGTGAAGTGTAAATTAAAGCGTCTTCTACGTAAATAGTACGTGCGTGTTGATGACAAGTATTAGTAGATCCATTAAAAAGGGAATAAGTGGTTCCACTTGACTTAGCTAGTATAGGGAGAAATGCGTGGGACTAAACCGCATACATGTGTAATATGTGGAAACTTTTGTGGTATCAGTTTCTATTAATTAAGGATCAGGTAGTGGAATTAATGTTTACTTTTCTTGTTATTTTTATTTTAGCAAGTGTTAAATTATATACTTTGACTATTTCACAAGCAACCTGCCCATATGCAGCATATTCGTGTACTGATATTGTCCACTAAACTTAACCCAAGCTAGCTGTTGCTACGAATGTGATCGAATTTATTGATCAAATACACCGTGTTTTGTTATGCGTGCAAAAAGCCATCAATTAACGGCTTCATAAGAAGATCATCAGAGGTGAGCTTTCAACGCGCGACGACACTTGTACAAATACGCACATAAAACGAAAAGAGTAGAAGAATTAAAAAATTAAAATATAAGACGACAAGAGTTTGACTTTTATTTCATTACAAAGTTATGACTCTTGTCTGTATGTGTTGAAAGTCAACGTCATCCGTTCGCTTGTGCACCAGTCCAAAAACATAGTAGTCTTTCCAATGTACCTAAGAACAAACTTTTATTTTTATGGATAAGAAGAATCAAAGAACAACTTGTTTAACATAAGAAAATAACAACCCTGACATATATACATTCATGTGTGCTCTCATCTTAGACAATTGTTTTTGTTTGTTATGTTAAGTTTTTGGATCTATATATATTAGAAAGAACTCGGTCAATTAAGATGTACAATTAATATGTGATTTTAATTGTATTAGTTATGTATAAGAGCTACAAGATATGGACTTGTTAATTTTTAATTGTTTGTGAAGGACTTCAATTACTCGAAGGCTTAATTAAATTAATAATTAATTAAGGGCCCTAGCTATATACTACGTAATATGTGTGATAAATAATTCATTCTTTATATATCAACATTGCTATATATGTGAAAAAGAACTGCAGCCAACCCCCCCCCCCTCCCCAGGCAAAAGAAATTGCACAAATAGACGTTTAATACCAATCAGGCAAAATACTTGTTCAGTTCAGATTCATGCATGAACTAATTTGGTTAGCATATAGATCTACCAAAACTCTTAAAAAAATATATAGAGGGCCTATGAATTAAGGCAGCATGAATATTTAATACCATCTGCAAATGGCAATGTTGTAAAAACTTTGATCTCCCATTTAATTAACAATGCTTGGCGTATAGGCATTTGAAAATGCAAGAAGTTCATCAAAAAAAGTAATGCAAAAAAAAAAAAAAAAAAAAAAAAAAAAAAAACATAGTTCCCATCACATGGATAATTACCATATATATACATAAACATAAGTATTCATTGAACTATTCATGAACCTACTCTCATATCATTAAGCTTTGTTATTGCCACAAAGAAGAGGACAAACTATGTATCCAACTATGAAAAACTATGAGCATAATTAATTTATGCATGGTGATTCTTCTCCTCATATATTTAATTCAAGAAATTTAAAAAAACAGGTTTCTCATCGTATCCGACTTTTTTTTAGGATGTATCCAACTTAATTATCAGAATTTAGTGCACATGTTTGATATATTATGATGGGATGCATGGGCCTTGGACGTAATGCAGATGCAAAGCATGAGAGCCCATATATGTATCTTATTCATTTAAAAGAAAAATTAAGAAATCCAGCTTATACAAATATATATATAATATAGATAGCGCGCGCACCATGCATCTTCATCAATTAAATTTTGCTTGGCTTAGTCAATACGTGTTTTTGAATAATTTTTGTTCAAAGTCTAGCTACCATATTCTAATTGGACAAAATCATGTGCGCACTTCAGACTGTACCTCACTACTACACGTCTCATCTCATGTCGTGTATTAAGTGAAGCATGTGAGATCACACAAATGGTGGGGACTGCTTCATTTGGAAGATTAAATGATGAATATGTATGGAATTCTCCATGCTATCTGTACTTGCCAGCATGAACACCAAATCAACATTGTTGACTAGTATATAACTTGAGATGCTGGACTCCCTTGACCCGGGCTTATATTTTGATCATCTCTGGGTAGGCTTTTTTAACAACATATTGCCTCTTTTTTTTGGTAAATCTTTTGTATAAAATTTAAGTACAGGGTCTTGTATAGGGGAACGCTAAAAAGGGACATGGTCCATTTCGAATACTTTTTTCGACATCAATGAAATTTCTTTTATCCAAAAAAATAAAACAAAATAAAATAAAATAACCACATTGATAACACAGGTGCTTAAGTAATTAATTATTTTTTGTGTTGAAAAATATAATGAATTTATTGTAAGATCGATATTGTCACTTTTATAATTGATTCTTTATAGCAAATTAAGGGCATCTGATGAAGAGTAAGACGGAGACGCGCAAGGGGATTTACAGACACAATAACTGGTGCGATGATGCAATCATATAATCATATTGGTTGCTTAATTAATTTATGAGCGATGATATATTTTATTATTTTAGGTGTTGTTAGAGTTATAGTAGTATGCAAGGGGATTTACTAACCATTAAAGATCATCGCCTGATTTGTTTCCATGATCTTCTTCTTATTTGTTTCCATGTGATTGTCAAGAATATAGACATTAATTTTGTAATTTAAATCTTTCCCTCCCATATATGATTATAAAAAGGAGGTGTATGTATTCAAAAACACATAGAAAGAAAATACAATCTTTCCTTCTCTTTTATTTTCTTCTTTCGCAGCTAGTCTGCAATCATATGTCACTACAGCCGGCTCTACACCATAATCAGTATGTAGTTTGAGTTTATCGTAGTCAATCTGCATTTTGTTATATGGTATCAGAGAGCACTGCTGCAAACTATGTTTTATCATTTAATCTTATTCATTCTAGATTTTTTTAGATGGAGCATACACCCGCTACTCAAAATCAGAATGTTGTTTCAACGAAACCAGAGGATTTACCTTCTAATCTATTTTATCTTCATTCCAATGAGAATCCCTATTTGGTTTTGGTGTCTTATGTGTTAACAAGAGCAAATTATTATTCTTGTTATAGAGCCATGAAAATGGCTTTGCACTCAAAGAACAAACTCAAATTTATTGATGGTTCCATCACACATTCCAATCTTGATGATTCCAAGTTTTCAACATGGGAGCGTTGCAATACGATGGTTTTGTCTTGGTTACTTCGTGTTGTAAGTCCTTCCATTGCTAAGAGTCTCATTTGGATGGACATAGCTCGTGAGGTTTGGATCGACCTAAATGAGCATTTTGCTTAAGGCAATTCGTTTCGAATAATAGAGCTTCAAGAGGAAATTTATCAATTTCACCAAGGAGTAAAAAGTGTGACAGATTATTTCACCCACTTAAAGAATTTATGGGATAACTAGTCAATCTTAGACCAATTCCTTCTTGTTCGTGCAATCTGAAGTGCAAGTGCAGTGCATTGTCAATTGTGCGAGCCTATCAACAATCAGATTATGTGATTATATTCTTCAAAAGGCTAAATGAAAATTTTTCAACTATCAAATCACATTTGTCATCCAGTATGAAAAACAACCTCCAGCCAATGCCCTGACCATTAATTAGTTAGCAGTTGACTGCCACTGAACCATCAACCTTCACCAGTAAAATGAATAATGGTGGGCATCCACAATGTTCCCATTATGGTTGTATTAGGCATAATATGGAAAAATTGTTACAAAATGTGGCAGCCCTCGCCGCCCCGGCGTGACGTATCGCCATGTACTCCTTTCCAGCTGACCCTACTACACTGTACGGCACCTGCCCGTATTTTTCCTATCTCGAAATTCGTATCCACCTGTGTGTACAACGTATATATGACATATGTAGCGGAAGTTATACTTAATTGCAAGAAATATTAATAATCAATGAAACAAATCCTATTGTGGAAAAACCCTGAAAAGTAATTTGTATAGAGGTAGATGACTAAGTACAATGAAATGATACTACCCAATTCCCAAAAGAATCAAAATATCAAAACAAAAAACATGTACAAGTAGTCTGCGATGGTAGGCAATCAAAGGTAGTCGCTTAAGATCCCTTTGCCTTTACTTGTACTGGGATCTGCACTCTATTATCACAAAAGAAAATGGATGACGAGTCTAGTTAGTAAAATCCTAAGGAACTCCTCTGAACATTTAAATAAACAAGTGGAAGTCAATAAATACTGTTAAATAAACATGCGGAATGTAAACAAAAAGACATCGCATACATAAATAACAATAAAATGCAAATGTATGTGCTTGTTCCAGTGAGACTAAACTATACTTCGAAATACCCTTCCATGATCTCATTAGTGGGCGCACCTAACTAGCTATCACCTGGTACCTCTCGGTGGCCGAGATAGACCTACGACGCACCGACACATGTACCGGTTCATTAGCTCGGGTCGTTATCCACCAACAACTCTTGATACACATGCTATGGTCTAAAATGCATAGACACACAACGAAAAATTTGGTGGGAGTAACTCAACCAACCGTCCAAACAACAACAAGATATAGATGTAAAAAGACCACACAAAATATTGGAATTGAATGGAAATACAAAGCGATATAAATACTCAAATTTTTTCAATTGGGTTTTACAAACCTCACAACGCACTCCAATACCCCGTAATCAATCCCCGAGTCCAAGTCCACTGAGTCCTTGGTCGCCAATTGATCACCCGCATCAACTTATGTCCATTTATCAATAATTTAATTTAGCATGACAATTTATGACAAATTTCTAAATTTTTTTGGCCAAATTGCCCATTTCGTGCTTTTCGAGGCAACACTTCGCAAAAGTCGCGTTTGACATTCCCAAATATTTTATGTCCTAGAAATTCATCAATTTCTATTTATTTTATCGAAATATATTTTTTCGCAATTTTTCCAATTTTTTCAGAATTTTTTTCCTTTTTTTTTCCTTTTTTTTTTTTTTTTTTTTTAATTTTTTAGTTTGGGCCGGTCGACCCAACCGGGTCGGACCCGACCCTGGGCCAAAACCAGTCCAAGCTCGGCCCATGGGCCGAGCCTGACCGTTTTGGGCTCGGCCCTGGGGTGGGTGCACGCGCACGCACATCGAACCAATTCGTTTGTTCAATCAAAAAAAAAAATTATTTCCTCGGAGGTTTGGGTTCCCACCCCTACCCCTGTGGACTTGATGGCAGGGGAGATGCCCCTGCTGTCTCCACTTTCGACCTCGGTTCGGCCTACATGGCTGAACTTATTGGGGCATATGCCCTAGGTCAATCCATTAACTGTCTTTATGAATACTTTTATTTAATAAAATAGAGCATTTCACTCGTTGTTTATTATAATTAATTTGCATGTTTACGTTATAATAAGATCCATGGGTATTTACAGAAATATCATAAATGTCCCTAGTCGATCATTATACTGGGAACTATAATGAATTAAGACTAGTGCGGGTCTTGATTGATGATCATATGATGATTATACGTATAGGGAACGAATCAAGATCATGACTACTTGTTAGGAAACAAAGTATTGGACCGACCCGCTATGATAACATCACATGGATTAAGTCATAGTTGTTTCTCATGATAGGTATATTTTTCAGTCCTCTGACTTGAGATTACCAGAGACTTCAACATTAGGAACACGGTGATTTGACACAATCAAACGTTGTCTTTAACCGAACGATTATAAAGGTTGTGATTGGTTACTATGTGAGCAATGTGATGAAGTTGTGTAATCCAAATAGAATTTGTCCCTCTCATATAAAGAGAAATATCTAGTGGATCCCTCGATGTGTTGGACTAATAAAAGGCCTAATCTAAGTGAATTGATATTGATCAATGTCGCTTGAATATTTTCAATCTACCTAGAGATCGAGACTAGTACGATTGAACATGTTAGATGACAATTCCATGTTTTATGTTTGATCAAAAGGATATCGTGTGACAAAAGGATGTTATATACACTATTGATTAGGTTGTATCGATTTGATATTCGTACAACTTGGGTAGTCATAATGTCTTACTAGAGGCCGCTTATGACTTGTATACCAAAATGTTTTTGGTATACCGCCAACGTTGTATGAGCCTATTGGGTTGCACACTAAGAATGGTTTTGTGAGATTTTAAGATGATTCAGAAAAATGAATTTTTTATGATAAAACTCATGGAAAAAACGTCCTTGTGGTGTATTACACTTATACTTCTTTAAGTAGGGGTATATGTGTAATTTACTTAACCGTCTATATACAATGGTTGTATAAATAGACGTTTTAAGTTAGAACACAGGCATGAAAGATTAAGGGTCGAAACTCTATTTTCATTTTAGAAACGAACTAGGGTTTTATGGTACGCTCTTGATCGTTTTGGAGATAAACAAAAAGGTTTGGTATTCTCTCAAAGCTAGCAGTTCGAATCTCGGCCGCCGTTCATGTGTCGACTATTGGTAGAGAACTTTCGTTGTTAGCAGCGCCTTAAAGATTGATCAACCTTCAAAAAGTATATTGCGACCGATGTATGATTAAGTTTTCATGCTTTAAACGTTTTTAATGGAATTAGATTCGGATCCTGTTGGGGTTTATCTAAAAATTATTTTGAAATTTTCACTGCGTATGAACCCCAAAACACAACAGAACTCTCCTCTCGGCTACCATGGCCGGAACACCAAACTCACACCAAAATCAACTATGACTCACCTTCTTCCAGGCTTTTCCATCCTCTCTTCCCTCCTTCCCGGCTTCTCTGTCTCCTCCCCCTCTCCGTTTCTTCTTCCTCCTCTCGGCCTCTGTGAGTTTTGAGCTGAGTGTGTGTGTGTGTGTGTGTGCGCGCGTGAAGTGTGAGAGAGAGGTGTAGGTGAGGTGAGAGAAAAGGTGATGGCTTATATGGATAGATATTGTTGACTTTGTTACTCGACACCAAAGTGTGACACGGTGGGCACTCGCCCGTGTGTTCGCGTGTTTCGACGCCCAATTTCGCATTCGAACTACAATATACGCATACCGCCGCGTCCCTAGCCACCTAATACCTATTCCATATTAATTACTTTGCCAATTTTTATGTAATTTTTGTGTTTTTGTTTCCCTGACCTAATATTCGGTCCCGTCAACTACCCGGTACCCGCGTCGACACGCATATCGAGGCGAATATATTTCACACAACCTCGCACGTATTTTTATGCAACATACACACATGCGATGTATTTCACTAAATTTCACCATCAAATAAGTATCCAACACACAATAAACTATCATACCTAGGTCCCTGTGTGTCCTAGCCTACCGCGGCATCACGTAGGTCTGAGCTGGAGTCCATGTCCGCAAATTTAATAAAATGAGCTGTTACACAAAAAGCACAGATTTCCTTCGAGCTTCAAATCTTACAAAATAAGCAAGCCACAGCTAATCAAGTTGAATTTTTCAATTCAATAGCCACCAATAATGTAGGAAATGATCAAGTTAGGCACACCCTCACCACTGAGGAATATCAATGTTTCATTGCGTTGATTAATTCTCCTACCATGCTCACTCAAGTAAACTCACTTTCCGTTTATTCTCTTTACATGTCTGGGCTGCAAGATTGTCTTCTTTCAATTGTAGTCGATAGGATATGGATCTTGGACACTGGCACAAGTGATCACATTGTTAGTTCACTCAATTACTTATCCTCATATCAGCCAGCACATAACATGCAAGTCCAATTGCCAAACTCCAAAAGAGTACTAGTCACGAACATTAGCACTATTCATTTCACTTCAACCTTTATGCTCACCAATGTCTTATATGTTCCAGACTTTCATTTTAATCTTATGTTTAGTAGCAAACGTGATGCATGCATTTAACAATTATTGTCTCATTTTCTAATCTGGTGAATGCATTATACAGGACCTTCAATCTGAGAGAATCCTTGGCTTCACTAAGGAAGTGAATCTCTTATATTACTTAACTCAACCGGTTCATCCTACCGCATCGGTCAACACCACTCCCTAGCCGGTGACAACCTACAGTAATAATAATTGCACTCCAGCAATAGCATCAGACACTTCCGACTAAGGCATGCGTCACATTCTAGAATAAAGGTTTTAAGTTATTTTGGTTCCACTATTCAGTCAGATCATAAAGAATTACCGTGTGAGATTTTTCATTATGCGAAACAAAAGAAATTCTCATTTTCAATTAGTGAGCAAATAGTACAAAATTGTTTCGATTTGATTCATGTTGGTATTTAGGGTCCGAGCTTCCTCGTTCTTTACTTGCTTATCGATATTAACAATTGTCGAAGCACATGGGCATACTTCATGAAATCTAAAAGTGAGGCTAGATCCCTACTACAAAATTTTTGCTATGTTATTAAGATGTAATATAATTCTTAAATCAAGGCAATTAGAAGAGATCAAGGGGATGAATTCAACATGAAAAACTTTTATGCAAATCGTGGAATCATTCACCAAACGTCTTATGTTCACATACCTTAACAAAATAGGAGAATTGAAAGGAAACACCAGCATATCCTTAATATTGCTCGTGTTTTGTTATTTCAAGCAAAGTTACCTTGTCATTTCTGGGCTGATTTTGTTAGTCATGCAGTTTTATTGATCAACATTATCCATTCTCTAGTCATTGATTTCAAGACTCCGTCTTATGTTCTCACTGGAAAGACACCTAATTTTTCATCATTAAAAGTATTTAGGTGTTTATGTTTTGTCAGCACCATGCCAACCCTTCGATCAAAGTTTGACACACGAGCTAGAAGATGCATCTCTTTTGAATAAGGTACGGAGATTAAAGGATATAAGTTGTATGATCTTCAAAATCATGAAGTATTTTTCTCAAGAAATGTTGTCTTTAATGAGAAAATATTTCCTTTTAACAATGTTCGTACATCAAATCGATTTTGCTCGAGTTATTTGATGACACATTTGATGATTATGACAGTAAGCAAGTGACTACACCAAGTGACTTGTCCTTTGCAGCAGACAATGTGCAACCAGTCAGTTAGCATAGCCAAGATTCATTAGCTTTAGCCACCAATGACTCTTCACTGGACCCAGAGCAACTTGTTGCCTCCATCAATCGTGCACAGCCAAGATGCTCTACTTAGCCAAAGCAAGTTCCAGCATATCTCAATAACTATAGCCATTCACTTCCTAATCACACTAATGCTTCCTTAGTGTAAAGGTCTTAGGTGCACATCTCCTTACTCTTCATACTTTCTTTGTTTCACTTGACACTATCCAAGAACCATTATCTTATCATGAGGCTATGCAACATGGATTTTGGCATGATGCTATGAAAGCAAAAATTGCAGTTTTGTAAGATAATTCCACTTGGAGCATCATTGAGCTCCCTCCGAATAACCATGCCATTGGTTGTAAATGGGTGTACAAAGTGAAGCACAAAGCTAATGGCTCTATCGAGACACATAAAGCATGGCTGGTGGCAAAAGGTTTCACTCAGCAATATGTCATTGACTATCTTGAAACCTTTTCGCCAATCGCAAAGTTGACTACCATCAGAACCTTGTTAGCAATTTTTGCAGCCAAGCATTGGTCCTTAGAACAACTAGACATCAACAATGCTTTCATCCATGGTGACTTAGGAGAGGAAGTATACATGAAGTTGTCTTAAGGGTTCCATATAAATCAATCGAACCGTGTTTGCAGACATCATAAATCATTATATGGCTTAAAGCAAGCAAGTAGATAGTGGAACGCCAAGTTGAATGAAGCCTTGCTGCAGCAAAGTTATAAACAAACACCCTCTGATCCATCCTTGTTTTTCACAATGTTAATGACAAATTCATTTCACTACTCATATATGTTGATAATGTTATTCTTGCTAGAAATAATATGGCTGGGATACAACGCATTAAGACATTTCTCCACGGTGTTTTCTACATCAAAGATATTGGACCTCTCAAATATTTTTTTGGTCTTGAGATCAATCGAACTATGAGTTATGTGCCTAACACAGCGCCAGAACAAGTGGATGTTCTGTGTCTAGCACTGTGGCACCAGCTTCGACACTAGACATGAAAAATCCATTGATTTGGGCATTGAAGCGTCGGTTCAGCGCTGCAGCAGCCAAAACGAATTGGTGCAACTTTTGGTGCTATTTGGTCTATTTTTTATCTGTTTTTTGGTAGCTATTCGCACAAAAACTCACCTCTTTGTGGATAGAAACCAAATCTCTTGAATTTTTATAAATCAAAGTGATCTAGTAGGTACAAAACACATTGAAATATATTGAGAAACATTAAAACACAAAAGGTTTTTTGAATGAAAGTG
This sequence comes from Stephania yunnanensis, assembly GCA_039657365.1. Lineage (NCBI taxonomy): Eukaryota > Viridiplantae > Streptophyta > Magnoliopsida > Ranunculales > Menispermaceae > Stephania > Stephania yunnanensis. The sequence continues at coordinate 41,945,078 of CM077589.1, read as the reverse complement.
TGTTCTTGAGTCAAAGAATCATTCTCTCAAAAGTTCTTCAAATAGTGTTCTTGGTTAGAGTTGTGTTACACACACATCATCCAACAACCATTAGAGACTTAACTGTGTCCTGAAGGCAAGTTTCGATTTTTCCATTATGTATACACGATTTCAACCGCTAGGGAGAAATCTTGCCTAAAAGAAAGCGATTACAAGCCTCAAGTCTTTGTTTGGCTCTCCCATTCTCATCTTGGATTTCTCTGTCTGAAGTTTTTATTCCAACACTTTTTAGATAAGATTTTACTCTTCATCAATGGCTTCTAAGACTTTAGACAGAATTGCGCAAACGAAAGGGAATGATGACTCTTTATTGTCCTTCTAGTTCAATTCTAATGGCGTGTTCGTTCCTCACTCCATAAAAATCATAAACCATGATTTGACTTGTCTCGAAAGGTTCTATGGCGACAACTTAACCCTATGGTAAGAGAAAGTGAAGTTCTTTCTCACATCTCTCAAGTTGGCGTACATCCTCGATGATGTGCTTGAGACCCTCCCTGAACCAACTCTGGAATACTTAAACGAAGTGGTGGATCGATGTGTCGCAAGGAAGGTGGATGACTATCTTTGTCAGTACTACATCCTTAGTGCACTCTCCAACAATGCCTATACGACACATCGAACCATTGAGTCGGCGAATGAGTTGTGGACTGCCCTAGACACCAAATACTGAATTGAGTAGTATAAGCAATCGTAAGTTTTTAATTTCAAATTATTTAGATTTTAAGATGACCAATGACAAGTCTCTACTTACTCAAGTTCATGACTTGCAAAAAATTGTTGGTGATCTTAAAACGACTGGAATCTTTCTTGAAAAAGAATTTCAAGTGGGTGTAAATATTTCCCAATTGCCTACAAATTGGGATAATTACAAGAAGAAACTCATTCATGAGGAGAAGAGTTATATTCTTGAATCCCTCTAACGCCATCTTTGAATTGAGAAAGACTCTCGAAAGAGAGAAGGGTTGGAGATGAATTGACTTTTGAATCCGATTCAAGGGAAAATTTAGTGGAATCTCACCATTCTAAGAAATTTAAGGCCAAGAATGATTCAAAAGTCAAGGGGTTTGCCAATGAAAACACTTCGAACAAGAAATAGGAGTGTTACTATTGTGATAAATTAGGACACTATGCATAAGAGTGTCATTCTAAGAAAAAATTATTGAAGAATAAGGAAATGGTCAAGGAAAGTCACAATGTGGAGCACATAGACATGGAACTCATAGCAAGGGTTTGCCAAGCCAATTCGGTTGCAAATGAAGTGGGGTGGTGGCTAATTACCGGCGCGACCATATACATTTGCAAGGACCGTAGTCTTTTAAAGACTTACAAAGATTTTCCACTAGTAAAGAAGTGTGCATGCTGAACAACAATCGCACCAAGGTGGTTGGCAAAGGACGATGGATATCAAGCTTACTTCGGGAAAAGTTTTACATTTAGGGTGTGTTTGATAGCAAAGAGAATTTTCAATGAGAAAAAAGTATTTACTTTGGCAAATTTTCTGTAGAAAATTGTTTTAAAAGAATTTTCTCATTGCTGTTTGATTGCACGTGAGAATTTTTTTTTTCAATTTTCTGCTGTTTGATAACTAATGTATTTTTTTTTTTCATTTTTTGTAGTACCACGAATTGACCATTATATTCGACCTAGTTTCGATAATCAAAATAATAATCCCATTCAAATCTGACCATACACCACAACAAACACATACCAACCACTATATCTACCAATAAAAAATACAAATTTGAACGAAAACCAAACTAAATCTTTCCTTACAAACTCGACTTAAGTGAAGATGAAGAAGCATTTGTGACGAACTTCGACAACACAAACACCTCCAACAATACATCATAAATGACTAAAAAATAAAGTATGGGCTTAAAATGTGTTATTTAATCATTTTCCTTATACTAATACTATACAAAAAAAAAAAAAAAATTCGAACATCATCGGACGGATACAAGGATGCGCATGCGTATCTCGAAGTTGAAATGGTAGAGCGTCTTCTCGAGCCACGCATGCCCCTTCACATTTGGTTCTCTCTCTCTCTCTCTCTAATGGCGAACGACGAAGAAGAAGACGAAGTAGAGCTGGAGCAACAACTGGAGCTCCAATTGGAAGAACAGAGAGACTCACTGAACGCTCTGAACGAAGCCCTAGCTTCCGATCCGTCAAACTCCGAACTTCTCTCCGTAATCATCCAACTTTTTTCTCAATTAGGGTTTACTTTTTATTGCTGATTCTAACTTGATTGATTTGCTTTCCAATGTGGAAGTTCCAAGAGGAGCTTATTGTGGCGATTAGGGATTCAGAGGATGGGCTTCTTCACTTGAAACGGTCTCGGCTATTGCGCGAAACGGATTCGATTTTGTCGTTGGCAGCGGCGGCGAGTGGTTGTGGATTCAATGGTAATGATGTCAAGGTGGAGGCTTTGGATCCACAGCTGGAAGCTGAGAATTATGGTGTTGGAAGTAAGTGTAGATGGGACTGGTTCCGCTACAATCGCTACGATCCACATTTCTCAGAGAATGGAGGCGGGGCCGCGTACGGAGGAGCGGATCGAAGAGGCTTCCCGAGAGGCCAAGCCGAAGACGAAGACGAGGAGGAGGCGGAGGAAGTGGTGGCGGAGATGAAGAAGCCTTGTTTCGGTGTTTGTGGTGATGAGCATAGGAACTTGGAGTCCGAGTTTGGGTATTGCGTGATAAAAAATCTCCAATTTCCATGTTGAAATAAGAGAAAATAAATGAGGAAAATTAGGGGGTGGATTTTTTTTCTCTGTGCAGTTACAAATGTATCAAACACCCAAAAAAACGGTTACACTAAAAAATAAAACAAATTTCCATGATTTTTTTCTTTTTCCTTGCTATCAAACACACCCTTAATTAATATATATTACATACCCGAAATGTGTAAGAATCTTGTATCCGGTGACCTCCTTAATAAGAGAGGTTTCCATTTATTCTATGAGTCGGAGAGGTTTATCGTTTCTAAGGGAGGTGTTTCTATTGGCAAGAGTTACTCATGAAATGGTATGATTAAGTTGAATGCAATAGCATTGAACTATTCTTCTCATATTGTTAACTCATATTCTTCTATTGTTGATTCATGTTCATTATGGCATGGTAGATTAGGTCATGTTAATTTTCGTTGCATTAGAAATATGCATAACTTAGGCTTGATTACTGATTTTAAAATTGATTATGATATTAAGTGTGAAAATTGTGCACGAACAAAGACCACAAGACAATAACACAAATCGGTTCAAAGATCTTCTTAAATTCTTAATTTGTTACATAGTGATATATGTGATTTAAAAAGTCATGTTACATTAGGAGGAAACAAATATTTTCTCACGTCAAAATATTCATATGTTTATCTTTTGAAAAGCAAAGATGAGTTTTATGAAAATTTTCTTATTTTCAAATCGAATGTTGAAAATCAACATAATAATAAAATTAAGGCCCTAAAATCATATAGAGGTGGTGAGTATTATTCTAAGGAGTTCACAGAATTTTGTAAGACTAATGGAATCATACATCAAGTCACGGCACCTTATACACCACAATAAAATGGTATGGCCGAAAGGAAGAATAAGACTTTAATAGAGTAGGTTAATTTCTTGCTACTAAGTTATAACTTGCCTTTGAACTTATGGGGGACGTCATTCTTTCGAATTGCTTTATATTGAATAGGGTTTTACTAAAGAATACCAATGTCACCCCATATGAGTTATGGTTCAAGTGACAACCCAATTTGAAGAAACTTAAAGTTTGGGGCTTATGCAAGGAAACCGGATCCAAAATGTGGCGGCCACAAATTTCAGGCCGCCTTGCTACCCGCCACATCGCATCCACGTCACCAAGCCTTGCCACGTCATTGCTCGTTTATTCTTGACATTCCGCGACCTACCTGGTTACTCACACTTTTCCATTTAATCCTAACTTAGCTAATTAGTTTCCATATAATTATTAGTGATTTCATTAGCTAGTTAATCAATTTATTAAGTTATAATGAGATTTTACAGTGGAAGTTTTAATTTAAGTAAGTTATACAGTATGCAACAATCCTAAGTAGTGGAAAACCTAGTAAAAGATATCATGTATATATCAGGTGAGTTAAGTATAACAAAAGTTTCATATACATGTAGTCAGTGTTCTATGGTCCCCAGACCCAACAAAAGTCACACACGAGCTGGTTCCACAATCTCAGAGGTAGTCGCCCAAACCTCCTTGCCCTTGCCCTTTCTTGTTGAAGGATCTGCACTCAGTCACCCAACAAATATAGTGGCGAGTCCAATGATTAAAATCCCAAGAGAATTCCACACAATATTCATTAAAAATTGATAAACTACGAGACATGCAAATATAACACTTGGCAATAGTATGTCATATTCTCATGAATGTAAGTAGCAAACGACAAGCAGTAGCATGAAATAAATAAACAACATATACCAATTAAACCAGTTCAAAAATAAAGCATTAATCAGTAAACATTTGTATAATCATGAGAAAACCCTAACCTACACCAGCCAGCAATCGATAAATCGAATAAGAAACACATATATACTTACAGGCTTACAGTGACTAAACCCCAACTGCAGTAAATGGCATGGTCCCTTCCCAATGCTGTTACACATTAAGACCACCCTAATCCCTCCTGACAATCGTAGATATATTCAACTGCCATCGACATGAGAAAGTAACTCGTGAATGCGATTTAAGTACAACCAATATATACGCGCACCGAAATAAGAGTGAACAACGGTCACACATGAAAAGCGAAATTGATAAACCAAATCATGAATTATGTAAGGCATCCCAATTGGTTTATGCACCTCAACACGCACTCTGACTCCCTCGAACACCCGAATCTGGCCCGACAAGCTCCCCGATATCCAAGCACTGGTCCTCTAAGTCCCTGAAGTCAGTTAAGTGTGTTTATTGTGTATTCAAATTTGTTGAATATGTTTCAAATCGATCTTCCCAAATTAGCCCTAAAGACTAAATTAAGTCTCAATTTCAGTCTTATGTTACAACGCATTTTTAGGCATGAAATGATTCAAATCTCAAAATCTTCCATTGATACAAAGATCGTCCATCTTTATCTTAACTTTTCCAAAAAGGTTTGTTTTACAAAATTCCAATTTAAAATGAAAGAGATATCTTATTCTACTAAACATAGCTCTAATTGGAACAAAATCCGACCAACGGACTTAAAAAATCTATTCCTCCTAATCTATATTTCTAAAAAAATGGGTTTTTGGTCATAAGGCAGCAAACATACCAAATACAACATACTAAAAGATCAGCTCATTTGGATAACTAGTTAGGGAGTTATGTCTTTAACAAGTTTAGTTTCAAAACTTTTCTTTTAAATTCTAACACCTATTTGTAGAGCACTTTTGAATATGAAAACAATTGAATTACAACACCTCCAGCTAAGCAAAGTTAATACCCTTTGAGTAAGCTCTCAAATGCCACCAGTTTGGATCAACTTGGATCTAAAATGGGCAAGTTATTACTAAATTACATAGACTAATTCCTAATATAACATGCATAATTCTAGTTTTGATCTTGCAACTTCAAAAATTCATATCTTTATGATTTCAAATCAAAATTAAGAACTTCAATATAGATGGATTATCAGCTTCAAATGAGGAATACCAATTGCAAATATTTAATCATATACCATTTGGAATTAGCCAAAAACCAGAAATAATTTCAATCTGACATAAATAGATGTGTACCTAGTTGATGTACCACCTAGCTTGAGAAATTCTCACCAATCTTCCATGGACTCCTTCTCTCCATCAATATTCTTCTTCTCCAGCAAGTTTTCTTGATTCATAAGTTGAAAATGAAAATGTTTTCCTTGCATGTGTTGATCATATATATTAAGGTAATATTTATTCCTAGCTATTGATCTCCATGTATTTACGTATCTCGAAACTCATCTAATGATCCACACCTTGACATGTATCCCACCAACTCCTACTAACTCAATAAAAGCGACACTAATTTGCTACTTACATGGTTCCTAGATGTGTCAACACGTATCTCTAGAACAATCTCATGGTTTCTAATTTGAATAATCAAACTATAGGCATTAATTTATTTGATTCAATTACATTAGCTTAGGCTCATTATAATATATATATGGTTTTTGTTTTTATTCACCAAATTGAAAAATTTTATGATCCTATTAACCATCGACTACCCGACACTCGATGTCCCGCATCTCGGCACGCAATTCGAAGTACGTCATAGCCTATTGTTTTAATTGAATTTTACTTGGCATATGGTCATATTACCCATTTTAATTGATCAACTAGTCATCATGACATGGATTAGTCGATTTTCCTAATGTACCCATAGTTCACCTATCCGACACTCGTGTTCATATGCTTTTGAGGCAAACACCCGTCACACAAACTCGCCTGATAACAACATACACACATGCGGTGCAATATAATAATAATAATTTTTTAAACATCACATATACTCAACCCCTAACCATAAATAACATACTTTCTCGATTCTTGTATCTGAATTAACCGAGTTGTCCTCGTGATGCCTGATTTATGACCATTAATCTCTAAGATTAACGGTAATCTAAGTTTAATTAATTTGGGTCGTTACACAAAAAGGCCTAAGCATAGTGTGACATATAGATTCTTGAATTTGGAAACTAATGATATAACTGAATCTATAGATATACAATTCTTTGAATATTTAAATAAAATACATGACATATTCTTGCATCCGAGTTTTGAGAATCTAGAGGAGTTGCCTCAAAATTCTTCTAATGAATAAAGACATGGGAATCAAGAAATTCGCCTTCAGATTCTTCTAATGAACAAGAGAATCCTCCTACTAACAATGGTGAGAACGTTCAAGTAAAGAGAAGTAAAAGGCAATAGATTGATAAATTTTTTTGGCCGAATTTTATAACCTACTTGGTTTAGGGAAATAGATGTGAAATTAAGGAACAAACAAATTTCGTTCTCAATGTTGATGATGATCATATTTCGTTTCAATAAGCAGTTTCACTAAAGAATACTTCATTTTGGAAAGAAGCGATCAATGATGAGATTTGTTCAATTTTGTTGAATCAAACTTGGGTACATTCTGATCTTCCATCGAGATCAAAAGTAATTGGATGCAAGTGAGTATTCAAAAGAAAATTAAATGTCGATGGAACAATAAACAAGTTCAAAGCTCGTCTAGTAGCTAAGGGCTATAGATAAAAGCATGGCATTGATTATTTTGATACATGTGCACCGGTTGCAAGGGTAGCATCTATTCGAGTGTTGATATCTCTTACTTCTATTCATCATTTAGTTATCCATCAAATGGATGTAAAAACAGCTTTTCTAAATGGTGATCTAGATGAAGAAATATATACGGAACAATCGGAAGGTTTTGTTATGCCATACCAAGAAAAGAAAGTTTGCAAATTGATAAAATCTTTTTATGGCTTGAAGCAAGCTTTATGCAATGGCTTGAGAAGTTTGACACGGTTGTGCAATCATTTGGATTCAAAGTCAATGATGATAATAAATGTATTTATAGCAAGCTTGAAAATGATGTTGGTGTCATCATATGTTTATATGTGGATGACATGTTAATATTTAGGACTTCACTAGCCTTAGTTGAAGAAACTAAGTAATTCTTGTCTACTAGCTTTGACATGAAAGATTTAGGAGAAACTGAAATAATTTGGGGAATTAAAATCTTACGACAAGATAATGGTCTTACATTATCTCAATCTCATTATATTGAAAAGATTTTGAAGAAACTTGGTCATTTTGATCAAAAGTCAGTTTGTATTCCTATTAAACATCATTTAAAACTAGTAAAGAACACAATAGGTCTTTATCATAGCTAGAGTATTCTAGTGTGATCGAAAGTCTCATGTATGCTACGCATTGCACAAGACCGGATATAGCTTGTGCGGTTTGTATGCTATGTTGGTTCACTAGTAATCCAAGAAAATAACATTGGGATGTGATTACCATGATCCTTAGATACCTGAAGGGGGCTTTGAACTATGATCTACATTTTAATGGATATCCCCCAATTTTGGAAGGTTACAATGATGCTAGTTGGAATAATGTGGAGTCAAATTTCAAATCAACTAGTGGATGGATATTTAAGCAAGGAGGTGCGGCTGTTTCTTAGAGCTCAAAGAAACAAACATTTATTTATGATTCAACAATGACATCAGAAATAATTGCCCTAGCAGATGCAAGCAAGGAAGTGGAATGGCATAGGAACTTGTCAATAGAGACACCATTATGGAACAAGCCATGTCCGGCTATATTAGTCAATATTGATAACAAGACAATTCTTTATAAGATCACAAGCAAGACTTATAATGGAAAATCTAGACGCATAAGTCTAAGACATAATTTTTTGAGACATTTACTCAAAAATAGGTTTGACACAGTTGATTACGTGGAATCTAACAAGAATAAGAGATATGATGTCTCGGACATTAAAAAAAAGGGGACATAGGTTTGCTTAACTCGATCGTCACTTGATGGGAACCCAACTTAATTCTTGAAATTACATAATAAGTTCAATGTGGTACTAACAAGTCAAGTGAAGATTACGGAACACTAGAAAATCTAAATTATGAAAGGTCCCTTCCTAATTCTAGTTTGGTTCTGCATGACGGAGGTTGACAATTGGATCTTAATAGACTTACCTATACAGGTGTAGAAGTGTGACCGCTTCTTATGAGCCTAATCGACTCTAGAGCACTCAAGAAAGACAGGATTTGCACAAGGTCATAATGTGCAATCAACGGAACACTCTTACTTACATGAAATTTGTATGTATGATATTTTCCATTTTGTCGAAGGGTTCTTAGATCAAGATATGTACGTTCACCATAGTACCTGATGAACTTTTGAAGTATTCACACTAAGTGGAAAGTTCAAGTCCAAAAAGCATTTCTCATTTATGTATCGATTTCTGAATGATGCTATATGTTTTTTCATTGTGTTATTTTTTAAGCGTAATTTCCAATTTATATGTTCAAATAAGTTGAAAATGGGGGGAAATTGTGAGTTAGCGCTAGAATAAATGGATGTTCAATATTCAGCGCTATGGCGCCAGCCTCAGTGCCAAACGCGAAAAATACATTGTTTTGGGCCCTGAAGCGCCAAGTCGACACCACAACGCCTAGAACGAATTGGTGTGACTTTTGGATGTGATTTAGTTTTTTTTGTTCCGATTTTTGGTACTTATTTGAACCAAAACTCACATCTTTATGGATAGACACCAAATCTCTTGATTTTCTATAAATCAAAGTGATTTAGGACGTACAAAACACATTGAAATACATTGGGAAACATTGAAACACATAAGGTTTTTTAAATCAAAGTGTGTTCTTGAGTCAAAGCATCATTTTTTCAAAAGTTTTTCAAAGAGTGTTCTTGGTTGGAGTTGTGTTACATACACATCATCCAACAACTATTAGAGACTTGATTGTATCCTGAAACAAGTTTTGATTTTTCCATTGAGTATACCTAATTTCAACCGGTAGGGAGAAATCTTGTCTAAAAGAGAGCGATTACGCGCCTAAAGTCTTTGTTTGGTTCTCCCATTCTCATCTTGGATTTCTCTGTCCGAAGCTTTTGTTCCAACACAAACATATGTTGGTATCAATTTTAGCCAGCGAAAATATGCTCTTGATATTTTGAAGGATATTGGATTCATAAACTGTAAACCAGCTAAATCACCAATGATAGTTGGACAACCCCTAACAGCTACAGTCAGTGAACTGTTGAGTGACAATCATCAATATAGATGTATAATTGGGAAGATTTTTTTATTTAATTACTAGTCATCCTGATATCTCTTATGCGACTCAACAACTTTCTCAATTTTTAGATAAGCATATGAATATTCATCTTAAAGTCGCGCACCGTGTGCTTCGCTACATTAAAAGTGCTCAAGGACAAGGTCTTTTCTTTCCTTCTAAGAATGATCTAAAACTTAAAGGCTTTTCTAATTCTGATTGGGCCACTTGCTCAGAAACGCGGTGATCAGATTTTGGTTATTGTGTGTTCGTTGGTGGCTCCCTTATCTCTTAGAAATCAAAAGAATAAAATATCGTTTCGTGCTCTCATCTTCTGAAGCTGAGTATCGCGCACTTGCCTCACTTATGAAATTCAAGTGACTGCATCTTCCCTGATGATCTTCAAGTCCCTCACTGTCAACCAGCTGTACTTTATTGTGATAATGCTTCCACCCTTCGCATTGTGAAAAATCTAGTATTTCATGAACGTAGGAAACATATTGAAATTGATTGTCGTGTAGTTCATGAGATGTATCAAGCTGGTCCATCCATCTCATGCCAGTCAGTTCTACAAATCAGTTGGTTGATCTCTTCACGAAGGCTACATATCGTACAATTTTTCATATATTTGTATCCAAGCTGGGCATACAAAACCTGTATACTCCAACATTCAAGGGGCTATTACATGCACCTCAACAAGCTCATCAATCACCAACCGTTAAAGATCATCTCCTAATTTATTTTCATGATCTTCTCCTGATTTGTTTCCATGTGGCTGCCAAGAATATAACCATTGATTTTGTAATTTAAATCTTTCCCTCCCAAATGTGATTATAAAAAAAGAGGTGTATGTATTCAGAAACACATAAAAGGAAAATATAATCCTTCCTTTTTTTATTTCTTCTTCGCAACCAATATGCATCACGGCCAGTCTGCAGTCATATGTCATTACAATCGGCTCTACACCATAACCAGTGTATAGTTTGGGTTTATCGCAGTCAATCTACATTTTATTACACCATATATAATATATGTCACATTTCAGACATTTTTTTGTTTCACAATATGTGTCACATTAGGAAATCAAGAAAGTATTGAGTGCTTCTTTTTCAATTCTAACCTCATTCCATTTAGTTAATGCACCATCAATCACTTTTTTTTTTACACAATTCCTATAATAAATAAAGTTATTTATGGGAAAGTAATTTAGTCTTATTGCAAAATCTTAATGGTAAATTAATCATCCCCTTAGTTTATTCTTGTGCAAAAGCAAAATTGTGACAGATATCACACGAAGTAATAATAATAATATTAAAAGAATGTATAAGAAACAAAAAAAAAATACACAATTGCACAAGCTAAAAAGGAACTTAATTGTAGTCATAATTTGTTGTGAATCATTTTATAGAGTAAACCAACGTAACTTTAATAAAAATCATCATATATAGATAATTAATCAATAACATTTTCATACATATACACAGATTAATATAATTGTAATGATATCATTTAATTTTTTTTTTTTGTCAAATTGATATCATTTAAACTTGTGTAGATTTAGTTTGTATGCATATAAATGAGCTAAATTAGAGCAGGATGATAAACCCAGCCCATTCTGAAAAGATAAAATTACCTAGGCCATCTTTGAATGAGGCCTCTTGGACAAAGCTTAATTTGGATCCAATAAATAATATGTGGGCCCGTTGAAATTGTTGGTTGGCCTAGGCTTATCAAGTTTATTCTTCCTTTTTTTTTATTTTGCTCACTAAAAATCTCTTTAAAATGATTGAATAAGACATAGTAACACAAAATTGTTATAAATTTATAAATGTTTATTGTGTCCAATTAACCGCTCATCCCCCCTAGTGTTGAATAAGTACGGTAGGCTTAATTAATCAATCTAAAGTCGAGCCAAACGAGGTCCCAATAAGGAGTTAGAAGTTAGAACCCACCTGAATCAGCTGCTCTATCAATGATATTTTCTTTCATCAGTAGCTACTGATGTTCTATGATAATAGTTGATTTTTGTGAAGGTTTGGTTCAATAATAGAAAAGTAACCATTATTGATTGTAATTTTTTATGAGAAAGAATTAATTAAAGCAACATTTAAACCATTTTTTTTTTTATAGGAAGCAATATAACATTCTTAAAATTGTCTCATTGGTTTTAGTCTTTAACACTAAACCTCTTACATAAGTAATCACATACTTAGCCATCGAGCCGCATGCATGCATTGAGTGATAATTATTATAATGCAATTTGAAACATAAACTTCGACCACAAAAACAAAATATATATTGATCCATCAACAGACTTGTTATGATTACAAAGCAACAAACTAATAAACTTGGATTTATGAAAAAAAGAAAAACAAATGAAGTTGAATGAACTTAGAACACGCATTATTAAAAACAATGTATAGTTTTTTTAATTTTTAGAAAACTGAATCAAAATTTTAAAAAGAAGTTTGAAAAAGAACTGAAAAACTAAATCAACACACACAATATAAATGTGATTAATTCAATAAAACAAAAGTTGAAAAAATAAACCGTAAATAAGTCTAACCCTAGCTAAGAAAATGCCTAGTTAATTAGGGCAGCGGGTAAACAAACTCTGAAAGTTACTCAACGGACTCCAATTCAAATTTTTGTTTTTGTCCTTGAGCAAAATGACATTATTACCCCTTTATATAAAAAGATTTTTGCTCATACATACCCCGCTCACCCGAACCCCAATCACTCAACTGAACCCCACTCTCTCGAATCGTACTCTCATCCTCGACCTAAATTCAACGAAATCTAGGTAAAACCTCATCAATTCAAAGCCATGAATGCGAACATTCTCTACTTCTTTTGTATCAATTTTTGGAATTTTTTTTTTCATTTTTTTTCATTTTCTGTGTTGTTGTTGTTGTTGTTGTTGTTGTTGTTGTTGTTGTTGTTGTTGTTGTTGTCCCTTAATTAGTGACTCTCGAGTTCAAATCTTAAGAATTAATGAGGATGTTTACTATTTTGGTTGAGGTGTGATAAAACTTGTAAAGATAGCGAGAATAAAAAAACACATAAATTCAAAGAAAATTAGGAGTAACACCAATTAATGGATCCACATAAAGATTAAGTGATGGATGGATAAGGAAGTTTTTCAAATACGGCCTACAAACGCGCCCCCACAAAAAAAATTCGACTCAGTAAATACTAGAGAAACTCAACGAGGTAAGGGTAGATCGAAGCTTACATTGAACACATTAATTAGGAGAGATTAAATGGTTTGAAAAGTTCTCCATCAATTGCACTGAGTTGAGCACAATGGAAGAGTTTGATCCATGTAGTCGTCCCCAATTAATTTGAGATTGAAGCTATGTTATTTTTTTTTTTTTAGAAATATTGTTATGTATTCCATAAATTCTTCAAAAGCTCTAGATGAAGGTCATCCCAAATACAATTTTTCCTGTCTTGCAATGCTATCTTAGCTAAAGAGTGTGCTTTACAATTTAATTCTCTAAGGATAAAACAGAAATCAAAGGGATCCCGATCTCGGACGAGGTACCTAGCTATTATCAAAGATAATAGGGTCTAGATTAGTGCTCATACAAATTGAATTGTTAATTGCTTCTACTACTGAATTCGCATCCGAATATATCTTTCTAAGTTCCTTGAAGCGTAGGCATCCCACTCTTGAGTTGATGGAGAGAGCAAATCAGCGACCAAATGAATATCTTCCCTCTTTGGCGATCGTAATCAGATCCTTTCCTTGTTTGAAACCCAACAGCTCCCCCCCACCCCCACAAGACTTTGACGTTGATCGTTACCTATTCTCCACTTGATAACTAGTTTTAGGATCTTTTTCCCGGCCATGATTCCCCTCCATACTTGCTTCAAGAAAGTTGACATTAGGGAAGTATTTACTTTTCAGGAAATTGAGGACTAGGGGACATACTTATATATTCTCCAAGCGTGCTTTGCTAAGAACCTGAGATTGAATAACTCGATATCCTTGAAGCCTAGCCCACCTTTCACATTAGTTTTATCCATTTTTGCCCAACTGCACCAATGTATGCCACGGTCTTTCTTGGAGTTAGCCCACCAATATCTAGTCATCGCCTGCGTCAGCGCGTGGATAGTGCTTTTAGGAAGTTGGAAGACCATCATATGATAGTTAGGAAAAGCTTGAGCAACAGCTTTGAGTAGATTTTCCTCACCTGCAGGTGATGATAATTTCTCTTTCTAAGTGAGGATCTTACTAAACATTCTTTCAACAATCCCAGCAAATTGTTGTCTTCTTGTTTACCATTCAATTAATTGGATTCCCAGCCTTTCAAGATTCGGATATTGAACACTTCCTTCAGATGTCTTTGCAGTATAGGAGAAGCATTCCTGCTGAAGCACAAAGAGCTTTTATGTTCGTTTACCTCTTGTCCTGAGGTATTGGTGTACTCTTGGAGGATACTTCTCAAGCTTGTCATATTCTCCACATTTGCTTTGCAGAAAATGAGTGTATCATCTGCAAACATCAGATGTGAGATCGAAGGAGATGAAGGATTTAATTGGAAACCCTTAAACATTCATTCTCTCTACCCTTTGGCGAGCAGAAAGGAAAGAGCTTCAAAGCATATGACAAATAAAAAAGGAGAGATAGGGTCACCTTGTCGCAATCTTCTAGATGGGTTGATGTTATTAGATAATTCCCCATTCACTCTTACCCTCTATTTCACTCATGGGATGCAACTGTTGAACCATTGGCACCACCTTAAAGGGAACCCCAATCTAAGTATCATTTCCCCCACAAGCTTATATTCTAACGTATTGTAAGCCTTAAAGATATCCAGTTTAAGCATGGTGTTCAGGGTTCTCCTCTTCCTCTTCCCCATCGAGTGAAGAACTTCGTGAGCCAGTATGATGTTGTTTGATATTTGTCTGCCTGCAATAAAAGCATTCTAGAAAAGACATATGAGATAGTTCCAAACAAATTTCGATAAGATAAAACCTTGGCAATTAGTTTATACACTAAATTACATAGGCTAATAGGTCTATAATCAGAAACTGCTTGTGGAAACATGAGTTTAGGAATAAGAACAATAAACGTTTCATTTATACCCCCATCTAAATGGCCAACAAATGAAAGCTTCGGAACATTTGCAATGCATCCTCCCTGAACAGTGTCCATTTCTGTTGCAGGACCTTATTTTTCATGCCATTAGGTCCTGGTGTTTTGCTTAGATTCATCTCTCTAAGGGCAGCCAAAATCTCTTCTTCCTCAAACGGTCTCTTCAGTTCTTGTCTATCAACTGCTGACAATCTAGGTTCCATCCCATCTAAGATCGAGCAGTCATTGTATCATTCACAAGATTTCTAAGTGCTTTCATGCCATTAAGTCCAGTGGGTAAATTTTTTTGCTGACGTGGACGGTCCACGTAGGACCGGCCTTACACAGATAGCGCCTTTTCAAAAGGCGCTATCTATGTAAGGCCGTCCACGTGGACTGGGTTACATGGATAGCGCCTTTTGAAAAGGCGATATCCGTGTAACCTTGCTGACGTGGCTGTCCACGTGGACATCGATGGGTCGAATATCGCGTATTGGTTGTACGGGTTGTCCGCCTCGCAATACGCGCACTACTTGTAACTCGGTCCACGTGGTCGTCCACGTGGACATCGGCCGACCGAAACGCGCCTATGGGTTGTACGGGTTGTCTGCCTCGCAATACGCGCACTACTTGTAACTCGGTCCACGTGGTCGTCCACGTGGACATCGACCGACCGAAACGCGCCTATGGGTTGTACAGGTTGTCTGCCTCGCAATACGCGCACTACGGTCCACGTGGCCGTCTACGTGGACATCGGCCGACCGAAACGCGCCTATGGGTTGTACGGGTTGTCCGCCTCGCAATACGCGCACTACTTGTAACCCGGTCCACGTGGTCGTCCACGTGGACATCGGCCGACCGAAACGCGCCTATGGGTTGTACGGGTTGTCCGCCTCGCAATACGCGCACTACGGTCCACGTGGCCGTCTACGTGGACATCGGCCGACCGAAACGCGCCTATGGGTTGTACGGGTTGTCCGCCTCGCAATACGCGCACTACGTGTAACCCGGTCCACGTGTACGGGTTGTCCACCTCGCAATACGCGCACTACGTGTAACCCGGTCCACGTGTAACCCATAGGCGCGTTTCGGTCGGCCGATGTCCACGTGGACGGCCACGTGGACCGGGTTACACGTAGTGCGCGTATTGCGAGGCGGACAACCCGTACAACCCATAGGCGCGTTTCGGTCGGCCGATGTCCACGTGGACGCCACGTGGACCGGGTTACACGTAGTGCGCGTATTGCGAGGCGGACAACCCGTACAACCAATACGCGATATTCGACCCATCGATGTCCACGTGGACGGCCACGTCAGCAAGGGTTACACGGATAGCGCCTTTTCAAAAGGCGCTATCCATGTAACCCAGTCCACGTGGACGGCCTTACACAGATAGCGCCTTTTGAAAAGGCGCTATCTGTGTAAGGCCAGTCCTACCTGGACCGTCCATGTCAGCAAAAAAATTTACCCATTTTGATAGCGCCTTTTCAAAAGGCGCTATTGCCTATTCTGGGAAAAAAAAAAAAAACTCCCCCCTATTTTGTGAAATAAAATGTAAATGTGCCCTATTTTTTGAAAAACCCCGCTCTTAATGCCCTTCTGGTCATGTACCGTCTGTCCAGTCCCATTTCTAGTCCCCCCCCCCCCCCCAGACTAAACTTACGTGGACCTCTGCGCCGTCTCGCATTTGAATCTCGCAAGCCTAATCAGCCTTCCTTTATCATTTACTATTTATCAAGCAATTAAAGTGAGTTAATCATAGTTAAAGCGGAAGCAATTAAACTTCAAACTAACTAAAAAAACAAACTCAAACAACTAGAGTGTGGAAACCCCGAATATGAATATCATCATCAATGAACAATCCAGGGAGAGTAAACACAAGATATACATGCCAAGCTCCCTCAAAAACCCTAATCCCAATGTTTCAAGCATTAAACCAAAAATAACATACATCAGTGTCGACTCTCGAGATTTGAACATGTTTATCACGACAAGTGGGTCCCACATAAAACTCTGAAATGACACGTGACACGAGATAGTTTTTTAGGATTGTTACAGTATGCAGTGTTTTTTCCCTTCATTTAGCCACTCTATATGAGCTTACGTCCTCCAGTACTCTTCCTCTGATTTGTTTTCTTCCGCTAATTGGCATTCTAGCTATCTAATTACCTCTACTTCCACCCTTCCTTATGAGTAATGTTTTCTCATCTTCTCTTGTATCTCCTCAATTAATATTTTAGAATTAGCTTATTGGGTTTTTTTCTCCATTCCAATATGCTTGACTTGATGTGATGAAGTTTATCCCCAAACCGATGGATCCCTTTACTAGATGCTTTGTCTCATGCTTCTCGATCACCCTTGAGCATTCTTCAATTTTAAGCCACCTAATATCAAAGCGAAAAATCGCATTCCTCCTCCTATTCTTTCTTTTCGCCGTGAGTAATAGGCCTAGGTGATCTGATCCCAGTAAGCATATGTGGTTAATTGTAGCTCCTGGGAATATTTTAGTCCATGCTTGATTGGCCATTCCTCTATCCAGCTTAGCCATAATTCTATGTTGCCCAGAACGTCTATTTGACCAAGTGAAAGGAGGGCCACTGTATCCCAAATCAGTTGATTTAATCATATTCATGAAATCAATCAATTCTCCATTCTCCTCTACCACCCATGGGAGACCTCCTTCTTTCTCTTCTTGAGTAAATGTGGAGTTGAAGTCACCTATTATCACTTGTGGTTCTGTACATCCTCCTACCCTATTGCAGAGTTGATTCAACTGCGATGTTCTTTCCTGTTTGCTAGTGCTCATATGGACCCCCAGTAGCCTCCATAGGACGCCATCGCTGTAACTTGTGATTTGAACCTCCAAAAGAGAGGAACTATATTATGCTAACTGTACTATTGAGGTGCCATTCCAAAACAAAGCCGTGCCTCCTGCTCCACCTCTTGGATTTACTACAAAAAGAAATTCAAATCCAAATTTTTTCCGAACCCCCTCTAAAACAAATTCTTGATTTTTTTTTTTTTTGTCTCAACCAAAATGAGGACATCAAAGGGGTGGACTCTTATGGAGTCCTTAATTGCTTTAACTGTCAGGTAACCCCCAATCTCTCGACAGTTCCTGTGATGGCCCTCGTCGCCCCGGGTGACGTGTCTCCATGTACTCCTTGCCTGCTGGCCCAACTACACGTGTACGACACCTGCCCGTCCTTACTCTGTCTCGAATTTTGTATCCACTTGAGTATGTTAATATATATTCAACGGAAGTCGTCTTTTAAATGCAAAAATTTTCATGAAACAATTTAACAAACCTAGTGTGGAAAAACCCTGAACATTTCAAAGTAAACAATTGTACCATATAAAACTAAGCATAAACAAGGTCATGTCACTCCCCAGTTCCCAAAAGAATCAAAAGATCAAAACAAACACACGTACAATAGTCTGTGATGATAGGAAATCAGAGAAAGTCGCCTAAGATTCCATTGCCTTTACTGGTACTCGGATATGCACTCAATCATCACAGAAGAAAATGGATGACGAGTCCAGTCAATAAAATCCCAAGGAACTCCTCGAGCATTCAAATAAACAAATGGAAGTCAATAAATACTGTTAAATAAACATGATGAATGTAAACATGCAACTGTAAGTAGGGCATCGCATGCATAAATAACAATAAAGCTCAAATATGTGTGCCTGTTTCAGTCAGACTAAACCATACTTCGAGATTTCCTTCCAGGATCCCACTAGTGGGTGCACCCAACTAGCTATCACCTAATCCCTCTCGGTGGCCGGCGTAGACCTACGACGCACCGACACATGTATCAGTTCCATAGCTCGGGCCGTTATCCACCGAGAACTCCTGATACACATGTTATGGTCTAGAACGCATAGACACACAATAGAACATCCGGTGGGAATAACTCAACCAACCGTCCAAAAGATGACAAGATATGAATGTAATTAAAAGCACAAAGAATACTAGAAATGAATGAAAATACGAAACAAAATAAATACTCGAGAGTTTTCCCTTTGGGTTTTACAAACCTCACAACACGTTCCACTACCCCGTAATCAACCCCCGGGTCCAAGTCCACTGAGTCCTTGGTCGCCAATTGATCACTGTGTCAACCTAAGTCCATTTATTAATAATTTAAGTTAGCATGATAATTTACAATAATTTTATAAAATTTTAGGCCAAATTGCCCATTTCACGTTTTTCGACGCAAAACCCCGCAAAAAGTCGCGTTCGACATTCCCACGTATTTTCTTTTCATACGACTTTAGCAATTTCTATTTATTTCATCTTTTTTCGAAATTTTCTCAATTTTTCTAAATTTTTCCTTCTGAATTTTTCCTTCATTTTTCTTCTCTTTTTCTTTTTTCTCTTTTTTTTCTATTTGGGTCGTGTCTACCCAAATGGGTCGGACCGACCCGACCCTAGACTAGAACAGGTCCAGGCTCGACCTAGTAAGGGTGTCTTCTTCCCGATCGAACCTCTGGTTCGATCGGAAGGGAATTTTTTTTTCGTTCTTCCGGCGATGGGTTGGGGTTGTTCTCCACCCCAACCTCGGTGGAACCAATGGAGGGGAGACACCCCTGCCATCTCCACCTCGGACGACCATGAGGTTCGGCCTCCATGGCCGAACCCCACTCTCGGCCACCCCACCGCCAACCATCGGAACCCACAATCGAAGATGACTCACCTCGACCGTGACGTCTCCACCTCCTCTTCTCCTTCCCGACGCGTTTCCTCTTTCTCCTCTCCGGTTTCTTCTTCCCTCTATCGGCCTCTCGATCCTTCGTTTGTGTGTGTACGGGAGTGTGTATGGTGTTAGTGTAGGTGTAAGTGGGGTGGTGGACACGTGGTGTGGAAATTTGGCCATGTGTGTTTGATTTCAATAAGTGTGATGTTACGTGTATTAACACCTAATTGTGACATCGTTAAGACACTCGCCCGTGTTTCCGGGCGTTTCGACGTCCGATTTCGCATCCGAACCGTGATATCCGCATACCGTCGCGTCGCTAGTCACTCAATATATATATTCCATATTATTTACTTGAAAAAAATTATTCAATTTTTGTGTTTTTGTTTCCCCGACCTAATGTTCGGTCTCATCAACTACCCGACACCCGTGTCGACACGCATATCGAGACGAATATTGTTCACACACCCTTGCACGTATTATTTTGTAATATACACACATGCGATGTATTTAAATAAATTACACCACAAATAAGAAACTTACACACCATAAACATCCAAACCTAAGTTCCCGTGTGTCTTAGCCTGTCGCGGCGTCCACGTGGGTACGAGCTGGCGTCCACGTTAGTAGATAAAAAAATGGGTCGTTACAGTTCTTCCCAACTAAATAAAATTTAGTCCCAAAATTTAACTGTAACTAAAGTCTCATATCCAGAGAATAGTTGAGGGTATAGCGTCTTCATCATCGATTCGAGCTCCCAGGTGAGTCCCTCCGTCTTATGATGTTGCCAACGAACTAGGACCTTCACAAGTTCTCTATTCCAAAGAATCTATGCTCGACGACCAACAATCTCTATGGGCCTCTACTCATAAGTCACGTCAGGCTGTATTTCCACCTATCCTAACTCAATGGTCGGTCTCGACCTTGACCTAGCGAGTCTTAACATAGAAATGTGAAATGTCGGATGAACCCTAGCTAACTCGACACGTAACTCCAATCGATATGCAACGGGGCCTACTTTATGTATAATTTGGTATGACCCAATGTATCTCAACGTTAGTTTCCCCTTAATGCCAAATCTATGTTGACCTTTCCAAGGAGAAACCTTCTGATACACCATATCGTCCTCGTCATAGCTTAGACCATCATGATACCTATCCGTGCTTTTTTTTCTATCTATCCTATGCAGCTCGCAGTTTCGACAAATTTGTATGTCCCATACAATGCCTTCTCCAAAGTCCCGTATCGTATCTCCTGATCCGCATGTATCCACTATCTCCCTCGGTATCTTAAACACCGATCTGTGGTTTCTACCCAATCAGTGTATTTCAGATTCCGTGACATACCACTGACCAGCTCATAGAGCCCATCAGCCCTCTAACACTTGGCAACCCATTCTATCGATACGGACTGTATCCTCAACTGACAACAAATATGTTGTTCCGCCATAGTCGACAACTTGGCCATGCACATAACTGATGCTACTTGTAATAAACCATGCTAATGTATCATCTACTACAAAACAGTCTGACTTTCGAGTCCGCTCCTGCTCAATGCATCTCCTATGACGTCGTTTTGCGAGGGGATACTTAATAGTGAAGTCATAGTCCTTCCGCAACTCCAGCCATCTTCGTTAGCGCATATTCAGATCCCTTTGAGTGAAGATGTAACGTAAACTTTGGTGATATATATACAACACAAATCGCACTCGATAGAGATAGTGCCTCCAAGCCTTTAGTGCAAAGACGACCGCTGCAAGCTCTAGTTCGTGCACTGGATAATTCCCCTCGTGGGGTCTCAACCGTTTAGAAAAATAGGCAAGTGGTCTACCATCCTGCATCAACACACATCCAAGACTAATACCCGACGCATCTGTATATATTGTCAAGGTCTTGCCTAGCTCCGCAATGTCAATACTGGTGCAGATGTCAATTTTCGATTCAATTCACAAAATGCTTGTTCACACTCATATGACCAATCAAATCTGACGTCTTTCTTAGTCAGTCTCGTCATCGGCGATGCGATTGAGGAAAATTCTCGCACAAATCGTCGGTAGTATCCAAGCAGTCCAAGGAAACTTCGTATATCAGCCACAGACTCAGGCGTCTTCCAATCAATGATCGCCCTACTCTTTTTTGAATCCACTGAGATACCCTGCTCACTGATGACATGGCCTAAGATTTCACCGCACGTAGCCAAAAGTCACACTTGCTAAACTTGGCATACATTCGGTGTTCTCTCAGTGTCGTCAACACTGCCCTAAGATGTTCCTCGTGATCCTCTCGAGTTATGCTTTAAATCAAGATATCGTCGATGAATACGATGACGAATATGTCCAAATATGGCCTCGTAAACTTGTGCATCAAGTCCATGAAAATCGTTGGAGCGTTAGTAAGCCCAAATGGCATGACTATGAACTCAAATAATCCGTATCTCATTCTGGAAACGATTTTTGGAATATCCTCTTCTCGAATCCTCAACTGGTGATAACCTGAGCAAAGGTCAATCTTCTAGAAAAATCTGGCACCCGTCAACTGATCAAACAAATCATCAATCCTAGGAAGTGGGTAACGGTTCCTCACAGTTACCTGATTCAACTTCCTATAATCGATGCATATTCGCATTGTACCATATTTCTTCTTCACAAACAGTACTGGAGCTCCCCAAGGTGAAATACTAGGGTGAATGAAACCCTTCTGCAACAACTCATCCAATTATCGTCTCACCTCCTCCTGCTCCGCTGGTGCCATACGATAAGGTCGACTGGTAATCAATTGCATCCCTGGTATCAGCTTGATCATGAACTCAACAGCACGTGGCGGTGGCATTCCGGGTAAATCATCAGGAAATACATCAACAAAATCCCTAACCACAGGAACATCCTCAATTCGTATCCCCGTCCGAACCTTTGCTCGACTATCGTCCCGAACGCCTCCATCTCATGCGCCGTAGCTAGTCGTCCTCTCGTGATGGGTAAATCAGTTGCCTTCCCAAGTAACACAAACTCCGGTATTCCAAGAATACGAAACTCTATCCTCTTACCGTAAGTATCGGTTTGTCCGTGCATGATAGGATGCTAACCAATCCATCCATAGCAGTGTGTCAAACTCTAAGTACTCCAATACTTGAAGATCCGCTGGTAGTTGATGTCCATCCACCTCTATTATCACGTCCCGACATATTCGGTTAGGGTATATCTTATCCCCAACACCCGTACTGAGGACAAGATGTGGCTCTAGTGAATGTTTAACTAACCCTAACAATTCAACAATACGTACATCCAGGAAGAAACAAAAAAGTACTTCCAGAATCAAACATAGCATGCATGTGGCGACCAAATATAAGTAATGTACTTTTAATAAGCTGCCTAGTCGCCCGCTATCTGGTTGTGGTAATGCATGCGCTCTATCTCTCGCCTCGTCTGACTCTCGTCGTGGCCACAGTGGTGTCTGACGGTAGCCCTCAAGTGTCCCTCTGCCATCACCGGTGACATCTACGGCTCTCCAATCTACCCGTCTGTTTGTCTCAAGATCTCGGACCTTGACCCCAGTCTATTTGACCCCCGTCATGTCCCCACTGATCTCGTCCTTGACGGTACTCTTGTGGTTGTGCCCTCTGTCGATCCACTGGTGCTGAGGTGATAGCATGAACTAGTTGTGGCTCCTCATATCGGAACTGAATGCCATGAAACTATTCCCAGTAGCCTCTTTATCTCATGTATATCATCTCTCCGGCCTCTATCCGGACGATCCATCGGTCTCTTCTGCCTCTAACTAGATTGAGAACTCTGTCCTGCTTGCACCTCCCTACGAGTCACGCGTCTACCAGCCTTCTGCAGTATATATGGCTCATGAGCCAATGCCTTGTCAAAGATCTCCTGCAAAGTCGTGGCTTCGGTCGAGACAGCTGTTGACATAATCATGTCATCAACCCCTCTAGTGAAAAAATAGATCTGCAAGCGCTTTGTCCCGACAACATCTAGAGAGAACTGCAGAAAATGTCGAAACTTCTCCATATACTGCATCAAAGTCTGATTTCCCTGTCGTAGGGCCAAGAACCCCTCCCTTAGTCTCAACCTAACCTCCATCGGTATGTACTGATCATAGAATAGCTCCCTAAACTCAACCCATGTCGTCAGTTCCGGATGAGTATATGTATATGTCGTTCACCAGACTACCGCATGTCCTCTCAAACAGGCTCCCCGAAAGTCGTGCTGTACAGTCTCATTGTTCCTCATCAGCATGGAAACGCTGATGAGACACTATCCATCTCCCTGCAGCCTCAGGGTCGCCACCTCCATAAACGAATCCAGGTTGGAACTTCAAAAACTCCCTCGATAACCTCGCCTTTAGTGCTAAGATGAATGTCGATGTAAAAGGAGTATCAGCAGTGGGGGATGGCAATAACCTGGTCTATCGTCGTGGGTGGAGGCGTAAGAGTCGATGTCTCCAAAGGAACAAGAACTGCGGTAGCTATCTCCTTAGGTGCCTCTGCCACTACCCCCTGAACTGGTGTTTGGGGGACCACTGGAACAACACCGGTCCTCGCCGGTATAGTCACAACTACCGGCTCTCTAACTGAAGTGAGTACCGTTAGTATCGTAGTCTGCTCGCGTAATAGTCATAATACCTCAGCCATCTGTGTCTCCTGGGCCGAGAGTATATCCTCCATACTCGTCGTAATTAGGACATCCCTAGTTGCATCGCTAGTCTATACAATCTCAAACCGCGCACCAGACTGTCCATTCATAATCTACATCGAGAACGTGCTCCGGATCAGTCTCGAGGTATATACGTATATCATATAGTAACATAAAAATATAACATGTATATAAGTTCTAAATCTACCCACTTCACATCACTTCCCAACTAAAGTTCTAAGCCAATAACTTTGGGTTTCCACGTCTAAATTCATTAATTAAGTTCTATTCTCTTATGACTTCTTTACTCTAATACCAATTATGGCGTTGGTGTCACAATATCTTAAGCCAACCTGGGCTCCGATACCAATTGTGGTGGCCCTCGCCGCCCTAGGTGACGTGTCTCTATGTGTTCCTTGCCTACTAGCCCAACTACGCGTGTACGACACGTGCCCGTCCTTACTCTGTCTCGAATTTCGTATCCACTTGAGTATGTTAATATATATTCAGCGGAAGTCGTCTTTTAAATGCAATAAGTTTCATGAAAAAATTTAACAAATCCTAGTGTGGAAAAACCCTGAACATTTCAAAGTAAACAATTGTACCATATAAAACTAAGCATGTGCAAGGTCATGTAACTCCCCAGTTCCCAAAATAATAAAAATATCAAAACAAACACACGTACAATAGTCTTTGACGATAGGAAATCAGAGGTAGTCGTCTAAGATTCCATTGCCTTTACTGGTACTCGGATATGCACTCAATCATCACAAAAGAAAATGGATGCCGAGTCCAGTCAGTAAAATCCCAAGGAACTCCTCCGAGCATTCAAATAAACAAGTGGAAATCAATAAAGACTAGAACAAGTCCAGGCTCGACCCAGTAAGGTGGTATTTTTCCCCGATCGAACCAGAGGTTCGATCGGGAGGGAATTTTTTTTTCGTTCTTCCAGCGATGGGTTGGGGTTGTTCTCCACCCCAACCCCGGTGGAACCGATGGCAGGGGAGACACCCCTGCCATCTCCACCTCGGTCGGTCATGAGGTTCGACCTCCATGGCCGAACCCCACTCTCGGCCACCCCACCGCCAACCACCGGAACCTTCAACCGAAGATGACTCACCTCGACCGTGATGTCTCCACCTCCTCTTCTCCTTCCCGGCGCGTTCCTCCTTCTCCTCTCCGGTTCCTTCTTCCCTCTCTCGGCCTCCCGATCCTCCGTTTGTGTGTGTACGGGAGTGTGTGTGTGGTGTAGGTGTAGGTGTAAGTGGGGTGGTGGACACGTGGTATGGAAATTTGGCCAGGTGTGTTTGATTTCAACAAGTGTGATGTTATGTGTATTGACACCTAATTGTGACACCGTTAAGACATTCACCCGTGTTTTTGGGCGTTTCGACGCCCGGTTTCGCGTCGAACCGTGATATCTGCATACTATCGCGTCGCTAGTCACTCAATATATATATATATATATTCCATATTATTTACTTGAAAAAAAATTATTCTATTTGTGTGTTTTCTTTTCCCGACCTAATGTTTGGTCCCGTCAACTACCGGCACCCGTGTCGATACGCATATCAAGGCGAATACCGTTTACACACCCTCATAAATATTATTTTGCAATATACACACATGCGATGTATTTAAATAAATTACACCGCAAATAAGCAACCAACACACCATAAACATCCATACTTAAGTCCCCGTATGTCTTAACCTACCACGACGTCCACATGGGTACGAGCTGGCATCCACGTCTGTAGATAAAAATAATGGGTCGTTACAGTTCCAAACCGTAGTTCTCATTTATGACTTCGGGCCCGATCAAGGCCAACTGCCTCCACGTTTCTTGTCACTTCTATGGAAAGTCTCAGCTTCATTGGCTTCACTTATGGATCACAATTCTCTTTACCATCCCGAACTTTTTTCTCATTGGATTCATATAATTCTCATATTCCTTTTGCTGCTGCAGATGTAGGGGCTTCCTTCTTTTTATTTGGTTTGGACCTTCAAAGATTTGTTCCTTCGATTTGATTCAGTGATAGGTATGGTAGTTGGAGATGTGGTTGACTTGGAGATTAGGTCTCGAATAATCGTAGTTTGAGTATTGAGTGGGTTGGTGAATAGTCTAAGGTTATCTGGTTGGTCTGGATGGACATTGATGATTGTGTATTCGGGGCTATCAGATTTAGTGAACTGGTCTTTTAGTTTCTTTATGGTTTTCTTGACAATAGGAAAGAGATGTGTATGATCTGGTTGATGAGGGTATGGGGTTGTGTTTATAGAGATGGTCGAGTCTAAGTTTGGCAAATTTGGGTTTGGGGTGTTTATTTCAAAGTTTATTTGTTGTTCTATAGTGTAGGGCTTTGGGGTGGATGGGAGTTTGGGCTAGGTTGGAATTGAAATGGGGTGTTCCTTTGTAAGTTTATGGGCTGAGCTCCATACTAAGGGTTAAGTTTACTTGGGCCTAGGACGTATTGGGCTTGGCTTTCTCTAAAATAGGTCCATCTTTAGGCCTCGTTCCTAATTCAATTGGTAGGTTGAGATTTGAACTTGGAGCTTTGAAAATGCATCAGTCGGTATGATGAAGTCCAAGAATTAGCTTGTAAATTATTGGAAAAATATGATGGAAAATATGAGAGGATGGCATTTTAGTAATTTTTGCAAATGGCGAAGTTTGGGCGTTTGCGTTTTGGCGTTCCGGGGGTATGGGTTTATTGGAAACGGCGTGGAGATCACAACTCACGGCTGTGCCGTGACTACGGTGTTTTTCGGCGAAATTCCATCGTTTCGACCTCCGAAACGACAATTTTGCTATTTTAGGAAATTTTGTTTTGCTTATAACTTTCATTAGGAATTTCCGTTTTTATTGCCGTTTGCGGCGTTTGTTTCTATTTTTCGTCTAGTTTTTAGTTTAGGGCTTTTTGGACTTTTTACTATCATTGGCAAATTTTAGGGTTTCGCTATTTAAGCGATCTATTGAGTGTTATTCGTAGTTTTGGCTGAAATAAAATAATTTTCGAACTTTGCCTTAAGTTCTGACCTAGATCGAGTTGTTCGTGGATTCGTTCAACTGGTTTCGAAGATCTCCGTCGCGTCAGTCGGTATGATGAAGTCCAAGAATTAGCTTGTAAATTCGTGGAAAAATATGATGGAAAATATGAAAGAATGGCATTTTAGTAATTTTTGTAAATGGCGAAGTTTGGGCGTTTGAGTTTTGGCGTTCCGGGGGTATGGGTTTATTGGAAACGGCGTGGAGATCACAACACACGGCTATGCCGTGATTACGGTGTTTTTTGGCGAAATTCTATCGTTTCGACCTCCGAAACGGCAATTTTGCTATTTTTGGAAACTTTTGTTTTCTTTATAACTTTCATTAGGAATTTCCATTTTTATTGCCGTTAGCGGCGTTTATTTCTATTTTTCATCTAGTTTTTAGTTTAAAGCTTTTTGGACTTTTTACTATTTTTGGCAAATTTTAGGGTTTCGCTATTTAAGAGATCTATTGAGTGTAATTCGTAGTTTTGGCTGAAATAAAAGAATTTTTTAACTTTGGCATAAGTTCTGAACTAGATCGAGTTGTTCGTGGATTCGTTCAACTGGTTTAGAAAATCTCCGCTGCGTCAGTTGGTATTATGAAGTCCAAGAATTAGCTTGTAAATTCTTGGAAAAATATGATGGAAAATATGAAAGGATGGCATTTTAGTAATTTTCGCAAATGGCGAAGTTTGGGCGTTTGAGTTTTGGCGTTCCGGGGGTATGGGTTTATTGGAAACGGCGTGGAGATCACAACTCACGGCTAAGCCGTGACTACGGTGTTTTTCGGCGAAATTCCATCGTTTCGACCTCCGAAACGGCAATTTTACTATTTTAGGAAACTTTTGTTTTGCTTATAACTTTCATTAGGAATTTCCGTTTTTATTGCCGTTTGCGGCGTTTGTTTCTATTTTTCCTCTAGTTTTTAGTTTAGGGCTTTTTGGACTTTTTACTATTTTTGGTAAATATTAGGGTTTCGCTATTTAAGCGATCTATTGAGTATAATTCGTAGTTTTGGCTGAAATAAAAGAATTTTTGAACTTTGGCCCAAGTTCTGACCTAGATCGAGTTGTTCGTGGATTCGTTCAACTAGTTTAGAAGATCTCCGCTGCGTCAGTTGGTATGATGAAGTCCAAGAATTAGCTTGTAAATTCTTGGAAAAATATGATGGAAATTATGAAAGGATGGCATTTTAGTAATTTTCGCAAATGGCGAAGTTTGGGCGTTTGAGTTTTGGCGTTCCTGGGGTATGGTTTTATTGGAAACGGCGTGGAGATCACAACTCACGTCCATGCCATGACTACGGTGTTTTTCGGCGAAATTCCATCGTTTCGACCTCCGAAACGGTAATTTTGCTATTTTAGGAAACTTTTGTTTTGCTTATACCTTTCATTAGGAATTTTCATTTTTATTGCCGTTTGCGGCGTTTGTTTCTATTTTTCGTTTAGTTTTTAGTTTAGGGGTTTTTGGACTTTTTACTATTTTTGGCAAATTTTAGGGTTTCGCTATTTATGCGATCTATAGAGTGTAATTCGTAGTTTTGGCTGAAATAAAAGAATTTTCGAACTTTGGCTTAAGTTCTGACCTAGATCGAGTTGTTCGTGGATTCGTTCAACTGGTTTAGAAGATATCCACTGCGTCAGTCGGTATGTTGAAGTCCAAGAGTTAGCTTGTAAATTCGTGAAAAAATATGATGGAAAATTTGAAAGAATGGCATTTTAGTAATTTTTGCAAATGGCGAAGTTTGGGCGTTTGAGTTTTGGCGTTCCGGGGGTATAGGTTTATTGGAAACGGCGTGGAGATCACAACTCACGGCTATGCTGTGATTACGGTGTTTTTTGGCGAAATTCTATCGTTTCGACCTCCGAAACGACAATTTTGCTATTTTAGGAAACTTTTGTTTTGCTTATAACTTTCATTAGGAATTTCCGTTTTTATTTCCGTTTGCAGCGTTTGATTCTATTTTTTGTCTAGTTTTTAGTTTAGGGCTTTTTGGACTTTTTACTATTTTTGGCAAATTTTAGGGTTTCGCTATTTCAGCGATCTATTGAGTGTAATTCGTAGTTTTGGCTGAAATAAAAGAATTTTCGAACTTTGGCTTAGGTTCTGACCTAGATCGAGTTGTTCGTGGATTCGTTCAACTGGTTTAGAAGATCTCTGTTGGGTCAGTTGATATGATGAAGTCCAAGAATTAGCTTGTAAATTCTGGGAAAAATATGATGGAAAATATGAAAAGATGGCATTTTAGTAATTTTCGCAAGTGGCGAAGTTTTGGGCGTTTGAGTTTTGGCGTTCCGGGGGTATGGGTTTATTGGAAACGGCGTTGAGATCACAACTCACGGCTACGCCGTGAATACGGTATTTTTCGGCGAAATTCCATCGTTTCGACATCCGAAACGGCAATTTTGCTATTTTATGAAAATCTTGTTTTGCTTATAACTTTCATTCGGAATTTTCATTTTTATTGCCGTTTGCGGCGTTTGTTTCTAATTTTCGTCTAGTTTTTAGTTTAGGGCTTTATGGACTTTTTACTATTTTTGGCAAATTTTAGGGTTTCGCTATTTAAGCGATCTATTGAGTGTAATTCGTAGTTTTGGCCGAAATAAAAGAATTTTCGAACTTTGGCTTAAGTTCTGACCTAGATCGAGTTGTTCGTGGATTCGTTCAACTGGTTTAGAAGATCTCCGCTGCGTCAGTCGGTACGATGAAGTCCAAGAATTAGCTTGTAAATTCGTGGAAAAATACGATGGAAAATATGAAAGGATGGCATTTTAGTAATTTTTGGAAATGGCGAAGTTTGGGCGTTTGAGTTTTGGCGTTCCGGGGGTATGGCTTTATTGGAAACGGCGTGGAGATCACAACTCACGGCTTTGCCATGAATACGATGTTTTTCGGCGAAATTCCATCGTTTCGACCTCCGAAACGGCAATTTTGCTATTTTAGGAAACTTTTGTTTTGCTTATAACTTTCATTAGGAATTTCCGTTTTTATTGCCGTTTGCGGCGTTTGTTTCTATTTTTCGTCTAGTTTTTAGTTTATGGCTTTTTGGACTTTTTACTATTTTTGGCAAATTTTAGGTTTTCGCTATTTAAGCGATTTATTGAGTGTAATTCGTAGTTTTGGCTGAAATAAAAGATTTTTCGAACATTGGCTTAAGTTCTGACCTAGATCGAGTTGTTCGTGGATTCGTTCAACTGGTTTAAAAGATCTCCGCTGCGTCAGTCGGTACGATGAAGTCCAAGAATTAGCTTGTAAATTCGTCGAAAAATACAATGGAAAATTTGAAAGGATGGCATTTAAGTAATTTTTGGAAATGGCGAAGTTTGGGCATTTGAGTTTTGGCGTTCCGGGGGTATGGGTTTATTGGAAACGACGTGGAGATCACAACTCACGGCTTTGCCATGAATACGGTGTTTTTCGGCGAAATTCCATCGTTTCTACCTCCGAAACGGCAATTTTGCTATGTTATGAAACTTTTGTTTTGCTTATAACTTTCATTAGGAATTTCCTTTTTTATTGCCGTTTGCAGAGTTTGTTTCTATTTTTCGTTTAGTTTTTAGTTTAGGGCTTTTTGGACTTTTTACTATTTTTGGCAAATTTTAGGGTTTCGTATTCAAGCGATTTATTGAGTGTAATTCGTAGTTTTGGCTGAAATAAAAGAATTTTCGAACTTTGGCTTAAGTTCTGACCTAGATCGAGTTGTTCATGGATCCGTTCAACTGGTTTAGAAGATCTCCGCTGCGTCGGTTGGTATGATGAAGTCCAAGAATTAGCTTGTAAATTCTTGGAAAAATATGATGGAAAATATGAAAGGATGGTCGTGAATACGGTGTTTTTCGGCGAAATTCCATCGTTTCGACCTCCGAAACGACAATTTTGCTATTTTAGGAAACTTTTGTTTTGCTTATACCTTTCATTAGGAATTTCCATTTTTATTGTCGTTTGCGGCGTTTGTTTCTATTTTTCGTTTAGTTTTTAGTTTAGGGCTTTTTGGACTTTTTACTATTTTTGGCAAATTTTAGGGTTTCGCTATTTATGCGATCTATTGAGTGTAATTCGTAGTTTTGGCAAAAATAAAAGAATTTTCGAACTTTGGCTTAAGTTCTGACCTAGATCGAGTTGTTCGTGGATTCGTTCAACTGGTTTAGAAGATCTCCACTGCGTCAGTCGGTATGATGAAGTCCAAGAGTTAGCTTGTAAATTCGTGAAAAAATATGATGGAAAATATGAAAGAATGGCATTTTAGTAATTTTTGCAAATGGCGAAGTTTGGGCATTTGAGTTTTGGCGTTCCGGGGGTATAGGTTTATTGGAAACGGCGTGGAGATCACAACTCACGGCTATGTTGTGATTACGGTGTTTTTTGGCGAAATTCTATCGTTTCGACCTCCGAAACGACAATTTTGCTATTTTAGGAAACTTTTGTTTTGCTTATAACTTTCATTAGGAATTTCCGTTTTTATTTCCGTTTGCAGCGTTTGTTTCTATTTTTTGTCTAGTTTTTAGTTTAGGGCTTTTTGGACTTTTTACTATTTTTGGCAAATTTTAGGGTTTCGCTATTTCAGCGATCTATTGAGTGTAATTCGTAGTTTTGGCTGAAATAAAAGAATTTTCGAACTTTGGCTTAAGTTCTGACCTAGATCGAGTTGTTCGTGGAGTCGTTCAACTGGTTTAGAAGATCTCTGCTGGGTCAGTTGATATGATGAAGTCCAAGAATTAACTTGTAAATTCTGGGAAAAATATGATGGAAAATA
Organism: Stephania yunnanensis; assembly: GCA_039657365.1. Lineage (NCBI taxonomy): Eukaryota > Viridiplantae > Streptophyta > Magnoliopsida > Ranunculales > Menispermaceae > Stephania > Stephania yunnanensis. Next base: position 41,913,030 of record CM077589.1, on the reverse strand, counting down.
TGAAAAGATGGCATTTTAGTAATTTTCGCAAGTGGCGAAGTTTTGGGCGTTTGAGTTTTGGCGTTCCGGGGGTATGGGTTTATTGGAAACGGCGTGGAGATCACAACTCACGGCTGTACCGTGACTTCGGTGTTTTTCGGCGAAATTCCATCGTTTCGACCTCCGAAACGGCAATTTTGCTACTTTTGGAAACTTTTGTTTTGCTTATAACTTTCATTAGGAATTTCTGTTTTTATTGCCGTTTGAGGCGTTTGTTTCTATTTTTCGTCTAGTTTTTAGTTTAGGGCTTTTTGGACTTTTTACTATTTTTAGTAAATTTTAGGGTTTCGCTATTTAAGCGATCTATTGAGTGTAATTCGTAGTTTTGGCTGAAATAAAAGAATTTTCGAACTTTGGCCTAAGTTTTGACCTAGATCGAGTTGTTCGTGGATTCGTTCAACTGGTTTATAAGATCTCCGCTGCGTCAGTTGGTATGATGAAGTCCAAGAATTAGCTTGTAAATTTTTGGAAAAATATAATGGAAAATATGAAAAGATGGCATTTTAGTAATTTTCGCAAATGGCGAAGTTTGGGCGTTTGAGTTTTGGCGTTCCTGGGGTATAGTTTTATTGGAAACGGCGTGGACATCACAACTCACGGCTACGCTGTGAATACGGTGTTTTTCGGCAAAATTCCATCGTTTCGATCTCCGAAACGACAATTTTGCTATTTTAGGAAACTTTTGTTTTGCTTATAACTTTCATTAGGAATTTTCATTTTTATTGTCATTTGTGGCGTTTGTTTCTATTTTTCGTCTAATTTTTAGTTTATGGCTTTTTGGACTTTTTACTATTTTTGGCAAATTTTAGGGTTTCGCTATTTAAGCGATCTATTGAGTGTAATTCGTAGTTTTGGCTGAAATAAAAGAATTTTCGAACTTTGGCTTAAGTTCTGATCCTAGATCGAGTTGTTCGTGGATTCGTTCAACTGGTTTAGAAGATCTCCGCTGGGTCAGTTGATATGATGAAGTCCAAGAATTAGCTTGTAAATTCTTGGAAAAATATGATGGAAAATATGAAAAAATGGCATTTTAATAATTTTCGCAAATGGCGAAGTTTGGGCGTTTGAGTTTTGGCGTTCCGGGGGTATGGGTTTATTGGAAACGGCGTGGAGATCACAACTCACGGCTGTGCCGTGACTACGGTGTTTTTCGGCGAAATTCCATCGTTTCGACCTCCGAAACGGCAATTTTGCTATTTTAGGAAACTTTTGTTTTGCTTATAACTTTCATTAGGAATTTCCGTTTTTATTGCCGTTTGCGGTGTTTGTTTCTATTTTTCGTCTAGTTTTTAGTTTAGGGCTTTTTGGACTTTTTACTATTTTTGGCAAATTTTAGGGTTTCGCTATTTAAGCGATCTATTGAGTGTAATTCGTAGTTTTTGCTGAAATTAAAGAATTTTCGAACTTTGGCCTAAGTTCTGACCTAGATCGAGTTGTTCGTGGATTCGTTCAACTGGTTTAGAAGATCTCCGATGCGTCAGTTGGTATGATGAAGTCCAAGAATTAGCTTGTAAATTCTTGAAAAAATATGATGGAAAATATGAAAGGATGGCATTTTAGTAATTTTCGCAAATGGCGAAGTTTGGGCGTTCCTGGGGTATGGTTTTATTGGAAACGGCGTGTACATCACAACTCACTGCTACGTCTTGACTACGATGTTTTTCGGCGAAATTCCATCGTTTCGACCTCCGAAACGGCAATTTTGCTATTTTAGGGAACTTTTGTTTTGCTTATAACTTTCATTAGGAATTTCCGTTTTTATTGCCGTTTGCGGCGTTTGTTTCTATTTTTCGTCTAGTTTATAGTTTAGGGCTTTTTGGACTTTTTACTATCTTTGGCAAATTTTAGGGTTTCGCTATTTAAGCGATCTATTGAGTGTTATTCGTAGTTTTGGCTGAAATAAAATAATTTTCGAACTTTGCCTTAAGTTCTGACCTAGATCGAGTTGTTCGTGGATTCGTTCAACTGGTTTAGAAGATCTCCGTCGCGTCAGTCGGTATGATGAAGTCCAAGAATTAGCTTGTAAATTCGTGGAAAAATATGATAAAAAATATGAAAGAATGGCATTTTAGTAATTTTTGTAAATGGCGAAGTTTGGGCGTTTGAGTTTTGGCGTTCCGGGGGTATGGTTTTATTGGAAACGGCGTGGAGATCACAACTCACGGCTATGCCGTGATTACGGTGTTTTTTGGCAAAATTCTATCGTTTCGACCTCCGAAACGGCAATTTTGCTATTTTTGGAAACTTTCGTATTCTTTATAACTTTCATTAGGAATTTCCGTTTTTATTGCCGTTTGCGGCGTTTGTTTCTATTTTTCGTCTAGTTTTTAGTTCAGGGCTTTTTGGACTTTTTACTATTTTTGGTAAATTTTAGGGTTTCGCTATTTAAGCGATCTATTGAGTGTAATTCGTAGTTTTGGCTAAAATAAAAGAATTTTCGAACTTTGGCTTAGGTTCTGATCCTAGATCGAGTTGTTCGTGGATTCGTTCAACTGGTTTAGAAGATCTCCGCTGGGTCAGTTGATATGATGAAGTCCAAGAATTAGCTCGTAAATTCTTGGAAAAATATGATGGAAAATATGAATAGATGGCATTTTAGTAATTTTCGCAAATGGCGAAGTTTGGGCGTTTGAGTTTTGGCGTTCGGGGTATGGGTTTATTGGAAACGGCGTGGAGATCACAACTCACTACGGCGTGCGTGACTACGGTGTTTTTCGGCGAAATTCCATCGTTTCGACCTCCGAAACGGCAATTTTGCTATTTTAGGAAACTTTTGTTTTGCTTAAAACTTTCAATAGGAATTTCCGTTTTTATTGCCGTTTGCGGTGTTTGTTTCTATTTTTCGTCTAGTTTTTAGTTTAGGGCTTTTTGGACTTTTTACTATTTTTGGCAAATTTTAGGGTTTCGCTATTTAAGCGATCTATTGAGTGTAATTCGTAGTTTTGGCTGAAATTAAAGAATTTTCGAACTTTGGCCTAAGTTCTGACCTAGATCGAGTTGTTCGTGGATTCGTTCAACTGGTTTAGAAGATCTCAGCTGCGTCAGTTGGTATGATGAAGTCCAAGAATTAGCTTGTAAATTCTTGAAAAAATATGATGGAAAATATGAAAGGATGGCATTTTAGTAATTTTCGCAAATGGCGAAGTTTGGGCGTTTGAGTTTTGGCGTTCCTGGGGTATGGTTTTATTAGAAACGGTGTGTTCTTCACAACTCACGGCTACGTCTTGACTACGATGTTTTTTAAGTGAAATTCCATCGTTTCGACCTCGAAACGGCAATTTTGCTATTTTAGGAAACTTTTGTTTTGCTTATAACTTTCATCGGGAATTTTCGTTTTTATTGCCGTTTGCGGTGTTTGTTTCTATTTTTCTTCTAGTTTTTAGTTTAGGGCTTTTTGGACTTTTTACTATTTTTAGTAAATTTTAGGGTTTCGCTATTTAAGCGATCTATTGAGTGTAATTCGTAGTTTTGGTGAAATAAAAGAATTTTCGAACTTTGGCCTAAGTTCGACCTAGATCGAGTTGTTCGTGGATTCGTTCAAGCGGTTTATAAGATCTCCATTGCGTCGGTTGGTATGATGAAGTCCAAGAATTAGCTTGTAAATTTTTGGAAAAATATAATGGAAAATATGAAAAGATGGCATTTTAGTAATTTTCGCAAATGGCGAAGTAGGGGCGTTTGAGTTTTGGCGTTCTGGGGTATAGTTTTATTGGAAACGGCGTGGACATCACAACTCACGGCTATTTGTGAATACGGTGTTTTTCGGCAAAATTCCATCGTTTCGACCTCCGAAACGGCAATTTTGCTATTTTAGGAAACTTTTGTTTTGCTTATAACTTTCATTAGGAATTTTCGTTTTTATTGCCGTTTGCGGTGTTTGTTTCTATTTTTCGTCTAGTTTTTAGTTTAGGGCTTTTTGGACTTTTTAATATTTTTGGCAAATTTTAGGGTTTCGCTATTTAAGCGATCTATTGAGTGTAATTCGTAGTTTTGGCTGAAATTAAAGAATTTTCGAACTTTGGCCTAAGTTCTGACCTAGATCGAGTTGTTCGTGGATTCGTTCAACTGGTTTAGAAGATCTCAGCTGCGTCAGTTGGTATGATGAAGTCCAAGAATTAGCTTGTAAATTCTTGAAAAAATATAATGGAAAATATGAAAGGATGGCATTTTAGTAATTTTCGCAAATGGCGAAGTTTGGGCGTTTGAGTTTTGGCGTTCCTGGGGTATGGTTTTATTAGAAACGGCGTGTTCTTCACAACTCACGGCTACGTCTTGACTACGATGTTTTTCGGCGAAATTCCATCGTTTCGACCTCCGAAACGGCAATTTTGCTATTTTAGGGAACTTTTGTTTTGCTTATAACTTTCATTAGGAATTTCCATTTTTATTGTCGTTTGCGGCGTTTGTTTCTATTTTTCGTCTAGTTTATAGTTTAGGGCTTTTTGGACTTTTTACTATCTTTGGCAAATTTTAGGGTTTCGCTATTTAAGTTATCTATTGAGTGTAATTCGTAGTTTTGGCTGAAATAAAAGAATTTGCAAACTTTGGCTTAAGTTCTGACCTAGATCGAGTTGTTCGTGGATTCGTTCAACTGGTTTAGAAGATCTCCGCTGCATCAGTCGGTATGATGAAGTCCAAGAATTAGCTTGTAAATTCGTGGAAAAATATGATGGAAAATATGAAAGGATGGCATTTTAGTAATTTTTGCAAATGGCGAAGTTTGGGCGTTTGAGTTTTGGCGTTCCGGGGGTATGAGTTTATTGGAAACGGCGTGGAGATCACAACTTACGGCTATGCCGTGACTATGGTGTTTTTTGGAAAATTCCATCGTTTCGACCTCCAAAACGGCAATTTTGCTATTTTAGGAAACTTTTGTTTTGCTTATAACTTTCATCAGGAATTTTCGTTTTTATTGCCATTTGCGGTGTTTGTTTCTATTTTTCTTCTAGTTTTTAGTTTAGGGCTTTTTGGACTTTTTACTATTTTTAGTAAATTTTAGGGTTTCGCTATTTAAGCGATCTATTGAGTGTAATTCGTAGTTTTGGCTGAAATAAAAGAATTTTCGAACTTTGGCCTAAGTTCTGACCTAGATCGAGTTGTTCGTGGATTCGTTCAACTGATTTATAAGATCTCCGCTGCGTCAGTTGGTATGATGAAGTCCAAGAATTAGCTTGTAAATTTTTGGAAAAATATAATGGAAAATATGAAAAGATGGCATTTTAGTAATTTTCGCAAATGGCGAAGTAGGGGCGTTTGAGTTTTGGCGTTCCTGGGGTATAGTTTTATTGGAAACGGCGTGGACATCACAACTCACGGCTACGCTATGAATACGGTGTTTTTCGGCAAAATTCCATCGTTTCGACCTCCGAAACGGCAATTTTGCTATTTTAGGAAACTTTTGTTTTGCTTATAACTTTCATTAGGAATTTCCGTTTTTATTGCCGTTTGCGGTGTTTGTTTCTATTTTTCGTCTAGTTTTTAGTTTAGGGCTTTTTGGACTTTTTACTATTTTTGGCAAATTTTAGGGTTTCGCTATTTAAGCGATCTATTGAGTGTAATTCGTAGTTTTGGCTGAAATTAAAGAATTTTCGAACTTTGGCCTAAGTTCTGACCTAGATCGAGTTGTTCGTGGATTCGTTCAACTGGTTTAGAAGATCTCAGCTGCGTCAGTTGGTATGATGAAGTCCAAGAATTAGCTTGTAAATTCTTGAAAAAATATGATGGAAAATATGAAAGGATGGCATTTTAGTAATTTTCGCAAATGGCGAAGTTTGGGCGTTTGAGTTTTGGCGTTCCTGGGGTATGGTTTTATTAGAAACGGCGTGTTCTTCACAACTCACGGCTACGTCTTGACTACGATGTTTTAAGCGAAATTCCATCGTTTCGACCTCGAAACGGCAATTTTGCTATTTTAGGGAACTTTTGTTTTGCTTATAACTTTCATTAGGAATTTCCATTTTTATTGTCGTTTGCGGCGTTTGTTTCTATTTTTCGTCTAGTTTATAGTTTAGGGCTTTTTGGACTTTTTACTATCTTTGGCAAATTTTAGGGTTTCGCTATTTAAGTTATCTATTGAGTGTAATTCGTAGTTTTGGCTGAAATAAAAGAATTTGCAAACTTTGGCTTAAGTTCTGACCTAGATCGAGTTGTTCGTGGATTCGTTCAACTGGTTTAGAAGATCTCCGCTGCATCAGTCGGTATGATGAAGTCCAAGAATTAGCTTGTAAATTCGTGGAAAAATATGATGGAAAATATGAAAGGATGGCATTTTAGTAATTTTTGCAAATGGCGAAGTTTGGGCGTTTGAGTTTTGGCGTTCCGGGGGTATGAGTTTATTGGAAACGGCGTGGAGATCACAACTTACGGCTATGCCGTGACTATGGTGTTTTTTGGAAAATTCCATCGTTTCGACCTCCAAAACGGCAATTTTGCTATTTTAGGAAACTTTTGTTTTGCTTATAACTTTCATCAGGAATTTTCGTTTTTATTGCCGTTTGCGGTGTTTGTTTCTATTTTTCTTCTAGTTTTTAGTTTAGGGCTTTTTGGACTTTTTACTATTTTTAGTAAATTTTAGGGTTTCGCTATTTAAGCGATCTATTGAGTGTAATTCGTAGTTTTGGCTGAAATAAAAGAATTTTCGAACTTTGGCCTAAGTTCTGACCTAGATCGAGTTGTTCGTGGATTCGTTCAACTGGTTTATAAGATCTCCGCTGCGTCAGTTGGTATGATGAAGTCCAAGAATTAGCTTGTAAATTTTTGGAAAAATATAATGGAAAATATGAAAAGATGGCATTTTAGTAATTTTCGCAAATGGCGAAGTAGGGGCGTTTGAGTTTTGGCGTTCCTGGGGTATAGTTTTATTGGAAACGGCGTGGACATCACAACTCACGGCTACGCTGTGAATACGGTGTTTTTCGGCAAAATTCCATCGTTTCGACCTCCGAAACGGCAATTTTGCTATTTTAGGAAACTTTTGTTTTGCTTATAACTTTCATTAGGAATTTCCGTTTTTATTGCCGTTTGCGGTGTTTGTTTCTATTTTTCGTCTAGTTTTTAGTTTAGGGCTTTTTGGACTTTTTACTATTTTTGGCAAATTTTAGGGTTTCGCTATTTAAGCGATCTATTGAGTGTAATTCGTAGTTTGGAAATTTGAAATTAAAGAATTTTCGAACTTTGGCCTAAGTTCGACCTAGATCGAGTTGTTCGTGGATTCGTTCAACCTGGTTTAGAAGATCTCAAATTGCGTCGGTTGGTATGATGAAGTCCAAGAATTAGCTTGTAAATTCTTGAAAAAATATGATGGAAAATATGAAAGGATGGCATTTTAGTAATTTTCGCAAATGGCGAAGTTTGGGCGTTTGAGTTTTGGCGTTCCTGGGGTATGGTTTTATTAGAAACGGCGTGTTCTTCACAACTCACGGCTACGTCTTGACTACGATGTTTTTCGGCGAAATTCCATCGTTTCGACCTCCGAAACGGCAATTTTGCTATTTTAGGGAACTTTTGTTTTGCTTATAACTTTCATTAGGAATTTCCGTTTTTATTGCCGTTTGCGGCGTTTGTTTCTATTTTTCGTCTAGTTTATAGTTTAGGGCTTTTTGGACTTTTTACTATCTTTGGCAAATTTTAGGGTTTCGCTATTTAAGTTATCTATTGAGTGTAATTCGTAGTTTTGGCTGAAATAAAAGAATTTGCAAACTTTGGCTTAAGTTCTGACCTAGATCGAGTTGTTCGTGGATTCGTTCAACTGGTTTATAAGATCTCCGCTGCGTCAGTTGGTATGATGAAGTCCAAGAATTAGCTTGTAAATTCTTGGAAAAATATGATGGAAAATATGAAAGGATGGCATTTTAGTAATTTTCGCAAATGGCGAAGTTTGGGCGTTTGAGTTTTGGCGTTCCTGGGGTATTGTTTTATTGGAAACGGCGCGGACATCACAACTCACGGCTACGTCGTGACTACGGTGTTTTTCGGCGAAATTCCATCGTTTCGACCTCCGAAACGGCAATTTTGCTATTTTAGGAAACTTTTGTTTTGCTTATAACTTTCATTAGGAATTTCTGTTTTTATTGCCGTTTGCTGCGTTTGTTTCTATTTTTCGTCTTGTTTTTAGTTTAGGGCTTTTTGGACTTTTTACTATCTTTGACAAATTTTAGGGTTTCTCTATTTAAGCGATCTATTGAGTGTAATTCGTAGTTTTGGCTGAAATAAAATAATTTTTGAACTTTGGCTTAAGTTCTGACCTAGATCGAGTTGTACGTGGATTTGTTCAACTGGTTTAGAAGATCTCCGCTGCGTCAGTCGGTATGATGAAGTCCAAGAATTAGCTTTTAAATTCTTGGAAAATTATGATGGAAAATATGAAAGGATGGCATTTTAGTAATTTTTGCAAATGGCGAAGTTTGGGCGTTTGAGTTTTGGCGTTCCGGGGGTATGAGTTTATTGGAAACGGCGTGGAGATCACAACTCACGTCTATGCCGTGACTACGGTGTTTTTTGGCAAAATTCCATCGTTTCGACCTCCAAAACGGCAATTTTGCTATTTTAGGAAACTTTTGTTTTGCTTATAACTTTCATTAGGAATTTTCGTTTTTATTGTCGTTTGCGGTGTTTGTTTCTATTTTTCGTCTAGTTTTTAGTTTAGGGCTTTTGGACTTTTTACTATTTTTTGCAAATTTTAGGGTTTCGCTATTTAAGCGATCTATTGAGTGTAATTCGTAGTTTTGGCTAAAATAAAAGAATTTTCGAACTTTGGCTTAGGTTCTGATCCTAGATCGAGTTGTTCGTGGATTCGTTCAACTGGTTTAGAAGATCTCCGCTGGGTCAGTTGATATGATGAAGTCCAAGAATTAGCTCGTAAATTCTTGGAAAAATATGATGGAAAATATGAATAGATGGCATTTTAGTAATTTTCGCAAATGGCGAAGTTTGGGCGTTTGAGTTTTGGCGTTCGGGGGTATGGGTTTATTGGAAACGGCGTGGAGATCACAACTCACGGCTGTGCCGTGACTACGGTGTTTTTCGGCGAAATTCCATCGTTTCGACCTCCGAAACGGCAATTTTGCTATTTTAGGAAACTTTTGTTTTGCTTATAACTTTCATTAGGAATTTCCGTTTTTATTGCCGTTTGCGGTGTTTGTTTCTATTTTTCGTCTAGTTTTTAGTTTAGGGCTTTTTGGACTTTTTACTATTTTTGGCAAATTTTAGGGTTTCGCTATTTAAGCGATCTATTGAGTGTAATTCGTAGTTTTAATTTGAAATTAAAGAATTTTCGAACTTTGGCCTAAGTTCGACCTAGATCGAGTTGTTCGTGGATTCGTTCAACTGGTTTAGAAGATCTCAGTTGCGTCAGTTGGTATGATGAAGTCCAAGAATTAGCTTGTAAATTCTTGAAAAAATATGATGGAAAATATGAAAGGATGGCATTTTAGTAATTTTCGCAAATGGCGAAGTTTGGGCGTTTGAGCTTTGGCGTTCCTGGGGTATTGTTTTATTGGAAACGGCGCGGACATCACAACTCACGGCTACGTCGTGACTACGGTGTTTTTCGGCGAAATTCCATCGTTTCGACCTCCGGAACGGCAATTTTGCTATTTTAGGAAACTTTTGTTTTGCTTATAACTTTCATTAGGAATTTCTGTTTTTATTGCCGTTTGCTGCGTTTGTTTCTATTTTTCGTCTTGTTTTTAGTTTAGGGCTTTTTGGACTTTTTACTATCTTTGACAAATTTTAGGGTTTCGCTATTTAAGCGATCTATTGAGTGTAATTCGTAGTTTTGGCTGAAATAAAATAATTTTCGAACTTTGGCTTAAGTTCTGACCTAGATCGAGTTGTTCGTGGATTTGTTCAACTGGTTTAGAAGATCTCCGCTGCGTCAGTCGGTATGATGAAGTCCAAGAATTAGCTTTTAAATTCTTGGAAAATTATGATGGAAAATATGAAAGGATGGCATTTTAGTAATTTTTGCAAATGGCGAAGTTTGGGCGTTGGAGTTTTGGCGTTCCGGGGGTATGAGTTTATTGGAAACGGCGTGGAGATCACAACTCACGTCTATGCCGTGACTACGGTGTTTTTTGCAAAATTCCATCGTTTCGACCTCCAAAACGGCAATTTTGCTATTTTAGGAAACTTTTGTTTTGCTTATAACTTTCATTAGGAATTTCCGTTTTTATTGCCGTTTGCGGTGTTTGTTTCTATTTTTCGTCTAGTTTTTAGTTTAGGGCTTTTTGGACTTTTTACTATTTTGGCAAATTTTAGGGTTTCGCTATTTAAGCGATCTATTGAGTGTAATTCGTAGTTTTGACCGAAATAAAATAATTTTCGAACTTCGGCTTAAGTTCTGACCTAGATCGAGTTGTTCGTGGATTCGTTCAACTGGTTTATAAGATCTCCGCTGCGTCAGTTGGTATGATGAAGTCCAAGAATTAGCTTGTAAATTCTTGTAAAAATATGATGGAAAATATGAAAGGATGCCATTTTAGTAATTTTCGCAAATGGCGAAGTTTGGGCGTTTGAGTTTTGGCGTTCCGGGGGTATGGGTTTATTGGAAACGGCGTGGAGATCACAACTCACGGCTATTCTTTGACTACGGTGTTTTTCGGCGAAATTCAATCGTTTCGACCTCCGAAACGACAATTTTGCTATTTTAGGAAACTTTTGTTTTGCTTATAACTTTCATTAGGAATTTCCGTTTTTATTGCCGTTTGCGGCGTTTGTTTCTATTTTTTGTCTAGTTTTTAGTTTAGGCCTTTTTGGACTTTTTACTATTTTTGGCAAATTTTAGGGTTTCGCTATTTAAGCGATCTATTGAGTGTAATTCGTAGTTTTGACAGAAATAAAATAATTTTCGAACTTTGGCTTAAGTTCTGACCTAGATCGAGTTGTTCGTAGATTCGTTCAACTGGTTGATAAGATCTCCGCTGCGTCGGTTGGTATGATGAAGTCCAAGAATTAGCTTTTAAATTCTTGGAAAATTATGATGGAAAATATGAAAGGATGGCATTTTAGTAATTTTCGCAAATGGCGAAGTATGGGCGTTTGAGTTTTGGCGTTCCTGGGGTATGGTTTTATTGGAAACAGCGTTGACATCACAACTCACGGCTACGTCATGACTACGGTGTTTTTCGGCGAAATTCCATCGTTTCGACCTCCGAAACGGCAATTTTGCTATTTTAGGAAACTTTTGTTTTGCTTATAACTTTCATTTGGAATTTCCGTTTTTATTGCCGTTTGAGGCGTTTTTTTCTATTTTTCGTCTAGTTTTTAGTTTATGGCTTTTTGGACTTTTTACTATCTTTGGCAAATTTTAGGGTTCCGCTATTTAAGCGATCTATTGAGTGTAATTCGTAGTTTTGGATGAAATTAAAGAATTTTCGAACTTTGGCTTAAGTTCTGACCTAGATCGAGTTGTTCGTGGATTCGTTCAACTGGTTTAGAAGATCTCCGCTGCGTCAGTTGGTATGATGAAGTCCAAGAATTAGCTTGTAAATTCTTGAAAAAATATGATTAAAATATGAAAGGATGGCATTTTAGTAATTTTCGCAAATGGCGAAGTATGGGCGTTTGAGTTTTGGCGTTCCTGGGGTATGGTTTTATTGGAAACAGCGTTGACATCACAACTCACAGTCTACGTCATGACTACGGTGTTTTTCGGCGAAATTCAATCGTTTCGACCTCCGAAACGGCAATTTTGCTATTTTAGGAAACTTTTGTTTTGCTTATAACTTTCATTAGGAATTTCCGTTTTTATTGCCGTTTGAGGCGTTTGTTTCTATTTTTCGTCTAGTTTTTAGTTTAGGGCTTTTTGGACTTTTTACTATCTTTGGCAAATTTTAGGGTTCCGCTATTTAAGCGATCTATTGAGTGTAATTCGTAGTTTTGGCTGAAATAAAATAATTTTCGAACTTTGGCTTAAGTTCTGACCTAGATCGAGTTGTTCGTGGATTCGTTCAACTGGTTTAGAAGATCTTCGCTGCGTCAGTCGGTATGATGAAGTCCAAGAATTAGCTTTTAAATTCTTGGAAAATTATGATGGAAAATATGAAAGGATGGCATTTTAGTAATTTTTGCAAATGGCGAAGTTTGGGCGTTTGAGTTTTGGCGTTCCGGGGGTATGAGTTTATTGGAAACGGCGTGGAGATCACAACTCATGTCTATGCCGTGACTACGGTGTTTTTTGGCAAAATTCCATCGTTTCGACCTCCAAAACGGCAATTTTGCTATTTTAGGAAACTTTTTTTTTGCTTATAACTTTAATTAGGAATTTCCGTTTTTATTGCCGTTTGCGGCGTTTGTTTCTATTTTTCGTCTAGTTTTTAGTTTAGGGCTATTTGGACTTTTTACTATTTTTGGCAAATTTTAGGGTTTCGCTATTTTAGCGATCTATTTAGTGTAATTCGTAGTTTTGGCTGAAATTAAAGAATTTTCGAACTTTGGCTTAAGTTCTGACCTAGATCGAGTTGTTCGTGGATTCGTTCAACTGGTTTAGAAGATCTCCGCTGCGTTAGTTGGTATGATGAAGTCCAAGAATTAGCTTGTAAATTCGTGGAAAAATATGATGGAAAATATGAAAGAATGACATTTTAGTAATTTTTGCAAATGACGAAGTTTGGGCGTTTGAGTTTTGGCGTTCCGGGGGTATGGGTTTATTGGAAACGGCGTGGAGATCACAACTCAGGGCCATGCCGTCACTACAGTGTTTTTTGGCGAAATTCTATCGTTTCGACCTCCGAAACGGCAATTTTGCTACTTTAGGAAACTTTTGTTTTGCTTATAACTTTCATTAGGAATTTTCATTTTTATTGTCGTTTGTGGCGTTTGTTTCAATTTTTCTTCTAATTTTTAGTTTATGACTTTTTGGACTTTTTACTATTTTTGGCAAATTTTAGGGTTTCTCTATTTAAGCGATCTATTGAGTGTAATTCGTAGTTTTGGATGAAATTAAAGAATTTTCGAACTTTGGCCTAAGTTCTGACCTAGATCGAGTTGTTCGTGGATTCGTTCAACTGGTTTAGAAGATCTCCGCTGCGTCTGTTGGTATGATGAAGTCCAAGAATTAGCTTGTAAATTCTTGAAAAATTATGATGGAAAATATGAAAGGATGGCATTTTAGTAATTTTCGCAAATGGCGAAGTTTGGGCGTTTGAGTTTTGGCGTTCCTGGGGTATTGTTTTATTGGAAACGGCGCGGACATCACAACTCACGGCTACGTCGTGACTACGGTGTTTTTCGGCGAAATTCCATCGTTTCGACCTCCGAAACGACAATTTTGCTATTTTAGGAAACTTTTGTTTTGCTTATAACTTTCATTAGGAATTTCTGTTTTTATTGCCGTTTGCTGCGTTTGTTTCTATTTTTCGTCTTGTTTTTAGTTTAGGGCTTTTTGGACTTTTTACTATCTTTGGCAAATTTTAGGGTTTCGCTATTTAAGCGATCTATTGAGTGTAATTCGTAGTTTTGGCTGAAATAAAATAATTTTCGAACTTTGGCTTAAGTTCTGACCTAGATCGAGTTGTTCGTGGATTCGTTCAACTGGTTTAGAAGATCTCCGTTGCGTCGGTCGGTATGATGAAGTCCAAGAATTAGCTTTTAAATTCTTGGAAAATTATGATGGAAAATATGAAAGGATGGCATTTTAGTAATTTTTGCAAATGGCGAAGTTTGGGCGTTTGAGTTTTGGCGTTCCGGGGGTATGAGTTTATTGGAAACGGCGTGGAGATCACAACTCACTTCTATGCCTTGACTACGGTGTTTTTTGGCAAAATTCCATCGTTTCGACCTCCAAAACGGAAATTTTGCTATTTTAGGAAACTTTTGTTTTGCTTATAACTTTCATTAGGAATTTTCGTTTTTATTGCCGTTTGCTGTGTTTGTTTCTATTTTTCGTCTAGTTTTTAGTTTAGGGCTTTTGGACTTTTTACTATGTTTGGCAAATTTTAGGGTTTCGCTATTTAAGCGATCTGTTGATTGTAATTCGTAGTTTTGGCAGAAATAAAAGAATTTTCGAACTTTGGCTTAAGTTCTGACCTAGATCGAGTTGTTCGTGGATTCGTTCAACTGGTTTAGAAGATCTCCGCTGCGTAGTCGGTATGATGAAGTCCAAGAATTAGCTTGTAAATTCGTGGAAAAATATGACGGAAAATATGAAAGAATGGCATTTTAGTAATTTTTGCAAATGACGAAGTTTGGGCGTTTGAGTTTTGGCGTTCCGGGGGTATGGGCTTATTGGAAACGACATCGAGATCACAACTCAAGTCCATGCCGTGACTATGGTGTTTTTTGGCGAAATTCCATCGTTTCGACCTCCGAAACGGCAATTTTGCTATTTTAGGAAACTTTTGTTTTGCTTATAACTTTCATTAGGAATTTCTATTTTTATTGCCGTTTGCGGCGTTTGTTTCTATTTTTTGTCTAGTTTTTAGTTTAGGGCTTTTTGGACTTTTTACTATTTTTGGCAAATTTTAGGGTTTCGCTATTTAAGCGATCTATTGAGTGTAATTCGTAGTTTTGACTGAAATAAAATAATTTTCGAACTTTGGCTTAAGTTCTGACCTAGATCGAGTTGTTCGTGGATTCGTTCAACTGGTTTATAAGATCTCCGCTGCGTCAGTTGGTATGATGAAGTCCAAGAATTAGCTTGTAAATTCTTGTAAAAATATGATGGAAAATATGAAAGGATTGCATTTTAGTAATTTTCGCAAATGGCGAAGTTTGGGCGTTTGAGTTTTGGCGTTTCGGGGGTATGGGTTTATTGGAAACGGCGTGGAGATCACAACTCACGGCTATGCTGTGACTACGGTGTTTTTCGGCGAAATTCAATCGTTTCGACCTCCGAAACGACAATTTTGCTATTTTAGGAAACTTTTGTTTTGCTTATAACTTTCATTAGGAATTTCCGTTTTTATTGCCGTTTGCGGCGTTTGTTTCTATTTTTCGTCTAGTTTTTAGTTTAGGGCTTTTTGGACTTTTTACTATTTTTGACAAATTTTAGGGTTTCGCTATTTTAACGATCTATTTAGTGTAATTAGTAGTTTGGCTGAAATAAAAGAATTTTCGAACTTTGGCTTAAGTTCTGACCTAGATCGAGTTGTTCGTGGATTCGTTCAACTGGTTTAGAAGATCTCCGCTGCGTCAGTCGGTATGATGAAGTCCAAGAATTAGCTTGTAAATTCGTGGAAAAATATTATGGAAAATATAAAGGATGGCATTTTAGTAATTTTTGCAAATGGCGAAGTTTGGGAGTTTGAGTTTTTGCGTTACGGGGGTATTGGTTTATTGGAAACGGCGTGGAGATCACAACTCACGGCTTTGCCGTGACTACGGTGTTTTTTGGCGAAATTCCCTCGTTTCGACCTCCAAAATGACAATTTTGCTATTTTAGGAAACTTTTGTTTTGCTTCTAACTTTCATTAGGAATATCCGTTTTTATTACCGTTTGCGGCGTTTGTTTCTATTTTTCGTCTAGTTTTTAGTTTAGGGCTTTTTGGACTTTTTACTATTTTTGGCAAATTTTAGGGTTTCGCTATTTTAGCGATCTATTGAGTGTAATTCGTAGTTTGGCTGAATTAAAAGAATTTTCGAACTTTGGCTTAAGTTCTGACCTAGATCGAGTTGTTCGTGGATTCGTTCAACTGGTTTAAAAGATCTCCGCTGCGTCAATCGGTATGATGAAGTCGAAGAATTAGCTTTTAAATTCTTGGAAAATTATAAAGGAAAATATGAAAGGATGGCATTTTAGTAATTTTCGCAAATGGCGAAGTTTGGGCGTTTGAGTTTTGGCGTTCCGGGGGTATGGGTTTATAGGAAACGGCGTGGAGATCACAACTCACGGCTGTGTCGTGAATACGGTGTTTTTCGGCGAAATTCCATCGTTTCGACCTCCGAAACGGCAATTTTGCTATTTTAGGAAACTTTTGTTTTGCTTATAACTTTCATTAGGAATTTTCATTTTTATTGCCGTTTGCGGCGTTTGTTTCTATTTTTCGTCTAGTTTTTAGTTTAGGGTTTTTTGGACTTTTTACTATTTTTGGCAAATTTTAGGGTTTCGCTATTTAAGTGATCTATTGAGTGTAATTCGTAGTTTTCGCTGAAATAAAAGAATTTGCAAACTTTGGCTTAAGTTCTGACCTACATCGAGTTGTTCGTGGATTCGTTCAACTAGTTTAGAAGATCTCCGCTGCGTCGGTCGGTTTGATGAAGTCCAAGAATTAGCTTGTAAATTCGTGGAAAAATATGATGGAAAATATGAAAGGATGGCATTTTAGTAATTTTTGCAAATGGCGAAGTTTGGGCGTTTGAGTTTTGGCGTTCCGGGGGTATGGGTTTATTGGAAACTGTGTGGAGATCACAACTCACGTCCATGCTGTGACTACGGTGTTTTTTGGCGAAATTCCATCGTTTCGACCTTTGAAACGGCAATTTTGCTATTTTAGGAAACTTTTGTTTTGCTTATAACTTTCATTAGGAATTTCCGTTTTTATTGCCGTTTGCGGCGTTTGTTTCTATTTTTCGACTAGTTTTTAGTTTAGGGTTTTTTGGACTTTTTACTATTTTTGGCAAATTTTAGGGTTTCGCTATTTAAGCGATCTATTGAGTGTAATTCGTAGTTTTGGCTGAAATAAAAGAATTTTCGAACTTTTGCTTAAGTTCTGACCTAGATCGAGTTGTTCGTGGATCCGTTCAACTGGTTTAGAAGATCTCCGCTGCGTCAGTTGGTATGATGAAGTCCAAGAATTAGCTTGTAAATTCTTGGAAAAATATGATTGAAAATATAAAAGGATGGCATTTTAGTAATTTTCGCAAATGGCGAAGTTTGGGCGTTTGAGTTTTGGCGTTCCGGGGGTATGGGTTTATTGGAAACGGCGTGGAGATCACAACTCACGGCTACCCCGTGAATACGGTGTTTTTCGGCGAAATTCCATCGTTTCTACCTCCGAAACGGCAATTTTGCTATTTTAGGAAACTTTTGTTTTGCTTATAACTTTCATTAGGAATTTTTATTTTTATTGCCGTTTGTGGCGTTTGTTTCTGTTTTTCATCTAGTTTTTAGTTTAGGGCTTTTTGGACTTTTTACTATTTTTGGCAAATTTTAGGGTTTCGCTATTTAAGCGATCTATTGAGTGTAATTCGTAATTTTGGCTGAAATAAAAGAATTTTCGAACTTTGGCTTAAGTTCTGACCTAGATCGAGTTGTTCGTGGTTTCGTTCAACTGGTTTAGAAGATCTTCGCTGCGTCAGTCGGTACGATGAAGTCCAAGAATTAGCTTGTAAAATCGTGGAAAAATACGATGGAAAATATGAAAGGATGGCATTTTAGTAATTTTTGGAAATGGCGAAGTTTGGGCGTTTGAGTTTTGGCGTTCCGGGGGTATGGGTTTATTGGAAACGACATCGAGATCACAACTCAAGTCCATGCCGTGACTACGGTGTTTTTTGGCGAAATTCCATCGTTTCGACCTCCGAAACGGCAATTTTGCTATTTTAGGAAACTTTTGTTTTGCTTATAACTTTCATTAGGAATTTCCATTTTTATTGCCGTTTGCGGCGTTTGTTTCTATTTTTTGTCTAGTTTTTGGTTTAGGGCTTTTTGGACTTTTTACTATTTTTGGCAAATTTTAGGGTTTCGCTATTTAAGCGATCTATTGAGTGTAATTCGTAGTTTTGACTGAAATAAAAGAATGTTCGAACTTTGGCTTAAGTTCTGACCTAGATCGAGTTGTTCGTGGATTCGTTCAACTGGTTTAGAAGATCTCCGCTGCGTCAGTCGGTATGACGAAGTCCGAGAATTAGCTTGTAAATTCGTGGAAAAATATGATGGAAAATATAAAGGATGGCATTTTAGTAATTTTCGCAAATGGCGAAGTTTGGGAGTTTGAGTTTTTGCGTTACGGGGGTATTGGTTTATTGGAAACGGCGTGGAGATCACAACTCACGGATTTGCCGTGACTACGGTGTTTTTTGGCGAAATTCCATCGTTTCGACCTCCGAAACGGCAATTTTGCTATTTTAGGAAACTTTTGTTTTGCTTATAACTTTCATTATTAATTTTTATTTTTATTGCCGTTTGCGGCGTTTGTTTCTATTTTTCGTCTTGTTTTTACTTAAGGGCTTTTTGGACTTTTTACTATTTTTGGCAAATTTTAGGGTTTCGCTATTTAAGCGATCTATTGAGTGTAATTCGTAGTTTTGGCTGAAATAAAAGAATTTTCGAACATTGGCTTAAGTTCTGACCTAGATCGAGTTGATCGTGGATTCGTTCAACTGGTTTAGAAGATCTTTGCTGCGTCATTCGGTATGATGAAGTCCAAGAATTAGCTTTTATATTCTTGGAAAATTTTGATGGAAAATATGAAAGGATGGCATTTTAGTAATTTTTGCAAATGGCGAAGTTTGGGCGTTTGAGTTTTGGCGTTCCGGGGGTATGGGTTTATAGGAAACGGCGCGGAGATCACAACTCACGGCTACGCCTTGAATATGGTGTTTTTTGGCGAAATTCCATCGTTTCGACCTCCGAAACGGCAATTTTGCTATTTTAGGAAACTTTTGTTTTGCTTATAACTTTCATTATTAATTTTCATTTTTATTGCCGTTTGCGGCGTTTGTTTCTATTTTTCGTCTAGTTTTTACTTTAGGGCTTTTTGGACTTTTTACTATTTTTGGCAAATTTTAGGGTTTCGCTATTTAAGCGATCTATTGAGTGTAATTCGTAGTTTTGGCTGAAATAAAAGAATTTTCGAACATTGGCTTAAGTTCTGACCTAGATCGAGTTGTTCGTGGATTCGTTCAACTGGTTTAGAAGATCTTTGCTGCGTCATTCGGTATGATGAAGTCCAAGAATTAGCTTTTAAATTCTTGGAAAATTATGATGGAAAATATGAAAGGATGGCATTTTAGTAATTTTTGCAAATGGCGAAGTTTGGGCGTTTGAGTTTTAGCGTTCCGGGGGTATGGGTTTATAGGAAACGGCGTGGAGATCACAACTCACGGCTACGCCTTGAGTATGGTGTTTTTTGGCGAAATTCCATCGTTTCGACCTCCGAAACGGCAATTTTGCTATTTTAGGAAACTTTTGTTTTGCTTATAACTTTCATTATTAATTTTCATTTTTATTGCCGTTTGCGGCGTTTGTTTCTATTTTTCGTCTATTTTTTACTTAAGGGCTTTTTGGACTTTTTACTATTTTTGGCAAATTTTAGGGTTTCGCTATTTAAGCGATCTATTGAGTGTAATTCGTAGTTTTGGCTGAAATAAAAGAATTTTCTAACATTGGCTTAAGTTCTGACCTAGATCGAGTTGTTCGTGGATTCGTTCAACTGGTTTAGAAGATCTTTGCTACGTCATTCGGTATGATGAAGTCCAAGAATTAGCTTTTATATTCTTGGAAAATTATGATGGAAAATATGAAAGGATGGCATTTTAGTAATTTTTGCAAATGGCGAAGTTTGGGCGTTTGAGTTTTGGCATTCCGGGGGTATGGGTTTATAGGAAACGGCGTGGACATCACAACTCACGGCTACGCCGTGATAACAGTGTTTTTCGGAGAAATTCCATCGTTTCGACCTCCGAAACGACAATTTTGCTATTTTAGGAAACTTTTGTTTTGCTTATAACTTTCATTAGGAATTTTCATTTTTATTGCCGTTTGCGGCGTTTGTTTCTATTTTTCGTCTAGTTTTTAGTTTAGGGCTTTTTGGACTTTTTACTATTTTTGGCAAATTTTAGGGTTTCGCTATTTGAGCGATCTATTGAGTGAATTCGTAGTTTTGGCTGAAATAAAAGAATTTTCGAACTTTGGCTTAAGTTCTGACCTAGATCAAGTTGTTCGTGGATCCGTTCAACTGGTTTAGATGATCTCCGCTGCGTCAGTTGGTATGATGAAGTCCAAGAATTAGCTTGTAAATTCTTGAAAAATATGATGGAAAAGATGAAAGGATGGCATTTTAGTAATTTTCGCAAATGGCGAAGTTTGGGCGTTTGAGTTTTGGAGTTCCGGGGGTATGGGTTTATAGGAAACGGCGTGGAGATCACAACTCACGGCTACGCCTTGAGTATTTCATTATTAATTTTCATTTTTATTGCCGTTTGCGGCGTTTGTTTCTATTTTTCGTCTAGTTTTTACTTTAGGGCTTTTTGGACTTTTTACTATTTTTGGCAAATTTTAGGGTTTGGCTATTTAAGCGATCTATTGAGTGTAATTCGTAGTTTTGACTGAAATAAAAGAATTTTCGAACATTGGCTTAAGTTCTGACCTAGATCGAGTTGTTCGTGGATTCGTTCAACTGGTTTAGAAGATCTTTGCTGCGTCATTCGGTATGATGAAGTCCAAGAATTAGCTTTTAAATTCTTGGAAAATTATGATGGAAAATATGAAAGGATGGCATTTTAGTAATTTTTGCAAATGGCGAAGTTTGGGCGTTTGGGTTTTGGCGTTCCGGGGGTATGGGTTTATAGGAAAAAGCGTGGACATCACAACTCACGGCTACGCCGTGACTACAGTGTTTTTCGGCGAAATTCCATCGTTTCGACCTCCGAAACGACAATTTTGCTATTTTAGGAAACTTTTGTTTTGCTTATAACTTTCATTAGGAATTTTCATTTTTATTGCCGTTTGCGGCGTTTGTTTCTATTTTTCGTCTAGTTTTTAGTTTAGGGCTTTTTGGACTTTTTACTATTTTTGGCAAATTTTAGGGTTTCGCTATTTGAGCGATCTATTAAGTGAATTCGTAGTTTTGGCTGAAATAAAGAATTTTCGAACTTTGGCTTAAATTCTGACCTAAATCGAGTTGTTCGTGGATCCGTTCAACGGGTTTAGATGATCTCCGCTGCGTCAGTTGGTATGATGAAGTCCAAGAATTAGCTTGTAAATTCTTGGAAAAATATGATGGAAAAGATGAAAGGATGACATTTTTGTAATTTTCGCAAATGGCAAAGTTTGGGCGTTTGAGTTTTGGCGTTCCGGGGGTATGGTTTTATTGAAAACGGCGTGGACATCACAACTCACGGCTACGCCGTGACTATGGTGTTTTTCGGCGAAATTCCATCGTTTCGACCTCCGAAACCACAATTTTGCTATTTTAGGAAACTTTTGCTTTGCTTATAACTTTCATTAGGAATTTCCGTTTTATTGCCGTTTGCGACGTTTGTTTCTATTTTTCGTATAGTTTTTAGTTTTGGGCTTTTTGGACTTTTGACTATTTTTCGCAAATTTTAGGGTTTCGCTATTTGAGAGATCTATTGAGTGTAATTCGTAGTTTTAGCTGAAATAAAAGAATTTTCGAACTTTGGCTTAAGTTCTGACCTAGATCGAGTTGTTCGTGGATTCGTTCAACTGGTTTAGAAGATCTCCGCCGCGTCAGTCGGTATGATGAAGTCCAAGAATTAGCTTTTAAATTCTTGGAAAATTATGATGGAAAACATGAAAGGATGACATTTTAGTAATTTTCGCGAATGGCGAAGTTTGGGCGTTTGAGTTTTGGCGTTCCAGGGGTTTGGGTTTATAGGAAACGGCGTGGAGATCACAACTCACGGCTTCGCTGTGAATACATTGTTTTTCGGCGAAATTCCATCGTTTCGACCTCCGAAACGGCAATTTTGCTATTTTAGGAAACTTTTGTTTTGCTTATAACTTTCATTATGAATTTTCATTTTTATTGCCGTTTGCGACGTTTGTTTCTATTTTTCGTCTATTTTTTACTTAAGGGCTTTTTGGACTTTTTACTATTTTTGGCAAATTTTAGGGTTTCGCTATTTAAGCGATCTATTGAGTGTAATTCGTAGTTTTGGCTGAAATAAAAGAATTTTCGAACATTGGCTTAAGTTCTGACCTAGATCGAGTTGTTCGTAGATCCGTTCAACTGGTTTAGAAGATCTCCGCTGCGTCAGTCGGTATGATGAAGTCCAAGAATTAGCTTTTAAATTCTTGGAAAATTATGATGGAAAATATGAAAGGATGGCATTTTAGTAATTTTTGCAAATTGCGAAGTTTGGGCGTTTGAGTTTTGGCGTTCCGGGGGTATGGGTTTATAGGAAACGGCGTGGACATCACAACTCACGGCTACGCCGTGACTACAGTGTTTTTCGGCGAAATTCCATCGTTTCGACTTCCGAAACGACAATTTTGCTATTTTAGGAAACTTTTGTTTTGCTTATAATTTTCATTAGGAATTTCCGTTTTTATTGCCGTTTGCGGCGTTTGTTTCTATTTTTCGTCTAGTTTTTAGTTTAGGGCTTTCGAACTTTTTACTATTTTTGGCAAATTTTAGGGTTTCGCTATTTAAGCGATCTATTGAGTGTAATTCGTAGTTTTGGCTGAAATAAAAGAATTTTCGAACTTTGGCTTAAGTTCTGACCTAGATCGAGTTGTTCATGGATTCGTTCAACTGGTTTAGAAGATCTCTGCTGCGTCAGTCGGTATGATGAAGTCCAAGAATTAGCTTGTAAATTCGTGGAAAAATACAATGGAAAATATGAAAGGATGGCATTTTAGTAATTTTTGCAAATGGCGAAGTTTGGGCGTTTGAGTTTTGGCGTTACGAGGGTATGGGTTTATTGGAAACGGCGTGGAGAACACAACTCGGTTTGCTGTGACTACGGTGTTTTTTGGCGAAATTCCATCGTTTCGACCTCCGAAACGGAAATTTTGCTATTTTAGAAAACTTTTGTTTTGCTTATAACTTTCATTAGGAATTTCCGTTTTTATTGCCGTTTGCGGCGTTTGTTCCTATTTTTCGTCTAGTTTTTAGTTTAGGGCTTTTTGGACTTTTTACTATTTTTGGCAAATTCTAGGGTTTCGCTACTTAAGCGATCTATTGAGTGTAATTCGTAGTTTTGGCTGAAATAAAAGAATTTTCGAACTTTGGCTTAAGTTCTGACCTAGATCGAGTTGTTCGTGGATTCGTTCAACTGGTTTAGAAGTTCTTTGCTGCGTCAGTCGGTATGATGAAGTCCAAGAATTAGCTTTTAAATTCTTGGAAAATTTTGATGGAAAATATGAAAGGATGGCATTTTAGTAATTTTTGCAAATGGCGAAAATTGGGCGTTTGAGTTTTGGCGTTCCGGGGGTATGGGTTTATAGGAATCGGCGTGGAGATCACAACTCACGGCTACGCCGTGAATACGGTGTTTTTCGGCGAAATTCAATCGTTTCGACCTCCGAAACGGCAATTTTGCTATTTTAGGAAACTTTTGTTTTGCATATAACTTTCATTAGGAATTTTCATTTTTATTGCCGTTTGCGGCGTTTGTTTCTATTTTTCGTATAGTTTTTAGTTTAGGGCTTTTTGGACTTTTTACTTTTTTGGCAAATTTTAGGGTTTCGCTATTTGAGCGATCTATTGAGTGAATTCGTAGTTTTGGCTGAAATAAAGAATTTTCGAACTTTGGCTTAAGTTCTGACCTAGATCGAGTTGTTCGTGGATCCGTTCAACTGGTTTAGATGATCTCCGCTGCGTCAGTTGGTATGATGAAGTCCAAGAATTAGCTTGTAAATTCTTGGAAAAATATGATTGAAAAGATGAAAGGATGGCATTTTAGTAATTTTCGCAAATGGCGAAGTTTGGGCGTTTGAGTTTTGGCGTTCCGGGGGTATGGTTTTATTGAAAACGGCGTGGACATCACAACTTACGGCTACGCCGTGACTACGGTGTTTTTCGGCGAAATTCCATCGTTTCGACCTCCGAAACGACAATTTTGCTATTTTAGGAAACTTTTGTTTTGCTTATAACTTTCATTAGGAATTTCCGTTTTTATTGCCGTTTGCGACGTTTGTTTCTATTTTTCGTATAGTTTTTAGTTTAGGGCTTTTTGGACTTTTTACTATTTTTGGCAAATTTTAGGGTTTCGCTATTTAAGCGATCGTAGAGTGTATTTTGTAGTTTTGGCTGAAATAAAAGAATTTTCGAACATTGGCTTAAGTTCTGACCTAGATCGAGTTGTTCGTGGATTCGTTCAACTGGTTTAGAAGATCTCCGCTGCGTCAGTCGGTATGATGAAGTCCAAGAATTAGCTTGTAAATTCTTAGAAAAATATGATGGAAAAGATGAAAGGATGGCATTTTAGTAAATTTCGCAAATGGCGAAGTTTGGGCGTTTGAGTTTTGGAGTTCCGGGGGTATGGGTTTAAAGGAAACGGCGTGGAGATCACAACTCACGGCTACGCCTTGAGTACGGTGTTTTTCGGCGAAATTCCATCGTTTCGACCTCCGAAACGGCAATTTTGCTATTTTAGGAAACTTTTGTTTTGCTTATAACTTTCATTATTAATTTTCATTTTTATTGCCGTTTGCGGCGTTTGTTTCTATTATTCGTCTAGTTTTTAGTTTAGGGCTTTTTGGACATTTTACAATTTTCGGTAAATTTTAGGGTTTCACTATCTGAGCGATCTATTGAGTGAATTCGTAGTTTTGGCTGAAATAAAAGAATTTTCGAACTTTGGCTTAAGTTATGACATAGATCGAGTTGTTCGTGGATCCGTTCAACTGGTTTAGATGATCTCCGCTGCGTCAGTTGGTATGATGAAGTCCAAGAATTAGCTTTTAAATTCTTGGAAAAATATGATGGAAAAGATGAAAGGATGGCATTTTAGTAATTTTCGCAAATGGCGAAGTTTGGGCGTTTGAGTTTTGGCGTTCCGGGGGTATGGTTTTATTGAAAACGGCGTGGACATCACAACTCACGGCTACGCCGTGACTACGGTGTTTTTCGGCGAAATTCCAACGTTTCGACCTCCGAAACGGCAATTTTGCTATTTTAGGAAACTTTTGTTTTGCTTATAACTTTCATTCAGAATTTCCGTTTTTATTGCCGTTTGCGGCGTTTGTTTCTATTTTTCGTCTAGTTTTTAGTTTAGGGCTTTTTGGACTTTTTACTATTTTTTGCAAATTTTAGGGTTTCGCTATTTCAGCGAGTTATTGAGTGTAATTCGTAGTTTTGGCTGAAATAAAAGAACTTCGAACATTGGCTTAAGTTCTGACCTAGATCGAGTTGTTCGTGGATTCGATCAACTGGTTTAGAAGATCTCCGCCGCGTCAGTCGGTATGATGAAGTCCAAGAATTAGCTTTTAAATTCTTGGAAAATTATGATGGAAAACATGAAAGGATGGCATTTTAGTAATTTTCGCGAATGGCGAAGTTTGGGCGTTTGAGTTTTGGCGTTCCAGGGGTATGGGTTTATAGGAAACGGCGTGGAGATCACAACTCAGTTTTTCCCCGAATACGGTGTTTTTCGGCGAAATTCAATCGTTTCGACCTCCGAAACGGCAATTTTGCTATTTTAGGAAACTTTTGTTTTGCTTATAACTTTCATTAGGAATTTTCATTTTTATTGCCGTTTGCTGCGTTTGTTTCTATTTTTCGTCTAGTTTTTAGTTTATGGCTTTTTGGACATTTTACTATTTTTGGCAAATTTTAGGGTTTCGCTATCTGAGCGATCTATTGAGTGAATTCGTAGTTTTGGCTGAAATAAAAGAATTTTCGAACTTTTGCTTAAGTTCTGACCTAGATCGAGTTGTTCGTGAATCCGTTCAACTGGTTTAGATGATCTCCGCTGCGTCAGTTGGTATGATGAAGTCCAAGAATTAGCTTGTAAATTCTTGGAAACATATGATGGAAAAGATGAAAGGATGGCATTTTAGTAATTTTCGCAAATGGCAAAGTTTGGGCGTTTGAGTTTTGGCGTTCCGGAGATATGGTTTTAGTGACTACGGTGTTTTTCGGCGGAATTCCATCGTTTCGACCTCCTAAACGGCAATTTTGCTATTTTAGGAAACTTTTGTTTTGCTTATAACTTTCATTCGGAATTTCCGTTTTTATTGCCGTTTGCGGCGTTTGTTTCTATTTTTCGTCTAGTTTTTAGTTTAGGGCTTTTTGGACTTTTTACTATTTTTGGCAAATTTTAGGGTTTCGCTATTTCAGCGATCTATTGAGTGTAATTCGTAGTTTTGGCTGAAATAAAAGAACTTCGAACATTGGCTTAAGTTCGACCTAGATCGAGTTGTTCGTGGATTCGATCAAGCTGGTTTAGAAGATCTCCGCGTCGATCGGTATGATGAAGTCCAAGAATTAGCTTGTAAATTCGTGGAAAAATACAATGGAAAATATGAAAGGATGGCATTTTAGTAATTTTCGCAAATGGCAAAGTTTGGGCGTTTGAGTTTTGGCGTTCCGGAGATATGGTTTTAGTGACTACGGTGTTTTTCGGCGGAATTCCATCGTTTCGACCTCCGAAACGACAATTTTGCTATTTTAGGAAACTTTTGTTTTGCTTATAACTTTCATTCGGAATTTCCGTTTTTATTGCCGTTTGCGGCGTTTGTTTCTATTTTTCGTCTAGTTTTTAGTTTAGGGCTTTTTGGACTTTTTACTATTTTTGGCAAATTTTAGGGTTTCGCTATTTCAGCGATCTATTGAGTGTAATTCGTAGTTTTGGCTGAAATAAAAGAACTTCGAACATTGGCTTAAGTTCTGACCTAGATCGAGTTGTTCGTGGATTCGATCAACTGGTTTAGAAGATCTCCGCCGCTTCAGTCGGTATGATGAAGTCCAAGAATTAGCTTGTAAATTCGTGGAAAAATACAATGGAAAACATGAAAGGATGGCATTTTAGTAATTTTCGCGAATGGCGAAGTTTGGGCGTTTGAGTTTTGGCGTTCCGGGGGTATGGGTTTATAGGAAAATGCGTGGAGATCACAACTCACGGCTTCGCCGTGAATACGGTGTTTTTCGGCGAAATTCCATCGTTTCGACCTCCGAAACGGCAATTTTGCTATTTTAGGAAACTTTTGTTTTGCTTATAACTTTCATTAGGAATTTCCGTTTTTATTGCCGTTTGCGGCGTTTGTTTCTATTTTTCGTCTAGTTTTTAGTATAGGGCTTTTTGGACTTTTTACTATTTTTGGCAAATTTTAGGGTTTCGCTATTTCGCGATCTATTGGTGTAATTTGTAGTTTTGGTGAAATAAAAGAATTTTCGAACATTGGCTTAAGTTCTGACCTAGATCGAGTTGTTCGTGGATTCGTTCAACAGGTTTAAAAGATCTCCGCTGCGTCAGTCGGTATGTTGAAGTCCAAGAATTAGCTTGTAAATTCTTGGAAAAATATGATGGAAAAGATGAAAGGATGGTATTTTAGTAATTTTCGCAAATAGCGAAGTTTGGGCGTTTGAGTTTTGGCGTTCCGGGGGTATGGTTTTATTGAAAACGGCGTGGACATCACAACTCACGGCTATGCCGTGACTACGGTGTTTTTTGGCGAAATTCCATCGTTTCGACCTCCGAAACAACAATTTTGCTATTTTAGGAAACTTTTGTTTTGCTTATAACTTTCATTAGGAATTTCCGTTTTTATTACCGTTTGCGGCGTTTGTTTCTATTTTCGTCTAGTTTTTAGTTTAGGGCTTTTGGACTTTTTACTATTCTTAGCAAATTTTAGGGTTTCGCTATTTAAGCGATCTATTGAGTGTAATTCGTAGTTTTGGCTGAAATAAAAGAATTTTCGAACTTTGGCTTAAGTTCTGACCTAGATCGAGTTGTTCGTGGATTCGTTCAACTGGTTTAGAAGATCTCCGCTGCGTCAGTCGGTATGATGAAGTCCAAGAATTAGCTTGTAAATTCGTGGAAAAATACAATGGAAAATATGAAAGGATGGCATTTTAGTAATTTTTGCAAATGGCGAAGTTTGGGCGTTTGAGTTTTGGCGTTACGAGGGTATGGGTTTATTGAAAACGGCGTGGAGAACACAACTCACGTTTGCTGTGACTACGGTGTTATTTGGCGAAATTCCATCGTTTCGACCTCCGAAACGGCAGTTTTGCTATTTTAGGAAACTTTTGTTTTGCTTATAACTTTTATTATGAATTTTCATTTTTATTGCCGTTTGTGGCGTTTGTTTCTATTTTTCGTCTAGTTTTTAGTTTAGGGTTTTTTGGACATTTTACTATTTTTGGCAAATTTTAGGGTTTCGCTATCTGAGCGATCTATTGAGTGAATTCATAGTTTCGGCTGAAATAAAAGAATTTTTGAACTTTGGCTTAAGTTCTGACCTAGATCGAGTTGTTCGTGGATCCGTTCAACTGGTTTAGATGATCTCCGCTGCGTCAGTCGGTATGATGAAGTCCAAGAATTAGCTTGTAAATTCGTGGAAAAATACAATGGAAAATATGAAAGGATGGCATTTTAGTAATTTTTGCAAATGGCGAAGTTTGGGCGTTTGAGTTTTGGCGTTACGAGGGTATGGGTTTATTGAAAACGGCGTGGAGAACACAACTCACGTTTGCTGTGACTACGGTGTTTTTTGGCGAAATTCCATCGTTTGGACCTCCGAAACGGCAATTTTGCTATTTTAGGAAACTTTTGTTTTGCTTATAACTTTCGTTAGGAATTTCCGTTTTTATTGCCGGTTGCGACGTTTGTTTCTATTTTTCGTCTAGTTTTTAGTTTAGGGCTTTTTGGACTTTTTACTATTTTTGACAAATTTTAGGGTTTCGCTATTTGAGCGATCTATTGAGTGTAATTCGTAGTTTTGGCTGAAATAAAAGAATTTTCGAACTTTGGCTTAAATTCTGACCTAGATCGAGTTGTTCATGAATCCGTTCAACTGGTTTAGAAGATCTCCGCTGCGTCAGTTGGTATGATGTAGTCCAAGAATTAGCTTATAAATTCTTGGAAAAATATGATGGAAAACATGAAAAGATGGCATTTTAGTAATTTTTGCAAATGGCGAAGTTTGGGCGTTTGAGTTTTGGCGTTCCGGGCTTATGGGTTTATTGGAAACGGCGTGGAGGTCACAACTCACGGCTACGCCGTGAATACAGTGTTTTTCGGCGAAATTCCATCGTTTCGACCTCCGAAACGGCAATTTTGCTATTTTTGGAAACTTTTGTTTTGCTTATAACTTTTATTATGAATTTTCATTTTTATTGCCGTTTGCGGCGATTGTTTCTATTTTTCGTCTAGTTTTTAGTTTAGGGCTTTTGGACTTTTTACTATTTTTGGCAAATTTTAGGGATTCTCTATTTTAGCGATCTATTGAGTGTAATTCGTAGTTTTGGCTGAAATAAAAGATTTTTCGAACTTTGGCTTAAGTTCTGACCTAGATCGAGTTGTTCGTGGATCCGTTCAACCTGGTTTAGATGATCTCCATTGCGTCGGTTGTATGATGAAGTCCAAGAATTAACTTGTAAATTCTTGGAAAAATATGATGGAAAAGATGAAAGGATGGCATTTTAGTAATTTTCGCAAATGGCGAAGTTTGGGCGTTTGAGTTTTGGCGTTCCGGGGGTATGGTTTTATTGAAAACGGCGTGGACATCACAACTCACGGCTACGCCGTGACTACGGTGTTTTTCGGCGAAATTCCATCGTTTCGACCTCCGAAACGGCAATTTTGCTATTTTAGGAAACTTTTGTTTTACTTATAACTTTCATTCGGAATTTCCGTTTTTATTGCCGTTTGCGGCGTTTGTTTTTATTTTTCGTCTAGTTTTAAGTTTAGGGCTTTTTGGACTTTTTACTATTTTTGGCAAATTTTAGGGTTTCGCTATTTCAGCGAGCTATTGAGTGTAATTCGTAGTTTTGGCTGAAATAAAAGAACTTCGAACATTGGCTTAAGTTCTGACCTAGATCGAGTTGTTCGTGGATTCGATCAACTGGTTTAGAAGATCTCCGCCGCGTCAGTCGGTATGATGAAGTCCAAGAATTAGCTTGTAAATTCGTGGAAAAATACAATGGAAAATATGAAAGGATGGCATTTTAGTAATTTTTGGGCGTTTGAGTTTTGGCGTTCCGGGCTTATGGGTTTATAGGAAACGGCGTGGAGATCACAACTCACGGCTCTGCGGTGAATGCGGTGTTTTTCGGCGAAATTCCATCGTTTCGACCTCCGAAACGGCAATTTTGCTATTTTAGGAAACTTTTGTTTTGCTTATAACTTTCATTAGGAATTTTCGTTTTTATTGCCGTTTGCGGCGTTTGTTTCTATTTTTCGTCTAGTTTTTAGTTTAGGGCTTTTTGGACTTTTTATTATTTTTAGCAAATTTTAGGGTTTCGCTATTTCAGCGATCTATTGAGTGTAATTTGTAGTTTTGGCTGAAATAAAAGAATTTTCGAAAATTGGCTTAAGTTCTGACCTAGATCGAGTTGTTCGTGGATTCGTTCAACAGGTTTAGAAGATCTCCGCTGCGTCAGTCGGTATGATGAAGTCCAAGAATTAGCTTGTAAATTCTTGGAAAAATATGATGGAAAAGATGAAAGGATGGTATTTTAGTAATTTTTGCAAATGGCGAAGTTTGGGCGTTTGAGTTTTGGCGTTACGAGGGTAAGGGTTTATTGAAAACGGCGTGTAGAACACAACTCACGTTTGCTGTGACTACGGTATTTTTCGGCGAAATTCCATCGTTTCGACCTCCGAAACGACAATTTTGCTATTTTAGGAAACTTTTGTTTTGCTTATAACTTTCATTAGGAATTTCCGTTTTTATTGCTGTTTGCGGCGTTTGTTTCTATTTTTCGTCTAGTTTTTAGTTTAGGGCTTTTGGACTTTTTACTATTTTTGGCAAATTTTAGGGTTTATTTGTTTAAGCGATCTATTGAGTGTAATTCGTAGTTTTGGTGAAATAAAAGAATTTTCGAACTTTGGCTTAAGTTCGACCTAGATCGAGTTGTTCGTGGATTCGTTCAACTGGTTTAGAAGATCTCCGCTGCGTCAGTCGGTATGATGAAGTCCAAGAATTAGCTTGTAAATTCGTGGAAAAATACAATGGAAAATATGAAAGGAAGGCATTTTAGTAATTTTTGCAAATGGCGAAGTTTGGGCGTTACGAGGGTAAGGGTTTATTGAAAACGGCGTGTAGAACACAACTCACGTTTGCTGTGACTACGGTGTTTTTTGGCGAAATTCCATCGTTTCGACCTCCGAAACGGCAATTTTGCTATTTTAGGAAACTTCTGTTTTGCTTATAACTTTCATTAGGAATTTTCGTTTTTATTGCCGTTTGCGGCGTTTGTTTCTATTTTTCGTCTAGTTTTTAGTTTAGGGCTTTTTGGACTTTTTATTATTTTTAGCAAATTTTAGGGTTTCGCTATTTCAGCGATCTATTGAGTGTAATTTGTAGTTTTGGCTGAAATAAAAGAATTTTCGAAAATTGGCTTAAGTTCTGACCTAGATCGAGTTGTTCGTGGATTCGTTCAACAGGTTTAGAAGATCTCATTGCGTCGGTCGGTATGATGAAGTCAAGAATTAGCTTGTAAATTCTTGGAAAAATATGATGGAAAAGATGAAAGGATGGTATTTTAGTAATTTTTGCAAATGGCGAAGTTTGGGCGTTTGAGTTTTGGCGTTACGAGGGTAAGGGTTTATTGAAAACGGCGTGTAGAACACAACTCACGTTTGTTGTGACTACGGTATTTTTCGGCGAAATTCCATCGTTTCGACCTCGAAACGACAATTTTGCTATTTTAGGAAACTTTTGTTTAGCTTATAACTTTCATTAGGAATTTCCGTTTTTATTCTTTGTTTGCGGCGTTTGTTTCTATTTTTCGTCTAGTTTTTAGTTTAGGGCTTTTGGACTTTTTACTATTTTTGGCAAATTTTAGGGTTTATTTGTTTAAGCGATCTATTGAGTGTAATTCGTAGTTTTGGTGAAATGAAAGAATTTTCGAACTTTGGCTTAAGTTCGACCTAGATCGAGTTGTTCGTGGATTCGTTCAAGCTGGTTTAGAAGATCTCATTGCGTCGGTCGGTATGATGAAGTCAAGAATTAGCTTGTAAATTCGTGGAAAAATACAATGGAAAATATGAAAGGAAGGCATTTTAGTAATTTTTGCAAATGGCGAAGTTTGGGCGTTTGAGTTTTGGCGTTACGAGGGTAAGGGTTTATTGAAAACGGCGTGTAGAACACAACTCACGTTTCTTTGTGACTACGGTGTTTTTTGGCGAAATTCCATCGTTTCGACCTCCGAAACGGCAATTTTGCTTTTTAGGAAACTTTTGTTTTGCTTATAACTTTCATTAGGAATTTCGTTTTTATTGCCGTTTGCGACGTTTGTTTCTATTTTTCGTCTAGTTTTTAGTTTAGGGCTTTTTGGACTTTTTACTATTTTTGGCAAATTTTAGGGTTTTGCTATTTGAGCGATCTATTGAGTGTAATTCGTAGTTTTGGCTGAAATAAAAGAATTTTTGAATTTTGGCTTAAATTCTGACCTAGATCGAGTTGTTCATGAATCCGTTCAACTGGTTTAGAAGATCTCCGCTGCGTCAGTTGGTATGATGTAGTCCAAGAATTAGCTTGTAAATTCTTGGAAAAATATGATGGAAAATATGAAAAGATGGCATTTTAGTAATTTTCGCAAATGGCGAAGTTTGGGCGTTTGAGTTTTGGCGTTCCGGGGGTATGGGTTTATTGGAAACGGCGTGGAGATCACAACTCACGGCTTTGCCGTGAATACAGTCTTTTTCGGCGAAATTCCATCGTTTCGACCTCCGAAACTGCAATTTTGCTATTTTAGGAAACTTTTGTTTCGCTTATAACTTTCATTAGGAATTTCCGTTTTTATTGTCGTTTGCGGCGTTTGTTTCTATTTTTCGTCTAGTTTTTAGTTTAGGGCTTTTTGGATTTTTTACTATTTTTGACAAATTTTAGGGTTTCGCTATTTAAGTGATCTATTGAGTGTAATTCGTAGTTTTGGCTGAAATAAAAGAATTTTCGAAATTTGGCTTAAGTTCTAACCTAGATCGAGTTGTTCGTGGATCCGTTCAACTGGTTTAGAAGATCTCCGCTGCGTCAGTTGGTATGATGAAGTCCAAGAATTAGCTTGTAAATTCCTGGAAAAATATGATGGAAAATATGAAAGGATGGCATTTTAGTAATTTTCGCAAATGGCGAAGTTTTGGCGTTTAAGTTTTGGCGTTCCGGGGGTATGGTTTTATTGGAAACGGCGTGGACATCACCACTCGCGGCTTCTCGTGACTACGGTGTTTTTAATGAAATTTCATCGTTTCGACCTCGAAACGACAATTTTGCTATTTTAGGAAACTTTTGTTTTGCGTATAACTTTCATTATGAATTTCCTTTTTTATTGCCATTTGCGGCGTTTGTTTCTATTTTTCGTCTAGTTTTTAGTTTAGGGCTTTTGGACTTTTTACTATTTTTGGCAAATTTTAGGGATTCTCTATTTTAGCGATCTATTGAGTGTAATTCGTAGTTTTGGCTGAAATAAAAGAATTTTCGAACTTTGGCTTAAGTTCTGACCTAGATCGAGTTGTTCGTGGATCCGTTCAACTGGTTTAGATGATCTCCGCTGCGTCAGTCGGTATGATGAAGTCCAAGAATTAGCTTGTAAATTCTTGGAAAAATATGATGGAAAAGATGAAAGGATGGCATTTTAGTAATTTTCGCAAATGGCGAAGTTTGGGCGTTTGAGTTTTGGCGTTCGGGGGTATGGTTTTATTGAAAACGGCGTGGACATCACAACTCACGGCTACGCCGTGACTACGGTGTTTTTCGGCGAAATTCCATCGTTTCGACCTCGAAACGGCAATTTTGCTATTTTAGGAAACTTTTGTTTTGCTTATAACTTTCATTCGGAATTTCCGTTTTTATTGCCGTTTGCGGCGTTTGTTTCTATTTTTCGTCTAGTTTTTAGTTTTGGGCTTTTTGGACTTTTTACTATTTTTGGCAAATTTTAGGGTTTCGCTATTTCAGCGAGCTATTGAGTGTAATTCGTAGTTTTGGCTGAAATAAAAGAACTTCGAACATTGGCTTAAGTTCGACCTAGATCGAGTTGTTCGTGGATTCGATCAATTTGGTTTAGAAGATCTCTGCGCGTCGGTCGGTATGATGAAGTCAAGAATTAGCTTTTAAATTCTTGGAAAATTATGATCGAAAACATGAAAGGATGGCATTTCAGTAATTTTCGCGAATGGCGAAGTTTGGGCGTTTGAGTTTTGGCGTTCCGGGGGTATAGGTTTATAAGAAACGGCGTGGAGATCACAACTCACAACTCAATGGCGTGGAGATCACAACATTGGCTTAAATTCTGACCTAGATCGAGTTGTTCGTGGATTCGTTCAACGGGTTTAGAAGATCTCCGCTGCGTCAGTCGGTATGATGAAGTCCAAGAATTAGCTTGTAAATTCTTGGAAAAATATGATGGAAAAGATGAAAGGATGGTATTTTAGTAATTTTTGCAAATTGCGAAGTTTGGGCGTTTGAGTTTTGGCGTTACGAGGGTAAGGGTTTATTGAAAACGGCGTGTAGAACACAACTCACGTTTGCTGTGACTACGGTGTTTTTCGGCGAAATTCCATCGTTTCGACCTCCGAAACGACAATTTTGCTATTTTAGGAAACTTTTGTTTTGCTTATAACTTTCATTAGGAATTTTCGTTTTTATTGTTGTTTGCGTCGTTTGTTTCTATTTTTCGTCTAGTTTTTAGTTTAGGGCTTTTGGACTTTTTACTATTTTTGGCAAATTTTAGGGTTTCGCTATTTAAGCGATCTATTGAGTGTAATTCGTAGTTTTGGCTGAAATAAAAGAATTTTCGAACTTTGGCTTAAGTTCTGACCTAGATCGAGTTGTTCGTGGATTCGTTCAACTGGTTTAGAAGATCTCATTGCGTCGGTCGGTATGATGAAGTCAAGAATTAGCTTGTAAATTCGTGGAAAAATACAATGGAAAATATGAAAGGAAGGCATTTTAGTAATTTTTGCAAATGGCGAAGTTTGGGCGTTTGAGTTTTGGCGTTACGAGGGTAAGGGTTTATTGAAAACGGCGTGTAGAACACAACTCACGTTTCTTTGTGACTACGGTGTTTTTGGCGAAATTCCATCGTTTCGACCTCAGAAACGGCAATTTTGCTTTTTAGGAAACTTTTGTTTTGCTTATAACTTTCATTAGGAATTTCCATTTTTATTGCCGTTTGCGACGTTTGTTTCTATTTTTCGTCTAGTTTTTAGTTTAGGGCTTTTTGGACTTTTTACTATTTTTGGCAAATTTTAGGGTTTTGCTATTTGAGCGATCTATTTAGTGTAATTCGTAGTTTTGGCTGAAATAAAAGAATTTTCAAACTTTGGCTTAAATTCTGACCTAGATCGAGTTGTTCATGAATCCGTTCAACTGGTTTAGAAGATCTCCGCTGCGTCAGTTGGTATGATGTAGTCCAAGAATTAGCTTGTAAATTCTTGGAAAAATATGATGGAAAATATGAAAAGATGGCATTTTAGTAATTTACGCAAATGGCGAAGTTTGGGCGTTTGAGTTTTGGCGTTCCGGGCTTATGGGTTTATTGGAAACGGCGTGGAGATCACAACTCACGGCTGCGCCGTGAATACAGTGTTTTTCGGCGAAATTCCATCGTTTCGACCTCCGAAACGGCAATTTTGCTATTTTAGAAAACTTTTGTTTCGCTTATAACTTTCATTAGGAATTTCCGTTTTTATTGCCGTTTGTGGCGTTCGTTTCTATTTTTCGTCTAGTTTTTTGTTTTGGGCTTTTTGGACTTTTTACTATTTTTGGCAAATTTTAGGGTTTCTCTATTTTAGCGATCTATTGAGTGTAATTCGTAGTTTTGGCTGAAATAAAAGAATTTTCGAACTTTGGCTTAAGTTCTGACCTAGATCGAGTTGTTCGTGGATCCGTTCAACTGGTTTAGAAGATCTCCGCTGCGTCAGTTGGTATGATGAAGTCCAAGAATTAGCTTGTAAATTCTTGGAAAAATATGATGGAAAATATGAAAGGATGGCATTTTAGTAATTTTCGCAAATGGCGAAGTTTGGGCGTTTGAGTTTTGGCGTTCCGGGCGTATGGGTTTATTTGAAACGGCGTGGAGATCACAACTCACGGCTGCACCGTGAATACAGTGTTTTTCGGCGAAATTCCATCGTTTCGACCTCCGAAACGGCAATTTTGCTATTTTAGGAAACTTTTGTTTCGCTTATAACTTTCATTAGGAATTTCCGTTTTTATTGTCGTTTGCGGCGTTTGTTTCTATTTTTCGTCTAGTTTTTAGTTTACGACTTTTTGGATTTTTTACTATTTTTGACAAATTTTAGGGTTTCGCTATTTAAGTGATCTATTGAGTGTAATTCGTAGTTTTGGCTGAAATAAAAGAATTTTCGAACTTTGGCTTAAGTTCTGACCTAGATCTTGTTGTTCGTGGATCCGTTCAACTGGTTTAGAAGATCTCCGCTGCGTCAGTTGGTATGAAGAAGTCCAAGAATTAGCTTGTAAATTCTTGGAAAAATATGATGGAAAATATGAAAGGATGGCATTTTAGTAATTTTCGCAAATGGCGAAGTTTTGGCGTTTAAGTTTTGGCGTTCCGGGGGTATGGTTTTATTGGAAACGGCGTGGACATCACCACTCGCGGCTTCGCCGTGACTACGGTGTTTTTCGGCGAAATTCCATCGTTTCGACCTCCAAAACGACAATTTTGCTATTTTAGGAAACTTTTGTTTTGCGTATAACTTTCATTATGACTTTCCTTTTTTATTGCCATTTGCGGCGTTTGTTTCTATTTTTCGTCTAGTTTTTAGTTTAGGGGTTTTTGGACTTTTTACTATTTTTGGTAAATTTTAGGGTTTCGCTATTTCAGCGAGCTATTGAGTGTAATTCGTAGTTTTGGCTGAAATAAAAGAACTTCGAACATTGGCTTAAGTTCTGACCTAGATCGAGTTGTTCGTGGATTCGATCAACTGGTTTAGAAGATCTCTGCCGCGTCAGTCGGTATGATGAAGTCCAAGAATTAGCTTTTAAATTCTTGGAAAATTATGATCGAAAACATGAAAGGATGGCATTTTAGTAATTTTCACGAATGGCGAAGTTTGGGCGTTTGAGATTTGGCGTTCCGGGGGTATGGGTTTATAGGAAATGGCGTGGAGATCACAACTCACGGCTTCGCCGTGAATACGGTGTTTTTCGGCGAAATTCCATCGTTTCGACCTCAGAAACGGCAATTTTGCTATTTTAGGAAACTTTTGTTTTGCTTATAACTTTCATTATGAATTTTCATTTTTATTGCCGTTTGTGGCGTTTGTTTCTATTTTTCTTCTAGTTTTTAGTTTAGGGCTTTTTGGACTTTTTACTATTTTTGGTATATTGTATGGTTTCGCTATTTAAGCGATCTATTGAGTGTAATTCGTAGTTTTGGCTTAAATAAAAGAATTTTCGAACTTTGGCTTAAGTTCTGACCTAGATCGAGTTGTTCGTGGATTCGTTCAACTGGTTTAGAAGATCTCCGCTGCGTCAGTCGGTATGATGAAGTTCAAGAATTAGCTTGTAAATTCGTGGAAAAATACAATGAAAAATATGAAAGAATGGCATTTTAGTAATTTTTGCAAATGGCGAAGTTTGGGCGTTTGAGTTTTGGCGTTACGAGGGTATGGGTTTATTGAAAACGGCGTGGAGAACACAACTCACGTTTGTTGTGACTACGGTGTTTTTCGGCGAAATTCCATCGTTTCGACCTCCGAAACGACAATTTTGCTATTTTAGGAAACTTTTGTTTTGCGTATAACTTTCATTAGGAATTTCCTTTTTTATTGCCATTTGCGGCGTTTGTTTCTGTTTTTCGTCTAGTTTTTAGTTTAGGGCTTTTTGGACTTTTTACTATTTTTGGCAAATTTTAGGGTTTCGCTATATGAGCGATCTATTGAGTGTAATTCAGAGTTTTGGCTGAAATAAAAGAATTTTCGAACTTTGGCTTAAGTTCTGACCTAGATCGAGTTGTTCGTGGATTCCTTCAATTTGGTTTAGAAGATCTCCGCTGCGTCAGTCGGTATGATGAAGTCCAAGAATTAGCTTGTAAATTCTTGGAAAAACATGATGGAAAATATGAAAGGATGGCATTTTAGTAATTTTCGCAAATGGCGAAGTTTGGGCGTTTGAGTTTTGGCGTTCCGGGGGTATGGTATTATTGGAAACGGCGTGGACATCACAACTCACGGCTACGCCGTGACTACGGTGTTTTTCGGCGAAATTTTATCGTTTCCACCTCCGAAACGACAATTTTGCTATTTTAAGAAACTTTTGTTTTGCTTATAACTTTCATTAGGAATTTTCGTTTTTATTGCCGTTTGCGACGTTTGTTTCTATTTTTCGTCTAGTTTTTAGTTTAGGGCTTTTTGGACTTTTTACTATTTTTGGCAAATTTTAGGGTTTCGCTATTTAAGCGAGCTATTGAGTGTAATTCGTAGTTTTGGCTGAAATAAAAGAATTTCGAACATTGGCTTAAGTTCTGACCTAGATCGAGTTGTTCGTTGATTCGATCAACTGGTGTAGAAGATCTCCGTCGCGTCAGTCGGTATGATGAAGTCCAAGAATTAGCTTTTAAATTCTTGGAAAATTATGATGGAAAACATGAAAGGATGGCATTTTAGTAATTTTCGCGAATGGTGAAGTTTGGGCGTTTGAGTTTTGGCGTTCCGGGGGTATGGGTTTATAGGAAACGGCGTGGAGTTCACAACTCACGGCTTCGCCGTGAATACGGTGTTTTTCGGCGAAATTCAATCGTTTCGACCTCCGAAACGGCAATTTTGCTATTTTAGGAAACTTTTGTTTTGCTTATAACTTTCATTATGAATTTTCATTTTTATTGCCGTTTGTTGCGTTTGTTTCTATTTTTCGTCTAGTTTTTAGTTTAGGGCTTTTTGGACATTTTACTATTTTTGACAAATTTTAGGGTTTCGCTATCTGAGCGATCTATTGAGTGAATTCGTAGTTTTGGCTGAAATAAAAGAATTTTCGAACTTTGGCTCAAGTTCTGACCTAGATCGAGTTGTTCGTGGATCCGTTCAACTGGTTTAGATGATCTCCGCTGCGTCAGTTGGTATGATGAAGTCCAAGAATTAGCTTGTAAATTCTTGGAAAAATATGATGGAAAAGATGAAAGGATGGCATTTTAGTAATTTTCGCAAATGGCGAAGTTTGGGCGTTTGAGTTTTGGCGTTCCGGGGGTATGGTTTTATTGAAAACGGCGTGGACATCACAACTCACGGCTACGCCGTGACTACGGTGTTTTTCGGCGAAATTCCATCGTTTCGACCTCCGAAACGGCAATTTTGCTATTTTAGGAAACTTTTGTTTTGCTTATAACTTTCATTCGGAATTTCCGTTTTTATTGCCGTTTGCTGCGTTTGTTTCTATTTTTCGTCTAGTTTTTAGTTTAGAGCTTTTTGGACTTTTTACTATTTTTGACAAATTTTAGGGTTTCGCTATTTGAGCGATCTATTGAGTGTAATTCGTAGTTTTGACTAAAATTAAAGAATTTTCGAACTTTGGCTTAAATTCTGACCTAAATCGAGTTGTTCATGAATCCGTTCAACTGGTTTAGAAGATCACCGCTGCGTCAGTTGGTATGATGTAGTCCAAGAATTAGCTTGTAAATTCTTGGAAAAATATGATGGAAAATATGAAAAGATGGCATTTTAGTAATTTTCGCAAATGGCGAAGTTTGGGCGTTTGAGTTTTGGCGTTCCGGGCTTGTGGGTTTATTGGAAACGGCGTGGAGATCACAACTCACGGCTACGCCGTGAATACAGTATTTTTCGGCGAAATTCCATCGTTTCGACCTTCGAAACGGTAATTTTGCTATTTTAGGAAACTTTTGTTTTGCTTATAACTTTTATTATGAATTTTCATTTTTATTGCCGATTGCGGCTTTTGTTTCTATTTTTCGTCTAGTTTTTAGTTTAGGGCTTTTGGACTTTTTACTATTTTTGGCAAATTTTAGGGTTTCTCTATTTTAGCGATCTATTGAGTGTAATTCGTAGTTTTGGCTGAAATAAAAGAATTTTCGAACTTTGGCTTAAGTTCTGACCTAGATCGAGTTGTTCGTGGATCCGTTCAACTGGTTTAGATGATCTCCACTGCGTCAGTTGGTATGATGAAGTCCAAGAATTAGCTTGTAAATTCTTGGAAAAATATGATGGAAAAGATGAAAGGATGACATTTTAGTAATTTTCGCAAATGGCGAAGTTTGGGCGTTTGAGTTTTGGCGTTCCGGGGGTATGGTTTTATTGAAAACGGCGTGGACATCACAACTCACGGCTACGCCGTGACTACGGTGTTTTTCGGCGAAATTCCATCGTTTCGACCTCCGAAACGGCAATTTTGCTATTTTAGGAAACTTTTGTTTTGCTTATAACTTTCATTCGGAATTTCCGTTTTTATTGCCGTTTGCGGCGTTTGTTTCTATTTTTCGTCTAGTTTTTAGTTTAGGGCTTTTTGGACTTTTAACTATTTTTGGCAAATTTTAGGGTTTCGCTATTTCAGCGAGCTATTGAGTGTAATTCGTAGTTTTGGCTGAAATAAAAGAACTTCGAACATTGGCTTAAGTTCTGACCTAGATCGAGTTATTCGTGGATTCGATCAACTGGTTTGGAAGATCTCCGCCGCGTCAGTCGGTATGATGAAGTCCAAGAATTAGCTTTTAAATTCTTGGAAAATTATGATGGAAAACATGAAAGGATGGCATTTTAGTAATTTTCGCGAATGGCGAAGTTTGGGCGTTTGAGTTTTGGCGTTCCGGGGGTATGGATTTATAGGAAACGGCGTGGAGATCACAACTCACGGCTTCGCCGTGAATGCGGTGTTTTTCGGCGAAATTCCATCGTTTCGACCTCCGAAACGGCAATTTTGCTATTTTAGGAAACTTTTGTTTTGCTTATAACTTTCATTAGGAATTTCCGTTTTTATTGCCGTTTGTTGCGTTTGTTTCTATTTTTCGTCTAGATTTTAGTTTAGGGCTTTTTGGACTTTTTACTATTTTTGGTAAATTTTAGGGTTTCGCTATTTCAGCGATCTATTGAGTGTAATTTGTAGTTTTGGCTAAAATAAAAGAATTTTCGAACATTGGCTTAAGTTCTGACCTAGATCGAGTTGTTCGTGGATTCGTTCAACAGGTTTAGAAGATCTCCGCTGCGTCAGTCGTTATGATGAAGTCCAAGAATTAGCTTGTAAATTCTTGGAAAAATATGATGGAAAAGATGAAAGGATGGTATTTTAGTAATTTTCGCAAATAGCAAAGTTTGGGCGTTTGAGTTTTGGCGTTCCGGGGGTATGGTTTTATTGAAAACGGCGTGGACATCACAACTCACGGATATGCCGTGACTACGGTGTTTTTCGGCGAAATTCCATCGTTTCGACCTCCGAAACGACAATTTTGCTATTTTAGGAAACTTTTGTTTTGCTTATAACTTTCATTAGGAATTTCCGTTTTTATTGCTGTTTGCGGCGTTTGTTTCTATTTTTCGTCTAGTTTTTAGTTTAGGGCTTTTGGACTTTTTACTATTTTTGGCAAATTTTAGGGTTTCGCTATTTAAGCGATCTATTGAGTGTAATTCGTAGTTTTGGCTGAAATAAAAGAATTTTCGAACTTTGGCTTAAGTTCTGACCTAGATCGAGTTGTTCGTGGATTCGTTTAACTGGTTTAGAAGATCTCCGCTGCGTCAGTCGGTATGATGAAGTCCAAGAATTAGCTTGTAAATTCGTGGAAAATGACAATGGAAAATATGAAAGGATGGCATTTTAGTAATTTTTGCAAATGGCGAAGTTTGGGCGTTTGAGTTTGGGCGTTACGAGGGTAAGGGTTTATTGAAAACGGCGTGTAGAACACAACTCACGTTTGCTGTGACTACGGTGTTTTTTGGCGAAATTCCATCGTTTCGACCTCCGAAACGGCAATTTTGCTATTTTAGGAAACTTTTGTTTTGCTTATAACTTTCATTAGGAATTTCTATTTTTATTGCCGTTTGCGACGTTTGTTTCTATTTTTCGTCTAGTTTTTAGTTTAGGGCTTTTTGGACTTTTTACTATTTTTGGCAAATTTTAGGGTTCTGCTATTTGAGCGATCTATTGAGTGTAATTCGTAGTTTTGGCTGAAATAAAAGAATTTTCGAACTTTGGCTTAAATTCTGACCTAGATCGAGATGTTCATGAATCCGTTCAACTGGTTTAGAAGATCTCCGCTGCGTCAGTTGGTATGATGTAGTCCAAGAATTAGCTTGTAAATTCTTGGAAAAATATGATGGAAAATATGAAAAGATGGCATTTTAGTAATTTTCGCAAATGGCGAAATTTGGGCGTTTGAGTTTTGGCGTTCCGGGCTTATGGGTTTATTGGAAACGGCGTGGAGATCACAACTCACGGCTACGCGTGAATACAGTGTTTTTCGGCGAAATTCCATCATTTCGACCTCCGAAACGGCAATTTTGCTATTTTAGGAAACTTTTGTTTCGCTTATAACTTTCATTCGGAATTTCCGTTTTTATTGCCGTTTGCGGCGTTTGTTTCTATTTTTCGTCTAGTTTTTAGTTTAGGGCTTTTTGGACTTTTTACTATTTTTGGTAAATTTTAGGGTTTCGCTATTTCAGCGATCTATTGAGTGTAATTTGTAGTTTTGGCTAAAATAAAAGAATTTTCGAACATTGGCTTAAGTTCTGACCTAGATCGAGTTGTTCGTGGATTCGATCAACTGGTTTAGAAGATCTCTGCCGCGTCAGTCGGTATGATGAAGTCCAAGAATTAGCTTTTAAATTCTTGGAAAATTATGATGGAAAACATGAAAGGATGGCATTTTAGTAATTTTCGCGAATGGCGAAGTTTGGGCGTTTGAGATTTGGCGTTCCGGGGGTATGGGTTTATAGGAAACGGCGTGGAGATCACAACTCACGGCTTCGCCGTGAATACGGTGTTTTTCGGCGAAATTTCATCGTTTCGACCTCCGAAACGGCAATTTTGCTATTTTAGGAAACTTTTGTTTTGCTTATAACTTTTATTATGAATTTTCATTTTTATTGCCGTTTGTGGCGTTTGTTTCTATTTTTCGTCTAGTTTTTAGTTTAGGGCTTTTTGGACTTTTTACTATTTTTGGTATATTTTATGGTTTCGCTATTTAAGCGATCTATTGAGTGTAATTCGTAGTTTTGGCTTAAATAAAAGAATTTTCGAACTTTGGCTTAAGTTCTCACCTAGATCGAGTTGTTCGTGGATTCGTTCAACTGGTTTAGAAGATCT
Source organism: Stephania yunnanensis (assembly GCA_039657365.1). Classification (NCBI taxonomy): domain Eukaryota; kingdom Viridiplantae; phylum Streptophyta; class Magnoliopsida; order Ranunculales; family Menispermaceae; genus Stephania; species Stephania yunnanensis. Next base: position 41,869,994 of record CM077589.1, on the reverse strand, counting down.
TCGCTGCGTCAGTCAGTATGATGAAGTCCAAGAAATAGCTCGTAAATTCGTGGAAAAATACAATGGAAAATATAAAAGGATGGCATTTTAGTAATTTTTGCAAATGGCGAAGTTTGGGCATTTGAGTTTTGGCGTTACGAGGGTATGGGTTTATTGAAAACGGCGTGGAGAACACAACTCACGTTTGCTGTGACTACGGTGTTTTTCGGCGAAATTCCATCGTTTCGACCTCCGAAACGACAATTTTGCTATTTTAGGAAACTTTTGTTTTGCGTATAACTTTCATTAGGAATTTCCTTTTTTATTGCCATTTGCGGCGTTTGTTTCTATTTCTCGTCTAGTTTTTAGTTTAGGGCTTTTTGGATTTTTTACTATTTTTGGCAAATTTTAGGGTTTCGCTATTTGAGCGATCTATTGAGTGTAATTCAGAGTTTTGGCTGAAATAAAAGAATTTTTGAACTTTGGCTTAAGTTCTGACCTAGATCGAGTTGTTCGTGGATTCGTTCAACTGGTTTAGAAGATCTCATTGCGTCGTCGGTATGATGAAGTCCAAGAATTAGCTTGTAAATTCTTGGAAAAACATGATGGAAAATATGAAAGGATGGCATTTTAGTAATTTTCGCAAATGGCGAAGTTTGGGAGTTTGAGTTTTGGCGTTCCGGGGGTATGGTATTATTGGAAACGGCGTGGACATCACAACTCACTGCTACGCCGTGACTACGGTGTTTTTCATCGAAATTTTATCGTTTCCACCTCCGAAACGACAATTTTGCTATTTTAAGAAACTTTTGTTTTGCTTATAACTTTCATTAGGAATTTTCGTTTTTATTGCCGTTTGCGACCTTTGTTTCTATTTTTCGTCTAGTTTTTAGTTTAGGGCTTTTTGGACTTTTTACTATTTTTGGCGAATTTTAGGGTTTCGCTATTTAAGCGATCTATTGAGTGTAATTCGTAGTTTTGGCTAAAATAAAAGAATTTTCGAACTTTGACTTAAGTTCTGACCTAGATCGAGTTGTTCGTGGATTCGTTCAACTGGTTTAGAAGATCTCCGCTGCGTTAGTCGGTATGATGAAGTCCAAGAATTAGCTTGTAAATTCGTGGAAAAATACGATGGAAAATATGAAAGGATGGCATTTTAGTAATTATTGGAAATGGCGAAGTTTGGGCGTTCGAGTTTTGGCGTTCCGGGGGTATGGGTTTATTGGAAACGGCGTGGAGATCACAACCCACGGCTCTGCCGTGACTACAGTATTTTTTGTCGAAATTCCATCGTTTCGACCTTTGATACGGCAATTTTGTTATTTTAGGAAACTTTTGTTTTGCTTATAACTTTCATTAGGAATTTCCGTTTTTATTGCCGTTTGCGGCGTTTGTTTCTATTTTTCGTCTAGTTTTTAGTTTATGGCTTTTTGGACTTTTTACTATTTTTGGCAAATTTTAGTGTTTCGCTATTTTAGCGATATATTGAGTGTAATTCGTAGTTTTTGCTGAAATAAAAGAATTTTCGAACTTTGGCTTAAGTTCTGACCTAAATCGAGTTGTTCGTGGATCCGTTCAACTGGTTTAGAAGTTCTCCGCTGCGTCAGTTGGTATGATCAAGTCCAAGAATTAGCTTGTAAATTCTTGGAAAAATATGATGGAAAATATGAAAGGATGGCATTTTAGTAATTTTCGCAAATGGCGAAGTTTGGGCGTTTGAGTTTTGGCGTTCCGGGGGTATGGTTTTATTGGAAACTGCGTAGACATCATAACTCACGGCTTTGCCGTGACTAGGTGTTTTTCGGCGAAATTCCATCTTTTCGACCTCCGAAACGACAATTTTGCTATTTTAGGAAACTTTTGTTTTGCTTATAACTTTCATTAGGAATTTCCGTTTTTATTGCCGTTTGCGGCGTTTGTTTCTATTTTTCGTCTAGTTTTTAGTTTAGGACTTTTTGGACTTTTTACTATTTTTGGCAAATTTTAGGGTTTCGCTATTTAAATGAGCTATTGAGTGTAATTCGTAGTTTTGGCTGAAATAAAAGAATTTTCGAACTTTGGCTTAAGTTCTGACTTAGATCGATTTGTTCGTGGATTCGTTCAACTGGTTTAGAAGATCTCCGCTGCGTCAGTCGGTATGATGTAGTCCAAGAATTAGCTTGTAAATTCGTGGAAAAATACGATGCAAAATATGAAAGGATGGCATTTTAGTAATTTTTGCAAATGGCAAAGTTTGGGCGTTTGAGTTTTGGCGTTCCGGGGGTATGGGTTTATTGGAAACGGCGTGGAGACAACTCACGGCTTTGCCGTGACTACGGTGTTTTTTGGCGAAATTCCATCGTTTCGACCTCCGAAATGGCAATTTTGCTATTTTAGGAAACTTTTGTCTTGCTTATAACTTTCATTAGGAATTTCCGTTTTTATTGCCGTTTGCGGCGTTTGTTTCTATTTTTCGTCTAGTTTTTAGTTTAGGGTTTTTTGGACTTTTTACTATTTTTGGCAAATTTTAGGGTTTCGCTATTTTAGCGTTCTATTGAGTGTAATTCGTAGTTTTGGCTGAAATAAAAGAATTTTCGAACTTTGGCTTAAGTTCTGACGTAGATCGAGTTGTTCGTGGATTCGTTCAACTGGTTTAGAAGATCTCCGCTGCGTCAGTTGGTATGATGAAGTCCAAGAATTAGCTTGTAAATTCTTGAAAAAATATGATGGAAAATATGAAAGGATGACATTTTAGTAATTTTCGCAAATGGCGAAGTTTGGGCGTTTGCGTTTTGGCGTTCCGGGGGTATGGGTTTATTGGAAACGGCGTGGAGATCACAACTCACGGCTACGCAGTGAATACGGTGTTTTTCGGCGAAATTCCATCGTTTCGACCTCCGAAACGGCAATTTTGCTATTTTAGGAAACTTTTGTTTTGCTTATGACTTTCATTAGGAATTTTCATTTTTATTGCCGTTTGCGGCGTTTGTTTCTATTTTTCGTCTAGTTTTTAGTTTTGGGCTTTTTGGACTTTTTACTATTTTTGGCAAATTTTAGGGTTTCGCTATTTAAGCGATCTATTGAGTGTAATTCGTAGTTTTGGTGAAATAGAAGAATTTTCGAACTTTGGCTTAAGTTCGACCTAGATCTAGTTGTTTGTGGATTCGTTCAAGTTTGGTTTAGAAGATCTCGCTACGTCGGTCGGTATGATGAAGTCCAAGAATTAGCATGTAAATTCTTGGAAAAATATGTTGGAAAATATGAAAGGATGGCATTTTAGTAATTTTCGCAAATGGCGAAGTTTGGGCGTTTGAGTTTTGGCGTTCGGGGTATGGGTTTATTGGAAACGGCGTGGAGATCACAACTCACGGCTATGTCGTGACTACGGTGTTTTTCGGCGAAATTCCATCGTTTCGACCTCAGAAACGGCAATTTTTCTATTTTAGGAAACTTTTGTTTTGCTTATAACTTTCATTAGGAATTTTCGTTTTTATTGCCGTTTGCGGCGTTTGTTTCTATTTTTCGTCTAGTTTTTAGTTTAGGGTTTTTTGGACTTTTTACTATTTTTGGCAAATTTTAGGGTTTCGCTATTTTAGCGTTCTATTGAGTGTAATTCGTAGTTTTGGCTGAAATAAAAGAATTTTCGAACTTTGGTTTAAGTTCTGACGTAGATCGAGTTGTTCGTGGATTCGTTCAAGCTGGTTTAGAAGATCTCCATTGCGTCGGTTGGTATGATGAAGTCAAGAATTAGCTTGTAAATTCTTGAAAAATATGATGGAAAATATGAAAGGATGGCATTTTAGTAATTTTCGCAAATGGCGAAGTTTGGGCGTTTGCGTTTTGGCGTTCGGGGGTATGGGTTTATTGGAAACGGCGTGGAGATCACAACTCACGGCTACGCGATGAATACGGTGTTTTTCGGCGAAATTCCATCGTTTCGACCTCAAGAAACGGCAATTTTGCTATTTTAGGAAACTTTTGTTTTGCTTATGACTTTCATTAGGAATTTTCATTTTTATTGCCGTTTGCGGCGTTTGTTTCTATTTTTCGTCTAGTTTTTAGTTTTGGGCTTTTTGGACTTTTTACTATTTTTGGCAAATTTTAGGGTTTCGCTATTTAAGCGATCTATTGAGTGTAATTCGTAGTTTTGGTGAAATAGAAGAATTTTCGAACTTTGGCTTAAGTTCGACCTAGATCTAGTTGTTTGTGGATTCGTTCAAGCTGGTTTAGAAGATCTCGCTACGTCGGTCGGTATGATGAAGTCAAGAATTAGCATGTAAATTCTTGGAAAAATATGTTGGAAAATATGAAAGGATGGCATTTTAGTAATTTTCGCAAATGGCGAAGTTTGGGCGTTTGAGTTTTGGCGTTCCGGGGGTATGGGTTTATTGGAAACGGCGTGGAGATCACAACTCACGGCTATGTCGTGACTACGGTGTTTTTCGGCGAAATTCCATCGTTTCGACCTCCGAAACGGCAATTTTTCTATTTTAGGAAACTTTTGTTTTGCTTATAACTTTCATTAGGAATTTTCGTTTTTATTGCCGTTTGCGGCGTTTGTTTCTATTTTTCGTCTAGTTTTTAGTTTAGGGCTTTTTGGACTTTTTACTATTTTTGGCAAATTTTAGGGTTTCGCTATTTAAGTGATCTATTGAGTGTAATTCGTAGTTTTGGCTGAAATAAAAGAATTTTCGAACTTTGGCTTAAGTTCTGACCTAGATCGAGTTGTTCGTGGATTCGTTCAACGGGTTTAGAAGATCTCCGCTGCGTCAGTCGGTATGATGAAGTCCAAGAATTAGCTTGTAAATTCTTGGAAAAATATGATGGAAAATATGAAAGGATGGCATTTTAGTAATTTTCGCAAATGGCGAAGTTTGGGCGTTTGAGTTTTGGCGTTCCGGGGGTATGGGTTTATTGGAAACGGCGTGAAGATCACAACTCACGGCTATGTCGTGACTACGGTGTTTTTCGACGAAATTCCATCGTTTCGACCTCCAAAATGGCAATTTTGCTATTTTAGGAAACTTTTGTTTTGCTTATGACTTTCATTAGGAATTTTCATTTTTATTGCCGTTTGCGGCGTTTGTTTCTATTTTTCGTCTAGTTTTTAGTTTTGGGCTTTTTGGACTTTTTACTATTTTTGGCAAATTTTAGGGTTTCGCTATTTAAGCGATCTATTGAGTGTAATTCGTAGTTTTGGCTGAAATAAAAGAATTTTCGAACTTTGGCTTAAGTTCTGACCTAGATCGAGTTGTTCGTGGATTTGTTCAACAGGTTTAGAAGATCTCGCTGCGTCAGTCGGTATGATGAAGTCCAAGAATTAGCTTGTAAATTCTTGGAAAAATATGATGGAAAAGATGAAAGGATGGTACTTTAGTAATTTTTGCAAATGGCGAAGTTTGGGCGTTTGAGTTTTGGCGTTACGAGGGTAAGGGTTTATTGAAAACGGCGTGTAGAACACAACTCACGTTTGCTGTGACTACGGTGTTTTTCGGCGAAATTCCATCGTTTCGACCTCCGAAACGACAATTTTGCTATTTTAGGAAACTTTTGTTTTGCTTATAACTTTCATTAGGAATTTCCGTTTTTATTGCCGTTTGCGGCGTTTGTTTCCATTTTTCGTCTAGTTTTTAGTTTAGGGTTTTTTGGACTTTTTACTATTTTTGGCAAATTTTAGGGTTTCGCTGTTTAAGCGATCTATTGAGTGTAATTCGTAGTTTTGGTGAAATAAAAGAATTTTCGAACTTTGGCTTAAGTTCGACGTAGATCGAGTTGTTCGTGGATTCGTTCAACCTGGTTTAGAAGATCTCATTGCGTCGGTTGGTATGATGAAGTCCAAGAATTAGCTTGTAAATTCTTGAAAAAATATGATGGAAAATATGAAAGGATGGCATTTTAGTAATTTTCGCAAATGGCGAAGTTTGGGCGTTTGCGTTTTGGCGTTCCGGGGGTATGGGTTTATTGGAAACGGCGTGGAGATCACAACTCACGGCTACGCAGTGAATACGGTGTTTTTCGGCGAAATTCCATCGTTTCGACCTCCGAAACGGCAATTTTGCTATTTTAGGAAACTTTTGTTTTGCTTATGACTTTCATTAGGAATTTTCATTTTTATTGCCGTTTGCGGCGTTTGTTTCTATTTTTCGTCTAGTTTTTAGTTTTGGGCTTTTTGGACTTTTTACTATTTTTGGCAAATTTTAGGGTTTCGCTATTTAAGCGATCTATTGAGTGTAATTCGTAGTTTTGGCTGAAATAGAAGAATTTTCGAACTTTGGCTTAAGTTCTGACCTAGATCTAGTTGTTTGTGGATTCGTTCAACTGGTTTAGAAGATCTCCGCTACGTCAGTCGGTATGATGAAGTCCAAGAATTAGCATGTAAATTCTTGGAAAAATATGTTGGAAAATATGAAAGGATGGCATTTTAGTAATTTTCGCAAATGGCGAAGTTTGGGCGTTTGAGTTTTGGCGTTCCGGGGGTATGGGTTTATTGGAAACGGCGTGGAGATCACAACTCACGGCTATGTCGTGACTACGGTGTTTTTCGGCGAAATTCCATCGTTTCGACCTCCGAAACGGCAATTTTTCTATTTTAGGAAACTTTTGTTTTGCTTATAACTTTCATTAGGAATTTTCGTTTTTATTGCCGTTTGCGGCGTTTGTTTCTATTTTTCGTCTAGTTTTTAGTTTATGGCTTTTTGGATTTTTTACTATTTTTGACAAATTTTAGGGTTTCGCTATTTAAGTGATCTATTGAGTGAATTCGTAGTTTTGGCTGAAATAAAGAATTTTCGAACTTTGGCTTAAGTTCTGACCTAGATCGAGTTGTTCGTGGATCCGTTCAACTGGTTTAGATGATCTCCGCTGCGTCAGTTGGTATGATGAAGTCCAAGAATTAGCTTGTAAATTCTTGGAAAAATATGATTGAAAAGATGAAAGGATGGCATTTTAGTAATTTTCGCAAATGGCGAAGTTTGGGCGTTTGAGTTTTGGCGTTCCGGGGGTATGGTTTTATTGAAAACGGCGTGGACATCACAACTTACGGCTACGCCGTGACTACGGTGTTTTTCGGCGAAATTCCATCGTTTCGACCTCCGAAACGACAATTTTGCTATTTTAGGAAACTTTTGTTTTGCTTATAACTTTCATTAGGAATTTCCGTTTTTATTGCCGTTTGCGACGTTTGTTTCTATTTTTCGTATAGTTTTTAGTTTAGGGCTTTTTGGACTTTTTACTATTTTTGGCAAATTTTAGGGTTTCGCTATTTAAGCGATCTGTAGAGTGTATTTTGTAGTTTTGGCTGAAATAAAAGAATTTTCGAACATTGGCTTAAGTTCTGACCTAGATCGAGTTGTTCGTGGATTCGTTCAACTGGTTTAGAAGATCTCCGCTGCGTCAGTCGGTATGATGAAGTCCAAGAATTAGCTTGTAAATTCTTAGAAAAATATGATGGAAAAGATGAAAGGATGGCATTTTAGTAAATTTCGCAAATGGCGAAGTTTGGGCGTTTGAGTTTTGGAGTTCCGGGGGTATGGGTTTAAAGGAAACGGCGTGGAGATCACAACTCACGGCTACGCCTTGAGTACGGTGTTTTTCGGCGAAATTCCATCGTTTCGACCTCCGAAACGGCAATTTTGCTATTTTAGGAAACTTTTGTTTTGCTTATAACTTTCATTATTAATTTTCATTTTTATTGCCGTTTGCGGCGTTTGTTTCTATTTTTCGTCTAGTTTTTAGTTTAGGGCTTTTTGGACATTTTACAATTTTCGGTAAATTTTAGGGTTTCACTATCTGAGCGATCTATTGAGTGAATTCGTAGTTTTGGCTGAAATAAAAGAATTTTCGAACTTTGGCTTAAGTTCTGACCTAGATCGAGTTGTTCGTGGATCCGTTCAAGCTGGTTTAGACGATCTCATTGCGTCGATTGGTATGATGAAGTCCAAGAATTAGCTTGTAAATTCTTGGAAAAATATGATGGAAAAGATGAAAGGATGGCATTTTAGTAATTTTCGCAAATGGCGAAGTTTGGGCGTTTGAGTTTTGGCGTTCCGGGGTATGGTTTTATTGAAAACGGCGTGGACATCACAACTCACGGCTACGCCGTGACTACGGTGTTTTTTCGGCGAAATTCCATCGTTTCGACCTCGAAACGGCAATTTTGCTATTTTAGGAAACTTTTGTTTTGCTTATAACTTTCATTCGGAATTTCCGTTTTTATTGCCGTTTGCGGCGTTTGTTTCTATTTTTCGTCTAGTTTTTAGTTTAGGGCTTTTTGGACTTTTTACTATTTTTTGCAAATTTTAGGGTTTCGCTATTTCAGCGAGTTATTGAGTGTAATTCGTAAGTTTGGCTGAAATAAAAGAACTTCGAACATTGGCTTAAGTTCTGACCTAGATCGAGTTGTTCGTGGATTCGATCAACTGGTTTAAAAGATCTCCGCCGCGTCAGTCGGTATGATGAAGTCCAAGAATTAGCTTTTAAATTCTTGGAAAATTATGATGGAAAACATGAAAGGATGGCATTTTAGTAATTTTCGCGAATGGCGAAGTTTGGGCGTTTGAGTTTTGGCGTTCCAGGGGTATGGGTTTATAGGAAACGGCGTGGAGATCACAACTCACGGCTTCGCCGTGAATACGGTGTTTTTCGGCGAAATTCAATCGTTTCGACCTCCGAAACGGCAATTTTGCTATTTTAGGAAACTTTTGTTTTGCTTATAACTTTCATTAGGAATTTTCATTTTTATTGTCGTTTGCTGCGTTTGTTTCTATTTTTCGTCTAGTTTTTAGTTTAGGGCTTTTTGGACATTTTACTATTTTTGGCAAATTTTAGGGTTTCGCTATCTGAGCGATCTATTGAGTGAATTCGTAGTTTTGGCTGAAATAAAAGAATTTTCGAACTTTGGCTTAAGTTCTGACCTAGATCGAGTTGTTCGTGAATCCGTTCAACTGGTTTAGATGATCTCCGCTGCGTCAGTTGGTATGATGAAGTCCAAGAATTAGCTTGTAAATTCTTGGAAACATATGATGGAAAAGATGAAAGGATGGCATTTTAGTAATTTTCGCAAATGGCAAAGTTTGGGCGTTTGAGTTTTGGCGTTCCGGAGATATGGTTTTAGTGACTACGGTGTTTTTCGGCGGAATTCCATCGTTTCGACCTCCGAAACGGCAATTTTGCTATTTTAGGAAACTTTTGTTTTGCTTATAACTTTCATTCGGAATTTCCGTTTTTATTGCCGTTTGCGGCGTTTGTTTCTATTTTTCGTCTAGTTTTTAGTTTAGGGCTTTTTGGACTTTTTACTATTTTTGGCAAATTTTAGGGTTTCGCTATTTTAGCGATCTATTGAGTGTAATTCGTAGTTTTGGCTGAAATAAAAGAACTTCGAACATTGGCTTAAGTTCTGACCTAGATCGAGTTGTTCGTGGATTCGATCAACTGGTTTAGAAGATCTCCGCCGCGTCAGTCGGTATGATGAAGTCCAAGAATTAGCTTGTAAATTCGTGGAAAAATACAATGGAAAACATGAAAGGATGGCATTTTAGTAATTTTCGCGAATGGCGAAGTTTGGGCGTTTGAGTTTTGGCGTTCCGGGGGTATGGGTTTATAGGAAAATGCGTGGAGATCACAACTCGCGGCTTCGCCGTGAATACGGTGTTTTTCGGCGAAATTCCATCGTTTCGACCTCCGAAACGGCAATTTTGCTATTTTAGGAAACTTTTGTTTTGCTTATAACTTTCATTAGGAATTTCCGTTTTTATTGCCGTTTGCGGCGTTTGTTTCTATTTTTCGTCTAGTTTTTAGTATAGGGCTTTTTGGACTTTTTACTATTTTTGGCAAATTTTAGGGTTTCGCTATTTCAGCGATCTATTGGTGTAATTTGTAGTTTTGGTGAAATAAAAGAATTTTCGAACATTGGCTTAAGTTCGACCTAGATCGAGTTGTTCGTGGATTCGTTCAACAGGTTTAAAAGATCTCCGCTGCGTCAGTCGGTATGTTGAAGTCCAAGAATTAGCTTGTAAATTCTTGGAAAAATATGATGGAAAAGATGAAAGGATGGTATTTTAGTAATTTTCGCAAATAGCGAAGTTTGGGCGTTTGAGTTTTGGCGTTCGGGGTATGGTTTTATTGAAAACGGCGTGGACATCACAACTCACGGCTATGCCGTGACTACGGTGTTTTTTGGCGAAATTCCATCGTTTCGACCTCCAGAAACAACAATTTTGCTATTTTAGGAAACTTTTGTTTTGCTTATAACTTTCATTAGGAATTTCCGTTTTTATTACCGTTTGCGGCGTTTGTTTCTATTTTCGTCTAGTTTTTAGTTTAGGGCTTTTGGACTTTTTACTATTCTTAGCAAATTTTAGGGTTTCGCTATTTAAGCGATCTATTGAGTGTAATTCGTAGTTTTGGCTGAAATAAAAGAATTTTCGAACTTTGGCTTAAGTTCTGACCTAGATCGAGTTGTTCGTGGATTCGTTCAACGGGTTTAGAAGATCTCCGCTGCGTCAGTCGGTATGATGAAGTCCAAGAATTAGCTTGTAAATTCTTGGAAAAATATGATGGAAAATATGAAAGGATGGCATTTTAGTAATTTTCGCAAATGGCGAAGTTTGGGCGTTTGAGTTTTGGCGTTCCGGGGGTATGGGTTTATTGGAAACGGCGTGAAGATCACAACTCACGGCTATGTCGTGACTACGGTGTTTTTCGACGAAATTCCATCGTTTCGACCTCCGAAATGGCAATTTTGCTATTTTAGGAAACTTTTGTTTTGCTTATGACTTTCATTAGGAATTTTCATTTTTATTGCCGTTTGCGGCGTTTGTTTCTATTTTTCGTCTAGTTTTTAGTTTTGGGCTTTTTGGACTTTTTACTATTTTTGGCAAATTTTAGGGTTTCGCTATTTAAGCGATCTATTGAGTGTAATTCGTAGTTTTGCATTTGAAATAAAAGAATTTTCGAACTTTGGCTTAAGTTCTGACCTAGATCGAGTTGTTCGTGGATTTGTTCAACAGGTTTAGAAGATCTCCGCTGCGTCAGTCGGTATGATGAAGTCCAAGAATTAGCTTGTAAATTCTTGGAAAAATATGATGGAAAAGATGAAAGGATGGTACTTTAGTAATTTTTGCAAATGGCGAAGTTTGGGCGTTTGAGTTTTGGCGTTACGAGGGTAAGGGTTTATTGAAAACGGCGTGTAGAACACAACTCACGTTTGTTGTGACTACGGTATTTTTCGGCGAAATTCCATCGTTTCGACCTCCGAAACGACAATTTTGCTATTTTAGGAAACTTTTGTTTTGCTTATAACTTTCATTAGGAATTTCCGTTTTTATTCTTTGTTTGCGGCGTTTGTTTCTATTTTTCGTCTAGTTTTTAGTTTAGGGCTTTTGGACTTTTTACTATTTTTGGCAAATTTTAGGGTTTATTGTTTAAGCGATCTATTGAGTGTAATTCGTAGTTTTGGTGAAATAAAAGAATTTTCGAACTTTGGCTTAAGTTCGACCTAAATCGAGTTGTTCGTGGATTCGTTCAAGCTGGTTTAGAAGATCTCCATTGCGTCGGTCGGTTTGATGAAGTCAAGAATTAGCTTGTAAATTCGTGGAAAAATACAATGGAAAATATGAAAGGAAGGCATTTTAGTAATTTTTGCAAATGGCGAAGTTTGGGCGTTTGAGTTTTGGCGTTACGAGGGTAAGGGTTTATTGAAAACGGCGTGTAGAACACAACTCACGTTTGTTGTGACTACGGTGTTTTTTGGCGAAATTCCATCGTTTCGACCTCAGAAGAAACGGCAATTTTGCTTTTTTAGGAAACTTTGTTTTGCTTATAACTTTCATTAGGAATTTCCGTTTTTATTGCCGTTTGCGACGTTTGTTTCTATTTTTCGTCTAGTTTTTAGTTTAGGGCTTTTTGGACTTTTTACTATTTTTGGCAAATTTTAGGGTTTTGCTATTTGAGCGATCTATTGAGTGAATTCGTAGTTTTGGCTGAAATAAAGAATTTTCGAACTTTGGCTTAAGTTCGACCTAGATCGAGTTGTTCGTGGATCCGTTCAAGCTGGTTTAGATGATCTCATTGCGTCGGTTGGTATGATGAAGTCCAAGAATTAGCTTGTAAATTCTTGGAAAAATATGATTGAAAAGATGAAAGGATGGCATTTTAGTAATTTTCGCAAATGGCGAAGTTTGGGCGTTTGAGTTTTGGCGTTCGGGGTATGGTTTTATTGAAAACGGCGTGGACATCACAACTTACGGCTACGCCGTGACTACGGTGTTTTTCGGCGAAATTCCATCGTTTCGACCTCAGAAACGACAATTTTTTGCTATTTTAGGAAACTTTTGTTTTGCTTATAACTTTCATTAGGAATTTCCGTTTTTATTGCCGTTTGCGACGTTTGTTTCTATTTTTCGTATAGTTTTTAGTTTAGGGCTTTTTGGACTTTCTACTATTTTTGGTAAATTTTAGGGTTTCGCTATTTAAGCGATCTGTAGAGTGTATTTTGTAGTTTTAAATTTGAAATAAAAGAATTTTCGAACATTGGCTTAAGTTCGACCTAGATCGAGTTGTTCGTGGATTCGTTCAAGCTGGTTTAGAAGATCTCATTGCGTCGGTCGGTATGATGAAGTCCAAGAATTAGCTTGTAAATTCTTAGAAAAATATGATGGAAAAGATGAAAGGATGGCATTTTAGTAAATTTCGCAAATGGCGAAGTTTGGGCGTTTGAGTTTTGGAGTTCGGGGGTATGGGTTTAAAGGAAACGGCGTGGAGATCACAACTCACGGCTACGCCTTGAGTACGGTGTTTTTCGGCGAAATTCCATCGTTTCGACCTCGAAACGGCAATTTTGCTATTTTAGGAAACTTTTGTTTTGCTTATAACTTTCATTATTAATTTTCATTTTTATTGCCGTTTGCGGCGTTTGTTTCTATTTTTCGTCTAGTTTTTAGTTTAGGGCTTTTTGGACATTTTACAATTTTCGGTAAATTTTAGGGTTTCACTATCTGAGCGATCTATTGAGTGAATTCGTAGTTTTGGCTGAAATAAAAGAATTTTCGAACTTTGGCTTAAGTTCTGACCTAGATCGAGTTGTTCGTGGATCCGTTCAACTGGTTTAGACGATCTCCGCTGCGTCAGTTGGTATGATGAAGTCCAAGAATTAGCTTGTAAATTCTTGGAAAAATATGATGGAAAAGATGAAAGGATGGCATTTTAGTAATTTTCGCAAATGGCGAAGTTTGGGCGTTTGAGTTTTGGCGTTCCGGGGGTATGGTTTTATTGAAAACGGCGTGGACATCACAACTCACGGCTACGCCGTGACTACGGTGTTTTTCGGCGAAATTCCATCGTTTCGACCTCCGAAACGGCAATTTTGCTATTTTAGGAAACTTTTGTTTTGCTTATAACTTTCATTCGGAATTTCCGTTTTTATTGCCGTTTGCGGCGTTTGTTTCTATTTTTCGTCTAGTTTTTAGTTTAGGGCTTTTTGGACTTTTTACTATTTTTTGCAAATTTTAGGGTTTCGCTATTTCAGCGAGTTATTGAGTGTAATTCGTAAGTTTAAATTTGAAATAAAAGAACTTCGAACATTGGCTTAAGTTCGACCTAGATCGAGTTGTTCGTGGATTCGATCAAGCTGGTTTAGAAGATCTCCACGCGTCGGTCGGTATGATGAAGTCAAGAATTAGCTTTTAAATTCTTGGAAAATTATGATGGAAAACATGAAAGGATGGCATTTTAGTAATTTTCGCGAATGGCGAAGTTTGGGCGTTTGAGTTTTGGCGTTCCAGGGGTATGGGTTTATAGGAAACGGCGTGGAGATCACAACTCACGGCCGCCGTGAATACGGTGTTTTTTCGGCGAAATTCAATCGTTTCGACCTCCGAAACGGCAATTTTGCTATTTTAGGAAACTTTTGTTTTGCTTATAACTTTCATTAGGAATTTTCATTTTTATTGTCGTTTGCTGCGTTTGTTTCTATTTTTCGTCTAGTTTTTAGTTTAGGGCTTTTTGGACATTTTACTATTTTTGGCAAATTTTAGGGTTTCGCTATCTGAGCGATCTATTGAGTGAATTCGTAGTTTTGGCTGAAATAAAAGAATTTTCGAACTTTGGCTTAAGTTCTGACCTAGATCGAGTTGTTCGTGAATCCGTTCAACTGGTTTAGATGATCTCCGCTGCGTCAGTTGGTATGATGAAGTCCAAGAATTAGCTTGTAAATTCTTGGAAACATATGATGGAAAAGATGAAAGGATGGCATTTTAGTAATTTTCGCAAATGGCAAAGTTTGGGCGTTTGAGTTTTGGCGTTCCGGAGATATGGTTTTAGTGACTACGGTGTTTTTCGGCGGAATTCCATCGTTTCGACCTCCGAAACGGCAATTTTGCTATTTTAGGAAACTTTTGTTTTGCTTATAACTTTCATTCGGAATTTCCGTTTTTATTGCCGTTTGCGGCGTTTGTTTCTATTTTTCGTCTAGTTTTTAGTTTAGGGCTTTTTGGACTTTTTACTATTTTTGGCAAATTTTATTGTTTCGCTATTTCAGCGATCTATTGAGTGTAATTCGTAGTTTTGGCTGAAATAAAAGAACTTCGAACATTGGCTTAAGTTCTGACCTAGATCGAGTTGTTCGTGGATTCGATCAACTGGTTTAGAAGATCTCCGTCGCGTCTGTCGGTATGATGAAGTCCAAGAATTAGCTTGTAAATTCGTGGAAAAATACAATGGAAAATATGAAAGGATGGCATTTTAGTAATTTTCGCAAATGGCAAAGTTTGGGCGTTTGAGTTTTGGCGTTCCGGAGATATGGTTTTAGTGACTACGGTGTTTTTCGGCGGAATTCCATCGTTTCGACCTCCGAAACGACAATTTTGCTATTTTAGGAAACTTTTGTTTTGCTTATAACTTTCATTCGGAATTTCCGTTTTTATTGCCGTTTGCGGCGTTTGTTTCTATTTTTCGTCTAGTTTTTAGTTTAGGGCTTTTTGGACTTTTTACTATTTTTGGCAAATTTTAGGGTTTCGCTATTTTAGCGATCTATTGAGTGTAATTCGTAGTTTTGGCTGAAATAAAAGAACTTCGAACATTGGCTTAAGTTCTGACCTAGATCGAGTTGTTCGTGGATTCGATCAACTGGTTTAGAAGATCTCCGCCGCGTCAGTCGGTATGATGAAGTCCAAGAATTAGCTTGTAAATTCGTGGAAAAATACAATGGAAAACATGAAAGGATGGCATTTTAGTAATTTTCGCGAATGGCGAAGTTTGGGCGTTTGAGTTTTGGCGTTCCGGGGGTATGGGTTTATAGAAAAATGCGTGGAGATCACAACTCACGGCTTCGCCGTGAATACGGTGTTTTTCGGCGAAATTCCATCGTTTCGACCTCCGAAACGGCAATTTTGCTATTTTAGGAAACTTTTGTTTTGCTTATAACTTTCATTAGGAATTTCCGTTTTTATTGCCGTTTGCGGCGTTTGTTTCTATTTTTCGTCTAGTTTTTAGTATAGGGCTTTTTGGACTTTTTACTATTTTTGGCAAATTTTAGGGTTTCGCTATTTCAGCGATCTATTGGTGTAATTTGTAGTTTTGGCTGAAATAAAAGAATTTTCGAACATTGGCTTAAGTTCTGACCTAGATCGAGTTGTTCGTGGATTCGTTCAACAGGTTTAAAAGATCTCCGCTGCGTCAGTCGGTATGTTGAAGTCCAAGAATTAGCTTGTAAATTCTTGGAAAAATATGATGGAAAAGATGAAAGGATGGTATTTTAGTAATTTTCGCAAATAGCGAAGTTTGGGCGTTTGAGTTTTGGCGTTCCGGGGGTATGGTTTTATTGAAAACGGCGTGGACATCACAACTCACGGCTATGCCGTGACTACGGTGTTTTTTGGCAAAATTCCATCGTTTCGACCTCCGAAACAACAATTTTGCTATTTTAGGAAACTTTTGTTTTGCTTATAACTTTCATTAGGAATTTCCGTTTTTATTACCGTTTGCGGCGTTTGTTTCTATTTTCGTCTAGTTTTTAGTTTAGGGCTTTTGGACTTTTTACTATTCTTAGCAAATTTTAGGGTTTCGCTATTTAAGCGATCTATTGAGTGTAATTCGTAGTTTTGGTGAAATAAAAGAATTTTCGAACTTTGGCTTAAGTTCGACCTAGATCGAGTTGTTCGTGGATTCGTTCAACTGGTTTAGAAGATCTCCATTGCGTCGGTCGGTATGATGAAGTCAAGAATTAGCTTGTAAATTCGTGGAAAAATACAATGGAAAATATGAAAGGATGGCATTTTAGTAATTTTTGCAAATGGCGAAGTTTGGGCGTTTGAGTTTTGGCGTTACGAGGGGTATGGGTTTATTGAAAACGGCGTGGAGAACACAACTCACGTTCTTTGTGACTACGGTGTTTTTGGCGAAATTCCATCGTTTCGACCTCCGAAAGCAGCGGCGGTTTGCTATTTTAGGAAACTTTTGTTTTGCTTATAACTTTTATTATGAATTTTCAATTTTATTGCCGTTTGTGGCGTTTGTTTCTATTTTTCGTCTAGTTTTTAGTTTAGGGTTTTTTGGACATTTTACTATTTTTGGCAAATTTTAGGGTTTCGCTATCGAGCGATCTATTGAGTGAATTCATAGTTTTAATTTGAAATAAAAGAATTTTTGAACTTTGGCTTAAGTTCTGACCTAGATCGAGTTGTTCGTGGATCCGTTCAACTGGTTTAGATGATCTCCGCTGCGTCAGTCGGTATGATGAAGTCCAAGAATTAGCTTGTAAATTCGTGGAAAAATACAATGGAAAATATGAAAGGATGGCATTTTAGTAATTTTTGCAAATGGCGAAGTTTGGGCGTTTGAGTTTTGGCGTTACGAGGGTATGGGTTTATTGAAAACGGCGTGGAGAACACAACTCACGTTTGTTGTGACTACGGTGTTTTTTGGCGAAATTCCATCGTTTCGACCTCCGAAACGGCAATTTTGCTATTTTAGGAAACTTTTGTTTTGCTTATAACTTTCGTTAGGAATTTCCGTTTTTATTGCCGGTTGCGACGTTTGTTTCTATTTTTCGTCTAGTTTTTAGTTTAGGGCTTTTTGGAATTTTTACTATTTTTGACAAATTTTAGGGTTTCGCTATTTGAGCGATCTATTGAGTGTAATTCGTAGTTTTGGCTGAAATAAAAGAATTTTCGAACTTTGGATTAAATTCTGACCTAGATCGAGTTGTTTATGAATCCGTTCAACTGGTTTAGAAGATCTCCGCTGCGTCAGTTGGTATGATGTAGTCCAAGAATTAGCTTATAAATTCTTGGAAAAATATGATGGAAAACATGAAAAGATGGCATTTTAGTAATTTTTGCAAATGGCGAAGTTTGGGCGTTTGAGTTTTGGCGTTCCGGGCTTATGGGTTTATTGGAAACGGCGTGGAGGTCACAACTCACGGCTACGCCGTGAAAACAGTGTTTTTCGGCGAAATTCCATCGTTTCGACCTCCGAAACGGCAATTTTGCTATTTTTGGAAACTTTTGTTTTGCTTATAACTTTTATTATGAATTTTCATTTTTATTGCCGTTTGCGGCGATTGTTTCTATTTTTCGTCTAGTTTTTAGTTTAGGGCTTTTGGACTTTTTACTATTTTTGGCAAATTTTAGGGATTCTCTATTTTAGCGATCTATTGAGTGTAATTCGTAGTTTTGGCTGAAATAAAAGATTTTTCGAACTTTGGCTTAAGTTCTGACCTAGATCGAGTTGTTCGTGGATCCGTTCAACTAGTTTAGATGATCTCCGCTGCGTCAGTTGGTATGATGAAGTCCAAGAATTAACTTGTAAATTCTTGGAAAAATATGATGGAAAAGATGAAAGGATGGCATTTTAGTAATTTTCGCAAATGGCGAAGTTTGGGCGTTTGAGTTTTGGCGTTCCGGGGGTATGGTTTTATTGAAAACGGCGTGGACATCACAACTCACGGCTACGCCGTGACAACGGTGTTTTTCGGCGAAATTCCATCGTTTCGACCTCCGAAACGGCAATTTTGCTATTTTAGGAAACTTTTGTTTTGCTTATAACTTTCATTCGGAATTTCCGTTTTTATTGCCGTTTGCGGCGTTTGTTTTTATTTTTCGTCTAGTTTTTAGTTTAGGGCTTTTTGGACTTTTTACTATTTTTGGCAAATTTTAGGGTTTCGCTATTTCAGCGAGCTATTGATTGTAATTCGTAGTTTTGGCTGAAATAAAAGAACTTCGAACATTGGCTTAAGTTCGACCTAGATCGAGTTGTTCGTGGATTCGATCAAGCTGGTTTAGAAGATCTCCACAAGCGTCGGTCGGTATGATGAAGTCCAAGAATTAGCTTGTAAATTCGTGGAAAAATACAATGGAAAATATGAAAGGATGGCATTTTAGTAATTTTTGGGCGTTTGAGTTTTGGCGTTCGGGCTTATGGGTTTATAGGAAACGGCGTGGAGATCACAACTCACGGCTCTGCGGTGAATGCGGTGTTTTTCGGCGAAATTCCATCGTTTCGACCTCGAAACGGCAATTTTGCTATTTTAGGAAACTTTTGTTTTGCTTATAACTTTCATTAGGAATTTCCGTTTTTATTGCCGTTTGCGGCGTTTGTTTCTATTTTTCGTCTAGTTTTTAGTTTAGGGCTTTTTGGACTTTTTATTATTTTTGGCAAATTTTAGGGTTTCGCTATTTCAGCGATCTATTGAGTGTAATTTGTAGTTTTGGCTGAAATAAAAGAATTTTCGAAAATTGGCTTAAGTTCTGACCTAGATCGAGTTGTTCGTGGATTCGTTCAACAGGTTTAGAAGATCTCCGCTGCGTCAGTCGGTATGATGAAGTCCAAGAATTAGCTTGTAAATTCTTGGAAAAATATGATGGAAAAGATGAAAGGATGGTATTTTAGTAATTTTTGCAAATGGCGAAGTTTGGGCGTTTGAGTTTTGGCGTTACGAGGGTAAGGGTTTATTGAAAACGGCGTGTAGAACACAACTCACGTTTGCTGTGACTACGGTATTTTTCGGCGAAATTCCATCGTTTCGACCTCCGAAACGACAATTTTGCTATTTTAGGAAACTTTTGTTTTGCTTATAACTTTCATTAGGAATTTCCGTTTGTATTGCTGTTTGCGGCGTTTGTTTCTATTTTTCGTCTAGTTTTTAGTTTAGGGCTTTTGGACTTTTTACTATTTTTGGCAAATTTTAGGGTTTCGCTATTTAAGCGATCTATTGAGTGTAATTCGTAGTTTTGGCTGAAATAAAAGAATTTTCGAACTTTGGCTTAAGTTCGACCTAGATCGAGTTGTTCGTGGATTCGTTCAATTGGTTTAGAAGATCTCATTGCGTCGGTCGGTATGATGAAGTCAAGAATTAGCTTGTAAATTCGTGGAAAAATACAATGGAAAATATGAAAGGAAGGCATTTTAGTAATTTTTGCAAATGGCGAAGTTTGGGCGTTTGAGTTTTGGCGTTACGAGGGAAAGGGTTTATTGAAAACGGCGTGTAGAACACAACTCACGTTTGCTGTGACTACGGTGTTTTTTGGCGAAATTCCATCGTTTCGACCTCCGAAACGGCAATTTTGCTTTTTTAGGAAACTTTTGTTTTGCTTATAACTTTCATTAGGAATTTCCGTTTTTATTGCCGTTTGCGACGTTTGTTTCTATTTTTCGTCTAGTTTTTAGTTTAGGGCTTTTTGGACTTTTTACTATTTTTGGCAAATTTTAGGGTTTTGCTATTTGAGCGATCTATAGAGTGTAATTCGTAGTTTTGGCTGAAATAAAAGAATTTTTGAATTTTGGCTCAAATTCTGACCTAGATCGAGTTGTTCATGAATCCGTTCAACTGGTTTAGAAGATCTCCGCTGCGTCAGTTGGTATGATGTAGTCCAAGAATTAGCTTGTAAATTCTTGGAAAAATATGATGGAAAATATGAAAAGATGGCATTTTAGTAATTTTCGCAAATGGCGAAGTTTGGGCGTTTGAGTTTTGGCGTTCCGGGGGTATGGGTTTATTGGAAATGGCGTGGAGATCACAACTCACGGCTTCGCCGTGAATACAGTCTTTTTCGGCGAAATTCCATCGTTTCGACCTCCGAAACGGCAATTTTGCTATTTTAGGAAACTTTTGTTTCGCTTATAACTTTCATTAGGAATTTCCGTTTTTATTGTCGTTTGCGGCTTTTGTTTCTATTTTTCGTCTAGTTTTTAGTTTAGGGCTTTTTGGATTTTTTACTATTTTTGACAAATTTTAGGGTTTCGCTATTTAAGTGATCTATTGAGTGTAATTCGTAGTTTTGGCTGAAATAAAAGAATTTTCGAACTTTGGCTTAAGTTCTAACCTAGATCGAGTTGTTCGTGGATCCGTTCAACTGGTTTAGAAGATCTCCGCTGCGTCAGTTGGTATGATGAAGTCCAAGAATTAGCTTGTAAATTCTTGGAAAAATATGATGGAAAATATGAAAGGATGGCATTTTAGTAATTTTCGCAAATGGCGAAGTTTTGGCGTTTAAGTTTTGGCGTTCCGGGGCTATGGTTTTATTGGAAACGGCGTGGACATCACCACTCGCGGCTTCGCCGTGACTACGGTGTTTTTCGGCGAAATTTCATCGTTTCGACCTCCGAAACGACAATTTTGCTATTTTAGGAAACTTTTGTTTTGCGTATAACTTTCATTATGAATTTCCTTTTTTATTGCCATTTGCGGCGTTTGTTTCTATTTTTCGTCTAGTTTTTAGTTTAGGGCTTTTGGACTTTTTACTATTTTTGGCAAATTTTAGGGATTCTCTATTTTAGCGATCTATTGAGTGTAATTCGTAGTTTTGGCTGAAATAAAAGAATTTTCGAACTTTGGCTTAAGTTCTGACCTAGATCGAGTTGTTCGTGGATCCGTTCAACTGGTTTAGATGATCTCCGCTGCGTCAGTCGGTATGATGAAGTCCAAGAATTAGCTTGTAAATTCTTGGAAAAATATGATGGAAAAGATGAAAGGATGGCATTTTAGTAATTTTTGCAAATGGCGAAGTTTGGGCGTTTGAGTTTTGGCGTTCAGGGGGTATGGTTTTATTGAAAACGGCGTGGACATCACAACTCACGGCTACGCCGTGACTACGGTGTTTTTCGGCGAAATTCCATCGTTTCGACCTCCGAAACGGCAATTTTGCTATTTTAGGAAACTTTTGTTTTGCTTATAACTTTCATTCGGAATTTCCGTTTTTATTGCCGTTTGCGGCGTTTGTTTCTATTTTTCGTCTAGTTTTTAGTTTAGGGCTTTTTGGATTTTTTACTATTTTTGGCAAATTTTAGGGTTTCGCTATTTCAGCGAGCTATTGAGTGTAATTCGTAGTTTTGGCTGAAATAAAAGAACTTCGAACATTGGCTTAAGTTCTGACCTATATCGAGTTGTTTGTGGATTCGATCAACTGGTTTAGAAGATCTCCGCCGCGTCAGTCGGTATGATGAAGTCCAAGAATTAGCTTTTAAATTCTTGGAAAATTATGATGGAAAACATGAAAGGATGGCATTTTAGTAATTTTCGCGAATGGCGAAGTTTGGGCGTTTGAGTTTTGGCGTTCCGGGGGTATAGGTTTATAAGAAACGGCGTGGAGATCACAACTCACGGCTTCGCCGTGAATGCGGTGTTTTTCGGCGAAATTCCATCGTTTCGACCTCCGAAACGGCAATTTTGCTATTTTAGGAAACTTTTGTTTTGCTTATAACTTTCATTAGGAATTTCCGTTTTTATTGCCGTTTGCGGCGTTTGTTTCTATTTTTCGTCTAGTTTTTAGTTTATGGCTTTTTGGACTTTTTACTATTTTTGGCAAATTTTAGGGTTTCGCTATTTCAGCGATCTATTGAGTGTAATTTGTAGTTTTGGCTGAAATAAAAGAATTTTCGAACATTGCCTTAAGTTCTGACCTAGATCGAGTTGTTCGTGGATTCGTTCAACAGGTTTAGAAGATCTCCGCTGCGTCAGTCGGTATGATGAAGTCCAAGAATTAGCTTGTAAATTCTTGGAAAAATATGATGGAAAAGATGAAAGGATGGTATTTTAGTAATTTTTGCAAATTGCGAAGTTTGGGCGTTTGAGTTTTGGCGTTACGAGGGTAAGGGTTTATTGAAAACGGCGTGTAGAACACAACTCACGTTTGCTGTGACTACGGTATTTTTCGGCGAAATTCCATCGTTTCGACCTCCGAAACGACAATTTTGCTATTTTAGGAAACTTTTGTTTTGCTTATAACTTTCATTAGGAATTTCCGTTTTTATTGCTGTTTGCGGCGTTTGTTTCTATTTTTCGTCTAGTTTTTAGTTTAGGGCTTTTGGACTTTTTACTATTTTTGGCAAATTTTAGGGTTTCGCTATTTAAGCGATCTATTGAGTGTAATTCGTAGTTTTGGCTGAAATAAAAGAATTTTCGAACTTTGGCTTAAGTTATGACCTAGATCGAGTTGTTCGTGGATTCGTTCAACTGGTTTAGAAGATCTCCGTTGCGTCAGTCGGTATGATGAAGTCCAAGAATTAGCTTGTAAATTCGTGGAAAAATACAATGGAAAATATGAAAGGAAGGCATTTTAGTAATTTTTGCAAATGGCGAAGTTTGGGCGTTTGAGTTTTGGCGTTACGAGGGTAAGGGTTTATTGAAAACGGCGTGTAGAACACAACTCACGTTTGCTGTGACTACGGTATTTTTTGGCGAAATTCCATCGTTTCGACCTCCGAAACGGCAATTTTGCTTTTTTAGGAAACTTTTGTTTTGCTTATAACTTTCATTAGGAATTTCCGTTTTTATTGCCGTTTGCGACGTTTGTTTCTATTTTTCGTCTAGTTTTTAGTTTAGGGCTTTTTGGACTTTTTACAATTTTTGGCAAATTTTAGGGTTTTGCTATTTGAGCGATCTATTGAGTGTAATTCGTAGTTTTGGCTGAAATAAAAGAATTTTTGAATTTTGGCTTAAATTCTGACCTAGATCGAGTTGTTCATGAATCCGTTCAACTGGTTTAGAAGATCTCCGCTGCGTCAGTTGGTATGATGTAGTCCAAGAATTAGCTTGTAAATTCTTGGAAAAATATGATGGAAAATATGAAAAGATGGCATTTTAGTAATTTTCGCAAATGGCGAAGTTTGGGCGTTTGAGTTTTGGCGTTCCGGGGGTATGGGTTTATTGGAAACGGCGTGGAGATCACAACTCACGGCTTTGCCGTGAATACAGTCTTTTTCGGCGAAATTCCATCGTTTCGACCTCCGAAACGGCAATTTTGCTATTTTAGGAAACTTTTGTTTCGCTTATAACTTTCATTAGGAATTTCCGTTTTTATTGTCGTTTGCGGCGTTTGTTTCTATTTTTCGTCTAGTTTTTAGTTTAGGGCTTTTTGGATTTTTTACTATTTTTGACAAATTTTAGGGTTTCGCTATTTAAGTGATCTATTGAGTGTAATTCGTAGTTTTGGCTGAAATAAAAGAATTTTCAAAATTTGGCTTAAGTTCTAACCTAGATCGAGTTGTTCGTGGATCCGTTCAACTGGTTTAGAAGATCTCCATTGCGTCGGTTGGTATGATGAAGTCAAGAATTAGCTTGTAAATTCTGGAAAAATATGATGGAAAATATGAAAGGATGGCATTTTAGTAATTTTCGCAAATGGCGAAGTTTTGGCGTTTAAGTTTTGGCGTTCGGGGGTATGGTTTTATTGGAAACGGCGTGGACATCACCACTCGCGGCTTCGCGTGACTACGGTGTTTTTCGGCGAAATTTCATCGTTTCGACCTCAGAAACGACAATTTTGCTATTTTAGGAAACTTTTGTTTTGCGTATAACTTTCATTATGAATTTCCTTTTTTATTGCCATTTGCGGCGTTTGTTTCTATTTTTCGTCTAGTTTTTAGTTTAGGGCTTTTGGACTTTTTACTATTTTTGGCAAATTTTAGGGATTCTCTATTTTAGCGATCTATTGAGTGTAATTCGTAGTTTTGGTGAAATAAAAGAATTTTCGAACTTTGGCTTAAGTTCGACCTAGATCGAGTTGTTCGTGGATCCGTTCAGCTGGTTTAGATGATCTCCATTTGCGTCGGTCGGTATGATGAAGTCAAGAATTAGCTTGTAAATTCTTGGAAAAATATGATGGAAAAGATGAAAGGATGGCATTTTAGTAATTTTCGCAAATGGCGAAGTTTGGGCGTTTGAGTTTTGGCGTTCGGGGGTATGGTTTTATTGAAAACGGCGTGGACATCACAACTCACGGCTACGCCGTGACTACGGTGTTTTTCGGCGAAATTCCATCGTTTCGACCTCGAAACGGCAATTTTGCTATTTTAGGAAACTTTTGTTTTGCTTATAACTTTCATTCGGAATTTCCGTTTTATTATTGCCGTTTGCGGCGTTTGTTTCTATTTTTCGTCTAGTTTTTAGTTTTGGGCTTTTTGGACTTTTTACTATTTTTGGCAAATTTTAGGGTTTCGCTATTTCAGCGAGCTATTGAGTGTAATTCGTAGTTTTGGCTGAAATAAAAGAACTTCGAACATTGGCTTAAGTTCTGACCTAGATCGAGTTGTTTGTGGATTCGATCAATTGGTTTAGAAGATCTCCGCCGCGTCAGTCGGTATGATGAAGTCCAAGAATTAGCTTTTAAATTCTTGGAAAATTATGATGGAAAACATGAAAGGATGGCATTTTAGTAATTTTCGCGAATGGCGAAGTTTGGGCGTTTGAGTTTTGGCGTTCCGGGGGTATTGGTTTATAAGAAACGGCGTGGAGATCACAACTCACGGCTTCGCCGTGAATGCGGTGTTTTTCGGCGAAATTCCATCGTTTCGACCTCCGAAACGGCAATTTTGCTATTTTAGGAAACTTTTGTTTTGCTTATAACTTTCATTAGGAATTTCCCTTTTTATTGCCGTTTGCGGCATTTGTTTCTATTTTTCGTCTAGTTTTTAGTTTAGGGCTTTTTGGACTTTTTACTATTTTTGGCAAATTTTAGGGTTTCGCTATTTCAGCGATCTATTGAGTGTAATTTGTAGTTTTGGCTGAAATAAAAGAATTTTCGAACATTGGCTTAAGTTCTGACCTAGATCGAGTTGTTCGTGGATTCGTTCAACGGGTTTAGAAGATCTCCGCTGCGTCAGTCGGTATGATGAAGTCCAAGAATTAGCTTGTAAATTCTTGGAAAAATATGATGGAAAAGATGAAAGGATGGTATTTTAGTAATTTTTGCAAATTGCGAAGTTTGGGCGTTTGAGTTTTGGCGTTACGAGGGTAAGGGTTTATTGAAAACGGCGTGTAGAACACAACTCACGTTCTTTGTGACTACGGTGTTTTTAATGAAATTCCATCGTTTCGACCTCAGAAACGACAATTTTGCTATTTTAGGAAACTTTTGTTTTGCTTATAACTTTCATTAGGAATTTTCGTTTTTATTGTTGTTTGCGTCGTTTGTTTCTATTTTTCGTCTAGTTTTTAGTTTAGGGCTTTTGGACTTTTTACTATTTTTGGCAAATTTTAGGGTTTCGCTATTTAAGCGATCTATTGAGTGTAATTCGTAGTTTTGGCTGAAATAAAAGAATTTTCGAACTTTGGCTTAAGTTCGACCTAGATCGAGTTGTTCGTGGATTCGTTCAAGCTGGTTTAGAAGTTCTCATTGCGTCGGTCGGTATGATGAAGTCCAAGAATTAGCTTGTAAATTCGTGGAAAAATACAATGGAAAATATGAAAGGAAGGCATTTTAGTAATTTTTGCAAATGGCGAAGTTTGGGCGTTTGAGTTTTGGCGTTACGAGGGTAAGGGTTTATTGAAAACGGCGTGTAGAACACAACTCACGTTTGTTGTGACTACGGTGTTTTTTGGCGAAATTCCATCGTTTCGACCTCCGAAACGGCAATTTTGCTTTTTTAGGAAACTTTTGTTTTGCTTATAACTTTCATTAGGAATTTCCATTTTTATTGCCGTTTGCGACGTTTGTTTCTATTTTTCGTCTAGTTTTTAGTTTAGGGCTTTTTGGACTTTTTACTATTTTTGGCAAATTTTAGGGTTTTGCTATTTGAGCGATCTATTGAGTGTAATTCGTAGTTTTGGCTGAAATAAAAGAATTTTCGAACTTTGGCTTAAATTCTGACCTAGATCGAGTTGTTCATGAATCCGTTCAACTGGTTTAGAAGATCTCCGCTGCGTCAGTTGGTATGATGTAGTCCAAGAATTAGCTTGTAAATTCTTGGAAAAATATGATGGAAAATATGAAAAGATGGCATTTTAGTAATTTACGCAAATGGCGAAGTTTGGGCGTTTGAGTTTTGGCGTTCCGGGCTTATGGGTTTATTGGAAACGGCGTGGAGATCACAACTCACGGGCGCTGCCGTGAATACGATGTTTTTCGGCGAAATTCCATCGTTTCGACCTCGAAACGGCAATTTTGCTATTTTAGAAAACTTTTGTTTCGCTTATAACTTTCATTAGGAATTTCCGTTTTTATTGCCGTTTGTGGCGTTCGTTTCTATTTTTCGTCTAGTTTTTTGTTTTGGGCTTTTTGGACTTTTTACTATTTTTGGCAAATTTTAGGGTTTCTCTATTTTAGCGATCTATTGAGTGTAATTCGTAGTTTTGGCTGAAATAAAAGAATTTTCGAACTTTGGCTTAAGTTCTGACCTATATCGAGTTGTTCGTGGATCCGTTCAACTGGTTTAGAAGATCTCCGCTGCGTCAGTTGGTATGATGAAGTCCAAGAATTAGCTTGTAAATTCTTGGAAAAATATGATGGAAAATATGAAAGGATGGCATTTTAGTAATTTTCGCAAATGGCGAAGTTTGGGCGTTTGAGTTTTGGCGTTCCGGGCGTATGGGTTTATTTGAAACGGCGTGGAGATCACAACTCGTTTACCGCACCGTGAATCTTGTGTTTTTCGGCGAAATTCCATCGTTTCGACCTCCGAAACGGCAATTTTGCTATTTTAGGAAACTTTTGTTTCGCTTATAACTTTCATTAGGAATTTCCGTTTTTATTGTCGTTTGCGGCGTTTGTTTCTATTTTTCGTCTAGTTTTTAGTTTACGACTTTTTGGATTTTTTACTATTTTTGACAAATTTTAGGGTTTCGCTATTTAAGTGATCTATTGAGTGTAATTCGTAGTTTTGGCTGAAATAAAAGAATTTTCGAACTTTGGCTTAAGTTCTGACCTAGATCTTGTTGTTCGTGGATCCGTTCAACTGGTTTAGAAGATCTCCGCTGCGTCAGTTGGTATGAAGAAGTCCAAGAATTAGCTTGTAAATTCTTGGAAAAATATGATGGAAAATATGAAAGGATGGCATTTTAGTAATTTTCGCAAATGGCGAAGTTTTGGCGTTTAAGTTTTGGCGTTCGGGGTATGGTTTTATTGGAAACGGCGTGGACATCACCACTCGCGGCCCGCCGTGACTACGGTGTTTTTCGGCGAAATTCCATCGTTTCGACCTCCAAAACGACAATTTTGCTATTTTAGGAAACTTTTGTTTTGCGTATAACTTTCATTATGACTTTCCTTTTTTATTGCCATTTGCGGCGTTTGTTTCTATTTTTCGTCTAGTTTTTAGTTTAGGGGTTTTTGGACTTTTTACTATTTTTGGCAAATTTTAGGGTTTCGCTATTTGGCGAGCTATTGAGTGTAATTCGTAGTTTTGGCTGAAATAAAAGAACTTCGAACATTGGCTTAAGTTCTGACATAGATCGAGTTGTTCGTGGATTCGATCAACTGGTTTAGAAGATCTCTGCCGCGTCAGTCGGTATGATGAAGTCCAAGAATTAGCTTTTAAATTCTTGGAAAATTATGATCGAAAACATGAAAGGATGGCATTTTAGTAATTTTCACGAATGTCGAAGTTTGGGCGTTTGAGATTTGGCGTTCCGGGGGTATGGGTTTATAGGAAATGGCGTGGAGATCACAACTCACGGCTTCGCCGTGAATACGGTGTTTTTCGGCGAAATTCCATCGTTTCGACCTCCGAAACGGCAATTTTGCTATTTTAGGAAACTTTTGTTTTGCTTATAACTTTCATTATGAATTTTCATTTTTATTGCCGTTTGTGGCGTTTGTTTCTATTTTTCGTCTAGTTTTTAGTTTAGGGCTTTTTGGACTTTTTACTATTTTTGGTATATTGTATGGTTTCGCTATTTAAGCGATCTATTGAGTGTAATTCGTAGTTTTGGCTTAAATAAAAGAATTTTCGAACTTTGGCTTAAGTTCTGACCTAGATCGAGTTGTTCGTGGATTCGTTCAACTGGTTTAGAAGATCTCCGCTGCGTCAGTCGGTATGATGAAGTTCAAGAATTAGCTTGTAAATTCGTGGAAAAATACAATGAAAAATATGAAAGAATGGCATTTTAGTAATTTTTGCAAATGGCGAAGTTTGGGCGTTTGAGTTTTGGCGTTACGAGGGTATGGGTTTATTGAAAACGGCGTGGAGAACACAACTCACGTTTGCTGTGACTACGGTGTTTTTCGGCGAAATTCCATCGTTTCGACCTCCGAAACGACAATTTTGCTATTTTATGAAACTTTTGTTTTGCGTATAACTTTCATTAGGAATTTCCTTTTTTATTGCCATTTGCGGCGTCTGTTTCTGTTTTTCGTCTAGTTTTTAGTTTAGGGCTTTTTGGACTTTTTACTATTTTTGGCAAATTTTAGGGTTTCGCTATTTGAGCGATCTATTGAGTGTAATTCAGAGTTTTGGCTGAAATAAAAGAATTTTCGAACTTTGGCTTAAGTTCTGACCTAGATCGAGTTGTTCGTGGATTCCTTCAACTGGTTTAGAAGATCTCCGCTGCGTCAGTCGGTATGATGAAGTCCAAGAATTAGCTTGTAAATTCTTGGAAAAACATGATGGAAAATATGAAAGGATGGCATTTTAGTAATTTTCGCAAATGGCGAAGTTTGGGCGTTTGAGTTTTGGCGTTCCAGGGGTATGGTATTATTGGAAACGGCGTGGACATCACAACTCACGGCTACGCCGTGACTACGGTGTTTTTCGGCGAAATTTTATCGTTTCCACCTCCGAAACGACAATTTTGCTATTTTAAGAAACTTTTGTTTTGCTTATAACTTTCATTAGGAATTTTCGTTTTTATTGCCGTTTGCGACGTTTGTTTCTATTTTTCGTCTAGTTTTTAGTTTAGGGCTTTTTGGACTTTTTACTATTTTTGGCGAATTTTAGGGTTTCGCTATTTAAGCGATCTATTGAGTGTAATTCGTAGTTTTGGCTGAAATAAAAGAATTTTTGAACTTTGACTTAAGTTCTGACCTAGATCGAGTTGTTCGTGGATTCGTTCAACCGGTTTAGAAGATCTCATTGCGTCGGTCGGTATGATGAAGTCAAGAATTAGCTTGTAAATTCGTGGAAAAATACGATGGAAAATATGAAAGGATGGCATTTTAGTAATTATTGGAAATGGCGAAGTTTGGGCGTTCGAGTTTTGGCGTTCCGGGGGTATGGGTTTATTGGAAACGGCGTGGAGATCACAACCCACGGCTCTGCCGTGACTACAGTATTTTTTGGCGAAATTCCATCGTTTCGACCTTTGATACGGCAATTTTGCTATTTTAGGAAACTTTTGTTTTGCTTATAACTTTTATTATGAATTTTCATTTTTATTGCCGTTTGTGGCGTTTGTTTCTATTTTTCGTCTAGTTTTTAGTTTAGGGCTTTTTGGACTTTTTACTATTTTTGGCATATTTTATGGTTTCGCTATTTAAGCGATCTATTGAGTGTAATTCGTAGTTTTGGCTGAAATAAAAGAATTTTCGAACTTTGGCTTAAGTTCTGACCTAGATCGAGTTGTTCGTGGATTCGTTCAACTGGTTTAGAAGATCTCCGCTGCGTCAGTCGGTATGATGAAGTCCAAGAATTAGCTTGTAAATTCGTGGAAAAATACAATGGAAAATATGAAAAGATGGCATTTTGGTAATTTTTGCAAATGGCGAAGTTTGGGCGTTTGAGTTTTGGCGTTACGAGGGTATGGGTTTATTGAAAACGGCGTGGAGAACACTACTCACGTTTGCTGTGACTACGGTGTTTTTTGGAGAAATTCCATCGTTTCGACCTCCGAAACGGCAATTTTGCTATTTTAGGAAACTTTTGTTTTGCTTATAACTTTCATTAGGAATTTCCATTTTTATTGCCGTTTGCGACGTTTGTTTCTATTTTTCGTCTAGTTTTTAGTTTAGGGCTTTTTGGACTTTTTACTATTTTTGGCCAATTTTAGGGTTTCGCTATTTAAGCGAGCTATTGAGTGTAATTCATAGTTTTGGCTGAAATAAAAGAATTTCGAACATTGGCTTAAGTTCTGACCTAGATCGAGTTGTTCGTGGATTCGATCAACTGGTTTAGAAGATCTCCGTCGCGTCAGTCGGTATGATGAAGTCCAAGAATTAGCTTTTAAATTCTTGGAAAATTATGATGGAAAACATGAAAGGATGGCATTTTAGTAATTTTCGCGAATGGTGAAGTTTGGGCGTTTGAGTTTTGGCGTTCCGGGGGTATGGGTTTATAGGAAACGGCGTGGAGTTCACAACTCACGGCTTCGCCTTGAATACGGTGTTTTTCGGCGAAATTCAATCGTTTCGACCTCCGAAACGGCAATTTTGCTATTTTAGGAAACTTTTGTATTGCTTATAACTTTCATTATGAATTTTCATTTTTATTGCCGTTTGCTGTGTTTGTTTCTATTTTTCGACTAGTTTTTAGTTTAGGGCTTTTTGGACATTTTACTATTTTTGACAAATTTTAGGGTTTCGCTATCTGAGCGATCTATTGAGTGAATTCGTAGTTTTGGCTGAAATAAAAGAATTTTCGAACTTTGGCTCAAGTTCTGACCTAGATCGAGTTGTTCGTGGATCCGTTCAACTGGTTTAGATGATCTCCGCTGCGTCAGTTGGTATGATGAAGTCCAAGAATTAGCTTGTAAATTCTTGGAAAAATATGATGGAAAAGATGAAAGGATGGCATTTTAGTAATTTTCGCAAATGGCGAAGTTTGGGCGTTTGAGTTTTGGCGTTCGGGGGTATGGTTTTATTGAAAACGGCGTGGACATCACAACTCACGGCTACGCCGTGACTACGGTGTTTTTCGGCGAAATTCCATCGTTTCGACCTCCGAAACGGCAATTTTGCTATTTTAGGAAACTTTTGTTTTGCTTATAACTTTCATTCGGAATTTCCGTTTTTATTGCCGTTTCTTTGCGTTTGTTTCTATTTTTCGTCTAGTTTTTAGTTTAGAGCTTTTTGGACTTTTTACTATTTTTGACAAATTTTAGGGTTTCGCTATTTGAGCGATCTATTGAGTGTAATTCGTAGTTTTGACTAAAATTAAAGAATTTTCGAACTTTGGCTTAAATTCTGACCTAAATCGAGTTGTTCATGAATCCGTTCAACTGGTTTAGAAGATCACCGCTGCGTCAGTTGGTATGATGTAGTCCAAGAATTAGCTTGTAAATTCTTGAAAAAATATGATGGAAAATATGAAAAGATGGCATTTTAGTAATTTTCGCAAATGGCGAAGTTTGGGCGTTTGAGTTTTGGCGTTCCGGGCTTGTGGGTTTATTGGAAACGGCGTGGAGATCACAACTCACGGCTACGCCGTGAATACAGTATTTTTCGGCGAAATTCCATCGTTTCGACCTTCGAAACGGTAATTTTGCTATTTTAGGAAACTTTTGTTTTGCTTATAACTTTTATTATGAATTTTCATTTTTATTGCCGATTGCGGCTTTTGTTTCTATTTTTCGTCTAGTTTTTAGTTTAGGGCTTTTGGACTTTTTACTATTTTTGGCAAATTTTAGGGTTTCTCTATTTTAGCGATCTATTGAGTGTAATTCGTAGTTTTGGTGAAATAAAAGAATTTTCGAACTTTGGCTTAAGTTCGACCTAGATCGAGTTGTTCGTGGATCCGTTCAAGCTGGTTTAGATGATCTCCTTTGCGTCGAGTTGGTATGATGAAGTCCAAGAATTAGCTTGTAAATTCTTGGAAAAATATGATGGAAAAGATGAAAGGATGACATTTTAGTAATTTTCGCAAATGGCGAAGTTTGGGCGTTTGAGTTTTGGCGTTCCGGGGGTATGGTTTTATTGAAAACGGCGTGGACATCACAACTCACGGCTACGCCGTGACTACGGTGTTTTTTCGGCGAAATTCCATCGTTTCGACCTCCGAAACGGCAATTTTGCTATTTTAGGAAACTTTTGTTTTGCTTATAACTTTCATTCGGAATTTCCGTTTTTATTGCCGTTTGCGGCGTTTGTTTCTATTTTTCGTCTAGTTTTTAGTTTAGGGCTTTTTGGACTTTTAACTATTTTTGGCAAATTTTAGGGTTTCGCTTTTTCAGCGAGCTATTGAGTGTAATTCGTAGTTTTGGCTGAAATAAAAGAACTTCGAACATTGGCTTAAGTTCTGACCTAGATCGAGTTGTTCGTGGATTCGATCAACTGGTTTGGAAGATCTCCGCCGCGTCAGTCGGTATGATGAAGTCCAAGAATTAGCTTTTAAATTCTTGGAAAATTATGATGGAAAACATGAAAGGATGGCATTTTAGTAATTTTCGCGAATGGCGAAGTTTGGGCGTTTGAGTTTTGGCGTTCCGGGGGTATGGATTTATAGGAAACGGCGTGGAGATCACAACTCACGGCTTCGCCGTGAATGCGGTGTTTTTCGGCGAAATTCCATCGTTTCGACCTCCGACCTCAGAAACGGCAATTTTGCTATTTTAGGAAACTGTTGTTTTGCTTATAACTTTCATTAGGAATTTCCGTTTTTATTGCCGTTTGCTGCGTTTGTTTCTATTTTTCGTCTAGATTTTTGTTTAGGGCTTTTTGGACTTTTTACTATTTTTGGTAAATTTTAGGGTTTCGCTATTTCAGCGATCTATTGAGTGTAATTTGTAGTTTTGGCTAAAATAAAAGAATTTTCGAACATTGGCTTAAGTTCTGACCTAGATCGAGTTGTTCGTGGATTCGTTCAACAGGTTTAGAAGATCTCCGCTGCGTCAGTCGGTATGATGAAGTCCAAGAATTAGCTTGTAAATTCTTGGAAAAATATGATGGAAAAGATGAAAGGATGGTATTTTAGTAATTTTCGCAAATAGCAAAGTTTGGGCGTTTGAGTTTTGGCGTTCCGGGGGTATGGTTTTATTGAAAACGGCGTGGACATCACAACTCACGGATATGCCGTGACTACGGTGTTTTTCGGCGAAATTCCATCGTTTCGACCTCCGAAACGACAATTTTGCTATTTTAGGAAACTTTTGTTTTGCTTATAACTTTCATTAGGAATTTCCGTTTTTATTGCTGTTTGCGGCGTTTGTTTCTATTTTTCGTCTAGTTTTTAGTTTTGGGCTTTTTGGACTTTTTACTATTTTTGGCAAATTTTAGGGTTTCGCTATTTAAGCGATCTATTGAGTGTAATTCGTAGTTTTGGTGAAATAGAAGAATTTTCGAACTTTGGCTTAAGTTCGACCTAGATCTAGTTGTTCGTGGATTCGTTCAAGCTGGTTTAGAAGATCTCGCTACGTCGGTCAAGTATGATGAAGTCCAAGAATTAGCATGTAAATTCTTGGAAAAATATGATGGAAAATATGAAAGGATGGCATTTTAGTAATTTTCGCAAATGGCGAAGTTTGGGCGTTTGAGTTTTGGCGTTTCTGGGGTATGGGTTTATTGGAAACGGCGTGGAGATCACAACTCACGGCTATGTCGTGACTACGGTGTTTTTCGGCGAAATTTCATCGTTTCGACCTCCGAAACGGCAATTTTTCTATTTTAGGAAACTTTTGTTTTGCTTATAACTTTCATTAGGAATTTTCGTTTTTATTGCCGTTTGCGGCGTTTGTTTCTATTTTTCGTCTAGTTTTTAGTTTAGGGCTTTTTGGACTTTTTACTATTTTTGGCAAATTTTAGGGTTTCGCTATTTAAGTGATCTATTGAGTGTAATTCGTAGTTTTGCATTTGAAATAAAAGAATTTTCGAACTTTGGCTTAAGTTCTGCCTAGATCGAGTTGTTCGTGGATTCGTTCAACGGGTTTAGAAGATCTCCGCTGCGTCAGTCGGTATGATGAAGTCCAAGAATTAGCTTGTAAATTCTTGGAAAAATATGATGGAAAATATGAAAGGATGGCATTTTAGTAATTTTCGCAAATGGCGAAGTTTGGGCGTTTGAGTTTTGGCGTTCCGGGGGTATGGGTTTATTGGAAACGGCGTGAAGATCACAACTCACGGCTATGTCGTGACTACGGTGTTTTTCGGCGAAATTCCATCGTTTCGACCTCCGAAACGGCAATTTTTCTATTTTAGGAAACTTTTGTTTTGCTTGTAACTTTCATTAGGAATTTCCGTTTTCATTGCCGTTTGCGGCGTTTGTTTCTATTTTTCGTCTAGTTTTTAGTTTAGGGCTTTTCGGACTTTTTACTATTTTTGGCAAATTTTAGGGTTTCGCTATTTTAGCGATCTATTGAGTGTAATTCGTAGTTTTGGTGAAATAAAAGAATTTTCGAACTTTGGCTTAAGTTCGACCTAGATCGAGTTGTTCATGAATCAGTTCAAGCTGGTTTAGAAGATCTCCATTGCGTCGGTTGGTATGATGAAGTCAAGAATTAGCTTGTAAATTCTTGGAAAAATATGATGGAAAATATGAAAGGATGGCATTTTAGTAATTTTTGCAAATGCCGAAGTTTGGGCGTTTGAGTTTTGGCGTTCGGGGGTACGGGTTTATTGAAAAGCTGCGTGGAGATCACAACTAACATTTGTGCCGTGAATACAAAGTGTTTTTCGAGCGAAATTATATCGTTTCGACCTCCGAAACGGCAATTTTGCTATTTTAGGAAACTTTTGTTTTGCTTATAACTTTCATTAGGAATTTCCGTTTTTATTGCCGTTTGCGGCGTTTGTTTCTATTTTTCGTCTAGTTTTTAGTTTAGGGCTTTTTGGACTTTTTACTATTTTTGGCAAATTTTAGGGTTTCGCTATTTTAGCGATCTATTGAGTGTAATTCGTAGTTTTGGCTGAAATAAAAGAATTTTCGAACTTTGGCTTAAGTTCTGACGTAGATCGAGTTGTTCGTGGATTCGTTCAACTGGTTTAGAAGATCTCCGCTGCGTCAGTCGGTATGATGAAGTCCAAGAATTAGCTTTTAAATTCTTGGAAAATTATGATGGAAAATATGAAAAGATGGCATTTTAGTAATTTTTGCAAATGGCGAAGTTTGGGCGTTTGAGTTTTGGCGTTCCAGGGGTATGGGTTTATAGGAAACGGCATGGAGATCACAACTCACGGCTACGCTATGAATACGGTGTTTTTCGGCGAAATTCCATCGTTTCGACCTCCGAAACGGCAATTTTGCTATTTTAGGAAACTTTTGTTTTGCTTATAACTTTCATTAGGAATTTTCATTTTTATTTCCGTTTGCGGCGTTTGTTTCTATTTTTCGTCTAGTTTTTAGTTTAGGGCTTTTTGGACTTTTTACTATTTTTGGCAAATTTTAGGGTTTCGCTATTTGAGCGATCTATTGAGTGTAATTCGTAGTTTTGGCTGAAATAAAAGAATTTTCGAACTTTGGCTTAAGTTCTGACCTAGATCGAGTTGTTCGTGGATCCGTTCAACTGGTTTAGAAGATCTCCGCTGCGTCAGTTGGTATGATGAAGTCCAAGAAATAGCTTGTAAATTCTTGGAAAAATATGACGGAAAATATGAATGGATGGCATTTTAGTAATTTTCGCAAATGGCGAAGTTTGGGCGTTTGAGTTTTGGCGTTACGGGGGTATGTGTTTATTGGAAACGGCGTGGAGATCACAACTCACGGCTACGCGATGAATACGGTGTTTTTCGGCGAAATTCCATCGTTTCGACCTCGAAACGGCAATTTTGCTATTTTAGGAAACTTTTGTTTTGCTTATGACTTTCATTAGGTATTTTCATTTTTATTGCCGTTTGCGGCGTTTGTTTCTATTTTTCGTCTAGTTTTTAGTTTTGGGCTTTTTGGACTTTTTACTATTTTTGGTAAATTTTAGGGTTTCGCTATTTAAGCGATCTATTGAGTGTAATTCGTAGTTTTGGCTGAAATAAAAGAAT
Source organism: Stephania yunnanensis (assembly GCA_039657365.1). NCBI lineage: Eukaryota > Viridiplantae > Streptophyta > Magnoliopsida > Ranunculales > Menispermaceae > Stephania > Stephania yunnanensis. The sequence continues at coordinate 41,833,995 of CM077589.1, read as the reverse complement.
TTTCGAACTTTGGCTTAAGTTTTGACCTAGATCGAGTTTTTCATGAATCCGTTCAACTGGTTTAGAATATCTCCGCTGCGTCAGTTGGTATGATGAAGTCCAAGAATTAGCTTGTAAATTCTTGGAAAAATATGATGGAAAATATAAAAGGATGGCATTTTAGTAATTTTCGCAAATGGCGAAGTTTGGGCGTTAGAGTTTTGGCGTTCCAGGGGGTATGGGTTTATTGGAAACGGCGTGGAGATCACAACTCACGGCTACGCAGTGAATACAGAGTTTTTCGGCGAATTTCATCGTTTCGACCTCCGAAACCGCAATTTTTCTATTTTAGGAAACTTTTGTTTCGCTTATAACTTTCATTAGGAATTTCCGTTTTTATTGCCGTTTGTGGCGTTTGTTTCTATTTTTCGTCTAGTTTTTTGTTTGGGGCTATTTGGAATTTTTACTATTTTTGGCAAATTTTAGGGTTTCTCTATTTTAGCGATCTATTGAGTGTAATTCGTAGTTTTGGCTGATATAAAAGAATTTTCGAACTTTGGCTTAAGTTCTGACATAGATCGAGTTGTTCGTGGATCCGTTCAACTGGTTTAGAAGATCTCCGCTGCGTCAGTTGGTATGATGAAGTCCAAGAATTAGCTTTTAAATTCTTGGAAAAATATGATGGAAAATATGAAAGGATGGAATTTTAGTAATTTTTGCAAATGGCGAAGTTTGGGCGTTTGAGTTTTGGCGTTCCGGAGATATGGGTTTATAGGAAACGGCGTGGAGATAACAACTCACGGCTACGCTGTGAATACGGTGTTTTTCGGCGAAATTCCATCGTTTCGACCTCCGAAACGGCAATTTTTCTATTTTAGGAAACTTTTGTTTTGCTTATAACTTTTATTAGGAATTTTCATTTTTATTGCCGTTTGCGGCGTTTGTTTCTATTTTTCTTCTAGTTTTTAGTTTAGGGCTTTTTGGACTTTTTACTATTTTTTGCAAATTTTAGGGTTTCGCTATTTAAGTGATCTATTGAGTGTATTTCGTAGTTTTGGCTGAAATAAAAGAATTTTCGAACTTTGGCTTAAGTTCTGACCTAGGTCGAGTTGTTCGTGGATTCGTTCAACGGGTTTAGAAGATCTCCGCTGCGTCAGTCGGTATGATGAAGTCCAAGAATTAGCTTGTAAATTCTTGGAAAAATATGATGGAAAATATGAAAGGATGGCATTTTAGTAATTTTCGCAAATGGCGAAGTTTGGGCGTTTGAGTTTTGGCGTTCCGGGGGTATGGGTTTATTGGAAACGGCGTGAAGATCACAACTCACGGCTATGTCGTGACTACGGTGTTTTTCGGCGAAATTCCATCGTTTCGACCTCCGAAATGGCAATTTTGCTATTTTAGGAAACTTTTGTTTTGCTTATGACTTTCATTAGGAATTTTCATTTTTATTTCCGTTTGCGGCGTTTGTTTCTATTTTTCGTCTAGTTTTTAGTTTTGGGCTTTTTGGACTTTTTACTATTTTTGGCAAATTTTAGGGTTTCGCTATTTAAGCGATCTATTGAGTGTAATTCGTAGTTTTGGCTGAAATAGAAGAATTTTCGAACTTTGGCTTAAGTTCTGACCTAGATCTAGTTGTTCGTGGATTCGTTCAACTGGTTTAGAAGATCTCCGCTACGTCAGTCGGTATGATGAAGTCCAAGAATTAGCATGTAAATTCTTGGAAAAATATGATGGAAAATATGAAAGGATGGCATTTTAGTAATTTTCGCAAATGGCGAAGTTTGGGCGTTTGAGTTTTGGCGTTTCGGGGGTATGGGTTTATTGGAAACGGCGTGGAGATCACAACTCACGGCTATGTCGTGACTACGGTGTTTTTCGGCGAAATTTCATCGTTTCGACCTCCGAAACGGCAATTTTTCTATTTTAGGAAACTTTTGTTTTGCTTATAACTTTCATTAGGAATTTTCGTTTTTATTGCCGTTTGCGGCGTTTGTTTCTATTTTTCGTCTAGTTTTTAGTTTAGGGCTTTTTGGACTTTTTACTATTTTTGGCAAATTTTAGGGTTTCGCTATTTAAGTGATCTATTGAGTGTAATTCGTAGTTTTGGCTGAAATAAAAGAATTTTCGAACTTTGGCTTAAGTTCTGACCTAGATCGAGTTGTTCGTGGATTCGTTCAACGGGTTTAGAAGATCTCCGCTGCGTCAGTCGGTATGATGAAGTCCAAGAATTAGCTTGTAAATTCTTGGAAAAATATGATGGAAAATATGAAAGGATGGCATTTTAGTAATTTTCGCAAATGGCGAAGTTTGGGCGTTTGAGTTTTGGCGTTCCGGGGGTATGGGTTTATTGGAAACGGCGTGAAGATCACAACTCACGGCTATGTCGTGACTACGGTGTTTTTCGGCGAAATTCCATCGTTTCGACCTCCGAAACGGCAATTTTTCTATTTTAGGAAACTTTTGTTTTGCTTGTAACTTTCATTAGGAATTTCCGTTTTCATTGCCGTTTGCGGCGTTTGTTTCTATTTTTCGTCTAGTTTTTAGTTTAGGGCTTTTCGGACTTTTTACTATTTTTGGCAAATTTTAGGGTTTCGCTATTTTAGCGATCTATTGAGTGTAATTCGTAGTTTTGGCTGAAATAAAAGAATTTTCGAACTTTGGCTTAAGTTCTGACCTAGATCGAGTTGTTCATGAATCCGTTCAACTGGTTTAGAAGATCTCCGCTGCGTCAGTTGGTATGATGAAGTCCAAGAATTAGCTTGTAAATTCTTGGAAAAATATGATGGAAAATATGAAAGGATGGCATTTTAGTAATTTTCGCAAATGCCGAAGTTTGGGCGTTTGAGTTTTGGCGTTCCGGGGGTACGGGTTTATTGAAAACTGCGTGGAGATCACAACTAACGGCTGTGCCGTGAATACAGTGTTTTTCGGCGAAATTATATCGTTTCGACCTCCGAAACGGCAATTTTGCTATTTTAGGAAACTTTTGTTTTGCTTATAACTTTCATTAGGAATTTCCGTTTTTATTGCCGTTTGCGGCGTTTGTTTCTATTTTTCGTCTAGTTTTTAGTTTAGGGCTTTTTGGACTTTTTACTATTTTTGGCAAATTTTAGGGTTTCGCTATTTTAGCGATCTATTGAGTGTAATTCGTAGTTTTGGTGAAATAAAAGAATTTTCGAACTTTGGCTTAAGTTCGACGTAGATCGAGTTGTTCGTGGATTCGTTCAAGCTGGTTTAGAAGATCTCATTGCGTCGGTCGGTATGATGAAGTCAAGAATTAGCTTTTAAATTCTTGGAAAATTATGATGGAAAATATGAAAGGATGGCATTTTAGTAATTTTTGCAAATGGCGAAGTTTGGGCGTTTGAGTTTTGGCGTTCCGGGGGTATGGGTTTATAGGAAACGGCATGGAGATCACAACTCACGGCTACGCTATGAATACGGTGTTTTTCGGCGAAATTCCATCGTTTCGACCTCGAAACTAGCAATTTTGCTATTTTAGGAAACTTTTGTTTTGCTTATAACTTTCATTAGGAATTTTCATTTTTATTTCCGTTTGCGGCGTTTGTTTCTATTTTTCGTCTAGTTTTTAGTTTAGGGCTTTTTGGACTTTTTACTATTTTTGGCAAATTTTAGGGTTTCGCTATTTGAGCGATCTATTGAGTGTAATTCGTAGTTTTGGCTGAAATAAAAGAATTTTCGAACTTTGGCTTAAGTTCTGACCTAGATCGAGTTGTTCGTGGATCCGTTCAACTGGTTTAGAAGATCTCCGCTGCGTCAGTTGGTATGATGAAGTCCAAGAAATAGCTTGTAAATTCTTGGAAAAATATGACGGAAAATATGAATGGATGGCATTTTAGTAATTTTCGCAAATGGCGAAGTTTGGGCGTTTGAGTTTTGGCGTTCTGGGGGTATGTGTTTATTGGAAACGGCGTGGAGATCACAACTCACGGCTACGCAGTGAATACGGTGTTTTTCGGCGAAATTCCATCGTTTCGACCTCCGAAACGGCAATTTTGCTATTTTAGGAAACTTTTGTTTTGCTTATGACTTTCATTAGGTATTTTCATTTTTATTGCCGTTTGCGGCGTTTGTTTCTATTTTTCGTCTAGTTTTTAGTTTTGGGCTTTTTGGACTTTTTACTATTTTTGGTAAATTTTAGGGTTTCGCTATTTAAGCGATCTATTGAGTGTAATTCGTAGTTTTGGCTGAAATAAAAGAATTTTCGAACTTTGGCTTAAGTTCTGACCTAGATCTAGTTGTTCGTGGATTCGTTCAACTGGTTTAGAAGATCTCCGCTCCGTTAGTCGGTATGATGAAGTCCAAGAATTAGCATGTAAATTCTTGGAAAAATATGATGGAAAATATGAAAGGATGGCATTTTAGTAATTTTAGCAAATGGCGAAGTTTGGGCGTTTGAGTTTTGGCGTTCCGGGGGTATGGGTTTATTGGAAACGGCGTGGAGATCACAACTCACGGCTACAAAAGTGAATACGGTGTTTTTAGGCGAAATTCAATCATTTCGACCTCCGCAATTTTTCTATTTTAGGAAACTTTTGTTTTGCTTATAACTTTCATTAGGAATTTTCGTTTTTATTGCCGTTTGCGGCGTTTGTTTCTATTTTTCGTCTAGTTTTTAGTTTATGGCTTTTTGGACTTTTTACTATTTTTGGCAAATTTTAGGGTTTCGCTATTTAAGTGATCTATTGAGTGTAATTCGTAGTTTTGGCTGAAATAAAAGAATTTTCGAACTTTGGCTTAAGTTCTGACCTAGATCGAGTTGTTCGTGGATTCGTTCAACGGGTTTAGAAGATCTCCGCTGCGTCACCTCTCCTCAGTTGGAACTATCTCCATTTCTTGGAGATCCGCTGACTTCATCCTATCATGAGGGTACATGTAATTTTTTTTGAGCCGTGAACTCTGTCTTTCAGTCCCTGAGCCACCCATCCCTTCCTTGTATGTTGTCCCTGAGTTACATGAGGCGTGATTGTGGTCCTTCATGGTGCCTCAAGATATGTCCATATGTAAATTACTCCAGAAGGGTTTTTTGTTCTTATTCCTCCTTCGGACATCAGCCAAGATTGATTCATCGTATATCTCCTGGGATTCTCCCTCAACATATTGATCACAAAGCCTTGATTTGTATGTAATTTTACCACACGCACTGATAAATTTAAATCTCTCATATTTAATATCAGCCCAATATATGTGAATAAATCTCCTCTTAATAAAGGTTTGTCGACATCAATATCCATGTGTACTCTGAGTATCTACCCAAGATTACCCCATTAGTTCTCATCATCATCGAGTCTAACAAATTTGTCGATAAGAGTAACAACCTATTTGATAAGTTGTTCACCTGTGCAGTCAATAAGGAGGCCGTGAAGGTGGAACCATACCTTGCATTGATGAATATGGAGCGACGGTAGATGAACTTCATCCTTCCACGATATTGTGAGCATCATATAATCTTCAAAAAAGCAAGGCCCAGACTCAATCACATTTGTCATTACGTTGGGTGAATCGACCTAGATCTAATAAAGGTTATCCGCTAGCTCTAAGAACTGAACCCCCTCTGTCACTTTCTACGCCTTTAGCAAGGCCGCCTTGAGACCCCCCTAACGAACTTCTAGAAAGTAGCTATCCGAGTGAATATGCTTTGCATACATTGTTTCACCTTCTCTCATTTCTGTTCATCTATAATTCCAACCTCATCCTCCTCCTCCTTGTTCAGAGAGCACTTGAGCAAAAGACCAAAAATATCATCCACTTTGGCCATTTTTTCTTTAACCCCGAACTAAGAGATGCAAACCCTGCAAAACAAAGGACAAGGAAGCATAGAGATAAAGGAGCACAGAAGTAATGGAACCAGAATGTGCACTTTCTTTTTCTAAGAAAAACACAACACCATATAAAGCAAATAAAGTCAAAAAACTCTGCTCGATAGGAAGGTATTGAAAGTATTAAATGTTAATAATGTAAACATCCCCTCCCCTATTAATAACTACGACATGTGACTAGCTAATAAATGGTCTTTCTTTAAAAATCCCTCCCAAACTACCTAACTACCCAGTAACTTATCTTGGTTGGAAAAGGAATATAAACTCTTGCCAAGTTATTCTCTAACCAACTGTAAATCTCTGTATGGTTTTGACCTTTTTCGATAGGGACATTCCCCATTACCTCTTTACTAGTTCTCACCCTGGTTTTGATAACTCTCAATCTACTCACTCTAGTCACCTCGCGAGAGCACACCACCTCTTAGGAGGAAAATCGCCTCACGAAGAGGAAAACCCTAGATTGTGTTATACTATTGGCAATAAGCTATGTTGTTGTTATTGTTGATATATACTCCCTCCATCTTTTATAAGTCATTTAGGCTTATTTTAGTTGGTTAAGAATATTAGTCGTTCTCTACTCTCAAAGCATATGTTGCCTTTTTTGCCCTTGCCCTCATTAAAGAGAGTCGCTGATTATCAAAAAAAAAATTGAAATATGAGAAGAAATAAGTTGGGAAGATGGAGAGTCTTGTTTTTGCTCTAAAAGGTTTGGTTGGAGATGAGTTTTCTTCATGTTTTGGTTTTGGAAGAAAATGGAGTCGATTCAGCTTATAGTTGATAATATGATAGAGTGAGGGGAAGAACGAGTTCAAAGGGGATTCGATTTCAACTTAAACAAACGTGCGGATCCACGATTTGATATGAACAAGTATCCAGAAGATCAATATTAAGTCTTTGAAGACAACGGACTTCAAGAAGTCTATATGAAGATGCTGCAAATTTGGCTTCTCAATTTTTATTGATAAAATGGTGTTTCAACTTTATCTCTTTTTTTTTCTTGTTTTGATAGCTTTGCAAAATTTTGATACAATGGTGTTTTATCATTACAATAAAGGTTTTTCAAATTTTTTACAAATAATTAAGAAGGAGGAGCACTCTGACGCCCATAGCCGGTCCCAAGTCCGGACTCATAAGTAATAACTCCACCAATGTTGTACACTATGTGCGCTACATAGCCGGTCCGAAGTCCGGATAAAGGAAGAGGAGAGGTCCCAAACTCACTTTTCATACCCGAAAAGTGAGGGAGGGAGCCCAAGCTCATTTTCCATTCTTGGGAAATGGGGAGGGTTGCGATAGGTTGACAACCAACGTAAAACTTTTGTCACTTTTCTTCCAAGAGACAAAATGGGTAGGAGAAAAGAGTAGAGAAATAGGAAGTACAGGGTTTAAATTGTGGTACACCGGCATAGATAGAAAATACAATGGAGTAGGAATTGTGGTGGATAATGATTATAAGGATAAGGTCGTAGAGGTTAAAAGAATGGGGGATAGATTGATTCTAGTTAAATTAATTATTGGAGACGAAAAAATTAACATACTTAGTGCATATGCACCACAAGTAGGATTAACCGAGAGCATCAAATGCAAGTTTTGGGATGATATGGATGGATTTATGCAGAGTATACCATTAGATGAAAAGGTTTTTATTGGAGGAGATTTAAATGGGCATGTCGGGGTAAGTAACGATGGGTTTGAGAGAGTTCATGGAGGTTTTGGTTACGGTAATAGAAATGAAGAAGGAGAATCAATTTTAGAATTTGCTTCAGCATATGATCTTGTCTTAGCAAATACTAGTTTTAGGAAGAGGGAGTCGCATATAATTAATTTTAGTAGTGGTCATAACAAGAGTCAAATAGATTTCTTTTAACATGAAAAATAGATAGAAAACTATGTAAATACTGCAAAGTAATACCTGGTGAAGCGCTTACTACCCAACATAAGTTAGTAGTACTCGATATTAAGCTAACACAACGGAATAATATGAATAAAAGAGTTAGCGACCTTAGAATAAAGTGGTGGAACCTAAAACATAGTAAACAAGTAAAGTTTAGAGAAAAACTACTAAAGAAAAACGTTTGGAATCTTGACTTAGATGCTAATACAATGTGGCTAGAAATGAGTAGTTGCATAAGGAGGGTGGGATCAAACATATTAGGTATATCTAAGGGCTTGGGACCTCCAAAGAAGGAAACATGGTGGTGGAATGAGGATGTCCAACGAGCAATTAAGACTAAAAGAGAGATGTATAAGAAAATACCTAAGTGTCAAGATGAAGATGCGTACAATCAGTAATAGAGAAGCTAGAAAACAAGCTAAAAAAGTAGTTAGTCAAGCTAAAACAAATTTCATGGAAGATCTATATAAGTCCGTTTATTTAATGATTGCCAAGTTGATACTATAATAGATGAAAACTCACACAAGAAAGAAATGTAAACTATACACTCAATATTAGAATTGTAGAAGTTAAAGAGGCATTGAAAAGAATGAAAATAGGGAAAGCATGTGGACTCGGTTGTGTCAATCTTCAAAAACAAAGGAGACATTCAAAGTTGCTCAAACAACTCGGGGAATTAAACTTATGAATCACACTATGAAAGCTGTGTGGGAGGGGATAATTGACAATAAAGGCTAAGGGGAGAAACAACAATATCGAGAGAACCAATTTGGTTTCATAGGGAGGATTTTTTTGATTTTTTACAAATAATTAAGAGGTAACAAAAGAATTTTACTATTAAGGATAAGTGATTGTGTGTGCTTAAGCACATATCTATTTACTTTAGTTATGGATGAACTAACTAGACATATTCAAGAGGATATACCTAATTACTTGAGGATGACTTTGAAATAGAAAAGATTTTTTGATTACATAAAGTGAACGTAGCGAAATGAGGATCTTAGGTGAATGTGTGGTAAAACTCGTAAAGAAATAAGAAATATATAAATTCAACTACCCTTATCATTATTAGGTGCAATGGGTACTGGAGTTTGCAGATTCCTCTTCACTGTGTTTTTAAAAGAAATATTTATTGTATGTTATGTGGATCATTAGATTGATTTCTTGTGATCATTAGTGTAGAATCTGAAATGGGTTTCTTCACTTGATGATGATGGTTGACCTCACTTGTGCTGGGTATTTGCTCACTATGTTTGCGGATTGCATGATTTCTTATGTTTATGAGAAGGACAGCAGTGGTGTTGAAATCCAAAATTGGGATGATTTGTTGATTTCTCTGTTCTTAAATGATGGACTGAATAGGCTTCTTCTTTTTTCCAGATTGGTTGGGAATTGAAAACCATAGTTTTCTTAAACCATATGTTTATGAGGAGAGCAGTGGTGCCCTATCTATCCAAATCGGATAGACCGAAAATAAAAATAAATAAATAAATAAACCCACCGAACTTCACGTTTCTCTTAAATGAGTACAAGAAAACAAATAGCATTAATAAGGGTATTTTAGTAACATCAAAATCTATCTATTGACTTCTTAATCCATGGGCAAAAAACCTTAAAAGACTTATGAGAAAACGGAGGGAGTAATTGATTTTATATATATATATATTCCTACCTATATGCAATAATGCTAATATGATTAAAATGCATATATACTATCAAATTTATGGTGTGATACTAATTAAATTAATTAATGGGTTGATAATGACATGTTTTAGATTGAAAATATTAATTCTATTATATATACTGAATTTAATTTTCTGAAATGATGATTGATGCGAAGACAAATTGTGTCTCAAAAAATAGTGTGATATTATATAAAAATATATAGAATATTTAATGAATTTGCAAAGCATAAATTATTATGCTTAGAAAAAAATAAAACTAAATAAATAAATAAATGTGTCTAGAAAGCACAACACAACTTATATAAGAGCTAGACAAGAATATGTGAGGTTGTCCAATACAATAATTCTTGGGCCGCATAGTTGTTTATAGCAATTAGGCCACAACTTTTTAGTAAATTAACTGTTGATCGTCTAAACCTAATTGGGCTTAAGAGAAGGCCACAAAACAGGTGTTTTTTTTTGTCCCATGTTCTGCGAATGAGTCGAAATGATTGAAGTCCCCAATCGTGGAGAAGCCGGTTGTTGACTTAAGTTCAAATCCTGAGAAAAAATCAAAATTTTCCCCTATGATATGCGACTGAGGTGAACTTGAAGTAGTCGGATAGTCAAATACCAAGTGACCTAGACCGAAATTAAAAAAGAAAAGATTGAAGTCATTATATAATTGCACCACAAAATCCTTAATTCAAAACTTAGGTATCAAGGAAAATAAGTTGACTTAAAATGAGCAAGCGAAATAGACATGCAATTGTGTGTATGACCATTAATATTTATGCACCGATGTGTGTGCATCTATATACGAACATAAATCTATGTCCATTTAATGGACATAAACAAAGTGTTTTTCATGAAATAATGTGACATTAGTTTTTTATTCACCAAATATTGGGGCTTACTTTAAAATTACAATAGTAATGTATAACTCTTTTCATCGAGGTGGAGAACACATGCAAATGACAAATGCGTATCGAGATGGACAACACCGCCACTCGTGTATCTCGTGGTAGACAACCCATGAAACGTCATGCACGCATGTCGAGGTAGGCGAGCCATCCATCTTCGTGCAAACCATTCAAGCGCTACACAACTATCTCAAAGTGTGGACAACTCATATAACCTCGTGCAATCCATGCAAATCATGCGAATGTGAAGCACATATTTCGAGGTAGACAACCCATGCAACATGGTGCAGTCCATGCAAACCATCCAAACGTCATGCATGTAACTCCAGGAAGATAACTAATGCAAACGATAGACATGTGTCTCGAGGTGAAAAGTTCATGCAAACGTCATGCACGTATCTCGAGTGGACAACCCGCGTGCATATCCATCACAAACCATGCACCTCATGCAAATGTCACACACATATCGCAAGGCGGACAACCCGTGCAACCCATAGTAACGATGCAACTTATCCTTTAAACTTTTGTCTTACTTCTATCTCATGATGATAAGAAGAGATAGATCAAAGATATATTATAGGCCAAAATCACGTTATTTCTTTGTCTATAATTTAAAATTAAAACAATAATGACCTCTTGAAAAATAAGCTTCATTCCATGAAAAGATTGTATACATCAACTTCATTCGCTTGAGATATAAACCGAAAAAAAATCAGCACGACATCAAAAAAACTCATCATACAGGTCTATTACGACGGTTACGATGACGTTGTTGCTTCGTGATGCAAATTGGACATACTCTATGTCAAGTTGGACGTTATATTTGTACATCGGTTGAGGTTGCCGAGGTTGTTGATCTTGCATTGTATGTCGTTGAGTCGATTGATGATCTTCCTCTGGTTCACTCGACTCACCTCTGGTACTAATGCTTCCAAAAATAAGAGGTTGAACCATTCCAAAATATTGGCTTCCTGTAGACGGTTAGGCGAAAGGAAAATGAGGCTGCGGCATGCTTAACTGGTTCATGAATGAGCCATCTCCATTATATGACATATTGTAATTATAACATGGTGGAGTATATAGACTCAGCATGTATTGAGGCAATGAATGATACATTTGATGTATAGGCATTCCATGGTCCATGTATAAAGACGACGGCCCGGGTGCATAAGGATCAAAATGGTAAGGAGGAAGATTCATGATCGGCGGCCTTGTTACAAACATTTGAGGTTCTGGTTACATTGGGGATGATGTAGGAATGTAGGCATGAGATGAATGACGAGAGTGGGGATGAGCGTTGGCTACTTTTGCCAACTGTCTTTGTTATTCTCGCTCTCTGACAAGATGAACGTGTTGGAGGAGAACGTCAACTACTTTTTGCAGCAATCTCAGTCCAACGAGATGGACGTGGTGGACGAGGATGTCTAGTGCTTTCCCTACAATCTTTGTTCGTGATGTTCTTCTTCTCATCTCTATATTTGATTCGCTATGATCCCCTTCTTCATTTTCCTCTTCATTCTCCTCATTTATGTCCAGTTCGACATTAATTCCATCATCCATAAAGTAAACCTTTGCCTTTCATATTCGTCTAAAATTTTAATGTCTTCATCAAGTGCAGCAAGACTTTGCTCGTACCCATCCTCAATAAACACTCGCCTCAGTCGATGCACCAAGTTACGCTGATATAAAAACACGAGGTTAATACACGTAATTTAAGATATTACTTATTCGTGAAAAAATAATAAGTTTCAAGTTTACCGAATAGTCACGTAAAGTCTCGTCGTGTCCAATGAATCGTCTAGTGACCAAGCGATACCACGTCATGTAGTATCGGTGATTGTGTACATCTTCTTATATCGATGTGACTATATTGTAACCACGATTTTCACCGCATTTATATAAAGGTTGCGTGAAAAGTCACCCAATTTTCTTAATTGCGTTTACGCAATTCAATGTGGTGCAGTCGGGTGTCGTAATCACAGTTTGGTGGCACCACCTGTATCATTCTGAATTTTCGTAACCCTTTCGGTCGATGCCACTCGACTATATGGAAACAAATTAAGGGACACATCAATAGCCAACTATCATAATCGGCAGTACAAATTCGGTAAGAGACCCGACGACTTGAGCATAAGGTTGCTACACTACATCATCCTCATTCTGCGAGTCAAGTGCATCACGGTAAGTTGATAAAACATACATCGCATTCTGTGTAACCGAAAATACATCGAGCCATCTGGATACCAAACAATAAATTATAAAAAACGAAAATGGAGTTAATATTATAGAAATTACGAAATAATATTTGTATTATCTATGTCCCAATGGAACGTCCATAAGCATGTGTTCTCCATCAATTGTTCGCGGTCGAACTTTAGAAACACTCAAGCGCCTTAGTGCTATGAATGGAAATTTTTCTCATGCCCATGCTGAATAAGAATTGACGCACCTGCAACCTCATATGCACCTACGCGAGATCCATGACATAACTCCCTGTACAAATAAGTCAAACAGGCACTCATCCAACTATATTGTTCAACTATTTAGAAATCCTCAAGCATTGGTAGAAACATCAAATGTACAAATCGATTTGACTTGTCGACTAATAGACAACCACCGATAAGTTGCAGTATGTACGATCAAACATAACGTTGCACCGATTTCTCATCGCTATCATCATATATAGTTGGTATGTTACGTTCAAGCCATTCGACTTTGAGTTTACAACCAATAATGTCATCTCCAATAGGAATTCGACCATGTAATCTCTACATACCTCAGCATAGTCTATATCGGTCGTTCCATCACAGGCATACCTTCGATAGGTAATCCGAGTTGTACCTGCACATCTGGAGTGTACTTGTACACTTGCCACATTGGATGTGAAATGTATGTGTCTCAGGGCGCCATCACTCTATGAATATAGGACTCAAAGCCCAATCAAGGCTAAAAAATTTTATGCGGGAAATCCCATAAAACCACTGGAACAAAGATATGGGATCATCCTTGAATGGTACTACACCGTTCGATCAACAACACCACATCTTCAATGCATGCGCAATGTTTCGTACACCTTATAATTGATAATGTATTAGTCGATATATATATATTATATGTTTATACAAGAACATTTGACGTATACATGTAAAAAAATTTACTTGACCCCTCCAGGTTCGCGACGATCTGTGTGTAGATTGGAGATGCAAAAGTGAAGGATCTGATGGACCTGGATCCATTGTTGTACAAACTACAAATGACTGATTTAAAAAAATTAGTCATGTTGTTCGGAAACTCACAATAACTCTTTCATATATGTTCAAACAATAACGAATACTTAAACATTTCAATATAATCAAATTACCAACTTAAGTCATCACAAAAAATATACAAAATCGACTATCGTTTTAATTAGAAGATTGAGCTCTACTTGGATAATTTTTTTTGTTATGTCCTTCTAAACAATAAATACCACACCGGTTCTTCCTAGTAAGGACTCATTCACGATCTTTATTAGGACATGTTATTTTTCTATGTCATTCTTAATGACATATGCCACATCGCAAAAGCCTCGAGACATTAGGATGATCCATCTCGTTTTGCGTTCGCATTCCCTTTGGTCTCCTTCGGCCACATCTGCACCTTGGGTCCGGTATAATCTTCGTCCCAAAAGTCGACCAATATTTCTCATCTGGGATGGCTTTGAAATTATAGGAATAACATTGTGTGTACATATCAATCTTATAGTAAAGTTCAATGAATTGTGCGTAGCTCACTCGAATAAAGGCATATGCAGCTAACACGTGTGAGCAAGGAAAACCAAACGATTGCCATTTATTGCAACAGCACACCTAGTCCTTTAAGATGACGACTTGGGTGTTGTTACCTTTATGCATGTGATCTTCATGTCTTCCAGTCAGCCTTTCAAACGCACCTATGTCACGATTGATCAAATTGACTTCGATGCCTCATTGCAGATTGTTCATAAGTGTGTGAGTTTATCCATGACATATTTGTGTAGGATAGGCCGTTAAAGACTGTTTCATTGATTTCTTATTTACGCTGATCGTGGTATATCACTAATCTGTAGTAAATCATCTGAGTCATCATTGTTATTGGCAAGAATCGAGCCCCCTTCAAAACACCATTAAAACACTCTACAAATGACGATAAAATTCATGTAAGTAATATTACTTCAACGCAATAACTATATAGTTGAGTGTTAAACATAACTTGCATTTCATACATACCAACACCATTAGAAGTCATCCATTCATACCGCATGCCTCCATCATGCGTGATTGAGTCCATAGTTCTTTAGCGATGGCATTGACATATTGTAGACATTAAGGAGTTCGTGATGATAAGTATGCAAAACACTCCATATGCACGCATTAAGTTTTCATTCTTGACGTTGAGCAGGTGCTCGATAAAGGAGTTTTTTCAATGGTCATTTTTAAAGTGGGTGTTGAAATTACTAAGCAAGTGTGGAGGCAATAACGGTGGTGTCCTTTTGGGGGATAAAAATCGTTGGTCGGGGTGTTGACCGCCTTTAGAATGTCAGGGTGATGATCAGAAATAAGGCAAACTTCATCTCTATTTGTCACATGTTTGCGCAACATCCTCAAAAACCATCTCCACGAATCAGTAGATTCGGTTTTCGCAACGGCAAATGCAACCTGTAGTATGTGTCCATTACCATCAATAAAGATGACAATCATTAGCTTACTACTATATTTGTCATATAAGAAAGTCAATCTGAAGCAGAGGCCTGCAAAACTTGAAAGCTTGTATTTATGCTTCAAATACGAAAAACACACGACAAAATTAAAGAGACACAGTTCTTATCTCATCGGCAGCCCATTGTCTATTTGACCACTCGATTCTTGTCCTCGGACTCTTATTCTTCACGGTTGTCAACCATCTTGGTAATATAGCGTATGATTCATCCCAATCTCCAAATGCACATACAATTGCCTTCTTTTAGCATCCCACATTCGCTTTTATTTTACTTCATATCCGTGTTTTCCCTTAATTATTTGTATTAATGCATTGATAGTTATTGCTTGATTTATCTGGACGACAATTTGGATCTCTTGCTCAAGCATGTTGGCGTGAAGTTGGGCATGACCGCATTCTACGTTGGGATTTATACAGTTGTGCGGCACGTCTAATTATGTGATATCCCATAATTGTGTTTTCTTTTGCAAACAAGCACGAAGACACTCCATACACCCGTCTTGCGCACGTTTGCACTTGATCGCCCATAGAGTTGTAGTAGATTCCATCACATGGTATTAACTAGGGCTGGCAAAAATACGGGAACGGACCGGTCCGGTCCCGTTTTTAAAAGACGCACTGCTTTTTTTGTCCAAGTCCCGTATGTTTGTAAAACATACGGGACCGGTTTTGCCCTTTTTTTTTTAATATGATTCAATATTTTATTTATCAATTATCTAAAAAAAAATCCCTCAATTACAAGTCTACAACTACAAGTCTACAACTACAAGTCTACAACTATAAGTCACCAATTACCAAAAAATAAATACATAATATCATAATTCTTTAATTTCCAATATAAACATCACAAAAGTTTTCAAAAAAAAAGATATCACCTCAAATTCTCAAATTCTCAATAGTCCAAATTATCAAAGTATATCTTCACCACATCCTCATGCATCAACATCAACAACAACAACATAAAAAAGTTCATGACACAAACATTTATTAAAAATTAAGTGTAGTTCTTCAAGTCATCCCACACAATTCCACATCCTTTCCGTCTCTAACCCCTCAACCTCAAATCATTCATCTGAAAGACATTAGAAAAAAAATTATTTTCATTATTTTTAAAAGCTCGATCATTTAAACATAAGAATAAATAAAGCAATGGTACCTAAACTTTCAACTTCATCATCTTCGTCACCCACATCTTCAACGTCCACATC
Organism: Stephania yunnanensis; assembly: GCA_039657365.1. Taxonomy (NCBI): domain Eukaryota; kingdom Viridiplantae; phylum Streptophyta; class Magnoliopsida; order Ranunculales; family Menispermaceae; genus Stephania; species Stephania yunnanensis. The sequence continues at coordinate 41,817,747 of CM077589.1, read as the reverse complement.
ATTTGAAGCTTGCACAGAAGGGTCAGAAGTTGTGGGATTGAGATCTATTTTCAGTTTCAACATTTCTACATTGATATCATCAAACTCTTTCTTTCGAGCATCTACATAAAAAAAATAAAAAATCAAACACAACAAATCAATTTAGAGTTATAGTTTACCAATCAAATAACTAATTATATAATGCTCACCAGATTTGTTCTTCAACTTTGCTCCATTCACCCAATCACGACAACATATCAATGCTTCAACATTTTCAGGTAAAAGAGAATTTCTATACTTGTCAAGTGTTCTACCTTTGTACTAAAAGCGACTCTAAGCAGCTTGATAGTTAAAGGAATGGCTAAAATATCACGTGCCATCATACTCAACGTTGGATATCGATATTGAACCGATTTCCAAAAATCTATGATGTCTAAATTCTTCTTTCTATCAAGCAATGGCTCATGCAAGTAAATATCCAATTCCGATTGTTGTTCATTAGAAACATCATCACCTTGGAAAAAGTCATAACCCTAACACACAATTATAAACAATAAGATAATCATAAAGTAAGAACCACAACTAAATCAAACACAAAAAAAAAATCATAATTGTAAAACATACCATAGCATATAGATCATTTTTGCTTATATCATTTGCTTCAACAAATTGTGGCGTTTGGTTGCTAGTGGATGAAACATCTCCACTTGAATGATTAAATTCATGAGAATATGTCTCGAACAACAACTGAAGTTTATCGCGAATTATAGCAACCTTGAACTTGCCTTCATCACCATAAATCTTTGAAAAAGCAAAGTCGACCACTTTTGTTTTGAACCGAGGATCTAAAATGACACCAATTACCAATATTTCATTACAATTCTTCCAATACTTGTCAAATTTTAATTGCGTTTTTTAAGCCATGGATCGAATGAAATGATTCGAATTATTCAATTCATCCTTCAACTGAGCTTGAATTTTCCACATTCCATGAAAGAAAAGATTTATTGTCGGATACTTTGCACCAGAAAATATATTAGTTAGATCATAAAATATTTTCAAAAACTTAAAAACATATTCCACTTGATTCCACTCTTCCAACTCGGGACAAAATACGTAATTTCTGTCACTCAAAGCAAGATGAGCAAAAGCATTACGATAATATAACGCAGATTCAATCATGAGGTATGTAGAATTCCATCTTGTAACCACATCTTGCACCAATCCTTTCTTGCAATCGAATGCCAATTGTGTAGCACACTCCAAAAACTTTTTCCTTCGAGACTGTGATCCTTTTACAAACTTGATACTATCACGAACTTTATCAAGGATCTTTTCAATTTCTTTAAGACCATCTTGGACCATAAGATTTAAAATATGTGCACAACATCGCATATGAAAGAAATTACCACCAACTAGCAATGCATCCATAATTCTCAAAGTATTTTTAAAAATTCCAACAAATGTGTCATTTGTGCTTGCATTGTCTAAAGTAATGGAAAACAACTTTTTATCTAAGTTCCAAGACCCTAACAAAGCAGAAATTTTCTCGGCAATTGCTACACCACTATGTGGAGGTGGCATAAAACAAAAATTCAAAATCCTTTTCTGCAACACCCAATCCTCATCAATATAATGAGCAAAAAAGTAATATAACCATCGAGATGTAATGGAAGTCCACATATCGAAGTCAAACACACTCTCTCCCTGGAAGAGATTGCAACGAATTAAAAAGTTTTCTCTTCTCCCTTTTGTAGATTTTTAATATATCTGCCTTGCCTTTGTGTTGTATGCATGATAACTATCATTGTAGATCATGCCATTTGTACCATTATTACCGTCAACCAAAACAAGTCATACAATGTTTGCATTTCCTCTCTTCCTATTATCCAGGATACTCTCGAAGTGCCGGAAGAAATTACGGTAAAATGATCCCACACTTTAGACCGATTTTTCCTCTTCTTTTGAGGATGATTAGATGCAATGTTATGCATATTATCACCCATGACGCCGCAATAATATAAAATGAAAATCATATCTAAATCTAGTGGTATTAACAATGTCTATTAACATAAATTAAATCAAATGATGCACTCGGGAATGTAAACGTAAAGGTACGTGGAAAGTAGAAATAGAATGTGGTATGACCATTGTAAGTCTTTTTATTGTCGAAGCACAATCCAATTTTCAACTCAAAATTACACATGTCTCACTTAGTCTGATGATAAGAATGTTGGGTTGAGCGCGTGGAGTTAGCGACCTCCCGAGATGGGTGATCGATTTCATTATACACCGTAGAGTAGATGGCATGATGAGAAATCAAAAGTTGGTGAACTTCATCTTCACTTGCTTCCTCGGACAAAAAAAAAGAAATGATCTTCCTCGCAACTATAGCAAACTAACATCATCATCTTGCACGACTTAAAATTTTCCACACATGGAGGTTCATACATTAGGTCATCCATGGAGTACATTAGGTCATCCGTAACAGCATAGAGGCATTAATTTCATCATGTAATGGATTAACAAATACATTTTACGCGACATCACCTTGTGGTGATTACATATACCATCTTTCCATCATCAATATAGCGTCTGATGTGCCGACATTTTCATCATGAACTTGCGAATGAACCGTATGATTTTGAAATGAGTCGATTGGCTCAAATGTTAAATAGATATCTACCGTTGCAGTTAATGGTAAATTGGTCACTGTCGCCACATCAAATCAAAGTATGTCGCATCATGCATCAAACATGGGACAAAATATTTTGAACCTTCGGGGAGGATTATCACATGGCGATAAGTCATCCTAACTAGAGTCTCCTTATATGAGATATTAACAAGTTGCACACGTCATCCATCAATTGTCGACTACTGGTCACAAACTTAACCATCAACAATCTGTTGATGGGGGTGCATTGTATGCGATGCCATTTAAACTATTTACAATTTCACCGTGCGCAGAGAATAGAAATGGGATGTTCCTATTTTCCATAACCTAAATAATTTATTGGATGTTGATGTAAAAGGATTACACACAGGATTACAAATATATCAAGTGAAAAAGTTGATCACTAATGGAAGTTAAAGCACAATCGGACTTTCTGATGTAGAAGATCGTCATAACAACGCAACTATAAAGCATACTTATTTATTTCCATCAAGTATCAATTAATAACTCATATTTATATCCTAAATGATGAAAACTATTAAACTAGTTCATAAGAAGCACGTATTTCATAAAAACAGGATCATACTAACTTGTTCCCAAAGACTTATATATATATATATATATATATATATACTATATTTATCATCAATTATTCTATGTTTTTTTCATTCCTTTTTTCAAATATCAATCCAACAATATTTTTTCAAATTGGGAGGATTTAAACCGCAATCGGACTTTCTAATGTAGATGATCACCTTAATATCGCAACTACATAGCATATTCATTCATTTGCGTCAAGTACACCCTATGTTTGAGGTACTTAATGTTTTAAGCACACATACCATGCAATGAACATCTCAACCGTTTTTTAATAAAATACATATGTCACTACATAACATGAAAATTATAACAAAACCAAATAAATAATTATGTAAATATTAATTTTTTGAACTTACTATTTTCTTCTTCTTTTTGTCATCAAATTAATAATCCTGCAATAAAAAATATATTTAGTTATTTTATTTTAATGGATTATAATAATTCAAAAAATATAGTTAGTTCGACTTGTGTGTTTATTGAGGGACACATGAGAACAATAAAACAGTTTAACATAAAACTTTAACAAAATAATAAAGTTCAACAAAAAATAGTTTAACAAATATAAATACGTTCAAACAAAGTTTAACAAAAAAATGAATCCTAAATTAACACTTGAAACAAAATCCAAAACTAAACAAAACAAAACGAGATCCTAAACTATACACAATACATATGATAAAAAGTTTAACAAAACAATATTTTCACTAAAAGAAAAGTTTAAGAAAATCTTTAAACAAATAAAAATTTCTAAACTAACTACATAAACTAAACAAACCTAAACTTTACTAAGCTAAACTAACTAAACTAACAACTAAACTAAACTAACCAAAAACACACCTTAACAACAAAGTTCAACAAGAAGTTTTTTTTCTCAAAGAAATAGTAAATAATAAATAAATTTTTAACATCAAGTTTAACAAAAAAAATTAGTTTATACTTAATTAACACTTCAACACAAATTTCATCAACTAAACCAAAACCTAAAATTGAGCTAAACCTAAACTAAACGAAATCAAATCTAAACTTGTAACGGCCCAAATCTTAATTACGTCATTATTATTGATTATTTCAAACTTGGATGTCACCTAAATCCACGTGAATGTTGCAGATAGATCATGGCACGTCTGACTAAGTAAATAGTGATTTTGTATGGTTGTATGCCAATTTTCGATGTCGTATATCAAATTTTACCTAGCATCTCATGTGTATATTTATATCATTGAATCGAGCGAGATAGTGTAACGGGTATTCGCCTCAAGAAACATGTCAATAGGGTACCGAGCGAGCAAACTGTGGGTACACTAGGTCGGGATAATAAATTAGATAATCAAATTAATTAAATGTGACAAATATTAATGATAAACACAGTCCATGCCAATTGATCGAAATTGGCGACTATGGGCGTGCCTCGTTATGCGTGCCGAGGTGCGGGATACCGAGTAACCAAAGGTAATTGAACAAGGCTAAAACAAATTGGTGTCTAATGAGGAGCAAATGGAAAGATGACACATATACACCTAACACCCCAAAATGAGGGTTACCACTCATTTCTTCACTCTCCTTCACGTTTTCTCTATTTCCTTTTTCAACACAAAATAAGAAAAAAGTGTGTAATTCCTTGAAAAATTGATAACAACCATTGAGAGTGAGATTGTATGAGATCCTTGGAGTCCGGGAAGCGATTTGATCAAGGAAGCAAGTGATCAAGGTAAGCATCTCCACTTTCTTTTAATTTCTCCATTAAAATGAAGCTTGAATGTGTTTTAATTGTGAAAGTCGATTGTTGGTTAAATGTTGGAAAAGATTTTATATTAATGATGTTGGTTGTTGTTGATGATGTTGTTGAAGTTGTTGTTATTGTTGGTTAATTTGTTTAAAAAAAAAAACAAAACAAAATAAAAAACAGTGGTTGATGTTGTTGTTGATGTTGGAAGAATGGGAAAGGGGAGGACGCATGCGCGTGCATGCGTACGTGAGTCCCCTAGGAACTGGGCCTAGTCGGTCCAGGCCCGACCAAGTTGGCGGGACTGGACTCAACATAGGTGGACCCAAACCGGGTTAGACTAACCCGGTTGGACCGAGTCAGGTCAACCGTCCAGGGACCCACCCATTTATTTAAATAATATAATATTAAAAATTAATTTAAAAATCATTTTTAAATTAAATAAATTATAAAAAAATAAGAACATAGGTAAAAAAAACTATGGAAAATCCAGAAAATGAGAGAAAAAGATAAAAATAGTATTCAAGAATTTTTCGAGCATTTGACACCCTAGTATAAATCGAAAACTATGTCAAACCAAATTTTTGGAATAAGATTTTTATATTTTTTGCCACACAATATAAATTCACTTAATTTGACTCTAAACTAGTTAAAATGGTTTAATTGGACACCAGGAGCTTAGGAGACTATAGTCGGGAGTCTGGCACGTATCTCGATATGTGAGTGGGACTTCTGAGTACGTTTTTTAGGTACGTAAGAATCCATCTAAAAGTCATTGAGGTTTACTTTTCATCGTTGATTTCCTATTTCTTGTTATTATACTCTATTCGTGATACATTTGGGTTCGTGGTCAAGTTACTCCTACGATATTCGTAGTGTACTTATGGCACACTAGGCTGTAGAACGTATGATCAGGCACTGGGTAAATTGCAACCCGAGTTGCATTAAAGGTGCATGTGTCGGACACGCACCGCGAGGAACCAGGTGAAAGGAAGTGGGGGCACCCACCGAAAGGATCTTGGGGATCCGAAATATAGTTTAATCTGACCGAAACGAGTACACACTTTATTTCTCTCGTGTTATTTATTCATTTGATGATCGTAGCACAGTTGCATGTTTAGTTTCCGCATGATTATTTAACATGATTATTGGTATTTATTTATTTTCTTATAAATGCTCGGTGTACTTCATTTGGAATCTTATTAACTGTACTATCCATCTGGCTTTTTGTGATGGTCGAGTGTAGACCCCTAGTACTAGTTAGGGGCAAGGAGATTCTTTGCGACTTCATCTGATTGACCGCGGTCGAGAACCCACTAGTACGTGTTATTTTGATATTTTGCTTTACTTTTGGGTATTAATTTGGGGTTGAGGCTATGTTGTTGTTGTTACTTTACTTTTGGGTATTGGGAGACTGGATAGACATTGTACTTGTATATATTACTGTTTAATATTGTCGCATATATATAGAGTACTTTCTCGAGTTTTCCACAATAGGAGTTGCTCTTATAAATGATGATTTATATGATCATGAATTTAATTGTTTTACTTGCTTGAAATTTAAGACTTCCGCTATTTTAATGCTAAAAGTTATTCAACTATCTAATTAAACTGATTAACGAAATGAGTTAACACGCATATCGAGACGTTAGTGGCGTGTGGGACCCAATGGGTCAATGATCTTACGGGACTGCGATGCCGCGACACTCCACGTGGGACCTCAGGATTTGGGGCTGCCAAAAAACTAAACTAACCTAAACAAAAACCAAAACTAACCAAAAATCATATAATAACAATGTTTAACAAAAAATTAAATCTTAAACCTTCACCTTCACCTTTACCTCCTCCTCTCTCTCGTCACCTCCTCCTCCTCTCGTCACCTCCTCCTCCTCTCGTCACCTCTTCCTCCTATCACCTCCTCCTTCTTCTCTCGTCAAGCCGACCCTCATTTTCCTTCTCCTTCAAGCTCGTCACCTCCTTCTCCTTTTCCTTCAACCCGTCACCACCTTCAACCCCATCTCGTCTCTCTTCCCTCAAGTCGCCTTCACTAATCCTCTCCTTCAACCAATCACCAACACCCTAATACCAAACAAACCCCCACCCACCTCTTCCAAACTCTCGTGACCTATCCTAACTAGTACCTACCTATTATTTACCACCCGAGCTGAAATGCAAAACGCGGAGAATTTCGGGAAGAATAAGATTAGGTACGCAGATAGCACCTTTTCAGAAGGCGTTATCTATATACACGAGTCCACATGGAAAGAAGCACCGAATAGTGCATTCGCATTCGGAGAATGCACTATTCGTGTGCTCTTTCCCACATGGACATCCACTTAGACCGGGGAAATAAGAATAGCGCATTTTCAAAATGCGTTATTCTTGTTTGTCTTTCCCATTGTCCACATGGACCACCATATAATATTTACACGAATAGCGCATTCGGAGAATGCATTATTCATGTAAATCAGTTCTAATCAATCCACGTGGATTGATATATCCAAATAACACAAATAGCGCATTCGCAACGTGGATCGAACACATGAATAACGCATTTTGAAAATGCGATATTCATGTGTCCACGTGGCCGGAAGTTTTTTCTCCCATGATAGCGCCTTTTTCAAACGCGATATACCTTATATCACGAATAAATAAAAAACCCACACTTGTTTTGCTCATTTAAACGATTTTGTGTTGTACTTATGTGATTTTTTCCATAAACAAGTATATACGTGTCCTTCGCGTGCCCACTTTGGGCCATGCACCCTAGAGCATTTCCTTTTTTGGTGGAGAAAACCTAGATATTTAAAAAATCTTTGAACAATTCTCATATGTTGATTATTCTTTTGTAATTCAAATTTTGTATTCCAATTTATTTTTGGTATTCCAATATGTGTACATATCTCTTGAAAAAAAAAACACTTCTATGTCTTCCAATACATTTTTTGCCAACCTTCACTCAGATCTAGTGTTATTCTCACACACAAAAAAAAAATTGAAGAAAGAATAAAAGGAAGAAGAACAATTCTATGGAGTCTTTTTTGTTGGATCTCATTCTTCTTTTCCTCCACCTTTTAGGTTTTTTTAGGATGAGGAATTTAGGTGGTTGTGCGTGAGGATGGTTTGTAAGAGGGCTTTTAGAGATCGAGAGGCGCATGTAATCTTGTTATGGAGGTGGAAGATTTTGTGCAACCCCGCGAGTTTGATCAGTGTTCTTGTGTTTATGCATTTCTTCTTGTTTTAGGCTTTTGTGTTCTAGCTATGTTAGGTTTGTTTAGTTTGTTTGTTTGTTTTCATTTTGTATATCTCCGTTAGTGTGGTTGTCCTCTATGTCTATTATAAACCTTGGTAAAATGATTCAGGTCAATATGAATCGATCTTGGTAGTTATATCGACTTATTGGATCCACTAGTTCATCTTGGTAGTTATATCGACTTATTGGATCCACTAGTTCACTTAGGCTATTTGATTCGTTGTGACCGACTTAAGTTTTATAGGTCTACTATTTTCAACCAGACATGTTCCCAAAACACTAGTATGCTTATAATTGGTCTTTAGGAGCTTGTAATTGAAACGAAATATCTTTTAATTAAAAAGGCAAGATTGTTTGTCGAGAGCATATATATAATTGCATTGGGGTTCAAAAAAGTCTTCTGACACATTTTTGGTAGTTGTCAAAAGAAAAAAAATTTGGTAATTAAAGTCATTTAATTACAAAATAATTTGAAGTCAAAAGCCTTTTAGATTCACTAAATGATCGACTGTAGCAAATTAATGAATGTATTTTATTACAAATATTCATTTTTGTAGTCAAAAAATACTTTTAGTTAAATTTCTTTTTAAAGTAAAATAAAGCTTTCGACCAAAAAATTTAATTTGTAGCGCAAATAAAGTATTACTTATATATATATATATATATATTTGCTGCAAAATGATGCATTTACCTGCAAAAAAAAAATTGTAGTAAATAAGCAACATTTACTTGCGACTATTTTTTGTTGCAAAATGATGCATTTAGATGCTAATTATAGTTAAAACTTTGTAGCTAACTATTGTCTGATGAAGTTGTAAAATATTATCATCACTAAACGTTATTAATAGCTGCAAGTAAAAAAATTTGTAGCATAATACATTCAACATGGGAGCTTGAGCAACGATGCTCACTACAATTAATTTCGGTGCATTTAAAAAAAATTTACGAAGCATTAATTTTTTGCTGCAAAATATTTTGCAGCTAATTAAAAAAAAATTATGGTGTAGAGGGTGCAATGACAAAGAAAATAACATTATAACTTCAACTGAGGAAGAAGTCATGACTTGATTCTTGGTAGCTATATTATATTTTCTTAATTTTCCTCACGTTTTGGGGTTGAGGCATTCAACTAATTTTTATGAGATTAGTCAAACCAAAGTAATAAGGAGCCGGGGGGGGGGAAAAAGGTTTACTACAAAAAAAAAATCATATTTAGCAACAAAAAGTTTTGTTGCTAAAACCATCATTTATGTTCCTAAAGCTACTTAGTAACGAATTTTCCATTGCTAACTTTGTTGCAAATTGTGCTTACCTAATAGTTCCCAGCAACAAATCTAGCATAAAGAAGTTTTCAGGTTTTGTTTCTGAAAATTCTTTTAGCAAAACCTGAAAACTTCTTTTAGCAACAATTATTTTTATTGCTGAAATTCTGTAAGTTCTGCAACAAATTTTGGACATGTTGCAACAAAGATTTTCGTTGCTAAACTTATACGTAAGCAACAAAAAAAATGTTATAACAATAATTGCCTTCATAAAAAAACTCAAATGAAATCAAATTTATTATAAAAATTGAATTTGTTGATATTACTAATACACAAATAACTACAAAATGAAATTGAATTATACTTTGTTTCAAATCACGTGAGAGTTGCAAAAACACCTATTCATCTATTCATAAAGCACAAGGGAATTTGAACCGCTAGACTATAAATCATTTAAAAAAGTTCATCACATAAAGTAACAATCACGCTCGATGCACCCATGATCATCATCAACTCTTTCCATGCTTATAGGTTATAGCAACATACAATATCAGCAACGGTAGTAATCATTAGGTATGACGTTAGGAAAGATAACACAATGACTTGAGAGTTCATCTGTCAGATGCAAATAGTGCTGAGCCATTATGGAACTCTACAAATCACATTACAGAACACTAAAAAAAACAAGGAATTCATGCATTTAAAGTTCTTAACCATACATATAGAATTGATCGGCAACCTGTGAGACTTCCGATCGAATTGAAGCTCCTCCATTGATTGCTTCAACCGAAACGAACTTCAGAACGATCAAGGAATATAGATAAAGAAGAAAGAGGAATCCATTAGAGATCTATCAAGGTGAGGTTGATCCGATGTGTTCGAAAGCGAAGAGAGATCTGCGAGTGAGTTCGTGAGAGAAATTTGCGAGAGACTCCCCATCCGAACCGCCGCCATTGTAGACGATCTTGAAAAGTCTGGAGGTCAAATCGAAGAACTTCACCATCCCAAGCCTTAAAAATTCCTTCTTCACAGTCCGCTCAATATGCTCCATTTGTGCATCGACGAAGTTCAAACTCTTCGAAATCACAAGCGAAAAAACCCTAGAAACGTGAAGAACAATCGCACACTGTTCTCGATCGAGAAAGAGAAATGACGTTGAAGAGTCGAGGAGAGAGATAAATTAATGGCGTTGAACAGTTTCGTTCATAGACTTCTCTCTTAAAGAGATTATTTTGGGGTCACAATTTGCTCCTATATATATAAAAACTAGGGGTGGGCATTGGTCTCCACAAAATCGCCTAAACCTTCCAAACCGCATGGTTTGGTCTAGTTTTTTAACTTGCGGTTTGGGGGCGGTTTAGATAACTTGAAAATCGCAATTCCATGGTTTGGCGATGGTTTTCATTTACAAAAAACCGCGGTTCACCAAACCCCAAAAACCACCCCTAAACTTGGAATGTATGAAATAAATTTGAAGCATTTTCTTGTTGTTTTAACTTTCAAAATGAATTTAGACTCATAATTTTGATTGAGTTCGTGTTTATTATCGTGTTTTTGGTGGATGGTCATGTATGAACATATATTTTGTTGATGGGATTGTATGGAATGTGTGACATTTTTGCTGAAAATGTGTCGCAAAAAAACAGCAAAACCAAATCGACCAAACGGCGCAAACCGCGTTCGGTTTGGTTGTGGTTTTAAGGTTTCGCGGTTTGGTGGTGGTTTGCAAAACGGCTAAACCGCGAACCTTCGGTTTGATGGCGGTTTGATGATTTTCACGACCAAACCTCGATTTGCCCACCCCTAATATAAACCGCTATTAGCAATAAATGTAACGGCCCATTTTCCAAATGGACCGCCACGAGAAGGACCAATGCGGGCCCACAACCCGGCCTACTAACGCCAGCTATGTCCCACATGCTATCTCTTCCACCATTTAATCATTATTAACCTCGATAAATAACAATTTACTATTTAAATTGTTAATGAACTCTAGTCATCCGCTAAGATCTTTATAAACCATAATAAACCACAACGAAAATCTTTTATCATGACAATCAAAATATAAAAGATTATAGTCATGCATTTAACTCTGATACCTAGTGTGGAAAACCTATATATCATCGTATACCAAAACTACACATTAATGTATCAAAATATAAACAATATAGAGTCATGAGGTATCTCGCAATCCCAAATCCCCAAAATAAAAACAAAGTATATATAATACAAACATACAAGTCTCGCTCAATATCTCGAATCAAAGGTATTCGATAACTTGCCCTTGCCACGACTTGTACTAGGATCTGCAAGCAAGCCATCATAAAAAGGCAGATGACGAGTCCAGAGCGAGCATTCTCAAGGAAATTAAGTGAGAAATACATAAGGTAAATACTAGAATTTAAGCAAAACTATTAGATAAACATGCGGAAATAAATGCAGGCAACTGTGCTCATCGCATGCATAAGTAATAGTGAAAGCTCAAAGTCTTTTCCTAGAGCCTAGGGTCAGACTAGCACCATACTCCGCCCTCCCAACAGACTACTGCCGGCGAGTAGCACTCAAGCAAGGCCATTATTTGGATCTGGTAGGTGGTCTGTGTGGAACCAAGGACGCACCCACACGTGCCCCTACATTGCTTCCTACCCATCTCACCTCACTTCCAAACTAGGAGTCTAGGCAATTCCTTTAGGTTTCTACATCTAAAGTTTATTCATCAAGTTTATCCTCAAATTATAACACAAATGTAATTGTAGCAGAGTTAACTTCCAATTCCTTCAAGTTCACTAACCTTGCTCTAATTCCAAAATGTAATGGCTCATTTTCCAAATGGACCGCCACGAGAAGGACCAATGTGGGCCCACAACCGGCATACTAACGTAGCTATGTCCCACATGCTATCTCCTCCACCATTTAATCATTATTAACCTCGATAAACAACAATTTTTACTATTTAAATTGTTAATGAACTCTAGTCATCCGCTAAGATCATTATAAACCATAATAAACCACAACGAAAATCTTTTATCATGACAATCAAAATATAAAAGATTATAGTCATGCATTTAACTCGATACCTAGTGTGGAAAACTCATATATCATCGTAGATCAAAACTACACATTAATGTATCAAAATATAAACAAGTATAGAGTCATGAGGTATCTCGCAATCCCAAATCCCCAAAATAAAAACAAATATATATAATACAAACATACAAGTCGGCTCAATATCTTTGAATCAAAGGTATTCGATAACTTGCCATTGCCACGACTTGTACTAGGATCTCGCAAGCAAGCCATCATAAAAAGGCAGATGATGAGTCCAGAGCGAGTATTCTCAATGAAATTAATTGAGAAATACATAAAGTAAATACTAGAATTTAAACAAAACTATTAGATAAACATGCGGAAATAAATACAGCAATTGTGCTCATCGCATGCATAAGTAATAGTGAAAGCTCAAAGTGTTTTCCTAAAGCCTAGGGTCGACTAGCACCATACTCCGACTCCCAACAGACTACTACCGCCGCGAGTAGCACTCAAGCAAGGCCATTATTTGGATTCGCTAGGTGGTCGGTGTGGAACCAAGGACGCACCCACACGTGCCCCGACGCGACTCTCGGGTCGACCTATTCACCGAAATCCGTAGCATACGTGTTATGGCCTAGTGGACATACACACATAAATGGTACAGAAGGAGAGTCTTCACGTCTGTCCCTTAAATCACACCAAGAATAGAGTATTGAATGATAGCATATGAGTTCAAAAGCAAAATAAAGTACTCCTCAAGAAATTTCAGTTGGGATACTACACACCTCAAACCGCACTATGTATCCCGTAAATAACCCCCGATCCGGCTCCGTCAAATCCTAGATATCCAAATTACTACCCGAAAGTCCTATTTCAATTTATAATCGATTTTTAGTCAATTGGATGTGTTTTATGTCACTTAGCAAAAATAATGTCAAAACTGCAATATTTAGCGCGCTAGATTTAGGAATTAGCGAGCTAGATTCTCAGGCAACTATACATTCTTCGTCAGGAAAAACATTAGCGCGATATATTTTAAACTAGTGCGCTAATTTTCATCTAGCGCGCTAAATGACGTCATTAGAGCACTAATCGCATTCAGGACAACAATTTTGCTAAAAAATTTTGGGTTTTAAACCCCTCCACCAACAACAACAACTACAACACGAACCACTAAACTTCGTAGCACTTAAAATTTACTAAAACAACTACTCAACAACTACTTAACAATCCCTATTGGATTCACACCAACACCTCAAAAATTGTGATCAAAAGATAAAGAAAGTTAAGGTGTTTGTGAATCTCACCTTACTTTTGATGATTTCACCACTCCAAGCTCCTTAAATCACTAAGTTGGATCTCTAAAACCTTGGTTTCTTAATCTCGATTTTCGCATTGAATATAAGGAGAGAGAAAAGGTGGTGGTTTGAAAGTCAAGTGACTTTTTATAGTCAAATTTGCATCTCTCCTCACTTGTGCATCTCAAGGCAATCCAATGACCTTCACTTGCTCCATTTCCAACCTCTCATGACTCGAAAATGACACCAATGGACACTCGCTATTGTCTTTAACTCAAAAATGGTATTTCGGGTGTTCTAACACCCGATTTTGCATCTCGAATCGCGACATACGCGTACTACCAAGTCCCTGACAACCAAACATACATTTCATATTATTGTTTAACCATTTTATTTATTTTATGTATGTATTATTTCTCCGACCTATTATTTAGTTTTTTATACTACTCGGTACCTGCATCGATACGTTTATCAAGGCGAATACTTAACACATAGTTTGCACATCAAATGCAATATAAAGACACACATTGTGATGTCGTTTAATCTATTTCAACATAAACATCGTAAATTAAACAAAACAGCACACAAAATAGCTATTTACCTAGGTCCAAGTGTGCACTAGCCTAGCTGCCTGTTCCACGAGCATCTGAGCTGTCAGCCACGTCTGCAACCACGTCATTAATAATGGTCAATTAAATTCAGACTGTTATAGTTCTTCCGAACTAGAAAAGATTTTGTCTCGAAATTTAAATTAAACTTAAATACTTACCGGTAAATAAGTGGGGATACTGTCGTCACGTAGTAGACTCAAACTCTCAGGTGAGTCCATCGGTCTCGTGATGGTGCCATCATACCAAAACTTTCGGGATCTCCTTATTCCTCAAAATCTGAGTCCTCCTATCCATGATTTCCATAGGTTATTCCTCGTAAGATACATCAGGTCGCACCTCAATCTGATGTATATCAACCATAAGCATCGGTCCCGACCTAGCTAGCCTCAACATGGAAATATCAAACATTAGGTGTACCCCTGCTAACTGTGGTGGCAACTCCAGACGGTATGTCACTCTACCGATGCGTTCCTCACCTCTGAATGGTCCAATGAACCTTAGTGCTAGTTTCCTCTTAATGTCAAACCTTTGATGACTTTTTCAGGGTGAGACTTTCAAATATAACAAGTCCCCAACCTCGTAGCTCAGACCCTCAATATACTTGTCCACATATTTCTTCTGCCTATCTTGCGCCGCTTGAAGCCTTTGCCTGATTTGTTCACCTTCTCAATATGGTCAACAACAACCTCAGGTCCTATAGTCGTTGAATCCTACGGTACCGCCCAACACGCTAGTGACATGTAAGGCCTACCAGAAAGTGCCTCAAACGGTGGCATCCTAATACTCTCCTTATAGTCGTTGTTGTAGGCAAACTCACACAAAGGCAAGTAATCCACTTACGATCCACCAAACTGTAATATACACGCCCTGAGCATATCCTCGAGAATCTAAGTCAATCGCTTTAACTGCTCGTCAGTCTGAGGATGGTACGCAGTGCTGAATTGTAAGCGAGTGTCAAACTGCTTCTACATACTCTTTCATAACCTCGAAGTAAATCTTTGATTTATGTCAGAAACAATGGATACTGGTACATCATGCAATCTAACAATCTCTCTCTCGAATATAGTACTCAGATGTGTAACTGAATATCTCATCGCGATCACCATGAAATATGCCGACTTCGTCAACATGTCGATAACTACTCAAATCGCATTGTTTCTCCTCGTAGTTAGGGGTAGGCCACTAACGAAGTTCATGGTCATGTGTTCCCTACTTCCACTGAGGAATAAGTAGTGGCTGTGACAACTCATTTGGTCTCATGTGCTCAGCCTTCACCTACTGACATATATGACAACTCCGGACGTATCTACCTACGTCAACTTTCATCCCTTGCCACCAAAACAATCTATGCATATCGTGATATATCTTGGTCGGACCAGGATGAACTGTATATCGTGATCGGTATGCATCCTCAAGAATGTTGTCATTGATCTGCGATACCCTTGTTATCCATAAACGACCCATGTGTCTCGAGCACCCACCGAACCCTCAAACCACTCGGTGTACCCTGAATCCTGAGCCAGGCCAGTGATCCATAAATATCGGTCATTAGCTCTCTACAACTCAACAACCCACTTCAGAGACACTATGGAAACTCGCATCTGACAGAAATCTATAGCTCAACAATAGCCTCTGTCACATACAACATCGATGCTGATTCAAAGTACCCGTGCTCATGTGTCATATGTCGCAGTACCGTCTGGCTCTCGATGTCTCTCTTTCTCATCGCATCAGCTACGACATTCACCTTACTCGGATGATACTCAATTGCGAAGTCATAGTCTTCCAGTAACTCGAGCCGTCGCCGCTGTCGCATGTTCAACTCCCTATGGGTGAACAGGTACCTCAAACTCTAGTGGTCTATGAATAACACAAATTTCTCACCATACAAGTAATGCCTCTAGGCTTTCAGTGCAAACATGACCGTCGCAAACTCCAAGTCGTGCACTGGATAGTTCACCTCGTGAAGTTTCAACCGTCAAGATAAATAGGCCACCGGGTGTCTATCTTGCATCAACACGCCACCCAACCCAGTGCTTGATGCATCAATATACTGGAAAACCTTTACTTGCCACAAGTAAAGACAGAACTGGCACCGAAGCCAATTTTCTCTTCAGCTCCCAGAAAGCATCCTTACACTCATGTGACCATTCAAATCTAACATCCTTCTTGGTTAGCCTCGTCATCGGCGCTGCAATCATCGAGAAATCCTACACGAAATGCCTATAATACCCCGCCAACCCAGGAAAACTCTGGATGTTAGATATAGACTTGGGTGTCTTCTAGTCAATAATCGTCCGAATCTTGTCACCATCAATAGATATGCCCTGATCACTAATGACATGGCCTAACAACTTCACCTCACTCAGCCAAAATGCACACTTGTTGAACTTGACATAAAGTATGTGCTCTTTCGTGTCGTCAACACATCTCTGAGATGTCACTTGTACTTCACACGAGTCTTACTGTAAATCAGGATGTCATCGATAAACACAATGATGTATCGATCAAGAAATGGCTTCAACACCCTGTGCATCAGATCCGTAAAGATCACCGGTGCGTTATTCAACCCAAACGGTATAACTGTAAACTTGAATAGTTCGTATCGTGTACTAAAAACGATCTTTTTCACCTCCTTCTATCGAATCCTCAACTGATGGTATCCTGAACGTAAATCAATCTTCGAGAAGAACTTGGCCCCAGCCAACTGATTGAATAAGTAGTCAATCCTTGGAAGTGGGCAACGATTCTGAATCGTCACCTAATTCAGCTTTCGGTAATCCACACACATCCACATAGAACCATCCTTCTTCTTCACAAAAAGAACTGGAGCTCCCCAAAGAGACATGCTAGGATGAATGAAACCCTTTTACAATAAGTCCTCTAACTGGGCATCAACTCATCGTGCTCTGATGCTTACATCCTATATGGTCTGCTATAGACTGGCTAAGTCCCCGAAATCAACTCAATGATAAAATCAACAGCTCTCGGCGGTGGCAATCTTAATAAATCATCAGGGAACACGTCCGAGAAATCACCAAACAATAGAGACATCCTCAACCTTAACCATCATTTTAAGCTTTGGCTCAACCATAGCCGCGTAGGCCTCCATCTCCTGCGACGTAGCTAGTCTGCCTCGAGTGATAGGTAATGCAGTCGCAACTCCGGTAAATGTAACTGTAGAATCCCCGATGTTAAACATCACAGTCTTGTTGAAACAGTCGATCTGTGCATAATAGGATGATAACCAATCTATACTGAACATCGCATTGAATTCCAGATACTCCAACACTCTCAAGTCAGCTGGTAGTTGATGTCCCTCAATCTCCAAAATACAATTTCAGCAAATTCGGTTAGGGTAAATCTTATCCTCAGCTGTGCGTGTTGAGAACAAGATATGTATCCAAGGTCTGTATAGGTAACCCTAATTCTCTTACCATGCGTCCAAAAATAAAATACAGTGTGCTACCAGAATCCATCATAACATGCATGAAAATACCACAAACAGATAACGTACCCTCAATAATTGTCTGGTTCCTTCCTTTCCGGCTGTGCGACCCCAAAAGCTGCAGTTTGGGCAAATCTCTGGCCTGCTCCATTTTTCATGGTAGTAGTGTTGGTCTGGTATGATCTACCACAATATGCCCCACCTGACCGCATCGGTAACATGTGAGTATCTGATCTACCAGAACTCATTTGACTTGCGGTTGACTCTGGACTCGACTTTGGCCTCTTTGACCTCTATCATGCCTGTGCTACTGTCTAAGCTGATCGACTGGTGTAGAAGCCGTGGAATATGTCATCCGATGATCATCATGTCTATCACGGTCATCACGACGATCTATATTGCCTCTATGACCCTGGTAAGAGGAGGTTTCTGGCCTTGTTTATCGGCCATGGTCTATCATATGTCTCTTCCGTCTCTAATCAAACTGAGAACCTAGAGCTGGCTGCGCATCCTGAATCGCTAACCGACTAGCCCTCTGAACTAGGTATGTCTTATGTGCGAAGGACCTGTCGTAAATCTCTGCCGATATACAAGCTCCACTGAATACAACCTTGCTCGCGATCATCTCATCCAGACCTCAGATAAAATAGTATATCTACGGTCGATCGGTACATGTTATGTCCATGAAGTATGATAATAGATATCGGTACCTCTCCATGTATACTCAAATCACCATGGACTAAGGACAAAAACTCCTCCTTCAATCAGACCCTGACCTCCAAGGTATGTACTCATCCATAAACAACGCTCGAAACTCAGCCCAATTAGTTATAACAGGATGAGTCGCGACGTAGGTAGTCCACCAAATTGCTGCATCAGCACTCAAGAAAAAAATCGATAATCTCAGCCGATCAATCTCCTTAACCCGAAGCAACTCATGTAGCCGCTCATGAGATAATAGCCACCTCCCAACTATCTCTGAGTCCCCGGCTCCATAGAAGTATCTTGGCTTAGACTATGTAAAGTAGACGCCACAGCTGGCTGCTCAGTGGTCATAAGTGTAAGAATCATTGTAGTGTCCACTGGTACTGCTACTGGCACAGCCCTCTCGACCAATGTCTCAAATACTGTAGCTTGCACCTGAGTCTCAAGTGTAGTAGGAGCTACAACTGTCAGATTCATAGTCATCGTAGTAGGAACTGCAGAAGTCTCCTGAACATCTCAAGCTCTCATCACGTCAATCTGTAACGCAAATCTATCATCCATAGTCTACGCCATGTATTCTAATGCCAAAATCAGCCTAGTTGGCTCATTAGTATCTCCGACCTCAAGTTAAGTAGTATCCAAAGGTTGTCCGTCCATCGGTATCTGCATCGAAGAATGTGCGTCTAATCGGCCTCTAGTATAAATATACGTGTATCGTATGTATTATACAACCAAAAATATAATATGTATATCCATTGCTTCCTACCCATCTCACCTCACTTCCAAACTAGGAGTCTAGGCAATTCCTTTAGGTTTCTACATCTAAAGTTTATTCATCAAGTTTATCCTCAAATTATACCACAAATGTAATTGTAGCAGAGTTAACTTCCAATTCCTTCAAGTTCACTAACCTTGCTCTAATTCCAAAATGTAATGGCTCATTTTCCAAATGGATCGCCACAAGGGCCAATGTGGGCCCACAACCTGGCATACCAGCGCTAGTTGTGTCCCACATGCTATCTCCTCCACCATTTAATCATTATTAACCTCAATAAACAACAATTTACTATTTAGATTGTTAATGAACTCTAGTCATCTACTAATATCATTATAAACCATAATAAACCACAGTGGAAGTCTTTTATCATGACAATCAAAATCTAATTAAAAGATTATAGTCAGGCATTTAACTCTGATATCTAGTGTGAAAAACTTATATATCGTCATAGATCAAAACTACACTTCAATATATCAAAATATCAACAGTATAGAGTCATGAGGTATCTCACAATCCCAAATCCACAAAATAAAAATAAAGTATATATAATACAAACATACAAGTCTGACTCAATATCTTTGAATCACGGGTATTATGGTAACTTGCCCTTGCCACGACTTGTACCAGGATCTGCACTAAAGCCATCACAAAAAGGCAGATGATGAGTCCAGAGTAAGTATTCCCAAGGAATTTAATTAAGCAATACAGAAAGTAAATACCAGAATTTAAACAAAACTATCATATAAACATGTGGAAATAAATACAGGCAATTGAGCTCATCACATGCATAAGTAATAGTGAAAGCTCAAAGTGTGTTCTAAAGCCTAGGGTCAGACTAGTACCATACTTTGGACTCCCAACAGACTACTATCGACGAGTAACAGTCAAGCAAGGCTAGTATTTGGATTCGCTAGGTGATCAACGTGGAACCAACAACGCACCCACACGTGCCCAGACACGACTCTCGGGTCGACCTATTCATCGAGATCCCTGGCACACGTGTTATGGCCTAGTGGACATACACACAGAAATGGCATGGAGGGAGAGCCTCAACGTCCGTCCATTAAATCACACCGAGAATAGAGTATTGAAAGACAGCATATGAGTTTAAAAGCAAAATAAAGTATTGCTTAAGAAATTTCAGTTGGGATACTACACACCTCAAACTGCACTCCAAGTTCCTTAAATAACCCCCGGTACGACTCCGTCTAATCCCAGATATCTAAATTACCCCCCGAAATGACATATTTCCATTTATAATCGATTTTTAGTCAATTGGATGTGTTTTATGTCACTTAGCAAAAATAATGTCAAAACGGCAATATCTTGCGCTGGGTCTAGGAATTAGCGCTAGATTCCCAAGCAACTAAATGTTCTTCGTCAAAAAGAACATTAGCGCGCTAATAGCGTTGTGGACAGCAGTTTTGCTGAAAATTCTTGATTTTAAACCCCTCCACCACCAATAACAACAACCACAACACAAACCATTGAACTTCATAGCACTTAAAACTCACCAAAACAACTACTCAACAACCACTTAACAATTCCTATTGGATTCACACCAACACCTCAAAAATTGTGATCAAAAGATTAAAAAACAAAAATTTGAGGTGTTTGTGAATCTCACCTTACTTTTGATCACCACTCCAAGCTCCTCAAATCACTAAGTTGGATCTCCAAAACCTTGGTTTCTTAATCTCAATTTTCGCATTGAATATAAGGAGAAGAGAAAAGGTGGTGGTTTGAAAGTCAAGTGACGTTTTATAATCAAATTTGCATCTCTCCTCACTTGTGCATCTCAAGGCAATCCAATGACCTTCACTTGCTCCATTTCCAACCTCTCATGACTCCAAAAATGACACCAATGGCACACTCGCCCTTGTCTTTAACCCAAAAAATGGTATTTCGGGTGTTCCAACGCCCGATTTCGCATCCCGAATCGCGACATACGCGTACTACCAAGTCCCCGACAACCAAATATACATTTTATATTATTATTTAACCATTTTATTTATTTTATGTGTGTATTATTTCTCCCAGCCTATTATTTAGTCTGTTAGACTACTCGGTACCTGCATCGACAAGTTTATCAAGGCGAATACTTAACACGCAGTCTTGCACATCAAATGCAATATAAAGACACACATTGTGATGTCCTTTAATCTATTTCAAAATAAACATCGTAAATTAAACAAAGCGGCACACAAAATAGTTGTTTACCTAGCTCCAGACGTTCACTAGCCTAGCTACGGGTTCCACGAGCGTCTGAGCTGTTAGCCGAGTCTGCAACCACGTCATTAATAACGGTGAATTCAGACCGTTGCAATAAGAGCTTTTGTTCCTATTTGTAATCTTTTTTTTTCAAAAATCGGCAACAAAATTATTAATTTGCTTCTAATATGACTTTTTGCAACAAATTTTTTATTTCTAATCTATTTATTTCCATTTCGGCTCTGAATTGTCACAACGATAGTATTTTGTTTCTAAAAGTATCAATTTAGCAACAAAAACGAAGTTGTTGCTATTAATTTGTTGCTAAATGCATAATTTGTTGTAGTAATTTGAACACCCATAGTTTATTACTTAAAAAAAATCTAGCTACTTTGTACAACTTGTAGAATTCGTTGATTGGAATATGTATAAACTTTGAATAATCCAATAAATTTAAACACTAGGTCGATCATATACAGTGTATACAAATTACAGATATAATTAATTTGGTACATTGACACCTAATAAGTGGGCAACTGAACACGATGCACCTTTAAGTTTTGGCAACCTTTGATGAAACATTCCCACGTTTTTAGGTCACCTGCTCACATCCTCAATAACAACTGGCACCATCTCTCCCTATATGTACATGCATGGATCGATGGACCCAAAGTAACCTACTTTTTACTTCATTCATATTTATGGAAATGGAATGGGTGCATGCATGCATAGAGATGGTCGTGGCCTTGTCAGGGCACAAATTTGGTCTCTTCTGCCCCACACTATGTTTATATATTGATTATTATATACATTTTTCCCCGGAGTTTGATCTTTGAGATCAGCTAACTTAGCTCGATATATCTACAGTTGGATTTCGTGCATGCGAACGCACTCCGAATCCACGCACAAACCGCGAGATCGCGCGATGCGTTATGGCATCAGGTCCTCCGCTATCTAACTCTTAAATTAGTATGGAGGGGGACACACCAACGTTGGGAACTTCCGGCCCCGCTTAATTATATAGTGTGCCACCAGAGCGAACTCGAAGTAATTATATAAATAAAGGAAAAGCAGAAAATCCCTCACTAATGAGGAGGTGAAAAAAGGGAGAGAAGATAAGAGTAGATATAGTGCATGGTCATCGCTAGTTTCTTCATCAGAACTGATCATATATTTGTAATACAAGGTAGGTCTTTAATTAATTTCTTCATGGATTTAAAGTTTTAGTATACATTATTTTATATATTTTTTATAAGAAAAAATAACTTGTGCCAACTCCGATTCGAACCCATGACCTTTTAATTTTAAATTCTTTAATTAATTTCTTCATGGATTTAAAATTTTAGTATACATTATTTTATATATTTTTTATAAGTCAAATCAATGGGCCACCTAATTGATTGATATATAGCTGATTATTATGTGATTTTACTACTTTGAAACTATAGTTTAGATTAGTTTTTTTTTTTTACTTAATAGTTTACACAAATAGTTTATTATTTCATGTTAATTAATTATATAGAGAAATATATATTAATTTGTATCAATTGGTTAGCGTCTACTTTACTCGAAAAAGAAGAGGAAGAAAAAAGATAAAAACATTGCGCTCACATAGGAAAGATAAAAGCATTGGGATGCAGTATATGATCCAGGCTTAAGGGGTTTTTTTCTCACAAGTCCAAGTGGAAATGTCGGCTATGATACAATGTTAAATTTTCTGCTTGCGGTCACATCATCCACTAGCAGCTTGCCCACAACACTTTTTTTTGGACTTGTGAATCTTCGCTAGTATCGATATTGTCACAAATTTAATCACCTTCAAGGTGTGGTATTTTAAATATATCTCAAAATGCCTCAGTATTAATTGAGGAGAGATCTACACTTGTGTACTTCTTTCGAAGTTACGGACACTTAATTAATGTGAGACTTTATTTCGGTCCACACATCTTCAACAATATTTAGACTAGTACGACCAACCAATTGGTGGCTCAATAGTTTTGTATGGAATTTGGAAGTAAAAAATTAATCAGGGGTTAAAAATATGGTGGATGCAAAAATTGTTTCTTCCCTATAAATTAAATAAAAAAAAATTTGACTAGTATATATGCATGATCGATTACTGATCATTTAATTAGATTATTTCAAGCATTACAACAAGGTTATTTAATGAATGTGTCTCATACATAATATCCTATTAATTTATATAATGAAAAAATTGTGTAATTTATGAAACTCAAGTTTTTTTATCTCCATTACAGTTATCAATTTAATAAAAATCAATTGGTGTTAATATGGGAAGCTCAATGGTTAATCTACCTCAAGCTTATCAAAAAAGGCACGCGTACCATCAAACAAAGTGTTGAATGTTTGAGGCTCATGAAAGCGATATGATCTTGAGTTTTAGGTGTATACATAATCACTTTAGTGGCACTAGAACAAATTCGATTTTTGATAGAGGTTTTTGACCTCTATGATAGCGTCATCTTTGAAGCCGTTATCGTATCTTCAAAGCTTACATAGGGGTTTCAAACTTCTATCAATTCTAGCTATATATTTCATAGGGGTTTGAAACCTCTATAATATCTTCGGAGACTTTCATAGGAGTTTTAAACCCCTATCAATTCTAGCGATTTCATAGAGGTTCGAAACATCTATAATATCGTCAAAGACTTACATAAGATTTTCAAACCCCTATGAATGCTAGCGATTTCATAAGGGTTTGGAATCGCTAATAATATCTTCAGAGGTTTATATATGGTTTTCAAACCCCTATCAAATGTCATTTAAAAAAACTAATAGCCGAAAATGCCCAAAATTATTAATTTCCAATTGAAAACATAACAAAATTAGCATAAATGAGTAATCATCAAACACTAGAACATTTATTTCCATGCAAGGCAATAAATATGAGAAAAACTTGTTCAGTCATAAGCTCATACAAAAGTGTGACGACCCTTTCTCCAAATAAGGGCACTGCCCAGCCTAATTCCTTAATTAATACATAATCTCCCCAATAGGACCTAACAAGGAACCAGACAGCCTTATTTAAACACCTAAACACCTACCAATTATGATTATAACCTACAGTTAACTAGCTAGTTCTACCGACTAACCTATAGTTGTCTATAAATCAGAGTTAATTTAAATTTTCTATCTAACAAGTTATTCAGTGAAAGTCTTATTTCGTTACTAGTGGACATTAGATCCTAAGGCCTAACCTATTGTGGAAAAACTAAATAGTGATCACATGCATATATAAACAAAAGTGGTGATATATACAACATGCGTCTGGTCAGATGTTCCTATCACTCGACCTAAAAATAAAAAGATCATGTATATATAAAATGTAATATAAAAGAATGCAAAACGTACAAAAATATGTCGTAGCAGCCCTTCACTGGCTTAGAGGTAGTCACTAATCTTCTCTTTACCTGGTATGCAACTCGGCCGATCTGCACCTACCGTCACAAACTAAGCGGTGAGTACATGAAATTATTTAAGTAATAGTGAGAAACATTGATCCACATTCCCAAACAGGCAACAAGTATCAAATGGCACAATTTAAACAACAACTATGCAGAAAGAAACATCACGAAAATAGATACTTGAGTTAACTAAATATGAAACTGACTCAAGGCTAAGTAGTAATGGATTAGGGTCGGTCGACCGTGATCTTTATCACATCAGCCTGTCCACTACAATTTGAGATATGCTCTATAGCATTTCAGTACAAATTGAGTTCTATATCATAATCTCAAAAGTCCGTACTTACGATTATGCCTTTTCTATTCCAAGTGAATTAGTCGTCACCGGAATGTATACTTGCTAACATCCCGAGTTTAAAACTCGTCATGCTCGCCCAAGTTATTCTTGCACCAACAAACCCCGAGGTCCGGTTACCCCATTTGAGGCACGTTACCCCGTGTGTCATGCAAGGTAGTGGAGAAATCTCCTGACATCCCGAAAAGTCTAGTGACCCCATATGAAAGCTGAATTTCTATCATCAAATGACCATAACCACAAGAACCACTTTAACTTTCAATAATGACTCGGTAATAGAATCTAAGAGATGTAACTGCATACTAATGCACAAAGGAGTAGAGTCAAAATAAAAAAATAAAAAAAATTAACCTAATAGCATGCTATATCACTGACTTCCATACACAACAATCAACATGAGAAAGTATATGAATTGGAATCAATGATAGTACACAAACAACAGAGTATGCTATGAGCAACTTCGTAAAACGAGAAATGAACAAGTCATAACATATGGATTTCAAAGGGTATTCAGTTCGAATAGCTGAGAATAAATAAATGAATGGAATGAAATGTAAATAATGTCTCAATTAGTTTACTTACATACCACAACAATTCATAAGTTATCCGGTTTCTCGTCGCGTCGATGTACAGACCCAATGCCCCGTAATATCTCCTTTACGATCCTAACATTTGACGATTTATCAATTTAGCTTCAAGATTAATTCTTTAAAATTCTTAAATCGATCGAAATCGAATTCGAGACCAATTTGCCAATTTGACGTTTTTCGAGGTAAAAACCCCGTAAAAGTCATTTTCGAAATTTTGACTATTTTATTTTTCTTAGAGATTTATCAATTTCTATTTATTTTGTTGAAATAACATTTTTCAGAATTTCTTTCTAATTTTTCTAGAATTTTCCCTAATTTACCTCTTTTTCTCCTCTTTTTTCTCTTTTTTTCTATGAGTTTGGGTTGAGCCGGGCCGAACCGGTTTCGAACCGGCCCAGTTCACCCAACCCATCTTTTCCCCTTCTATTTTTGTCTTTTTTTCTTTTGTGAGCTTGAATCGGGCCGAACCGGCCCAGTTCACCCCCCTTCTTCTTCTTCTCAACAGAGCACGAAGTGCTCTATTTTGTTTTTTTATTATTTGTTGGATCGTTGGGGTTGGTTCCCAAACCCAACCTTAACTAGTTTCGATGGCAGGGGAGACACCCCTGCCCTCTCCCCCACACACCACTCGGCCATGGAGGCCGAACCTCCATGGTCACTACACCAGTAACAACCGACTGCAACAACAACAATCGAATTCAACAACGACAATCAACAAGAACAACAAATCAACTCACCTTCCTCTCTCTCTCTCTCTCTCTCTCTCTCTCTCTCTCTCTCTCTCTCTCTCTCTCTCTCTCTCTCTTCTTCCTCTCCTCGGTTTTCTTCTTCTTCTCTGTTTCGTTTTGTTTTTGTTTGTTCCACCGACTTGAGAGATCAAAATGATAGAGGTGGAATTTATGGTTCATTTGACTCATTTATATGATTGGGGTTGGTGTGTTTGTGAGCTACACATCTCAAACCACACACGTATCTCGAGGCACATCACGTGGTCTTGCTCACACACTTGTCCTTTGTGTCACTCTCGAGTGACTCCCATACTTGACACGCTTGCTTAGAGATGAATGTGTGTATATCTAGATGTATATCTAGTGGTGTATATTTTATTTACCAAACATTAGGCCCATTAATTATATAAGTAGATGTTGCCATATATGGACCACAAAGCATATATTATTTTTTATTTTTTTATGCAATATAATTGAACTAGTTACACTTACCCCGCGAGCTACTACCTCGAGCCCACATCGGCATGCGACTCGAGGCGAATCACCGCTCGTCTCGGTATCTGCATACTCGTAGAATTGACTAGTAGTCTGCGCATATACAGTACACTAGGCAAACAACACAACAAATATAACATATACCTCGACCACAGTGTCTCGGTAGTGACACTTTTCTCCCTTCGGGTCCCACGTCACGGGTCATTTTGTCATGATTAACGAATTAAACTCGTATTAATTATTTGGGTCGTGACAAAAAGAAGGGACGAAACGAAAAACAGATGATGTAGAACTCATGCCAAGACCAGTTTATACAAACAAAATGACTGACATTTAGGTCTATGAAGGAAAACCATCTATATAATGGATGTATCTGCATGTAACCTTCAGTTGTTGAGAAAACATTGAAGCCTATGCCATTAAAATTGGGTATATGAGGAAAACTGGGTTAAGGGCCAGCGCTTCTGTCCGAGGGTTGACAACAACACTCATGAAAGGGTAGACAGCCTAGGTGCTCCATGAAACCAATCGACTGCAACATATATAAAAAATGCTTAATTAGATGCAAAATACTTCATCCTAAATGCATCATTATATGCATCACATTTAGTATTTTATTACTTTAAGTGGGTATATGCAATCTACTGGACACAACAGTTCCAACGTAATTTTTTTTGAAGTACATTAGAAATTTCATTTATATACATAACTAATGAGATAATGATATATTCAACAAATACATAAGCATGAGGCACAAATGAGATACAGTGATTAGCACCAGTTATCACGGGTGATAAATGTTCAGTAAAATATAGTATCTAGCCAAATCAGTTGGAACTTCTATCGTGTTAAGGAAACTGAATATTGTATCCAGTTGTTAAGGAAACTAGTATCCCCCGATGTCTCGTAGGTTCCTTTTGTGATTACTTTCCTTTCTTGTATTCTAGATTTACCTATATAAATAGGGTACTATGTATACAAGTAAATATACAATAAACTTATTCCATTCAGAAACTAACATGGTATCAGAGCTTGGTTTCTAATTTGAGGTCGGTCGACTTTCGAGTCGACGACCGCTTCATGATTGCTTTTGTCTCGCCGTCGCCAGATCTGCCACCCGCCGCCCGTCACAAGCACTTCCGCCTCCCGCCACTGCACACTCTCGCCGCCCGTCCCAGATCGCCTCCGCTGCCACCAGATCCGCCGACCACTCGCCACGTACACCCGCCATCCGCGGATCTCCACCGCGCCCCGCTTCTGCGCGCGTTGGTTCGGCGATCCGCCGTCCCGCTCTTGCACCCATTCGCTCCATCCCACCGCCGCCGCTAGCCCCACGACCACCGCTGGCGCCCGCGCTGGTCCGATCCCGCCACCGCCACGCCACGCGCGCGCGCAACCGCGCTTGCCGCGCCACCGGATCCCGAGCCTGTTCGCGCTCACCCATCGCTTGCGCCGCACCATACGCCGCGCGCTCGCGGTGCTTACTCGCCGCGGCTCTGCTGTACCCTCCGCGATCCGCCGCCCGCCGAGATCCGCCTCCCCGCCGCCGGCACCAGATTCCGCGCCTGACCGCACCCGCCCGCGCCTCACCTGCTGCTGCCGCCGCACCTCCACCTCCGCCTTCCACTCCTCCAGCCGCCTCTCCGCGTTCACATGTCGCAGCCGCCGTCCGCTCATGTCGCGGCACGCGTCGACGTCGTTGCTTTTCTCCTGTCCCGCTTCAGTCTCCTCGACGTGGACGTTCGATCTCGGAGTCGCGATCGCGCCCGTCTCGGTGCTCAACTCAGTGTGATTGCTTTGTAGAGAGAGAGGGGGTGAGGGGATTAGTGAGGCTGAGGTGGTGTTGGTGAATTGATGAGTTGATGATTTGATGACGAACATGGCGACTGATATGTGTGACGCCTGATCTCTCGTCTGCCCTGTATGCGCAACCACTTGTACACTGTCGATGACGCTCCATCGCTGCTTGAACTAGGCTTGCCGCTGCCTCCCCGATCCGCGCCTCTGACGCCGCCCCTGCTCTACTGCTGTTCCGTCTGATACCGCCACTTATGCCTTTGTCGCCATTCAGCCTGCCTCCGATTTATTCCGTCTGTTCGTCTTCTGGTTGTGCGCGACACAACAATCTGTTTGATATCTGGTTGTGCGAGACACAACAATCTGTTTGATCTTTGGTTCTGCGAGACACAACAATCTATCGACTATGTCGATTACGCTGCCTGCTTGTCGTCGCCTCCGTCGACTCTGCTACCTGTCCGTCGTCAACTCCGTCGTCTCTGATATTAGTTGTTCTACGGTTCCGTTGTTCTGACTCTCCCATATCAGAATATGTTTCCTGTCATCTTCGGTGGTCGTTGATCCGTTCCGCAACGAACCTTAGATTGACATCTTTGGTGGTCGTTGATCCATTCCGCAATGAACCTTAGCTTGTCATCTTCGGTGGTCGTTGATCTGTTCCGCAACGAACCTTGGATTGTCGTCTTCGGTAGTCGTTGCTCCGTTCCGCAACGAACCTTAGATTGTCGTCTTCGGTAGTCGTTGCTCCGTTCCGCAACGAACCTTAGATTGTCATCTTCGGTGGTCGTTGATCTGCTCCGCAACGAACCTTAGATTGTCATCTTTGGTGGTCGTTGATCTGCTCCGCAACGAACCTTAAATTTGTCAGGTTTACTGATTCGATCTACAACCTCAAGTTGAACCAACTTGAGTTTGAGGGAAGGTGTTAAGGAAACTGAATATTATATCCAGTTGTTAAGGAAACTAGTATCCCCCGATATCTCGTAGGTTCCTTTTGTGATTACTTTCCTTTCTTGTATTCTAGATTTACCTATATAAATAGGGTACTATGTATACAAGTAAATATACAATAAACTTTTGTTAATCCAAGCAATCTATAATAAACATAAATCTGAACATGGCACTGTTATCACAAGCAACTAAACATGCTG
The DNA here is from genome assembly GCA_039657365.1 of Stephania yunnanensis. Lineage (NCBI taxonomy): Eukaryota > Viridiplantae > Streptophyta > Magnoliopsida > Ranunculales > Menispermaceae > Stephania > Stephania yunnanensis. Next base: position 41,787,634 of record CM077589.1, on the reverse strand, counting down.
ATTAAACAATAAAGAAGATTAATAAACAAAGTGTACCAGAGGCTTGCAGTGCAATGACCTAAGACAAAAAATTTCCTCCAATTCGGTGTTGAATTCAACTAGGAGTTCTGTCTCCAGGATACAATTGGTTTGCTCTTTGATCAAAGCACCAATCAAAGACCTTTCAAACTGCAAAATCGTCTCTCTCTCAGTAAACACGAATTACTTGAAATTTGATTTCGAAAAACTATTTTTCGTGTCAAAGGACTCTTCTAATATAGATAAACATCTAACCGTCCAATTAGTGGACAGTTTTTCCCATAACTATCTAATTAGTGTGCCACTAATTTGATAGTTATTTAACTCCTAATTCGAACTTAGCAACTGTTGGTGCTCTTTTGTTTAAATTTCAAAAACGAAAATAAAAATAAAAATCGAAAAATAAAAACTATGTTTATGAATGGCTAAGTCTTGAACAAACCAAAGCCCCAAAGGCCCAAGGCCATTGTCGAAGATTATTTAATTAGGGTGATTTCATAGTGAACCCCATGGTCCATTCATTCTAACTCACTTCTCACTTAAACAATAGTGAAGTGAGTTGGAACATATATTAAGTGAGAAAACCAAACCTTTATCTCCTATGTGGGACTAAAGGTTTTGTTCTTTTCCAATACAAAACTTGAACTTCAATGTTCAACAATACCCACTTTTGTATTGGAAATTGTAACACCCCATATGTCTTAACTTTGCCAAATCATAAACAAAAATAATAACTATACACGAGAGAGAGATGATCAAGTCATGCTTATAAGGAAGAGTGTCGTAAAAACTTGAACTAACCTTAGTAAAGCATATCGGGTTTACTTTGTGACGCAATTGATGTATTTATTTATCTTGAACTGTTCACTTTTATAGTAAACCAAGACAATATGTCTTACTCATGACTTGAATCCAAATGCAGTTCATACGTTTTTGTTCATTTTGGTCCTGAACAGATCCTGGTTTCATGATAGCTTTAGAGAACTTAGCCTAATTTCATTCTCATAAATGCGACCCCACATTTACTACCATATAGGTGACATTACTATGTCATTAAATGCATATTGCATACCCTAAACATCTTATCAACACACTTACTTCATCATAGGAACAGGTAATTGTGTGTCCTGTTTGTTAATTCAAGTCTAACCAGTTTGCCTATTGAACCTAGACCATGGGATCTCCAATCAGATAGGTTAGGTTTCCGCCATACTTGAATTACTATATAGGCTTTAAGCCCATTCCCCTCGATAATATCTTCACTTGATCTCTTGGTAAGCCCTTAGTCAAAGGATCTGCAATGTTTTCCTTAGACTTAACATAATCAATACTAATTACTCCACTTGTCAGTAATTGTCTTATAGTATTATGTCGGCGCCTTATATGTCTCGACTTACCATTATATATGTTGTTTTTAGCTCTTGCTTGTGCTGTCATACTATCACAATGTATGCATATTGTTGTGACTGGTTTTGGCCAGCAAGGAATATCTTCTAAGAAATTTCTTAGCCATTCGGCTTCTTCATTTGCCTTGTCAAAGCAATGAATTCGATTCCATGGTGGATCGTGCTATACACGTTTGTTTTGTTGATTTCCAAGAAATTGCTTTGCTCCACCCAATGTAAATACATATCCACTAGTTGACTTGGTTTCTGTATTATCAGAAATCCAATTTGCATCACTATAGCCTTCAAGCACTGGTGGATACTTTGTATAAATCCATAATTCAAGGTATACTTGAGATACCTTAGAACTCTTATCAATGTTGTCCAATGATCATCATTTGGACTACTTGTGTATCTGCTTAACCTGCTTACTGCATAAGCAATATCAGGTCTAGTAGAGTTCATCAGGTACATTAAACTCCCAATAACTTGAGAATATTCTAATTGACAAACCGACTCTTTAGAGTTCTTCTTTAGATGACAATTTGCATCAAAATGAGTTGGAGCAGGTTTGCAATCGAATTGACTGAATCTTTTTAAGATTTTCTCAACATAATGAGATTGTGTTAGGATATAACCTTCGTTATTCCTTTTGATTTGAATTCCTAGTATTACATCAGCTAGACCTAAGTCTTTCATGTCAAAACTAGAATTCAACATCTTCTTTGTTGACATTATGGCATCCTTGCTTGAGCTCATAATTAACATGTCATCAACATAGAGACATACTATGACAAATGAGTTCTTCATTTCTTTAATGTACACACATTTGTCACATTCATTTATTTTAAAACCATTTGCCATCATAGTATGATCAAATTTCTCATGCCATTGTTTTGGAGCTTGTTTAAGTCCATACAAAGACTTAACAAGTCTACAAACTTTATTTTCTTGGTCATTTACTACGAACCCTTCAGGTTGATCCATATAAATCTCTTCTTCTAATTCTCCATTTAAAAATGTTGTTTTAACATCCATTTGATGTATTTTCATGTCGTACAAAGCAGCTATGGAAATTAACATCCTAATGGAAGTTATTCTTGAAACAGGAGAATAAGTGTCAAAGTAATCCAAACCTTATTTTTGTCTATATCCTTTAGCAACCAATCGTGCCTTGTATTTCTCAATAGTGTCATCAGCCTTTAGCTTCTTTTTGAAGATCCATTTATATCCAATTGGTTTGATTCCCGATGGTAGATCAACCAATTCCCACGTATTATTTTGTAAAATGGATTCAATCTCACTATTGATAGCTTCCATCCAAAATGGAGCGTCTGGTGAGGACATAGCTTCTTTATAAGTTTGTGGCTCATTTTCGGTTAACATGTTAACAAAATCAGGTCCAAAGTCTTTTGTGACCTTAACTCTTTTTCCTCTTCTAGGTTCTAACTCTTGTTCTTGAACCTTAGAATTATATGGTTCATCTAAACTCTCTTCAGCAGTTCTTTTAAGTGACGAACCACTTTGATTTTCCTTAAAAGGAAAAATGTGTTCAAAAAATTCAGCATCAATTGATTCAATAATAGAATTTTCACTTATATCTGAAATATGTGATTTAACTACTAAGAATCTATATGCTGCACTGTTCTTAGCAAAACCAATGAACACACAATCTACAGTTTTAGGTCCTAACTTAGTTCTCTTTGGTAAGGGAATTTGGACCTTTGCCAAGCAACCCCACACTTTCAAAGTTTTGTAAGTGGGTTTTCTGCCTCTCCATATCTCAAACGGAGATTTATCTAATTTCTTGAAAGGCACTCTATTCAAAATGTGATTTGCAGTGAGTAACGCTTCACCCCACAAATTCTGAGAAAGTCCAGAATCATTCAACATGGAATTAATCATATTTTTTAGAGTTCTATTTTTCCTCTCTGCTACACCATTCTGTTGAGGTGTATAGGGTGCAGTCGTTTGATGTATAATTCCATATTTGCTACATAATTCTGCAAATTCAGCAGATTCATATTCTCCACCTCTATATGTTCTTAATGCCTTAATTTTCTTGTCTAATTGATTTTCTACCTCTGCCTTATATATTTTAAACATATCTAAGGCCTCGTTTTTATTTTTAATCAAATAGACTTGGCAATATTTACTACAATCATCAATAAAGGTGATGTAATAATTTTTCCCCCTCTAGTAGGGATGGATTTAAAATCACAAAGATCACTATAAATCAATCCTAATAATTCATTTGATCTCTCTTTGACTGATTTGAAAGTTTGCCTAGCAAATTTTGATTCAGTGCATATTTCACATTTTTTATTTAAACCAATGTTAAACTTAGGCAATAAATTTAACTTAACCATTCTGTAAATAGATCTTTTATTCACATGTCCTAATCTAGCATGCCATAAATTAAATGAATCAACCATATACGCAGAAACGATCATTCTATTACCAGTAGAGTTAATAATTACAACATTGAGCTTAAAGAGACCCTCTGTGAGGTATCCCTTTCCTACATACATCCCACCCTTGGTGAGAACAAACTTGTCAGACTCAAACACCAACTTGAACCCTTTTTTGTTAAGTAAAGGGCCAGATACAAGGTTCTTCCTGATCTCAGGAACATACAACACATTGAGTAAAGTGACTATTTTCCCGCTAGTGAACTTCATCTTAACAGTGCCCTTGCCTTCAACCATTGAAAAGGATGAATTTCCCATATAAAGCTTTTCTTCACTATCAACAGGAAGAAACTCGAAAACAAGCTTTTGTCCGCAAATATGCCGAGTCGCTTTGCAGTGTCAATCCCTGACCCCGAGTGTCGAGACCATGTTAGTTTCGAACACAACAAGCAGTGAGATCAATGTCCATTTCATCAATTTGGACATCGCAATATTCGCTTGGTTGTTCAAACCCGAATCGCCATGATTATGATCTTTCTTATGACGACAATCTTGGGCCCTATGACCTGTTTTCCACATACCCAAGCAACTTCCTTGGATTTTCTTAAAATTCTTCCCCTTGGTGCAAACCGTTTGGTGGGTGCTCCTCTTTTGAAATTCTTCTTCGGAATTTCGAACTTTGGAATTGCTTCTTTCCACCATGTTTGCCTTTGCATCAATGTCACTTCCTTCCATCTTGTCTCCTTTCCTGTGATCTTCTTCAACCCGCAACCTCAAGATCAAGTCTTCAATCGACATATCTCTATGCTTATGCTTCAGATACACCTTGAAGTCATTCCAAGATGGAGGTAATTTCTCAATGATAGAACCAGTTTGAAAATACTCATTCACGATACATCCCTCAAAGCATGTAACTCATGAATCAACACTTGCGAGTTCTTCAACTTGCTTCACTGAGACTTTGAGTCGACCATGTTATATTTCAAGAATTTGCCAACCACGAACTTTTTGCTCCCGCATCTTGATTCGATATTTCTTTCCAGCATATCCCAAACATCTTTTGCAGTCTCACACTCAGAATAAACATCATATAGAGTGTCATCAAGTATGTTCAGAATATAGTTCCTGCAAAGGAAGTGAGAATTTTTCCATGCCTCGATTGTCATCGTGGTTTCCTTAGTGATCGGATTCTCATCCGTCTTAGGAACCTCCTCTCTGATGACATCGGCTAAATTTATAGTGGTCAACCAGAAAATTGTTTTCTGTTGCCATCTCTTGAAATCAAGTCCCTTAAACTTTTAAGGCCTCTCATCCTTAGAATTGGATGCAGTCTTATCATTAACAATATGAGATGATGCCATTTCAGATTCAGATTCAGATTGAGATTCTAAGATATACAAAACACCAAGTATATTCGAATCATAAAACGATAATAACAAGCAAGTAGAATTAAATCAAATATAAAATAAGATATGAAGATCTCGAAGAGTTTTTCTGTCTTAGATTCTTAATCCAAGCAATCTATAATAAACATAAATCTGAACATGGCATTGTTATCACAAGCAACTAAACATGCTGATTAAACAATAAAGAAGATTAATAAACAAAGTGTACCAGAGGCTTGCAGTGCAATGACCTAAGACAGAAAATTTCCTCCAATTCGGTGCCGAATTCAACTAAGAGTTATGTCTCCAGGATACAACTGGTTTGCTCTTTGATCAAAGCACCAATCAAAGAACCTTCAAACTGCAAAATCGTCTCTCTCTCAGTAAACACGAATTACTTGAAATTTGATTTCGAAAAACTATGTTTTTCGTGTCAAAGGACTCTTCTAATATAGATAAACATCTAACTGTCCAATTAGTGGACAATTTTTCCCATAACTATCTAATTAGTGTGCCACTAATTTGATAGTTATTTAACTCCTAATTCGAACTTAGCAACTGTTGGTGCTCTTTTGTTTAAATTTCAAAAACGAAAATAAAAATAAAAATCGAAAAATAAAAACTATGTTTATGAATGGCTAAGTCTTGAACAAACCAAAGCCCCAAAGGCCCAAGGCCATTGTCAAAGATTATTTAATTAGGGTGATTTCCTAGTGAACCCCATGGTCCACTCATTCTAACTCACTTCTCACTTAAACAATAGTGAAGTGAGTTGGAACATATATTAAGTGAGAAAACCAAACCTTTCTCTCCTATGTGGGACTAAAGGTTTTGTTCTTTTCCAATACAAAACTTGAACTTCAATGTTCAACACATACTTCATTGCTAAAGAAGACTAAACACTTTCAAGACAAATGAATAAGAAGAAGAAAAAGAATCTACATGATACAAAATACCTTAAATTAGTTACGTGATGTTAAATGTTGGCTATGTAGAGAACAACCATTTAGTTTTTAGGAGAATTTGCCAGCAGTTGACTGAACATGAAGCCTTATCATGTAAATTGAGAATAATTGCTAAAATATAGAAATGCATAATACAATTCAAAAACCACAACATTTCGGCACCAAACACTTGCTAATGTAATTGTGACAAATTATAAAACTCAAAGGAAGGAAAAAAAAAAAAATCTAGATGCTAAATATTTTTTAGAAACTTTACCAAAATTAGAAGTCACTAGCTATGTTTTTAGATCTAAAGATGAGATGTCGTCAATAGAAGTTGCTTTCTTTTCTAAAGTTCTTATAGAAAGAAGGACAAAATGAAATTAGATATCTGAAATAAATAAAAGAATATAAGCCATGTAAACATTAAGATCTTCGTTTAGTACAAATTCCTATCGAATAAGTTTAATCTCAAAAGTAATAGAATAGGAATTGATTCATATACATACTTGCTCAATGAGAATCAATCTTCTTGGGAATGAATTTAAGAAGAAAAACAAATCATAATATACATTTTCTCCCTTATTCTAACAATAGTTGGAAAACAAATCATGTTTAATGATCTAAATTTAAAATGGTTTTTTGCTCCTCACGTCATTACTTGACACTATTCCAAGTGAAACATTCATCTACCTCAATGCAATTTCACAACCACGAAATCTCAATACATCTTAGGAATAACAACAACAAATATCAATCCAAATTAGTTAGGGATACAACCTGAAAACATATTTTAATTTCTCAGGATTATGATTGAATTAGCAACTGCTTTAATAGTAGTGATGAAGGGTGGCACGTGATTACGTTGTCAAACAATGTCTCCTTTTCTATATGAAATCAGCACGTGCATCAATCTACTGCCAAACCATCCCTAGCTTCTAAATTCTATCCATTTGTATTTTTGATTAAATTACATGTAGTTGTTTCACTATACTAATAAGGCATGTAAATCTAACACAAAACCATATCATTCACAATCCACATTTTGAGACAATGTAGAAACCATACCTCCAAAAACTAAATCAAATGAAGATTACAAAATCCAAAAAATAGATACCAGATTCAACTCACAAAGGAAAGTAAAGTTTTTAGGTTGAATCGTGATCAAGCGCTACCCATCGCCACTCATGGTTTTCGCTAAATCCGTTACAACCACCGCTGCTCGCAAAACCTTCAAATATGAACCAAAATTAGTCACAGAACAACGACGAATCGTCGATCCACAACTAAGTTCTTAATCTTCAAAAACCTAAACTAAGAAACCATCAAGAGATCACAAAGCAATAAAACCACTCAATCGATACAAGAAAACCATCAAGAACCAAAATTCCAATCGCCAACAACACCAATCGAACAAAAAAGTCATCCAAAAACCTAAAAAGACAAATCAAAGCACGAATTTAGTTGCTAGTGGCGTTCGCCATTCCTTGAACCACTTGACGGCAGGAGTCTTAGACTAGACTATCGGACGCCTATCGAACAAGTGCAACTTCATTACCGTGTCTATCAAATTCGACAAACCTTTATAGACGAGAACTGATGCAGTAGTTGGGGCTAAGGTTAGGGTTTGGTGATCGAGAAAACAAAGAAGACAAAGAGTGGAGGAGGGGGAGATGTAGAGAGTGAAATTGATATGGGAATCGGAGTACCTAGAGAGTGAATCGCTGGTTGGAGAGATCGATCGCTCGCGCGAAAGAGAGATGAATTGAGAGAAATGGTTTTAAGTCGATGAGAGCTGCATAGAAAAGTTACTAAAAATCCTAGATGAGAGTCGATGAGAATCGATGAGAGTAAGTCGATTGTGAGTGGTTTTGAGTTTTAATAGCCTAATACATAGAGGTTACTAAAAATCCCTATGAATTAGGTGCTATAAAAAGCCTAATTGTTTAAACACATTGGAGTTACTTAAAAACCTCTATCAATTAAGTGTTATAGAAAGCTTAATCACCTAATACATAGGGGTTACTTAAAAACCTCTATCAATTAGGTGTTATAAAAAGCTCAAATTGTTTTAGTGTGGGTAATTTTCTAACCGAACTATATATATTTCTTATGTTTGAAATGCTTAATTACATATATGACTTAAGTTTTTGCTTTTAAATGCTAACCATCTAGCTAGCTATTTAATTTGCATTAAAAAGCATCAGAGCAGTGATATAACTTCTCAAAAGATAAAGTGATGAGTTCTACTCATTAGAAACTTGACCACTCTATACATATAAACCAATAGAGGGGGTACTTCTAAAATCTAAAATAAATACTAGCCAAAGTGAACATTCCAAAAAAGATACAATAAATGATTTTGATTTATATGTTGTCTGTTTCCACATTTTACTATTGTTGTTTATATCCGTTAAATGATTAAAAGCAATTTAATTCGCTCATAATAAGTAGACAAAAGTACATTGACTTGATATGGAATGAATAATTACCCTTCGTTAACGAGAAGAAAATATAGGATTAATAGATAGGACGGTATAGGACGGTGAAGATTGATTTTTGTTCGACCATTCAAAATGCTTACCATCTAAATCAAATTAATGCATCCAGTACTTATTTCGATTTGTTATGCTTTTGGCAAAAAGAGATCGAGCTAGATATTAAGGAGCTTCACAGCTTAGAGCTTCATATGTTATGAACTTATGGCAACCATGTCTGTAATTTTGGTACCCTAGCTCTAAGCTCGAATTCATAGAATGTGTAGATTCTTGGGTTTTTTTTTTATAAGAGAACAACGAGTCCAACTCATGACATTTTCAAATCTTGTCATTTGGTGGAAAGTGATGCCTCGGTCTATTTCATTATAGATGCTTTGGTATGTGTGCATAATTAGGTCTTGTTTGATTTGTTTTTGTCAATTTACAGTGCGAATGGAGTTAATTCACAGTGAAATATCATATTTTCATATTTGGTTCAACTTTAAACTTGCAGAGAAATTATATATTTTTAAATAATAAAATATATGAATTGACATAAATACCTTCCAAACAAAAGAGATGTATGTGGATAGTAAAAAATAATTAATGAGGGATAATTGTGTCCACAAACTCCTGAGAGATAACTCTCTAGGGGATGGTGGGGGAGATATCTCTTCCCCTTAGGTGTGAGTTGTGATAACTTGCAGAGAAGTTAGGTCACCAAACAAGATTAATTCCAACTCCCCTGACCCCAAGTTATCTCTCGGGAGTTAACTCCTCTAACCAAACGAGGCCTTAGTTACTCCCTCCGGTCAACAATACATCGAGATGTATGCGCATGTCTTTTCATATGTAAAGAAGGATTGCAACACTTGTGTAGCAAAAGGTCGTAGCCAAAAAAATGTCACCAAATATATAAGAGAAATGCTAGAATGACAATAATAAGCCACAGTATACCGCACAACTATTGATGTGGCGTGTGGGCCTCACATCAAAATAGTTTTCGGTGTGTCTTTTATGGGATTTTGATATGGGCCCCCATGTCACATTAGCTACTGTGCAATGTGTTGTGACTTAAGCTTCGTTTGGTTCATTTTTGCTAACTTATAGTGCAAGCGGAGATAACTCCTATCGTAGTGTAAATTCAGATTTCATGTTTGGTAGAACTTTGAACTTGCAGGGAAGTTGTTAATTTTTAAAAATTGTTGATTGCCTCATTAAAAATCTTGCTTGGAAAACCCAATGGGACAAAACCAAAGCTAAGGAAAATAGTGCAACACATTGATACACTTTGAGAGAATATATATATGCCTCATTAAAACCTTTACTAGTCATTTAGGAAAAAAAAATGTAGGAATTGAATTGCCTCATTAAAAACCTTGCAAGGAAAACTCAGTGGGATAAAACGTAAATAATTTTCAAACATATTTTTAAGATTTGTTGCAAGCAATAAATCGAGACGGCCCGCGTGACCTTTTATTGTCTCATCGAGTCATATTTCCACATAGCCTCAACATAAAGGTAATTAAAATTGTGGAATTATAATTAATATTTGACTGATTAAATTTTATAGCATGAGACTCACGCTCATTTTGAGCTTTTGGAGCATTACCTTTTTGGTATGTATATATATAACTCCATAAGGTGAAAATATATATAAAGTGAAATATTCACTTTTCAAATCTCTAAAGAGAAATTGGCGAATGATTGTGTATAACACACGAGTTTTGCATATATGCTTTATTCACAAATTGTAGTATCTAATTGCCATGACAAGTAATTCTTGTCGGTAATATAATAAGGCAACAAATTCAACTATGGTTGAATAATATTTTGAAAATAAATTTAATATAAAATAGTTTTCCCATTTTTATGTAAAAACATAACATATGATTAAATATATGTTCACAACTTGATTCATTAATAAACAAAATGTACTATTCGTATGAGTTGGTGGGACAACCTCCAGGTTGGGTGGCGAGACATAGTCTCCTTAATATGCCGTACCATGCCTCCTCGAATGGGATAACCTAGTCTCCACTTTCAATGTTTAGCTTTACACTGGGGACAAGGCTTACCCACTATCAACTCAAACTTATAGCATTATTTGTATTATAAAAAAAAAGAAAATACTTATTTAATGTGTACAAGTTATACATACACCACAAGTCATACAACACATCACAAGCAACATAGACAATACATGGAAGAGTTGGTGTACATTGGAGAGGATTACAAGTTACATGACAATACATGGATAAGTGATTATACATTGGAGTTGAATACAAGTTATGTAAAGTGTACAAGTTACATTCAATGTAGAAGTCATGCTTGATGTTACAATTATTATTATTACCATATTTTTAAGATAAAAAAGAAAATACTATTATTATTACCACATGAACTACTATTTATTTGTTCAGAATAAAAAATTGAATTAAATATAAAATATAAAATATTGTTTACAAAACATTAAACAACATTAAATAATTATAATTATTTTTAGATTTATTTGAGATAATTATTAATAATAAATACTATAAAATACAACTAATGATAATTCTTAAAAATACTTCTCTCACTTGAAAAATATATTTTTAATAAAAGAGTGATTTCTTTATGTTGTGGAGTATAGATGACCATGCATGTACACCAACATATTGTGTAGTCATGTAACTTGTATTTCTCACTTAATAGTGTCTCCACTTGTCTACGTATTATCATGTAACGTGTAATCTTCTCCAATGTACACCAACTGTTCCATGTATTGTCTATGTTGCTTGTGATGTGTTCTATGACTTGTGGTGTATGTACAACTTGTATACATTGTATAACTACAATTATCATCATCACCAAATGGCATATATAAAGGGTGTCAACCCCATTGTAATTCACACGCCAAGTTGAATGAAAACTTCTCATTCCAACTATCTCATTTCTTCTCTTCTCCTTTGTAGTAGTAGTTTGTAGTAGTAGAAGTTCTTAATCTTCTATTTTCCTTCTCTAATTTTTAGAAAGTTCAAACTCAATTTACAACACATTATCAGCACTAAGTTGCTCTACAAGAGGAGGTATTGAAGATCAAGAAGCTTTTCAAAGATATAAAGCTAAGAGGGTATAATCTTTATTAATTTAAATAAGTTCAACTTATTTTCATGTTGTCATGGTTAATTTCTTTTTGTTACATGCATGTTTAATTATGTAAATGTACTTATATTCATACATTATGTATTGTAACGTCACCGACTACGAAAGTATGCTCCGTAGTTACGTCTTGTACGATCTTCTACATCAGAAATCAAAAGTCAATGTGTGACATGTAGTTTTTCTCTTAAAACTACAAATGATTAGTTATTGTTTTATTCTTGATTTTATAATACAAATAATGCTATAAGTCTGAGTTGATAGTGAATAAGTCTTGTCCCCGGTAAAGCTAAACATTGAAAGGGAGACGGGTTCTCCCGTTCGCGGAGGTATGGTATTAAGTAGACTTTGTCTCGCCACCCAACCTGGTGGTTGTCCCACCAACTCATACGAATAATATATTTTGTTTATTAATGAATCAAGTTGTGAACATATATTTAATCATATATTATGTTTTTACATAAAAGAAAAAAGGGAAAACTATTTTATATTAAATTTATTTTCAAAATATTATTCAACCATAGTTGAATTTGTTGCCTTATTATATTACCGATAAGAATTACTTGTCATGACAATTAGATACTACAATTTGTGAATAAAGCATATATGCAAAATTGTGTGTTATATACAATTATTCGCCAATTTCTCTTTAGAGATTTGAAAAATGAATATTTCACTTTATATATCTTTTCACCTCATAGAGTTATATATATACATACAAAAAGAGTAATGCTCCAAAAGCTCAAAATGAGCGGTTGGGTCTCATGCTACAAAATTTAATCAGTCAAATATTAATTATAACTTCACTATTTTAATTACCTCTATGTTGAGGCTATGTGGAAATATGACTGATGAAACAATAAAAATAAGGTCACGTGGCCCGCCTCGATTTATTGTTGCAACAAATATCGAGTGCGCACGTCAATCCTATAAATATTAAAGATTGATTTCTTGTCTCATGGTAGCTGAGTAAAATAATGAGATATTATAAATATAATATCGCTCCCGTCCAATTAGTTCAGCTTCAAATAAAGAAGCATATGTTGCATATAATGATCATGATCGCAATAATAAATTTATGGACATGGAAAATGTGAAAATATCAGGTAAATGTCGTATTGACAATTCCACCAAAAATTAGAACAAAAGTGGTGCACCACTACAAAGAGCAAATAATTATTGACAATAAGCGCTCATAATTGTGACATTTTTTTGGTCATATATGAAAGGCTATTTTTTCTATATATTGTTATATATATATACCCCGAATATTTTTATGACCTTTACCATGCCTTCAAAATCAAAGGCAAAATATTATGAATTTTATCATTAAAAATGACTCGATAAAACAGACACATCAAGATGTGTTTAAATCGTTACCTAAATATAGGCGACGAGTTTATGTCTTGTATATCGTTCTACATGCATGTACATTATAATGTAAAAGTGAATATTTTCTTGAGTTCGAACTTAGCGGGGGCTAATGTTCGGGTAATATCGGGTACAATAATTTTATTGTTAATGTCTTGTTCAGAACAAGTCTACTCAGAATAATAGAAAACTTATCTATATGAATATGATTTAATTTGAGTATAATATTTACGGCTTTAACTTCTGGAATATATAAGGCACATTAAAACGAATGTCGTCTTAAATCAAATGACATTCATAATGTGGAAAGATCTATTTGGTCATCCAGGATCATCAATGATGCGAAGAATAATTAATAATTCACATCCTTTAAGAAGTCACAAAATATTTTCAGCTGGTGATTATAATTGTGCTAGTTGTTCTCAAGGTAAATTGATAGTTAAACCTTCCCCAAGTACAATTGTTGTGAAATCCTCAATTTTCTTATAACGCATTCAGGGAGACATATGTGGACCTACTCATCTTCATTGTGGGTCATTTAGATATTTCATGGTTTTGATAGATGCATCAACTAGGTGGTCACATGTTTGTTTGCTTTCGACCCGCAATGTTGCATTTGCTAAACTTTTAGTGCAAATCATTAAGTTAAGAGCACAATTCCCTGACAACCTAATCAAGACTATCCGTCTTGATAATGCCGAGGAATTTCAATCTCAAGCATTTAAGAATTATTGCATGTTTATAGGAATTATCATTGAACATTCTGTTCCACACGTGCATACCCAGAATGGTTTGGCATAATCTTTTATCAAATGCATTCAATTAATTGCTAGATCTTTAATCATGAGAACTAAGTTATCAACTTCAGTTTGGGGACATGCAGTCCTTCATGCAGCATCTATCATTCGTTATAAGCCTACCGCATACCATGAACATTCCCTCATGCAACTCATTTTAGGTCAACAACCAAATATTTCACACTTGAAAATTTTTGGTTGTGCAATGTATATTCCTATACCACTTCCCAATAGAACTAAGATGGGTCCAAAACGAAAACTTGAGATTTATGTTGGATTTAACTCATCGTCTACTATAAGATACCTTGAGCCCTTAACAGGGGATTTAATTAGTGCTCGTTTTGCTGATTGTCACTTTGATGAAGCAATTTTCCCAACATTAAGGGAAGATAAGAAGTCAATTCAAAAGGAATGGCGTGAAATTGCTTGGAATGCATCAACTTTATCACATTATGATCCACGCACAAATCAGTGTGAACTTGAAGTTCAAAAGATCATTCATTTGCAACTACTCACAAATCAATTACCTGATACATTTAATGATGCAAAACAAGTGACAAAATCACAAATTCTAGTTGTAAATGCTCATGCAAGAATATATGTCTCTGTGAAACGAAATGCACAAGAACTAACGAAACACTTAAAATGTGGAAGACTAGTTAGTTCAAAGGATACAATTCCTCCAAAGAGGAAAACGAGAGTAAAAATAAATACAAATCAAAATACTCCTGAGAAAGCACAAGAATCATTTAATGAGGATTTGTCAGAACAAGTTGATTCTGACGAGGAACAACTGCCTCTAGAAAAAAAGGAAAAAAATAAAAATAATAAGATCTCAATAAATTATTTAAGCTCTGGTAAGATTTGGGATCGAAATAAAATTGTTCCTGGTTATATATTTGCTTTCAATGTTTCCTATGAAATATATGAAAATGATGATGATCCAGAACCACGATCAGAGGACGAATGTCGAAAAAGGTATGATTGGCAAAAATGGAAAGAGGCTATCTAAGCAGAGTTAAACTCGTTAAGGAAATGAGAGGTTTTTGGACCGATTGTTCAAACGCCAGATGGCGTAAAACATGTTGGATATAAATGGGTATTTGTACGAAAGATAAACGAAAAAAATGAAGTTACAAGTTACAAAGCAAGACTTGTAGCTCAAGTTTTCTCACAAAGACCTTGCATCGATTACACTACAAAAAAAAAAGCAAATCAGAAACGGAATTTTCCGTTTCTGATTTGTAAAAATTCCGTCTCTGATTGGATTCAGAACGAACGAGAGCGAATGCGTTCGCCTCTCGAAAACGTCGTCGTGATTGGATCGAAACGGAAAATGGATTCCGTTTCGATTTGAGACGGATCGAAACGGAATAAATTCCGTTTCGATTATTTCCGTCTCTGATCCGTTGCTAATCAGAGACGGATCAGAGACGGAATTTGATCCGTTTCTGATTCATATCTAAAAAAAAAAAATTAGAGACGGAAATAGCAACGGAATCCAAAGATTCCGTTGCTATTTCCGTCTCTCTTTTTTTTTTTTTGTTTAGTTTTTAAAGTCTTACATATATAGGTCTCAATCCAAGCACATTTAACCTGCCAATATATAATAAATTGACATTCATACATCGACAATATATATCAACAAATATTCAATTGAGAGAACAAAAATGTAAAAATCAAAAATTGAAAAAGATATATATCCAAAAAAATTGTATAGTATTACAAATGCTCCAAATTTCTAAGTATTCACAAAACCACCAATCCTATTGTTCAACAACCACAAAAAAAAAAAAACTTACAATCCTATAAATATGCACAAAAAGAATTATCAATCGAAAAGTCTTGAGATGTTCTTCAACACCACCGCACTACCAAGGGACATTTGAAACAACTTAATAATTGAATAGTTGAACTTAAATTTTTCAGGGACATAAGCATCATAGGAGATAGAGCTAAGGTAGAAGAGCAATGACTCACATCGAACTTATAGTGACGATCCCCGCACTCGACCATCAAAGTCTACAAACAAGCAAAAAGATTAACATTAATTCATTTGAGATTTAAGAATCCACAAACGATGATAAACACGCATATACTTGATTTAAGTAAATTAAATTCTTACCAATCCAAAGAGGAGGAAGATAGCAATGTTTGTCATTTTCACTTTTATCTTCATTTTCTAAAAACATATAAGAAAACAAAAATATGCTACCTCATAGATAGACCAAAAAACTCATAAGACTATTTTCAATCAATCCACTTTCACAAGCTACAAAATTTATCATAAGCTCACTCATCTCATTTCAAACTGAGTTTTTTTAACTTTCAAGAACCAAAACCAATTTTAAATATGTTTTTCATGGATTCTTAAAGTAGTATTTACTGAATTTATTTAGACTAACTTAAATCATTTAAGGACTCAAACCTCATTCCTAGTTATCTGACTTAAGTCATTCCTGACTTTTAAACCATTCTTTCAAATCAAAATCGACGATTCGAGTAAAACAAGTATGCGGTGAAGCAAAACAAGAAAAATCTCATAAACTTAGTTATCCAATATAAATTGAATGCGATCGACTAATCACAACTAAAAAGATTCAAATCAACTCATTAGAGTCAAGTTCGACTTAAAATTCTCAAATCATAGCATTTAGTCGAAAATCCATGATTTAATCGAAGTCTTTTTTTCAATGGATAAAACAAAGTCTCTTCCGCATCTCAACTTAGCTTCAAGTCTCACCCAAAATGATGATTACTAACTACATTCAATAAAGTTGGATTGAACATATTTCAAGACTTGGGAAAAAATGAATGAGCTCTCCTTGAAGCGTTTTAAAAGGATTTTACCCAAATCAATGCAAATTAGCTACAATCCTTTCGAGACATGAAAAATCATACTAATGATTGCTCGATTAAATCATATCATAGAAACAAAGCTCAATAAAGAATCCATGAGACTTTAGAATCATGCTTTTCCATGCACTTCGTTAAAAGAACAAGTTAAGGTCTCTTTTGACAATTTCATCAAACAAAAGAGCACATTATCCACCAATACCTTTTACAAGGCATGATCACTTTTGAATACTAGCCCAAATCATCAATATCATATAAATTTTTTTTCATGGAATGCAACTAACCATAACAACTTAATCAACTTGTCCATAAAACTCATTATATTTGAATCAACCAATAAAAATCCGTTTTTAAAGTTAAACTAAGGATCATTAAAAAAACTTGATGAGCCAACTGGCCCTTATCGACAAGTCCATGTTTTAATAAACTAATTGAGGGAGTTAGATTCTCACCATGCCTTCAATAGAGGGCTTCAACTCCAATTTTTCTTTGAAATAACATGTCTAGCAAAGGATCTCTCTCTTTAGTTGTTATTTTGGGAAGAACAAACTTACCTCGACTTTTAGCATTTCCTTCTCAATCACTTGTCTAAGCCTATCAGTTTCCTACAAAGTTCCAAAAAAGAATACATTGTAAGCAAGTAGCAAATTTCTAATAAAATTCTAATAAATTGTTTGGCACATTGAGCTGAAACTATAAAAGATAAAATCCGAATAAATAGTTTCTAATTACTACTCATTAGCTAATTATGTCATAAATCTATGAAGTCCGCCATCGCAAAACCTTGACGATTTTGATTCTTCATTTAGTTGCTAAACTTTTCCAATTGGGGCAAGTTGAAACACTAACAAAAATATAGGCCACAGAATCAAGGTATTTTCTAACTTGAATGTAACTGAAATAGGAAATTTCAGCAGCCTTAGTTTCATATTTGCAAACCACATCCATAAACAAAATAAAACAATTGGAAACTATAAAACACCGATTTCTCGCTTATGAATCCACAAACTAGAGAGAAAATTTTAAAATAATTACACAACAACAACAACAACATAGCCTCAATTGGATGAAGTAGTAAACACCTTTTTCTCAAGCCCTAAGCGAAGAGAGTGATGACTTACAAGCGGCGCAGATGCGAGGGCTCCGGCGTCGGCAAGGACAGCGGCGCTGACTGAGGCAAGAGGGGACGCGAGGTTAGGGCTGACAGTAAGAGAGAGCGAGAGAGAGAACGCACTAAGAGCGGTGACCGGAGAGAGAAGGGAGAGCCGTGACGGAGAGACCACAGAGAGAGAGACGGAGAGACGAGACGATCGACGGATCGAAGAGCAGAGACGGCACGGACAGACGAGAGAGAGAGAGACGGCACGGACAGACGAGAGAGAGAGAGAGAGGGAGAGCGATTTAGGGCTTTTGGTTTGTGGGTGTGTTTGGGGGGGGAGGGATTAACATCGAGATGTGATGCACAAATCCCAAGATTTGATGAACGGTCATAAAAAATGAAATTTTTGGTGGGAATGTTGGCGCCATTTTTTAGAGACGGAATTTAATTCCGTCTCTGATTCCGTCTCTAATTCCGTCTCTGATCCGTCTCAAATCCGTCTCTGAATGTTTCCGTCTCAATTCCGTCGCTAACGTTTTAATTTAGAAACGGAACTTATTCCGTTTCTAATTCCGTTTCTGATTTAGAAACGGAACTTATTTCCGTTTCTAATTCCGTTTCTGATTTGCTGTTTTTTTGTAGTGTTATGAGGAAACATATTCTCCTGTTATAGATGCAATTACATTTCGGTTCTTGATAAACCTTGCAGTTTCTGAATGGCTCGATATGCATTTAATGGATGTCGTTACAGCATATCTGTACGGATCCCTAGACATTGAGATATATATGAAAATCCTTGAAGGATTTGTAATATCCGAAAAAATAAAATCAAAACCTCATAACATGCATTCTATAAAATTACAAAGGTCTTTGTACGGATTGAAACAATTCGAACGAATGTGGTACAAACGTCTTAGTAATTACTTGCTTAAAGAAGGATATGTATATAACCCGCTTTGCCCATGTGTCTTCATTAAAAGATCATCAATAGGATTTGTGATTATTGTTGCATATGTTGATGATTTAAATATAGTGAAAAACCATGACGACATTGTTAGAACATCCGAATACTTGAAAAAGGAATCGAGATGAAAGAACTTGGAAAAACAAGACTTTGTCTTGGTTTGCAAATTGAACATTTTTCATGTGGAGTACTTGTCCATCAATCAAATTATATTGAAAAAACACTAAAAAGATTTTATATGGACAAGGCACATCCATTGAGCTCTCAAATAGTTGTCAGATCACTTGAAGTGGATAATGACCAATTTCAACCACATGAGAGTGATGAAGAGCTACTTGGTCCGGAGGTACCATATTTAAGTGTAATTGATGCACTTATGTATCTTGCAAATTGTACAAGACCTGACATTACTTTTGCTGTCAACCTACTTGCAAGATACAGTTTTCACCAACTCGAAGACATTGGAACGGTGTTAAACATGTTTTTTGATATCTTCGAGGAACAAGTGACATGTGTTTATTTTACTCAAGATGGGTAAAATTGAATCTCCAAGGTTATGCTGATGTTGAATTTTTATCTGATCCTCACAAGGTCCGTTCTTAAACGGGATATGTATTCACATATAATAATATTGTTGTATCATGGAAGTCAGTAAAGCAAACTATGGTTGCTACTTCTTCCAATCATTTTGAAGTACTTGCAATTCAAGAAGCAAGTCGTGAATGCGTATGGTCGAGAAACATGATTGAACATATTCAAAAATCATGTGGATTTCCTTCAATAAAAGATTCTCCAACCATATTATATGAAGATAATGCAGCATGTATTGCACAATTAAGTGAAAGGATTCATAAAAGGGGACAGAACAAAATATATTTCACCAAAATTCTTTTATGCACATGAGCTTCAGAATAATGGTGAAATTGATGTCAAGCAAATCTGATCGAGTGATAATCTCGCTTATTTATTTACAAAAGTCTTACCAATTACGACTTTTAAAAGGCTTACATATGTTATTGGCTTGCGTAAACTTAAGGACATTGCAACTTAAGGACATTGCATGAGGGGAAGTTAAAGTATTGCACTCTTTTTCCCTTAGCTATAGTTTTATCCTATTGGATTTTCTTAGCAAGGTTTTTAATGAGGCAATCTTAACAATATTATACCATCTTAATATTTATGAGAATAGTGTGCTTTTTTCTTTTACTATATTTTTTTCCACAGGGTTTTTTTTAGTAGAAGTGTTAACTAGGCATAATCTTTAAGCAAGTGTCATTCGAGGGGGAGTGTTGTGGAGTATGGATGACCATGCATGTACACCAACATATTGTGTAGTCATGTAACTTGTATTTCTCACTTAATAGTACCTCCACTTGTCTATGTATTGTCATGTAACTTGTAATCCTCTCCAATGTATAGTAACTCTTCCATGTATTTTTTATGTTGTTTGTGATGTGTTCTATGACTTGTGGTGTATGTATAACTTGTACATATTGTATAAGTACAATTATCATCATCATCAAATGGCCTATATAAAGGGCGCCAACCCCATTGTAATTCACACACCAAGTTGAATGAAAACTTCTCATTCCAACTATCTCATTTTTCTCTTCTCCTTTGTAGTAGTAGTTTGTAGTAGTAGAAGTTCTTAGTCTTCTATTTTCCTTCTCTAGTTCTTAGCAAGTTCCAACTCAATTTAAAACAATTTAGTCTTTTATTATGGATTAATAACAAGCATTTGAGAGGGTAGGGACATGGGTAAATAGAAATTTGTGAAGGGTACTTATGTTCAAACAACTCCCAGGAGTTATCTCCTTATGGGGAGGGGTGGAGAGATATCTCACACCGTTCCCTGTAAGTTGGAAGATAATTTACATGGAGTTGGGCAACCAAATAATATTAGGTTTCAACTTCATGTGAGTTATCTCCTTGGAGATATCTCTACCTCATACCAAACAAGGTTTTAGTGTTGTCATTCTAGCATTTCCATATATATAATTGTCCAACAAATCTAATCAAACTATCTATACAAAAGTCATGTGTAACCTCTTAACTCTAAACCTCCAAGTCCTCAAAAAAAATCTCTAGCAAGAATGATACTGATCATTCCTATAAAAAAAAAAAAAAAAAAAGAATGATATTGATCCTCATTTATATAAAAGCACCTCCAATGAGAATGTGGATTGGATGTCAATATGTGTCACCTATGACTAAATAAACATTGGAGTGAAAAAATCTCTCCAATGGAATGTGCATTTTGAATGTTAAGACGGCGTGGATAAACATTGTCTATTTTACATGTCACTTATCGACATTCATATTGGATATATAATAAGATTTTTTAAAATATTTAATTATTTTATTTATACTTTTATTTTCACATTTTAATTACTAAAATTACAAAAAGAAATGTCACCTCATCAATTGAGCCACAAATTTAAATCTACCATTAGAGACTTATTTTGAAGTTCAATGTCAATTTGAGCCACATGAGATGGGCATCCTCTTCACATTAAGAATCCACGACGACAATCCACATTTACAATTGCAGATGCTCTAAGAGCATCTCCAATGGTATGTTGATTGAATGTCAATGTGTGCCACCTAAGATTAAATTGACATTGAAATTAAAAAAAAAAAAAAAAAAAAAAAGGTCTTCAATGGGAATGTGTTTTTAGAATGTCATGTTAATGTGGCATGAAAAAAGTTGACATTGTCGATTTCATATGTGAACTCTAGACATTTAAATTGGCATCTACATAGGATTTTGTTTTTTTTTTTAATTTTTATTTGCACATTTTAATTGACAAAATTGTTAAAAAAAAAAATGTCATCTCATCAATTAAAGTTCAATCTACATCTACCATTTGAGATCAATTTTAAAGTTCAATGTGTATTTGAGTCATATGAGATGACATCCTCTTTACATTGATGACGTGGCAAGAATCCACGCCAACAATCCATATTTACTATTAGATATGCTCTAACATTTATCAATATCTCCTCACCGATCTATACGGATATATTAATTAATTTGGCATTAATGTTTCGGCAAGAATATATATTGTGAAACACGATTAATTATAATGAGAACAATAGTGCCTTATACCATTAGATTGCAACTAATTTGTGTACAAGTTTTTTTATTGTTTTTTTTAGGAAAATTGTGTACAAGTTTTGAATTCAAACGCTGACTTACGTACACACATACTATAAAACATTAATTAGTTGGTTGCAATTAAACTCCACAAGCTAGTTAATTGACCTAAACCAAATAAACATGCACCATCTATGAAATCAATTAATTAAGTCTCTAATAAAAAAAAATTCACAATTAATAGGTATAAGTCCATATGCAGGTCTAATTAAGGTGGTGGGAGCCATCATGTAGCCACTAAGGTGGACTTAAGCCACCTAAATATTCATTAACTCATCTCAAATTACATACTGTACTCTTTAACCACTTTTTTCAAAACCATAGGGCATGATATATACATACTGATATTAATTAGCATGATATGCATTCCTAATTTCAGATATCAACCCCGCAAAATATTTTATCATTTGATAGGAATAAAGTAAACACTAGTATTTTTGTTCCAATATACTCTTTAGGCAAGCCTTGACCAAGGAATGAATTATTCTCTTGTATCTTTGCAACAATGCACCCTAGCCTTGTTGAACAATGAGATCGCCACCCTCCCTCATCAATGTTCAGCTGTGCGCCCCTAGGTTCTATGTGGTTTGAACTTGTAATTTTTCTTTTTCTAAGGTTTCACCTATTCGGGTGATTTTAGGGTGTTTTTTGGTTAAAATGATACAAGAACGGTCACTGAAAGTGGATGCGCAACATGAAGAGGTAGTTTTCATCATTTTGTGATTTTTTCTTGCATATGAATGTCGAAGTTGCGAACACTCGGTCTACAAGTAGGTTAATTGGCCTCATAATGCAGCCGAGACCTCTGTGCATATGTCTCGTTCGATGCTCACTAAGTTGTAAATTGGGGTTTTAGTTAAGGGGGCCAACCATGTTATTTGTTGCAGTCAAACATGAATCGGCCTGTCTAATGTAGACAGGGATACCGAGAATGATCAAGTGAGTTGTCTAGACTCTCACACCTCTCAGTCATATGTAGCCAACCATTATGAAAAACCTGCAGAAAACGATGAATTTGTGTGGTGGTGGTTCGAATCAAGGAATCACATGCAAACGAGAGAGGTAAGGTGTGATGAGAGAGGGGTTTGTTTTGTTGTTTCAATTGGTTTGATGCCTCACATAAAGGGCAATTTGGAGCATCCAAACAAAAAATATAAGTGCCCTGAAAGATTTCACTTTTTGCTCGATATGCCTCAAAATTAGATTGCCCTGCAAAAAGAATTTGGGTGCATATAGCGTGGCTCTTTTTTTAATGTATATATGATGAAGTCCAAGAATTAGCTTGTAAATTCTTGAAAAATATGATGGAAAGATATGAGAGGATGGCATTTTAGTAATTTCTGCAAATGACGAAGTTTGGGCGTTTGAGTTTTGGCGTTCCGGGGGCATGAGTTTAT
The DNA here is from genome assembly GCA_039657365.1 of Stephania yunnanensis. Taxonomy (NCBI): domain Eukaryota; kingdom Viridiplantae; phylum Streptophyta; class Magnoliopsida; order Ranunculales; family Menispermaceae; genus Stephania; species Stephania yunnanensis. The sequence goes on along the minus strand of CM077589.1, from coordinate 41,764,229 downwards.
TGGAAACGGCGTGGAGATCACAACTCACGGTTACGCCGTGACTACGACGTTTTTCTGCAAAATTCCATCGTTTCGCCCACCGAAACGGCAATTTTGCTATTTTAGGAAACTTTTGTTTCGCTTATAACTTTCATTAGGGATTTTCGTTTTTATTGCCGTTTGCGGCGTTTGTTTCTATTTCTCGTCTAGCTTTCAGTTTAGGGCTTTTTAGACTTTTTACTATTTTTGGCAAATTTTAGGGTTTCGCTATTTAAGCGATCTATTGGGTGTAATTCGTAGTTTTGGCTGAAATAAAAGAATTTTTGAACTTTGGGTTAAGTTCTGACCTAGATCGAGTTGTTCGTGGATTCCGCTGCGTCAATATATGCACATGTTGAAATGTGTGGACCGAGATAATAGTCTCACATCAATTAAATGAAACTTTATAATGAAGTATATAAGTGACGATCTTCTCTTAATTAGTATCTCCGCAGGCTCGCGCACGCGTATGCGGCTAAGAAATTTAGTTCTTAGGTGAGGGGTTTTATCTCAAAATGCCTCAGTACTATTAAGAGAGAGATAATCACTTATGTACTTCTTTATGAAGTCATATTTAATCAATGCAGGACTAAAACTTTCGGCCCACGCATCTTCAATAGCACCCGGGTTGGAGTATTTAGAGCTTAGTTCCACATTAATTTCCCACTCCAAAAAGGATATGATCAAAAGGCGGAGACAACTATTCAAGAGTTTATTTTAGAGAGAGAACCTCTAGTTAAAGGGAGTCCAGACTCGAGATAGGATATAATCGATCACTAGGCATACTGCATACACCTTCTATCCATTAAGAATTACGGGCCAAAAATCGAGAGTTGAGAAAGGATATAATCGATCACTAGGAATACAACTACCATACACGCATTAAGAATTTAGGGCCTGAAATCATATCATCTGATCACCACGATCCTCATGTTCAAACACTAAACTTTTCTTAGTGAATTAAACAATAAAAACTTTGAGTATACGGTAAGGATTTGAAAGAGAGTATTAAATTCTTCTAGAAGCTGAGAATTTAAAAGGCTAAACTACTCATAAGCCCTCCATTAAATCTGCAACACGCCTACGTACGTACGAACCTCACTTTGATGAATGAAAATATATCATATATTGTCCCTTACAGTAAAAGTGAGGATGATATTGATCGATGATGGGATGAACGGTCAAGATCTCGAGATCGAAGGGACAGGGACACGTGTTAATGTTGGCAGAGGAGGGCACATTACACACAGTGCGACAGAAAGCGCGCACAAGTAGGTCGTGAAACAATTAAGTCCCATATTTGCATTACTAAATAAGGGTCAGGAATAGTGATTAGGTTTGTTTGTGTTACTAAATCGAAATCTCTAAGCCGTACTTAAAAACAAAAAACAAGATTAACTTATTTAAGGAAGGTGGAGAGAGTGCTTTCGTCACCTTTAAATGATATAATAAAACTAAAGAAATAAAGTTGCACTGCTTACCTCCCTTAAAAGGAAAGAGAGATCAGAATAAGCAAAACAAAGACAAGTCCCATTATTAAAAGCAAGCAAGACTGTTATTTGTTTTATAATACATTGTGCATATATGTAAGCCCATGACCCCCATATCTTGAGTCATGAGTAAATGACCTTACTGCCCTTGGTCTGTGCTGTTGTGGTTGCTGCAACATGTTTGAAGATTGGGGGCATTTTGGTCATGTGGGTGGTTCAATAAAAAGAATTGAAGCACAAAAAAAGCCAGCCACATCTTTTGCTGATTTAGTAGTACCAGGCTCCATGCTTGTTCTCTGTTTGTTGAGACCTTGCTTGTTGCAGTAAATATTAATGTGTGTGGAACCCAAAATTAAATAACTAAAGCTCATAAAGGAAATATGTAGTGAGAAGCAAGGACCCAATTTGAGAAATGGGACTCAAATTAAAGGCCCGTTTGGTTGTTTGGGGGAAATTGAGCTAGCATGCAATTGATGATGATGATGTACAACAATAATTAATAATGGCGGGTGGTGGTACAAATTAAGACGAGCGAAACAATAACAATGGAACTGCGTACACGAGGAAGATGATGTAAATTAATGGGGATCCAAACAGGACCTTGGATGCTTGTTACTCAATTAAAACATGCATTTACTTGTCTTGTTAAGAAAAGATTAATTAATTGTTTGAGCAATTCTACTAAACAACACATGTCATGATGCATGCTTCGCTATTAATTGATGGATCTCATCTAATCATCATGAAGAACAACAAAAGATAAGAACATAAAATTAATGATCATCAGAAACTAATTAAGTCGTACTTACCCGAAATTGGAGTAAAGAAGAGCAAATCCAACAGAAATGACCGATCGAGCTGCTGCATATCAACCTAGAAAGAAAGAATGTAATGCGAGATAATAAATTCCCTTTTTCTGCACTTTTTGTTCTTCTCATTCCGCTCCAATCAAACAAAGCATAATTAAGCTAGGATTACTGGAGCAGAAACACTAATTAAACCAAACAAAAGAGACCCACTAATTAATACAACGTACATTAACCATCGATCGATCTTTCCTCTCCTCGATCTCAAAGTGTTAGCTAATTTTATTGTAACAAAGGAGGGATTAAGAAGAAGAGGAAGACCCATTGTTAACAACATGATGTTGGTGTTGGTGTTGCTGTTGGTGAAGATGGTGGTGATGATGGTGAGCAGTAGCAGCAGCAGAAGCAGCAGTCAAGCCATGACCATGACCATGACCATGGTTATTGTTGTGGTGGTGGTGGTGGTGGCTCTGGAGTACTGGAGTTGCGGTGGTGGTGGCGCTGTCCTCGATGCTGTTCATCCGGTGATCGTTAATTCCATGGACATTGTGCTCACTACTACTAGTGTTGTTATTGCTACTATTATTAATATCACTACCAGCACCGCCGCCGCCGCCATCAACACTAACATTGCCATGTTGTTGTTGATGATGAAGATGATGATTATGATGTTGAACATCTCTACCACTATTACTACCATTATTATTATCATTAGCACTAGCAGTGTTAGTAGTACTAGTAGTATTAGTAGTAGTAATAGTAGTAGTAGACGACTTCCCAAATGTGTGCTTGTTGTTGTGCATCCACACCTTCAACACACCCTTCCCAATACCAACCTCATTGCAAAACTCCTCCACAAGCCCCTCATCACGCTTCTGCATTTTCCACCCCACCCTCTCAGAAAACGAAAGCATCTTCTCCTTCTGCTCCTGGCTGAACTTTGTCCGGAACCTCTTCCTGCTCCCACCGCCGCCTCCTCCTCCGTTCACAGACACCGGCGTCATCGTCATCGTCGTCGCCGCCGTCGTCGCAATCCCACCCAAATGAGCCTGAATTAATGGATTCCCACCATTATTATTATTATTATCATTATTATTATTATTATTGTTAGAATTGTTCATCTCATGCTTAATATTCCCTCCCCCGGTGCTCAGCGCCAGCAGCATGTGGGGAGCGGAGGGGTAGTACGAGGAGGAGATCGGCGGGGGCGACGAAGAGCTGGGGCTGCGGGCGGACCGAGGCGCCGGCGCCACCACGTGCTGGTGCGGGTGGTGGAGGTGGTGGTGGTGGTGGGGGTGTGGGAGGTACTCGACGATTTGTGTGGTGGGGGTGGTGGCGGCGGAGGAGTCGTCAGGGTCGCGGCGGTGGAAGTTGCGGTGGCAGCCGCAAGCGGCGCATTTGAGGGAGGTCGGATCGGAGGCGACCGATGTTGGAGATGGCATGAACTCGCCGCATCCGTCTAAAGCATGGCCCCCTAAACTCGCGGCGTGATTCTTGAGGCATTCTTTATAAACCACAGCAACCGTCTGATGATGATGACGATGATGATGATGATTGAGATGATTCAACGGTGGTGATGGGCTGCGCCTTTGCTGATGATGGTGGTGATGGTGCTTCAGTGTGCCGTTGGTGAAGGTGAAAGTCTTGGAGGGGAGTTTGGTGGGCGGTGGGGTGTCCGTATCAGTCTCCGGGGTGGCCGGGTTGGCCGTCGTGGTGGTTGTGATGGAGGAGTTCGCTGCCAAATTCATTGTTGGAAGAACATCTAGAGAGAGAAAGTAAAACTAGCTATAGAGAGAGAGAGAGAGAATTTTGTTGGTGGCGGGTTAGGGTTTAGGACGGTGAGGTGGGGGGTATAGCCGGAAAGTTGATGGTGTGGTGATGGTCGTTGTATTGGTGTGTTTTTGAATGCTATGTTTTGTGTTGTGTTGTTGTGAGTGATAAGTAATAAAATTTGAAGAGAAAGAAAAAAAAAAATCTGTGTGGTTTTATGGATGAAAGAAGATGAGAACAGCTGAACAGGAAATACAACTGTCTAATTGTCCTTTTTAACCATTCATTCTCTTCTTTGGTTTTGTTTTTAACTCTGGTTCGGGTTGTGTAAACTCTAATCTATGGTTAACTAACTCTCTCTGACCGATCTCACATGGGTTAGTAGTTGCGGTGTAATAAATATATCTGACTCAGAAAATCTCAAAATCACCACTTTTAATATTTGTTACTCACTAGTGAGTAGAGTAGCACAGTACTTTTTTTTTACCGAGTCGATTCGGAGTTAACGTTAACGCTTAAGTGTTTGTTAACTCTGGTGGGTTTGGTTTGGTTAAACCAAACGCGTCTGCAACCCAATCTCTGAAACTGTTGACTGTAACCGATATTGATTTGTCAAGTGGACAGTAAAAGCTGTTAAAGGGAGCCCTAGAGAAGAGGGCAATTTGGGGATTTCATTTTCACATGCGCATTTCATCTCTTCTGTCGCTTTTAACAAGATCGACAGTATCGTAACCGATTTCAATTTTCTCACTCAACTCTTTCAGAAATTTTGCACAAGTTTGGGCCGTTTGGCATTGAGGATCTTTGATTCAACTCTTTTTTTTTTTTAATCTTACATTTGTAACTTCAAAAAAAAATATTAATTTCGCACATTTTTAGATCTAAGAGAAAAATACAAAAACTCAAAAAAAAATATATAAGCGTTAGCACCAATTGACACAAAGATTAAAGTAAGTAGTATGGACACCCCAAAATCGACGTACAAATGCCCTACTAAAAACTCGGTTCGATGGAAATTAAAGATATTCGATGAGGTAAAGTTATATTGAAACTAACTCGAGATGTATTAATTATGAGGTGAGATTTAAATGATTTAGAAAGCACATAATCAATAGCACTAAATTAAGCGCAAAGGAAGAGTTTGATCTATATAATTGGTCTCAATTAACTTGAAATTAAAGCTATGCTTATACAGAGGTGTTGGTTGCAAGGGAGAAGCCAAATTAACTTGATGCCAAGAGTTTTGAGGCTCCCTCCTTTTTAATATACGCGCACCCACACACACATAAATAGCAAGAGTCATTTTCTATTGTAAAAAGGAAAATTAATGTTTTGGTGCCTTAACACAAACAAAAAACCTATTTGGACTCTTTGAGTCCAGACTTTAACACCTTTTACTAATAATTTGATTTACTTAACTAAATGAAAATACATAATTACCTTCACTCTAGCACCAATAACACACTTACCTCTTCCACCATGTAAGGGGTATTTATGTCTTTCTTGTTATTTGGGTCCGAACTCATTGAGTCCACTTAGCACTACCTTAACACAAATATGTACATGTTAGTATTTGTTGTTTTTGCATTGGGATGCATGTGCGCGCATTTCAATGCGTATCACACGATTATATGTCTCAGGTGGGAATTATATATGTAGCATGACCCTATAGAGATTTTTAATTGGATACATTTGTTATGCACATAAATTAGATAAGATGTAATTAAACTAAGAATTTAGCTCTATTAATTTTGGAATACTATTATTTGGTTAATATAAACATGAAAAAGAAAATTTGGGAAAGGGGAAGTAATATATATTCACTGTTGCAGAACCGATTATTGAAATTGTGAAATATTTTATATGCAACCTTGACAAATTTTTGGAGTGGATCAAATTAACGGATGGACCAACTAAATGGATACCTCCGTGGCATGATATGGGGCAATTGTGTAAGGAGTTAGGGGGTTCAAATCCATTGAGGGCAAGATATGATTTCTTTGTTACCAAAAATTACTTGATAGAATCCGTGAATAAGTAGGTGAAAATAGCAACACTTAATTTATTTACTTAATTTAACTTCGTTAATTTTATTGTTCAATGACCAAAACATCCTTGTAATAGTGACAAAAAGTCCAAAACCTCCACCTTTTTCCTTTTGATTTTGTATTAATCGCTGTGATCAGACAACATGACATGTTGCCCCTCAACCAACGACCTCTGTTCGATCTCTTTTAAAAAATTTTAATCCAAAAAAAAAAAGTGATGATTTTTTCAAGCCAAATGGATTGCTTTTTTAGTGGCGCCACGTGTCCGGAAATTTGCATGTACGTAGCGACACATCGTCGCGAGCACCGCCAATGCTGCCACGTGCCCGTCCGTGTGTGTTGATGTTTAGGTACTAGGTGGTATTGAATTTTATAACTGCGATACAGTGGTGGTGGTTCAGATCATAAGAAACAGCGCGGACTACGATGCAGATAGATTAACACCTCTAATAATACTGTACTTTATTAAGGACTAACCAATTGTGAAAGTCCACGTGTGGTGTATACGTCATCGGTCCAATCATTGACTTGGACTTTACGATGAGGAATCGAATGGTGTTGGAACTAGCGACTGCATTGCGTCCTGACAATCCGCGATCTACATTGTTAAATCCCTATGCTTGTATTAAAAATTTTAATTGAAGAGTATGATTGTTTAATTAGCTAGACATGTCTTTTTAAGGGGAGCTACCTTGGTTGGTATTTTTGCCTTGAATGGATAATCAACGGATTTTATTGCTACTATTACTATATGTAAGGTGTTCTTCGAATGGCAACTTGGTGTGGCGAATAGGTGTCTCTTAAAATAAATCAATGGTAGCTTTGGCATTAATTTGAAGGGTGTGGTAGCTTAGATAGTTTTATAAATTTTTTGATAATCAACTACATATATAAGGGAGGCACAACTGCCCTAGTGGTGAACACACTCACCTCACCGCACTTGCTAATATGGCACAATATTATGCATCTTGCATGAGACAGATATCACCACATCTCGAGCATTGTCAAATAGATAAGTGTGGTTAGATGATAGTGTTTTCTAAGTGTAGCATTTCTCCCTTCAAATATTTAGGCCACGTTTGGTTTGTTTTTGCCAATTTACAGTGCAAGTGGAGATAACTCCATGAAATTAACTCATAGTGTAAGTTCATATTTTATATTTGATTGAACTTTAAACTTACAAATTTTGAAAAATATTAAAATGTGAGAATTGACATAAATGCTCTTTAAAGATATGTTTAAAATAAAGAAGATGATTTGTGAGGGACTTGAGAAAAAAATGATTTATAATGGGATATTTTTATCTATTAAACTCTTATGAGATATCTCCCTATAGGGGTGAGGATAAATAATTCACCCCCTCTCCTGTAAGTTAACAAATATCTCACAGGGACTTGGGCAACCAAACAAGATTGGTTGTCCAACTCTCTATGAGATACCCACATACCAAACAAGATCTTAGTTTTTTTATAAGTAACATTTTTTCTTTTTTTCTTTTCTTTTTTTCTTTGTTTTTTTGTCAAAGATAAGCACACCTTTGTTCCCGTTTCATGGAAGTACAATTGGTAAAGCTCACATAGTAATATTAATTACCGAGCTATGTTTGTATGATTTTCAACATTGACTCAAGACGTGGAATTAAATTTCAAAAGCTTTAATTAGTATTGGTTAAGCAATTTAGGTAATAGATAGTTTTAATAAAAAGGAAAAATGTAAAGTCTCATCTTTTTTCTTTTCTTTTTTTTTTAAAAATTCAAGTCTCCTCAATCATTTTTTTAAAAAAGAAAGAAATGCTAACTAGATAGTCCAATAATTTCATGGGACCTTTTTCCTAATTTTCTAAAGAAAATAAAATTGTGTTCTTAGTTTCCTTTAAAAAATTGTTCCAACTACTTGAATTTAATAATTTTGTAAAACAGAGCTACCTTTTTTTTTCTTCAAAAACTTAAAATTCTTCTTCATCATTTACTTTTGTTATTTTTGTTCTTGAACTACCGTCGATCATCCTCTTCGATCGGCGGCGGTGGGATCGGCGGTGGTGATTTAATCAAATCCCTTTTGCATTTTGTTCATATAATAACCAACATATTTAATCAGATTTGTGAAGATTGGTTATATCCTTATTGCGATGCATCTTCATCAACGGTGTTCCGTGAATTTGTGTGGCACTTGATTGATCTTGTCTTTAATTTTATTTTACAGTTAGTTTTATTTTCTAGTTGGATGTCTTTGATTTTTCTTCCCCTTGTTGTGAAGTTTTAGGTTTTATTCTCGTTGTTGATAAGTTTTGTTATTCGTTTTGTGATTCTAGTAGTTTTGTGTATTGTCATGAGTTTCAACGTTGTAAAAAATAATCTTTGATTGTCAAACCATTTTGATTTCGCATTTAAAGTCAAATTAATGGCAGTTTGTTTGAACAAATAGGATTAACGAATCAATGTACTTGATTTTATGTCTAATTATGTATCGATTCATAAATTATTAACAAAATTTCTCTTCAAAAAAATTTGTTCTTATATATTATTATACTATATATTATGTTAAATTTTGAGAGGGCTATATATGCTGTGTTATTGACATATTTTATTTTTTCGACTTCAATAGAACGGATTTTTTTTTCGATTAAAGTTTAATATAACAGTTTAATTAATAGTCATGATACATTTTACTTTACAATAAATCTACTTGGACTCTTGAGTTCAGACTTATAAAAAAGTTTTAAATTTTTTTACAATTAATTATAATTATTTTATTAATTATTTAAAAATATATTTAAAATCAAAAAAAGTTTTGATTCCGCGCTTTGCAGCACCACCCATTAGTTTATCCAATACGAGTTGAATGCAGTTGGTTCAAGTATTTATATTTTATGATGGCATCTCGGAATTTGTGTTTTCATGTATAAAGTAGAATGCCAAACTAATAATTAGTTGAAAATGTAACAAACAAATGTTGCTTACGACAGAAACATGGGCAGATTTCATTTCAATGTGATATATCGACGTGCAGCGCCTATAAAATTTGACTAAAAAAATGTATCTACAAAAGCTGAATATATATTATAATCTTAATACATCATTTATTAAAGAAAAAATAATGGCCGGACAAAAATATATAAAAAGAAATTAATTATATTTATACGGCTAATTATGAGTTTTTTTTTTTCTCCACAAAGAAAAATTCATGCTGTTGTCAAATATTCCCGTTAAGTATCCAAGTTTATTTTAAAAAGTTTTCGATAGGAAGAGATGATAAGTCTGAAGTCTCCATAGCTCTCATTGCACATATATATATATATATAAAATTTTATTATGATGATCTTTTTAAATCACTATTTATGGTGATTTTTATCTTGACCATTGAATTCGTTCAATTGTCAATTTAATAGCTACATTAATGATACTTCAATGCGTGCATAAGTACCAAAAAGTTATATTATTCATTGGATTGAAATTTAATAGTCAAAAATAAAAATCACCATGTATAGTGATTTTTTTCCATCACCATAGTAGAATCACCTACATGAATTACTACCATGGTGATTCAAACAACCAAAAAAATTAAAATTATTATTAGTGTTTGGAGGTAGAGGGTAATTATCTCTATTACTTAAATAGATATTAAATAGTAACAAAAAAATAACTCAAACAAATTTTTTCTAGAAATCACCATGGATGGTGATCTCTATTACAACCTATTATAGTAGGTAACTCAAACTCTCATAAGGAGAATTAAATGCATATCTAATTCATTTCATCTTGGAAACCCAAACTATCGTAAATAAGCAAATTAAACTTTGTTAAAAGGTTTTTGGTACAAAACATTAATTCAGCACTATAATTAATAGTATATTCATAATCAATTATTAATTGTAGACATTATTGACTATTAATTGATATATAGTCATCTTGATGAGATACATATATAAACTTATTTCTCCAATAATTATTATTTTTTCTTAAATCTCCGATAATTACTAAGACATGCATAAGGTCTTTTTTATTTTGAAGAAAACTTGTAAACTTTTATGTTGATTATGTTTTGCTTTTATATTCGCTCTCCCACTAATTATCAATGTGACATTCTCCGACAAAAAAAGCTAGTGACATTAAAATTTTACAAAATAAGAATTTAACATAATATATTTGCTTAATTAACCATTTTAAATAAATTTGACCATATATCTAGTGAGAATAAACTCAGTTTGTTCAGTGATATTGTTCCTTTACTTCAAATCAACTAAAGATTACATGATGATATTTTTCTTTTTTTTTTTTTTACATTTGGTTTACGTTAAATTTATTTTTATTTTATATTGATAATCGGGTCTTGCTCATATGCGGAGAGCATAATTATAATTAGTAGAAATTATAAAAGAAAGACTTCACCTTTTGAAAAAATATAATATAATTTTTGATATAAGAAATTAAAGTTTATAGTAACTTTTAAAAATAATATTTTGATATTTTATTTAAATTATTTACTTTTTCATATAATTTTCTATTTTTCTTGATAGTAGTTATTTATGTATTAATTTAGTTTTTAAGTTTTTTTTTTCAAATGTCAATTTACTTTTTATTTTTTTGAAGATAAATAGTGTTTCTATTAATATGTATAAGTAACATTTTATAATTTTGTAAAGAAAAATGTGACATTTTATGGTTGAGTAGGAAATGCGGTAAATATTACATTAGTCTTATTTTTTAATTTAGATTTTTTTAACAAAATATGTTCAAATCATACTTTTCTTAATTTAATTTTATTAAATAAAATAATTTATCATATTGCGTGATTATTTTTTAAGGGAGTTCATAAATTACTTGCTAATTATTTTTTGAAGAAAATATAAAAGAAAATTGATTAGACCCCCAACTTATTTTTTAGAATTAAAACACCAAACGTTTTAGATAGTAAAAAAAATTGAAATTTTAAATTTGTTGAAAAAATATTTTTAGTTGTAAATAATGATAAAATTTATTTTTTAATTATATTATATATTTATCTATTTAATTTAATAATTTTTCTCTTTAAAAAATACGCAACATACATAATTTTGTGCATGACGTATATTTTTAAAACTTTGTTCATAATATTAAAATGAATATAATATATATTGTTGATGTTTTAAAAATGAATATAGTTGTCCATAATTTTACTTTTTCTCAAAATCACTAGACTAGATCATAAATATATATTATTTTTATTCTTGATGATTCAAATATCTAAAAACTTTTTCATGTTATATATTTTATTATTTAGCAAAAAAAAGTTATTTAAACAGTTTATAAAAAAATTAGAATTTTAAGACTAATCAAATTGCATTATAATATTTTAAATAATATAAAGTACAACAATATTTTTAGAAATTAAAGCATAATGTATAGAGTGATTAATCATTAAAGATCGATACTAACTCTTATAATCATTTGTAGTACATTAAATGTAGCAACTTAACCTATAGGTTACTAATTTTACAAATTTAGCACAATATCTAAATTGAAGAGTTGGATGAAGGTCTAATAACTATAATTAAATATCATTATTCATAGTAATTTTTTCACTCACCGTAGTAAAACTTCCTTTTATATATATATATATACACACTCACACTCGCATACCAATTTGTGCGTCCTTTCTACTTTATTAGTGTTTATCCATCCGTTGAGCATTGCAAGAGTCCAAATTATCTCTTCAACGTGTGGTCTTCAATTGTAGAGTGTACGTAATTAGTGCAACATATATAAATTCCTACCTATTTAATTAGATAAAAAATATGTTTAGATTCTTTGAGTCCGAACTTAAAATTTTTTTATTAATAATTTAAAATATCAAGTAATTAATTTAAGTAAAATTATTTGTAAAATTTTTTTACTCTAGATATTTGTCAAAAAAAATTTTGAATTAAAATTTTTTATATTTTTTTAATTATTTAAAGAACTTCCAAAGAGATTTATTGTTTAATTAGATGCTCCAATTAAAAGTTCTAAACTCAACCATTATTCCTAGAATTCAACAACAGAGAAATTGATTAGCTATAGTGATCAGTAGAGCTAGCTAGCTAGTCTAGCTATAGTAGAGGTGTTATACAGAAGTGCTTTACAGTTCGAAAAGAAAAGTTACTACCTTGGCTTAATGGCTTTGGTAAACCGGTACCACAGCAAAGGGATTTTAGTGCTTGTCGTGTAGTTAAGCATGCACCTAGTTGCTAGTCTTGTTGTTAGGGAATTTCAGATTTTATGTCTCTTTATGTCTTTATTACTTTTATTTTTCATTATTTTGCATGTCAAATCATTTTTAGAACTTTAATTCTTTTTTTTTTTTTTTTGTCAAATAGCTTTAATTCTGATGGAATAGACGCTTTAAGCCTTCTATTTTATTTTTAGAGTTTTTTTCACTCGATTTCATTCAAAACAAATTTTCATCAATTGTATTAAATCTAATTAAATGAATGTGTCGCATGTTTTATTTTATTTTAAGGGGTTTTATATATTCAGTCAAATTAATATCGATCATAAAGTATATATTGAATTAATTAAAATATCATTATCTTTCACAACTTTTATATTAATTATATTTTAACATTTTGATAATAATTATTATATTATAATTTTTTTATATTATTTGATTTGATATATTCAGTCAAAACAACTTATAGTTTTAGAAAGAGGAAAGTATTTGAATAAGCACTTATTAATTTACTGCTTATTAATTCAGTTATTGAAATTGGTATATTTTGGCCTTAATTAATATTGTTACGTGACCTAGTAATTGGGCTGCACCCATCATACACAATTGTAAAATTGGTCTGGATCCCTAATAATTACAATGCTTAAACGCATAGCTTTTTGTTGCTGATCATGTCTTTACAGCCACAACAGATGGTGATGTATCGATGAAGGAGAGGTTGGATGCTGACACCATTCACAAAGTCCAACCACACACATCAAAGAATACTACTTCATTCTACTGCCCTCTCTAGCTCTTCTAATTATTGCTCTTTTGTTATCATCACATTTCCATCTATTTCATCACTAGCTTGTTTCTCTCACGCCAACCCAATCGCCTCTCTTCTCTAATCAAAATTTTTACTAATCAATTAACAGTGTTAGTAAAATCACATTTTCAATTCATAGTTAGTAATTATTACTCTCTAGCTAATCTAATATCAAAGGCATGATTTCTCCAAAATAGGCCCCAGCACATACACACATGTTGAAAGGAAATGCTAGGGTGGGGCCATTTCTCCAAAATAGGCCCAACAAACACAATAACACATACATACACACATGTTAAAAGAAATACACGTAGGTGCGACACCCACTCGTAAAGGAAATGTTGCCCCAAATAGGACAGACACGTAGGTGGGACGTCACACACTTATCACCTACCCTCGATACACTCCTCGATATTCATGCATGAATGCCTCGAGAATTAATAAGGGTGACTGAACGAGTGTGTCACATTGCCCGCAACATTTTCCTAGCTATGTTGAATTCATGAAAATTAACGTTGGCTTGTTTGGTTCAAGATTTAGTGAATCCTTCCACATTTGCTCGCCTAATACAAGTCATATCTAGCTAATTCTTTGTTTGCCTCTACACAAATTGTGTTAGGTTATTTTTTTATTGGACTGTTATGCCCTTTCCAAATCATCTTCATTTTTGTCTTCTTTATATAAGGGAGGGTAAAACACTTTTTGCTCTTATAAATTTGGTTTCTCTATTAATAGGGGGAGACATCTTTTAGTAAGAAGTTTGAATGTTTAAGCTCTCCCACCATCACGCAAATTTCCTTCCTAGATCTATTGTATGCCGAGGCTTCTGGCAACGTCGAGGTTCACTCCGGTAACCATGAGCGTCGTCTTTTAAGAGTGACACTGCTATTTGCTATTCGACATACCAGGAGGTTTGTCGGTGTATGGGCATCACTGATCAGTGTCGATGGCTGAGATGATAGTGTGTTTGGATATTGAAATCAAACTCTTGTCAGATTGTTAAGTCCGGTTGGTATGTCAGTAAAGATAGAATAAGAAATATAGAAATTCAAAGACAAGTGCACCAATTGTATGATTTTAGAAAACTTGACTCAATAGAAAGCCGTAGAAATTCGACGAGGTAGGGGTAGACCAAAGTTAACATGGGATGCATTAATTAAGAGAGATTTGAATGGTTTGCAAAGCTCACCATCAATTGCACTAAATCGAGCACAATGGAAAAGTTTGATCCATGTAGCCGACCCCAGTTAATTTGGGACTGAGGCTATGTTGTTGTTGTTGTTGTTGTTGCTATATGTTCGTCTGTTGTCTGCATTATTATATGTAGTGTGCTTTGTTCAGTTGTAGTTTAGTTTGTTAGGGTCTAGTTTTTGCCTATGTATGGATGTTGTCCCCACCTCTGGGTTAGTTGTCCCCGTTGTTGATCATGTAGTTTTCCCTACCTCAGAGTTTGGTTAGTGGTCTTGGTTTGTTGTCGCATAATATGTGTGCATTTTCATAATTTGTTCAATGCTTCATTATTGTAAATTGTATTTGTAATAGATGCTTGTCCGATTGGACTAGCTAAAAACACCTCAATACAAATCACTTTAACAAAAAAAGGAGTTTAACCGTTTAGATATATAAGACCAAGTGCTAGCTAACACTCGAACCAAACACCAATCTTTAAGTTAAGTCAAGGCTTAGCTATGCTAACACTGGAAACAAACATGCCAAAATGTTGTATATGTTGGTCCTTCTAACAATTATTATTGGTCCACCATGTTTGGTTGGATGGAAAAGAAAAATTGTTCAAAGAAAATGATAAATTCAGTGGGAAAATGACATTTTCTTGTGTTTGATAGCCAAAATCATCTTGAAGAATATTTTTCTCACGATTACCAATTTTTTATATTACCTATATAAAGATGCTTGGTTACCAGATTCTTGCAACCCAAAGATTCTTACGGCTGCAGGATCGGGCCACGGAGACATTAGAGTAAATTCTTTATTTCATGTGGGGAGGCATTGCTAGGTTGAAGACTTAGCGAGAGATCTATTCACTATACGGGACCAACATCTTATTTTTTCTATTCCTCTGAGTTCTAATATGAGGGATGATGTTTTGATGTAGGGTGGAAAACCAAGGAGAGTCTTCATAGTTAAGAGTGGGTATCATGCTCAATATACACTTAATAATGTCATTACTCAACTTCAATTCACGCAGTGGCAAAAAGTGTGGAATCTTCACATTCCAGTTAAAGTGAAGATCTTCTTGTGGCGCGCGCTACGATACTTCCTTCCTACGACCAATAAGTTAATTAGGAGGAAAGTACCTATTGAAAATTAACATTTGTCCAGTGTGTAGAGAAAATGCAGATGATGTGTACTACGCTGTAGTATCCTGCGGTAATGCCAAACTATGTTAGGAACTTTCAGAGTTGTGGACTGGCCAGGATATACCACCTAATTTTATCGAATGGGTGGAGACGTTATTAAGGATGAATTCCATAAATAAAACCGAGAAGGGTTGTACGTTTGCATGGAGTACTTAGAACAACATAAACTCGACTTTGTAGCAGAATGAAAAGCAATCTCCAGCTAATGTATTGGAGATTAATGTATTGGAGATGGTAGTCTCATCAATTAAAGAATGGAAGGACGCAAGATCTATTAAAAGAAGAGGGGATTAGGTCCTGATCAGATAGTGAAATTAAGTTGGATAAAACCAAAGCAAGGAGCATTGAAATGTAATGTCGACAAAACCGTCTTCAAGGAGCGAGGCGTAAGTTCTTATAGAGCAATCATGAGGGACGCCATTGGGAGTTTCGTCAGGGCTATGAGGGTGTTGGAGAGGGAATATTGAACTAAGGGAAGCCGAGGCGCTAGAGGTAAGAGAAACTCTCAATTGGCTTAGGTCGGAGAATATATATGACTCGAGTCACATTCGACCTGGACGCTAAGTAGGGTTGCAAGTAGAGCAAGGTGGGGCGGGGATCGTAATTACTGTCCCCGTTCCTTTGGAGTGCGGGGCAGGGATTTATTCTCGTAAATTCTTCGCGGGGCGAACTTTGCCGCTCCAAGCCCCACCCCTACGGGAATCCTCGCATGGTGGGGAATCCCCGCGGTGCCCAATCGATTTTGTAAAAAATATCTATTTTGATCTTCATTCATTGGTCATTTAGACACTTAAGTACGACTTTCTCAATTTTTTTAAGAAATTATTTTTCTCAAATTAAAAGATTAATGTGGATTTGTTTCGTTGATTGAGTTACAAGTTATCATACTTAATTAAATATATAAGATTTCCAAATCTAGTATGACTAATATATTCAATGATGTTCCAAATATAATTTTATATATCTTTATGATATATATATATATATATATTATGGAATTAATTTAATGGTAAAAATAAATTCTATTGTTGGAGATCTTGAGTTTCATTCCATATATTACATATGTTTTAAGTAAAAAAGTTATATATATTTTTTTGTAAAAACATGAAAAATGAAGAATTATATGCAAGGGATATGGGGTGGGGAATCCCCACGGGTGAGAACAATTTCCATCCCCAACTTGCCTCGCATGGCGGGGCAAGATTTTACCCCATGCCACGCTCCACTTGCAACCATAATGCCAAGGAATTAGCGAATGCATTAAAAGGAAGTGTCATTGATTTTTCCTATTTTGGTATGTTGATAAGTGATTGTAAGTCTTTGTTAACGGATCTTGAATCCTATAGTGTTAGTCATGTTTGTAGGTCAGCAAACTCGGCTGCTCATATTATTGCTAGAGAGGTGAGTTATATGTCTGATCATTGTGTATGGTCTGCGACACCATCTTTTCTTGTAGATGTACTGAAGAAAGATTTGGAATAAAATACATATACATTGCTTTAAAAAAACCTGAAAAATACTTAAATTAGACTTATATATATGGTTAATTTAGTAGTATAATTGGTATAAATATCCTGAAATGAACTCTAATTCATGACATTTATGTGTTTTCAGGTTTACAAGCTATAAAGAGAAAAAGGAGTGAATTCGTGATGAAAAGCCTAGAAAAAAACATAAAACCACACTTGACATCATGGAGAGGACATTTGACGACGTGGAAAATGAACACAAGGTGTAGGCAATGCTTGAAGATCAAAGGAAGTGAAACAGTAGCGAAGCTGTGGGTTTACACACATAACATTGGAACTTTACACAAACAACATCAGGACTACTGAGAGGAGAAAAAACATAATACAAAGCTGGCGATGTGGCGACGTAGTGGCAAATACACATACGACATGGATCTCTTACAAACGACGCAGAGACATGAAAATAGAAAGTTTTGGAGTTCTATTTCATTTGGGTTTGCTAATTATGGTTTCTAATTGTATTCTTAGGGGTCTTACGAGTATAAATAGCTATTAGAACGCGGTAAACTAATTAAATATATTTGCATAGAGGAAAATAGAGAATTGAAGGAGACTTTTTTCTTTAGATTTCAATGGTGTTTTATCAAGAAACTGTCCGGCTAAGCACTCTTTTCCCAAGTCGGAGGCGAAGCAAGTCCGGATTCTTAGTTAATAGGGTGTATGTAAGATCTTTTATTTATAATTTAAGTTATTTCAATTCTCCTATTTTATTCATTGTTATTTTCATGATTATGGTGCGAGCTTAGGGTATGTATGTGGCTAATGCATGCTTTTAGGTGGAAGAACTATAGTTAATTGAGATAATCGTATCCGTAATTATATGATTGGACTGATATAAGTGTTGATCACTCACCAGTTTGCCGTTAAAATCTTTCGGTTCATGAGTGTGCGACAAATAAACCTAGGTTAAACTGGAAGCGGACGCGATCTGGTTATTTAAGATTAATATTTCCACGGACCTTTATGCAGTTAATGCATTAAACCTTATTGGCGGATGTAGGGTTATATGTTGACTAGGGAAGTAGTTAGTGGCGGACGTCCTAGCTATCGAGACTAATGGAATTGAGGATTTCTAGTGGATGTCAATTTCCTATAGCTAATATAGGAGGAATTGAATTAATAGTATTTTAGGAAAGATTGAAGATCATGACATGTTATTAAATATTGATTTGGATTTGTGGGACTGTAGACCTAGGTATTCTCTCGCATTGAATTCATTCTTCCAAACTTTGATTTCTAGTAGTTTTAATTAATTGTTTTCTTAAAATTTCTAAAAACCCTGAATTTTCCTTTTTAGTTAACTTAGAGTAAAACCTAAGTCCTGTGGATTCGACCCCGTATTTATCACTACTACACCCATGTAAGATTGGTAACTCGAGTACGAGTTATATTTGGTATGAACAAGTGAACGAAACCCATATATTTTCTCATATATTAAGATAGGCAAATGAGTTTTCTTTTGAGAAAACAAGTTTCTAGATTAAGACACATTAACTTATATTTTAAATATAAAAATCATTATATTTAATATATATGGTTAGTTTCATATTTATTTCAAATTTTGTTGTTTGTAAGTTTTGAAGGAAAAACTCTTAGATGTGTAATCAACACACGTAGAAAAAGTTTCTTACAAACATTTACTTGAGAAAACTTTTTTAAGTTTGTAATATATATATGGTTAGTTTTCATATTTACTTCAAATTAATCAAATCTTGTTGTTAGTGAGTTTTGAAAAAAAAACTCTTATATATGCAATCAAACATATGTAAGAAATTTTTTTTACGAACATTTACTTGGCCAAATTTTCTTAAGTTTGTAATCAAGCAGGGTTAGATCGATATTTATTGAACTCCATTTTTTACTTTTATTATATATATAGTTTGGGTGAAAATAATTGAAAATAGTGAGACAATATTGATGTAGAACTCTAGGATCTGTAGTTGGTTAATTGGTCACGTGTCGTGTGTGCCAAATATAACATGCAATCGAGTTACCAACCACAAGGATATAAAAAATAGTGGTAAATACGAGGTCGAATCCACATGACTTGAGTTTTACTCCAAGTTAACTAAAAATGGGGGTTTTTCAAAAAGTTCAATGAAATAATTAACTAGACTAGCACAAAAAAGCGCAAAAATAATATTAATGAGAAGAAATCACTTAAGTCTACGGTTCCACAAGCAAGAATAAAGATTCAATGACATTTATTGGTCCTCAATCATTCCAAAAAGTTATTAATTCAATTTCTCCTAGATTAGTTATGGAAAATTGACGTCCGCAAAAAATCCCTAGTTCCCATAATCTTAATAGCTAGGACGTCTGCCACTAACTATTTTCCTAATCAATGTATAATCCTAGACATCCGCCAATCAGGTTTAACACACTAACCGCGGTAATTTGGGTCTCTGGGAACACTAATCCTAAATAATTGGAGCGCATCCGCTTTCGATTTAACCTAGATTCAATTGTTGCACACTCAAGAACCAAAAGGGTTTGACGACAAACGGGTGAGTGTTTGTTACTTTATTGGTCTAAAAACACAATTACACGGATACTAATGGTCCAAATAACTATAGGTTGTCCACCTAAAAGCATGCACTCGCCACGTACACACCCTAGATCTAAACCATATTTTTAAAATCAACACCAATGAAATAGGAGAAAATAAATCAAATTAAATAAAAATCATAGATCTCACATAGTATTTGCCATGAATCATGAATCCCACTTGTTTCCCCTTCGACCTAGGAAAATATTGGTCTAGCCAGACATCAGTATGAAAAGTTGTGTGTGGCAGCTCCAATATGTTCTCTCCGTATGAATACCCTATTCTAATATGAAAACCACTAAAAATTGCTCTCTAGAGGTGAGAGAAACTAATTTTGGGAGTTGGTCTTGTAACACGTGCGCCAAGGAGCATTTAGGGACTATTTTGGGGTGAAAATGGGTTTTGTACACGTGTTTGCACTGCATTGGTTGAGAGTGCTATCGCGCATCACGTGTCAGCACCTGATTGGAGAATGCCGCTGCTAATGACGTCCCGGGTGGTTGAGAGTGCGCCACGTGTCGGCCTGAAGCGGTGTTTGGTTCTTTCGAGTTCGCTTCATGTATGGGACGAGTTCGTTGTTCGTATCTCGAGGAGTATCTATTGGCAGCTGAAGCAAGACAAAACTATTTGCATGTACTGTGTGAAATTGTAGACGACGAGGTGTCACGCTTTGATTAGTTGGATTTTTTCCTTGATTAGTACAATTAGGTGTAAAATTTATCAACTAAACACACCCACCAAAATATTTCCATAACTAACACACTTTTAGCCACGTCACTGCCACATCACGTAGGAGGTGGTGGGGTGTAAGGAAAACGTGATTTAAGGTCACGTTTTATTTTTGTATTTTTTATGGAGCGAAGTCGTGACCTCGGGTCACGATTTCACTTGAAAAGAAATCGTGACCCGAGATCACGATTTCTACTAAACATTACACCAGATCCAAATCAACTCACTCTTCCTTCAACTCCCCAACGAAGAAGAGCAGCTCAACTCTTCCTTCCTTCAACTCCCGGACCGAACAAACTCCACTCTTCCTATCCGTCCACCGAACCCGAGGTCACGACCCCCATTGGCTCCATTGGTGCAGCATCTTCTCTCCATCTTCAACTCCAGATCCGCACCGCAACCCACCCCCAACTCAATCTCGTGTATACAACTCGTAAGATCAACATGTTTGGGGATTTTCGTTTGTTTATCCTTCTAGTGTTCATGTAATGTTGGTTGTTATGTTTTTTTTTTTTTTTTTTTTTTTATCCCATTTGAATTTTATTTTTTTTTGCCAATTAGTTGATGTGATTTATACAACTCGTAAGATCAACATGTTTGGGGATTTCGTTTGTTTAGGCTTCTTGTGTTCATGTAATGTTGATTGTTATGTTGTTTTTTTTTTTTTTTTTTTTTTTTTTGTATCTCGGTTGTTTTTTTTCTAGCCGACACGCTTTTTATTTTTTTTTAATCCCATTGAATTTTTTGTTTTTTGCCAATTAGTTGATGTGATTTATACAACTCGTCGATCAACATGTTTGGGGATTTTCGTTTGTTTATGCTTCTTGTTCATGTAATGTTGGTTGTTATGTTTTTTTTTTTTTTTTTTTTTTTATCCATTTGATTTTTTTTTTTTTTTTTTTGCCAATTAGTTGATGTGATTTATACAACTCGTAAGATCAACATGTTTGGGGATTTCGTTTGTTTAGGCTTCTTGTGTTCATGTAATGTTGATTGTTATGTTTTTTTTTTTTTTTTTTTTTTTTTGTATCCGGTTGTTTTTTTTCTAGCCGATGCTTTTTTTTTTTTTTTAATCCGGCTGAATTTTTTGTTTTTTGCCAATTAGTTGATGTGATTTATACAACTCGTCGATCAACATGTTTGAGGATTTTCGTTTGTTTATGCTTCTTGTGTTCATGTAATGTTGGTCGTTATTTTTTTTTTTTTTTTTTTTTTTATCCTATCCGGCTGAATTTTTTTTTTTTTTTTTTTTTTGCCAATTAGTTGATGTGATTTATACAACTATGTAAGATCAACATGTTTGGGGATTTCGTTTGTTTAGGCTTCTTGTGTTCATGTAATGTTGATTGTTATGTTTTTTTTTTTTTTTGTATCCTAGGTTGTTTTTTTTCTAGCCGACGCTTTTATTTTTTTTTTAATCCATTGAATTTTTTGTTTTTTTGCCAATTAGTTGATGTGATTTATACAACTCGTCGATCAACATGTTTGGGGATTTTTTTGTATCCGTAGTTTATTTGTGGTTTTTGCTTTTGAGTAGTCATAAAAGTAAAACATGGAAACCGAGGTCGTTGAGAAATCGTGACCCGAGGTCACGATTTGGTGGAAAACGTGACCTCGGGTCACGTTTTTTATACAATGGAAAACGTGACTCTAAGTCACGTTTTCCAGATGAAAAAAAAAAAAAAAATTTACGTGGTGGTGATTAGGCGCTTACGTGGCAACAGGTGTGTTAGATTGGGAAATAGTTTGGTGGGTGTGTTGGTTTGCTAATTTTTTCTCCCAAACGTATTAATCAAGTAAAAACTCCTTGATTAGTTTCTACAAACAACTGTGACATGCTTGGAGTGTGAGAAGCCGACAATTGGCAGCTACCGTGATGAGAACCGCCGACATGGCGAGTTTCTATTGTTGGAGAACTGATATGCGCTGACGTGGCAGATTTTAATTGGTTGAAATATGTTGTCTCATATTCTACCCACCGCGCAACATGTAACTTGAGGCACACTGTCCGGCATCCGATCGCTGCATGTAAATACTCAATTCTAAGTATTTTTCTGCTACGAATTCAATCGCGCACTCCGTTTCACCTGAAAACGACCAATTATTATAATTAAAATAAAATTTGCAAAACTTTCCACATTAAATATACTAAAATAGCCTACTAAAAACATATAAAATCAACTTATCAAATACCCCAAACTTAAGACTTTGCACATCCCAAGTAAATGTGTAAATGACAAGACAAACTAAACTAACCTATGCCTATACCTATACCTACACCTGATTCAAAATTCATTGAGTCACTTTGATTTACATGGTCACCAAATTAACAAGTAACTCGGAAAATTTCAGAGATATGATATATCAAAACTTGTAACTCAAACACAATTAAGATCACACTTTAAAAACATAGATCCGGTCAAGACAAAGGCCATCAACTACTCACGAGTTTTCTTGGTCTATACATTCAAGCACGCATGTTTAAAATCTCACTTAATCAAGTGAAAATACTCTAGTTAAATCTTTTATTTGAAGTGTTTTCACAACTTCCACCTTTATTCATCTTATTTTCTCTATTTTTCCTCAAATATTTCTTTCAAGTAGTACGATCACTGCTACATTTCCTGTGGACCGCTTTTGTCACTTTTTCCACCACAAGATTTCCTGCCCCATTTCTTATTGAAACTTGTAGGACTCTATTTTTTAGAAAAACTCATGTTAGCCCTTCTCACTTTCACTATAATCAAGCAAATCCCCCAATGTGGGTGCGTAAGTCTGACTGTCTACTCCATTTCGTTATCTAGCACAAAACCTAACCATCGACTAAGTCCATAATCATGAAATCATAAAAATGTTGAGCTACGGACTCGATTGAGTGTTTTTCCTAATTTTCTCTAAGTTTCAAGTAAAAAGGCTATTGTAATTTACTCATCCACAACCAAAGACATGAACAAAGTTTCGGGTGACTCTAAATAACTAATAAAAAATAAAAAATATACTAAATATATATATGCATGAAAGCGTATCAAACCCTAATGAAATGAGAAAGGAATATGAATGAACAAGAAATGAAAGAAATGGAAGAAATGATATAAAACACCACCATTACAATCCGATATCCGCATATAACCGCATAAAAAATAAACGATTTTATATGCGTTCTTTCGCAAAAGAATCCATCTAAAACAATCTACAATCCCTAAAACACCCCCAAACTTATTCCGAACCTTGTCTTCAAGGTTCAAGGCAAGTCGAGAGGTCTACACATAGAAAACAAAACAAGATAGTGAAAGAACATAATAGATATAAGATGAAGGAAATGATGCAAATTCATGCAAAATGATAAAAATACGAAAATAAATAGACCAAATGATACTTAATCAAAGTTTGGGCAACCTCCCATTAATGCTTTTGGTTAAAGTCGTTGGCTCGACTTGGTATGAGTCTGTCGATCAGTATAGACTGACGTTGCAAGCGAGATGACCTCCACATTATGGCTCGAGAAGTCTTCGTAAAAGATCTTCAATTTGTGGCTATTCGCCTTAAATGCATTACCAGTTTCCAAACTCTGAATCTCCACTGCTCCGTTATCATACACCGCAATCACAACATATAGTCTTATCCACCTCGATCGCAGTTTACCTGCAAAAATCTTTAGACGTGACTAAAATAAAAGCATTTTCTGACCAACATAAAAAGATTTCTTAGAGAGATTGCTATCATGGAACGCTTTTATTTTTTCTTTATAAATCCACGCATTTTCATACGCACCGTTCCTGATTCCCTCAAATTATTAGAGAGTGAGCTTTCTCTATTTTCCTGCCTCATCGAGCTTCTTATTAAGCTGTTTCACAGCCTAGTAGAATTTATGCTCGAGCTCGACTGGTAGGTGGAAAGCTTTACCAAACATAAGACGATATGGGGACATCACAATTGGTGTTTTTCAATAAGCCCAAAACGCATCATCAAGACGTAAACTCCAATCTTTACGAGTAGGATTCACCATTTTTTTCAAGATGGATTTGATCTCCCTATTAGAGACCTTTGCCTGGCGACTCGTTTGGGATAATACGCTGTAGACGTTCGATGAGTGACATTGTACCTCCTTCGGAGACTTTCAACCATACGGTTTCAAAAGTAAGTGCCTCTATAACTGATCAGGGCACGTGGGGCACCAAATGTTGTGAAAATTCATGATTTGAGGAATTCCTATACCACTTTAGAGTCGTTAGTGCGTGTAGCCTTAACTTCCACCCACTTAGACACGTAGTCCATTGCTAAGAGTATGTAAACATCATCTAATGACACTGAAAATGGTCACATTAAGTCTATACCCCATATGTCAAATATCTCACAAATATGAATCAGGGTAAGTGACATTTTGTCCCAATGATTAAGGTTACTAGTTTTCTGACAGTTAGGACAAGTCTTGGTAAACATGTATGAATCATGAAAAATGGTGGGCCAGTAAAACCCACTCTCAAGAACTTTCCTAGCTGTCCGACATGGACCGAAGTGGCCACCGCAGGCGTAAGTATGACAAAAAGCCAATATAAAGTGACTCTCAGTTTGAGGAACACAACACCTGATAACCTGGTCAGAGCAGAATTTCCATAAGTACGGGTCATCCCATATATAGTACTTAGCATCGTTCCTTACTTTATTTTGAGCCTTCGAAAGGTGAGGAAATAGCTCGCTCGAAGTGATATAGTTCATCAAATCGGCGTACCAGAGGAGATCTTCCATAATGACATAAATGTACTCATCATGGAAATTATCCATAAGAGGGGTAGGACTCTCACCATTCTCAATTCTGATGAGATAGTCTATGACTAGATTCTCTGCAGCACTTTTATCTTTGATTGTGATATCAAACTCCTATAGTAGGAGTATCCATCTAATGAGCCTAGGTTTGACATCATTTTTACTCATCAGGTACTTCAAGGCAGCATGATCAGAGTAAATGATAATCTTGGTTCCTAAGAGATAAAACCAAAATTCTTCAAGTGCGAAGATAACGAAAATGAGCTCCTTCTCAGGAGCGGTGTAGTTCATCTGAGTCGCGTCTCGAGTACGAGAAACATAGTAAATGACATGTAAAGCTCTCCCGGCTCTCTGTCCTAAGACTGCACCCACTGCATAATTACTAGCATCGCTCATAATTTCAAATGGAAGCTCCCAATTAGGGGCCGAAATCACTGGTGTGCTAGTAAGTGAGTATTTCAGTGCATTAAATGCACTCTTACATGCCTTATCAAACTCAAAAGGTACGTCCTTTTGAAGTAGATGACATAGAGGTTGTGCATTCTTTGAAAAGTCCTCGATGAAATGATAGTAAAAATCGGCGTGTCCAAGGAAAGATCCAATCTCTCACACATTTGAAGGGTAGGGAAGTTTCTTGATAACATCAATTTTAGCTTGGTCTACCTTTACGTCCCTGGCTAAGACAATGTGTCCCAAAATAAGACCTTGGTCCACCATAAAATGACACTTTTCATAGTTCAGAATTAGGTTCTTCTCGATAAACCTGTTGAGTACATTTGTCAGATTGATGAGACAACTATTGAATGAATCATCGTAAACAGTAAAGTCATCCATGAAGACCTCAATGAAATACTCAACAAAATCTAAAAATATACTCACCATGCACCTTTGAAAAGTAGCAGGTGCATTGCATAACCCAAAGGGCATGCGTCGATAGACAAAAGTGCCAAACGGACAAGTGAATGTCGTCTTTTCCTGGTCTTTAGGCGCTACCGGTATCTGATGAAAATCGGAATAACCGTTAAGACAACAGTAATGAGAACGACCGGCTAGTCTTTCCAACATCTGATCAATGAATGGTAGGGAGAAGTGATCATTCCTGGTGGAAGCGTTTAACTTCCAGTAGTCAATGCATACTCGCCATCCATTTTGAATGCGGGTTGGAACCAACTCATAATGTGAATTGGTGACTACAGTGACTCCCATTTTCTTAGGGATTATCTGGATAGGGCTAACCATTTACTATCAGAGATGGAGTAAATCATGCCAGCATCAAGGAACTTCAGTATCTCCTTCTTTACGACATCCATCATGAACGTATTGAGCCTCTATGGGCTTCTCTCGTAGGTTTTGACCATTCTTCCATATATATATATATATATGATGCATGCAAATGGAAGGGCTCAAAACTTTTATATCCGTTATGGTCCACCTAATAGCCTGTTTAAACTCCTGGAGTACTCGAATGAACCTCTCTTCCTCCAAATGTGTAAGTCTGGCTAAGATTATCACAGGGAGTATGCCATTCTCACCCAAAAACATATACTTTAGATGCTTAGGTAATGACTTTAGCTCAAGTGTGAGAGCTTTAACTAAGGAGGGAGAGAGTTCGGAGTCAGAAGTATGCAACTCCAAATGATAGACACTTGGGCCATGGTCTGGAATGAATCCAACTCAAAAAAACATCCTTGACATCAGTATCGAAGGTCAGAATACTATCGTGGATTTGAGTAGTGTCAAGATGATGCTCTAACACTACTTTAACTTCATCATCGCCACTTGTGAACAAGGTCTGCTCAACGAGTGGATCCACACAGTCCATAGTACACACCACAAATGACATATCACTGGGGTATCGCATCACGTCATAGATGTTAAACTCGATGACTTCACCGTCAAACTCCATATATGGTAAGAGATCCATCATCAACATCTATCTTCGTCTTTGCCGTTTTAAAAAACGGACGTCCAAGGAGTACTGACGAAATATTGGGGAATGGCTCCTCCTTCATATCTACCACATAAAAGTCAACGAGAAACAAAAACTCGTACAATCAGACTAGTACATCCTCGAGAACACCAACGGGTCTGACAACCGAACGGTCTGCCAACTGAATGACAATATCAGTCTCCTCTAATGGGTATGCATGTAATGTCTCATTAATAGACAACGACATGACATTAATGGAAGCGCAAAGGTCACACATAGCCCTCTAAATGGTTACATCACCTATAACACAAGGTACTAAGAACATCCCATGATCCTAGCATTTAGGAGGTAACTTTTTCTGTAGGATAGCCGTGATAGTTTCTCCCATTTGGA
Organism: Stephania yunnanensis; assembly: GCA_039657365.1. Lineage (NCBI taxonomy): Eukaryota > Viridiplantae > Streptophyta > Magnoliopsida > Ranunculales > Menispermaceae > Stephania > Stephania yunnanensis. The sequence continues at coordinate 41,736,832 of CM077589.1, read as the reverse complement.
CTTTTTCGTTGTCTTTCAGTTTTCTTTTCTTAGTGCATAGTTTCTTAAGAAACTTTGTATAACTAGGGACTTGCTTCAGAGTGTCGAGGAGTGGAATATTGATTTCCATTCGCCGAAGGGTCTTGAGAATTTCTTTCTCTTCCTCCTTTTTCTTATCTAAGATGAGTTGTTGTGGAAAATGAGGTTTGACTTTAAATGTGGGTGGTACTTCATTTTAAGTAGCTACCACCTGTTTAGGGACTAACGGAGTCACTACTAACTAATGTTCTTCTTCATTTGTCTGGTCTTTGGCATCAGATGACCTATTGTTCCTTTTGGGTCATTCCAGCTCTTTACCACTTTAGAGTGTAACTGCGTTAGCACTTGCGTTAGGATTCGGGTAAGGTTGCGAATGCAATTTTCCCTTATGCTCGAGACGTCCATTCTGTTGTGTCATTTGTTCCACTTGAACTTGAAGTGTTCGGACTGCCGATTTGGTTTCGCTGATGGATTTCTCGGTGGTAGCCTTGAATTGGGTCATTTCACTCATAAATTGACTTTGTTGGCCCATAAAGGCTTTCAACATATCCTCAAGTGAAGAGGAAATATTGGAGGGTGTAGGCAACGGTTGACCTCTAGGGATGAAGGTCTGATAGTTCGATTTTGATGTTTGTAACTGAAGTTCGGGTTGTTCCTCGCCGTTGCATGATTATATGTATTCCCAAATGAGACTCTAGATGGTCATTGGAACTGATTACCCATGTCATTAGCCAGTTGATTGTCCTCAAAGAGAGTAGGAAATTCCTCGGTTACATGATTTGCGGCAGTACATAAGCCACAAGCTTTAACTTGCACTTTGCCAAATGAGAGGAGACGTTCCATCATGGAGGTTAGTTGGTCAATTTTCTGGTCAGTGGAACTCAAGACACTCCATGCAGTCAGACTTGGGTAAGCAGTAACATCAAGATCACGATAAAGGCATGACTGCTATGCGATGTCCTCTTACAATTGCTTCATTTGGGCTAGAGTTTTGTCTCGAATGTGACCCCTACACGTTTTATCAATCATGCGTCGTTCTATGGGCGACATGCCAACATAGAAGAATCGAGCTATGGCCTTCTCAGACTGGCCATGCTGTGAGCAACTAGCAATCAATCGCTTATAGCGATCCCAATATGTATCAAATGATTTGCCTGACCTTATTTTGGTGCTGCATATATCCTTGATGAGCAGAGCAACTATATCCTCAGGGAAGTATTCATTCAAAAACGCGGTTGCCATTTCATTCTAGGAGTTAATGCAGCCACGCGAAAGTTAGAAAAGCTATTCATTGGCTTTGTTTTTAAGGCAAAATGGAAAAGATCTGAGTTTAACCGTCTCCTCATCCGCATTAGAGGGTTTCATTGACTTGCAGTTAGTATGAAACTCCTTCAGGAAAGTGACATGATTCTCATTCTCTTCACCATGGAAGGATGTTAGGAGATGAATGAATCATACCTCAACTCAAAGTCTCTGGCATTATCCGAATAGTTGATGCAGAGGGGTTGTTGCGCCAAAAGAGCTTGAAGCTCTTGATTGGTGTGACCCATGATGATTTGGCGATTTGCAGCCATGTTCAGAGAATTTTGGCTTTCTTGTTGCCGAAGTTGGGTCTCTCCAATCCACCTATGAAATGTTCTCTTTGGTTCAGGATCGAAAGGTAACAATGAACCAGTCAATTTTGACTGAGCGAGGTGTGGTAACATAAAACTAAGAAAAAGAAAAGAAACCTAAACTCAGAGTAAGGACTAAGTCCCCGACAACGACGCCAAAACTTGGTCACATGTCGTGCGCGCTAAATATAAGTCGCAATCGAGTTACCAACCACAAGGGCGTAGTAGTGGTAAATACGGGGTCGAATCCACAGGACTTGCGTTTTACTTCAAGTTAACTAAAAATGGAAGGTTTTCAGAAAGTTCAATGAAATAATTAACTAGACTAGCACAAATAAAAAATTCGCAAAAATAATATCAATGAGAAGAAATGACATAAGTCTACGGTTCCACAAGCTAGAATCAAGATTCAGTGACATTTAATGGTCATTAATCATTCCAAAAAGTTATTAATTTAATTTCTCTTAGATTAGATATGGAAAATCAACGTTCGCAAAAAATTCCTAGTTCCCCCAATCTCGATAGCTAGGACATCCGCCACTAACTATTTCCCTAATCAATGTATAACCTTAGACATTCGCCAATCATGTTTAACACACCAACCGTAGTAATTTGGGTATGTGGGAACACTAATCCTAAATAACTGGATTGCATCCGCTACCGATTTAACCTAGATTCAATTGTTGCACACTCAATAACCGAAAGTGACGGCAAATGGGTAAATGTTTGTTACTTTATTGGTCCAAAAACACAATCACGCGGATACTAATGGTCCAAATAACTATAGGTTGTCTACCTAAAAGCATGCACTGACAACATATACAATCTAGATCTAAACAATCTTTAAAATCAACAACAATGAAACAGGAGAAATTAAATCAAATTAAATAAAAATCATAGATCTCACATAGTATTTGCCATGAATCATGAATCCCACTTGTTTTTTCTTCGACCTAGGCGAAGATTGGTCTAGCCGGACATCATCTTTACAATCTCCACGTATGAAAAGTTGTGTGTGGCGGCTCCAATGTGTTCTCCCCATATGAATACCCTAGTTTCTAATATAGAAAACCACTAAAAATTGCTCTTTAGAGGTGAGACAAACTAATTTTGAAAGTTGGCCTCGTAACACGTGCGCCAAGGAGCATCTAGGGACTATTTTTGTGGTGAAAATGAGTTTCGCACACGTCTGCACTGCATTAATTGAGAGTGTTGTCGCGCGCCACGTGTCAGTGCCTGATTGGACAAGACCGCTGCTAATGACGTCCCGGGTGGTTGAGAGTGCACCACGTGTCGGCTTGAAGTGGTGTTTGGTTCACGCGAGTTCGCTCCATGCATGAAACAAGTTCGTTGTTCGTATCTCGAGGAGTATATGTTGGCAGTTGAAGCGGGACAAAACTATTTGCATGTACTGTGTGAAATTGTGGACGATGAGGTGTCACGCTGTGATTGGTTTCTGCAAACTACTGTGACATGCTTGGAGTGTGAGAAATCGACACTTGGCAGCTGCTGTGATGAGAACCGCTGACGTGGCGAGTTTCTATTGATGGAGAGTTGATATGCGCTGACGTGGCAGCTTCTAATTGGTTGAAATATGTTGTTTCTTATTTTATTCACCGCGCAACACGTAATTCGAGGCAACCTGTCCGACATCCGATCATTACATGTAAATACTCTATTTTGAATATTTTTCCGCCACGAATTCAACCGCGCACTCCGTTTCACCTGAAAATGACCAATTAATATAATTAATTATAAATTTTAAAAACTTTTCACATTAAATATATTAAAATAGCATACTAAAAGCATATAAAAACCAACTTATCACTAATTAATTGAATCAAGTAGAGATGAAATCATCGGGTGCTTGTGCACAACCATTAAAATTAAGCGATGGTGGCAAATTTTAACTTAAAAAAATGATAAATACAGGATAAAAAATATATATCTCCCTCCAGTAAAAACATAAAATGCTCAGCACCAAACACACATATTAAAAAAACATTAATTTTGAAAAATATTTGAAAAGTCTTTCAACTTTTTTCTTCCTAAACCTTATATTCAGAGCATAAATTAATTATTTAAATTTATTTAATTATAGATTGATTATTTTTTATTTTTTATTTTTATGTGATATATGTGGGAAATTATATATGGTGCAAATTAAGCTTAATGGATTTGCATATGAATATATGGATTACCTTTGCTTAATTCAACCTAATTTTCAAGGGCATTTAATTCATTTAATTATCGGATACTTTGAACTAATGCAACACAATTATGTCGGTAGAAAGTCGATAGGTACTGTGGTCACACAGTTGCAATCATGATTAAATATGAATTTCTCCACTCTAATAGAGATATATATATATAGTGTGCATGCTTGTGGAGTATTTTCAAACAGGGAACATTGAACTTGGAATCTTATGCTTTACGAGTATTAATGATGTGTACATGTAATCAATTAATCCATCACTATTTCCCCCAAACATGGGTTGACTAGTGACTAATGCCTAACTAATTATAATCTCCTCATCTAATGACCAAGCTCTTTGCCTACATTAATATTCCCTATATAGTTTGTTGAATAAATTAACAAAATGAAAGTACCCAATATAATTAAGTCCTATATATGTCGGATCTTGATATACTTGGGTAAAACCCCCTATACTCACCCATACCCCACTCACCCCACTCACCCCACTCACCCCACTTACTCATACCATAATCACCCCTCACTCAAATCGTATTCTTACCACCAACCTGAATCCGACGAAATTCAAGAAAAACCACATCGATTCGAAGCTGTGGATGCATTCCTCATCTCTTTTAGTGTCAATTTTGAAGTTTTTTTCTTAAGTTTTTTTTTGTCGGAACTGCTTGTGGTTTTATTGTTGGATTTGGGGCTTTGATTTGAAGCTCGAATCTTGCATTTTGAGTATAAAGTGTTGATAGAATCGAAAATATTAAGCGATTCCGACCAAAACCCACTATTTTTTTTGTTATTTTCATGTATTTTTTTAGGAGTTTTGAAAATTTTTTTGTTCGTTATTCTTGTTGCATGCAAGACATATAGGGCCGACAACTCTAAAGAAGTGTCGGACACATAAGACCGAAACCTCTAAAAAGGTCTCGGCTAGATCCATCAGTCACCCACTGAGACTGAATTCTCTTCGCAATCTCGGCTGGAGTCGACTGTTACCTCCTTAGAGGTTTCGGTCGGAATCGATCAATACCTTTAGAAGTCTCAACCTTGTGCATCCGATCTCCGCGGTGACACTTCTTCACTTTTAAGACACGACGCGACCATATCTAACCTTGTTAAATGAATAAAACACTCCCGCGACACTTAGTGACATATTACAAGTGCTCTACAATGACTAAAACTATGAAATGGAAAGGATTGGGGGGTGTTGGGGTGAGGGTGTGGGTAATGGGGTGAGCAATATATGGTATTTTTGAAATTCTAAAAAAAAAAAGTGGGGTAAACTAAGTAAAAAGTGGGGTACAATGAAGTAAAAATTAAAAAACGAGGTCATTTAAACAAAAATTGGGGTTCGCTTAGCCGCCACTTTAATTTATGATTTTTGAAATCGGACTATTTTTTTTTAATAAGAGATTGTCACATGCTTGCATACTACGAGGCTCGGACGCCGGCCTACTTACTCAAATAACTTCATTTCAAATTAGTTAGTCATTCACTTAGTTAAAATAAGATTATTGAAGTCAACGTAAAAATACCTGATATAGGTCTTAAATTAATTAGTTAATTATATGTAACAAATTAATATATATATATATATATATATATATATATATATATATATGTATTAGCAAATGCCAGTCAAATATATAATACATTTGTAAGAAGTTCATTAATTTATGGCTCTTCTAAAACGGGACTATTTTTTTATACAAAAAATTTATATGGACTTATTGAGTTCGGACTCAAAAATCTTATACTAGTAATTTAAGATACTTACACAAACAAAAGACCTAATTACCCTCATCTTTAATACCAATACACACAAAAATATTCACATTCTCCACCTCCTCCATTGTCACAATTGCCCCCGACACAGTTGCCGCCGACGAGTGCCGCCGCCGAAAATCGTTGCCGATCGCCATCATCTACTGCACACCTTCATTTGCTCTCTCCTCAAGTTAGTACAAACCTTACTCAACTCTCACATCTCTCCCTCCCTCGGCCTCTCTCTAGTCTCTGTCTCTGTCTCTCTCTCTTAGCGGTCGGATCTCTCTCTCGGCCAAATTCGGTCACTCAACCTGATCTGGTCGAGAGAGTCGATCGGATCTGATCGGGGTTCTCCTCGGCCTCCATTCTCTTGGTCTCCATGCTCTCTCTCTCTCTCGTATCAGTCGCTCGACCAGATCTGGGCAAGAGAGGCGACCGAATCTGGTCGGGGTTCTCTCTCGGCCTTCATGCTCTCGCCCTCCATGCTCTCTCTCTCTCTCTCTCTCTCTCTCTCTCTCTCTCGGTGGATGGATCTGGCCAAGACAGGTGACCGGATCTGATTTGAGTCAAAGCCTCTATTGGTCAGATTCGACTGAATCTGGCCAGGTTCAAATGGAGGTTGGCCGACGGTGGTGGATGATGACGACGACGTCATCGGTGGCCGGTGGTCACACGGGCGGACGGTGGTCACAGCAGCTGAGGCGATAAGTGATGGATTGATAAAGAAGGATACTTAAGTCTTTATGCTAGTTTGAGTTCTGGACTCATTGAGTCAACCTAGCACTACCCTTTTTATAAGAGATCACCACATGTACAACTTGCTTGCTATAGGAGGCTCGAACGCCCAACCTTTTACTCATCCACTCGATTGGTTAAAACCGAACTATTGAAGTCAAATAGACAAAAATGATGCATTGATACATGAATACTAAACAAGTAATGATAAACAAGTAATTGATAAACTGAATAATTGATACTATTGATATGAATACTAAACAAGTAATCAGCCAATTATATGTAGTTGATTTTGAAGAAGTAAATATAAATAATTAGACAAATTAATGAAATTCACGTTTTTATTATTTCTGTTTTTTACAAGTGACGAGAAGTAGGAGGTAATTATTTGTCATATTATAAACACAGGAGGAGTGATTTGAGTTTTACTAAATAATAAAGTACGATATCCATACATAAAGACTGACTAGGTTTTCTTGTTTTTGAATCTAGATGGTCATAACGAACCAGCATATATACTAATCCATGTGACCTATTCACTCTTGTAGATAGTAGTTAGACCTTGTTCATATATCATATTTATTCTGCATAGTTTTCTTATTTTTGAACAAACAATAATTACAGAAAATTTATTGAATAAATTAAACTAAAAGACAAAAACAAAAGGCAAGATTATCTACAAAGAATCATACATTATTATGCGAATTGCACTAAATCAATATCATGGTAGGCTTTTTGTAAAATTCTGCTGTCATTTTGGTGCAACCACACGAGCATATAATTTATATATGTATATCACAAGTTATCAGTAAATGGGGACCTTGGAGTACTTGATCCACAAAGTTTCAAATCTCCTAGGGTCCCCCACACATAATTAATTACAGTTGCAGAGATATTGTATATATACCTACATACATACAAGCACATAATTAATTCAACACACATATATGATCTGTATATATATTTTTGTTTTGAAGTTGATAGCTAAGGTGATAGAATTCCTAGCTACTTTTCACCATGCCCATCACTCAATGTTAATGTTTATCAACTTATCTCTAATTCCCTCCCCCCCTTCCATCTTTTATCCTCTTTTACCTTTTTTTCTTTGTCCTAATAGAAAAAACTGAAAATCCAAATGAATAAAAAAAGAAGAGAGAATCCCATGCATCACTTCTATGTATATATATAAGCTTGATGGGTATCTTATATATTGAGAGTTGTGGACATTAACTTGTAAATCAAATCCAACACAACTTTATTGAATAATTGAGGTTTCATATGGGGTGGCATGTCCTACAAGCTTAAGGAAGGGTTTTGGGGCTCCAAAAGCACAAATTTGAAGTTCGTTTGGTGGGTGGTTGTTGCTTTAATCTCTGCAGCTCCCTTTACCACAAAACACAACAATAATAAAGAGATCAGGCCTGCAGGAACCAGATTCCATGGACCCCCACCCTCACATTTTTTTCCCTTTCTAATTAAATTTCCCCTCTTTGATGTGATTGATGTTGCATAAATTTATTTTGATTTATTTTTAAAACAAATTCATCTATGTCACATTTTTTTTATTTATTTTTATCATTTTAAAACAAAAACCAACTATATTAATCAAGGTTGTGACATAGATGAATAATGTACATTAATGTACGTACTTACTGTAATTAATATACCGTGCCTTCTTGCATGCATATGATGTATTTTTTTGGAGTGATATGTACAATAATATTGTTCCATTAATTGTATAAGTATATATGTTAGTATAACATTAAGGTATTTGTAATCGAATTCCACAACAAGTAATTGTTCTCGACCGATGGCCACGGCCAGAATGGAAATTCTTGTTAATTACTTTCAACAACCACAACAATTCTGTGAAAAAAAAGTAAAAAAATAAATAAATTAAAGACTCGATCAACAATATAACCCCAACGAAAATGCCAAATAGTACTGAGCATAGACACGTTATTTGTTTTTTCACAGCAGAGTTGTAAAAATATATCAAAAAATAAAATTACTCAAGCTTTCATTTTTATTTGTATTCAGTCACTAAACAATAACAAATTCTTAGTTAGTTGACAAAAAAAAATATTAGTTTCAAATCAATTAAAAATAGGCAAAATGTATCATTTAGTACTTCAACTTTACCATTTTTCTTGAATTGGGTTTCCAACTTTTATTTCTTAACATTTTATCCTTGAACTTTGCGATTTTTCTTGATTTGGCCATTGACCTTTGATTTTTAACATTTGTTCCATTTACTTTATGATTTTTCTTGATTTGATCTTCGACATTTAATTTCTTCATTTGCTCCTTGAAATCTATGATTTTTCTTAATTTGGTCATTGAACTTCGATTTTCTAACATTTGGTCTTTAAACTTAATAATTTTTTTAAATTTCGTCCTTCAACTTTAATTTGTTAATATTTGATCTTACTAAAAGAATTTGATGCATGTGATTGTCACGTAATAAGTAAAATGAGACCCTCGTGCTTCATTTTTGTTTCAATATATTTTATTAATGTATATGCACGTACTCACATGTATTTCCTTGCTTGTTGAATTCGGTTCTTTAAAGTCATGTTTAACAAAAGGATTAGATATATGTATGCAAAAATAATGTTCAGGCACCAAATATATATTAACAAATCAAAATTCAATTAATTCCAAATAAAAAAGGAGCGTGCTAGGTCGACCTACTTTGGGCACCGAGATAGACGTACCTACCAAGTGAGCACCGCACGATGCACCTTAAGATACACATCACGCACACATTAGATGACGCTCACCTGATACGTAGGTGTGCCTACCTCTGTGTCTAAAGTGGGTCAACTGATCTTTATCTCATGAAAAATGATATAATGACAATATTAAGTTACAACACATTGTACAATAGTTGATGTGGCGTGTAGGTCTCACATAAAAATCTTAAAAAAAAGACACTCAACATCCTATTTAATTTAATGTGGGGCTCAATCGTCACAACCGCTGTCGTGCAATGTGTTGTAACATTTTTTTTTTTTTTTGATATAGTGTTGTCATTCTAAATTTTCCTTGTCTTATTAAAAAAATACTGTCAATTACAAAGACAAAATAATGTGTATTTTAACTTAAAAATAAATATAAGCTGATCGGAAAAAAAAAGGGAAAGAAAAACCTATTAACTCTGATAAATTTGGAGATATATTATGTAGTACATGCAACACATCTACATACATAAATAGAGAATTATTATGGTTCGAGTTTGGCCCACTACTGAGGCATTTGCTGAGACACAGACCTAATTGCTCTGACAATGGGATAATGCCAGAAAAATTTGAATGGATGAGCACTCACCTAATGCATTTATGCTCTCATGGCTAATGTGTGATAACTGATAAAGTTTTTTAACTTTTTTTCCCCCTTTATTTGTAATATTAGTAGTAGTGAAAAATTTTAAATTTATTACCAACTTTAAATTCAAATCTCTATGAGTACTGTGCCATACAAATACAAGAAGTTAGGATTGTGTTATGGACACAGATAATATAGGATGTTGAAGGATGTTGATGTGTCTGTCAATGACAAGAGGCCCTCGTAACCCCCATTACCCATTTTGCCACGTGGATCATGAACTTGCTTGCTTAGTTGCTTATAATAGTATTAATCATAAAATGATTTGTCATTTTGGATAATCTAATTAAAAAGATTAAACAAACAGCCTTTGGATTATTCTTCCTTTTAGTAGTCTCTTGTCTATACTATTGGATTAATTAGCGATTAGCACGTTTTTAAATTTGTGTTATTAATGGAATTGGGCCCATTATAGCGTTTGTCTTTTCTTTCTTGGTCTGCCTTTCTTCCTTAATTTTGTTTCTTAGTAAGAAGAAGATATGCTTGAATAAATCAATCACTTGTGGGTTGATTACGCGGCTTCCATTCATCAACACAACTGTTCATAACTTATAAGGTCGAAATTCATCAGTACAAAAAAAAAAAAAAAAAAAAAAAAACCAAATATTAAAATGCAATACATGCGTCGTGGCTGTGATATATTTAATTCTTTTATCTGTTCTTTTTATTATTTTTTATTATCATATAATTATGAAATTTTTTTTACAGAAATATAATTATAAGTTTTTTTTTTTAAATAATTATACAATCTTGGAATTAATTAATCAATAAGTTTTTTTTTAAATCAATTAATCAATTAATTTAGAAGGTGGTGTTGTCAAAGTATCTATCTGCATCACTTGCCAAAAGTTGGGTACAATATGGATCTACGCCCATCAAGAATGTATAATGGTTGCACGATTGGCCTTTAGTTGGGCTATTGACAACCATTATATAAGAAAGCCCACTAGTTAAAGCCGTTAAAGACTAATTGAGTTTGACGATTTTGCACTTCGAGCGTGCGCAATTCGTATATGATATAATTAGGGCCCAAGGGCTTTCTTTGGGGCTGAATGGTGCTTCAACTCTACCGAATCCACTAACAATGTCAGTTAACCGATTTTCACATTTATTTCTTACTTTTCACACATGATCCATGATAAATGAAGTCTAACGTTTAGGTAGGGTATAGGGTTTAAGATTTAGGGTTTAAGGTTTAGGATACGTCGAACCAGTAAAGATCGAATTGTATAATTCTGTCTCATTGTGATAAATTGGAATTGAGAATTAAGTAATATCAAGTTATTATCACTCCATTTAACAATTTAAACTCTTGAATCAGGAGACTTGAACCCTTAAATTTATATAAAAAGAATTAAAGACATGTCGAGCCAGTAACGCTATTACATTTTTGGCATACCCTAGTCTCTCTCTCTCAATATATATACAAATTAATTGATATTTTTTGTAAAAAAATAAGCATTACATTTTTCATATGACAAATAACCGATTGTTCATAGCACTAAGCAATTACTTGCATATGAGGTTCCTCTTCTATGATTAAGTTTCTTCACATGGGATGTTTGGACAACCTCACATGGAAATGCCCCCACCAACAACCATACCTTCATTATCTCATCAATTTAATTATAACCATAATTTTTTCCGTGCTATGCCGTGCACCACCTTACAATATACATCATACAAGATTACTTAATTTTCTAGCTAGTAATCAAAACAAAAAATACCGCACCCAATGATTTCCATTAAATGTTTTGTTAGATCGATATAAAGAACTTCCACTATATATGCAACTTGATCATGTTGCCTATATTAATTGATTAATTCTTTATGATCACTTTAATTCATTTGTCTGGGGTTCAATTAATTTCTTGTTTAATTTACACCATACATTTTATAAAATGCATGCTAGCTACATATGTGGAGAACCAAGTGGTATATATATGTGTAGTAGTTGTTGGTACATGTGACGGGTAGTCAATTAATGCGGTGCACATGCCCCATATGGGCAACCTTCCTGATAATGTTGCCGTGTCCTTCTCATGTTCTACGTCACCTCCTTACATAGTTCCTACATCTTTGACAACTCTCACATGGATCGCCCACAACGATCCCAAAACTTTAACTCATCGATCAAGTTCACATTTTGGTGTTATGTGCTCACTTGCAAAGATGCACACGGAGATATATCATATATATGCATTGCTTTTGGTAGGAGCACCTTTAGTTAGCTACAAAGTTAGTTTTTTTTTTTTTTTTTTTAGCTGTAAGCCACCAATCATTGTCCTATATTTAATTGATTTCATTAATTTCAAATAGGAATCAGGTAAACGACCTCACGTTTTGCTGAGGGGATCCGGTTACTTTGATATACCCTAATTTTAAATTATTTTTACTTCGTTTACTTTGATTTTTTTTTTTCAATATTCTAAAAATACCCCCACCCTTAGCCTTTCAAACCCCATCTCCAACACACCTTTTCAACCCATCGTATCCCATAACCAAACTCATCACCACTCTCATTTCTTCATTTTTCTGGTCTTATCGAACACTCGTTTGAAGTCGTCGGTGCATCATGATTGTTTTAGTGACTCGAAACCCGCCGGATCTACTTGAGGGACCATCGTGATTATTTTCGTTTTCTCAGTCTATTGGATGACTTTTTGCCCTAAAACTTTGTGGCTTTTGTTCCTCACGAGATTCCAAGTGTATTGGTGGTATTTTTGTGAACTTTGTGGGTTTCTTAAGTTTTCAGTTGGAGTTATCGAATGGTCGAGACCTTATAAAGAGTCTTGACCAAGTTTAACCGAGAAGGTTTGGGAAGACATAAACTACACTTAACCGATATGTTTCATGCTTTCATTGCTCTTCGTCTATCTAAATCGGGACTTATGAATGCATATCGGTCATGTGCAGCCATTATAAGTAGACTATCGTAGGGTACGCATAACTACTTAATGGTGTATGAGTCGTATGACTATCATATTGACGCCTAAATTGCAAAATCATGAGTATATATCAGAGATGCTCGACCGAAATGCTTGAGTAGGTTTGAGTGGTGTTTATTAAGGTAGGGTACATAGAGCGATTTGATGGGGTACGTGCAGCATTTCGATGTAGTAAGGTCGAGACTTACAAGTGCTTCTCGGTCACATAAAGCCGACATAGGCACTATGGGTCGTGACTAACATGCCCCGCAAGCTTAATACATGTATCAGACTTATTTGACCATTATGTACTATACATTGTTGGACACACAAAGCTGAGACGAATGTTGTTCATATCAGCCGTGTGTGTCCGCACACCACTGGCGAAAGAACACAAAAATCCAACTTCCGACCAGATGAAAAAGTCATGAAAAACACCAAAAACTATCTCGTATTGCTCGAGTTTACTTTTTTTTGGTAATTCCTTCAACATTTTCCCTATACAATGCATGAATCAAAACCAAACTCGAAGCCCTAAAAATTAAAAAAAAGTAATGATCCTAGGACTGTCAAATAACCACTAAGGGACAAAAAAACCCACCAAACCAAAGGGAACCGACTAGAGAATGAATTTATTGAGTCCATTTTATGTGATTTCACCCTTATTTGGTCTATCGGAGTCATGAAAAATACCAAAAAATATCTCGTACTACTAGAGTTTACTTCATTTTGGTGGTTCCTTCAACATTTTCCCTATAATGCATAAATCAATACCAAACTCGAAGGCCTAAAAATAAAAGAATGCAATAATCCTATAACAATCAAATAACCACTAAAAGACCCCAAAATACAACCAAACAAAAGAAAAATGACTAGAGAATGAATTTATCGAGTCTATTTTATGTGGTTTCATATTTATTTGATCGGTCAGAGGTCAGAGATGGGGAGGACATTTAGGGGAGGAGGTTTAGAAAGGGTGGGAGTATCGTTTGTGTAGCTTGGGGTATGGTAAGAAAAAACCTTTTATATATAAGGGCAAAAATGTCATTTCACTAAAGGGTGAAAATGAAATTTGAAAATAAGGCCCCTTCAGCAAAAGATGAGGTCCATTTAGCCGCTTCCTTTTAAATAATCATAAAATCTTTGAGTAACACCTAAGTCTCACAGTTCATAGATGTTAGACATAATCATTAGTTACATGTTTGTAATATTATATGTACATGTTATGGTGTTGTGTGGGGTGCGAGTCACGTGAAGTTAGGTGAATGATTTTATGTGCGAGCCATATAGGCAATCCAGATATCATAGATCTCACTGCACTCTATAGACACATCCAATGCTCACCATTGTAACGTTAATTGACATTTGAGTATAAATAACATTTCCCGATATAGAGGGAGCAATCTCAAATATAGCTTTCCCACTTCTATCGTTGTCTTCATCTTTTCCAGTAGATCTAAGGTTTCAGCTTCATTGTTGATATGGTATCAGAGCTACTAAGAGGCTAACGCCATGGTAGGAGAAGATTTTGGATCTGTAATGGCGAGCTCAAGCATAGTTGATCATCTTCAGATTAGTAGAGGTTCTGGATCTGGTAGATCTATGTGTGGTAAACATGCCACAACATCATTCGTAAGCTCTCTTAGTCAGATGGTTGCAATACAATTAGATGAGAACAATTATCAGTTATGGAGATTAATTGTTGTATTAGTGATTCGAGGTTGCGAATTTAATGATTTCTTGTTTAGTATAACAAAATGCCCAGATTCGATAAATGATATATCTGGAGAATCAAATTCAGAGTACAAAAAGTGGATCAACAATGATCAACTACTGCTTGGATGGCTTCTTAATGTGATTGTTACAAATATTACAAATCAAGTTATTGTTCCATCAGTGATAACAACAAATGATGCATGGTTGAAAATCGAGAAGTTGTTTGGTGCTCAGAACAGATCTAGAGTGTAGAGGTTCAAAATCATTCTTCATACTACTAGTGTTATACCCCACTTAATTAGGGCATATGACTGGCCTAGATTAGCTTAATCCCTTGATAATCTAGCAACCTTCACCTCTCCATCAATAAATAATTAAGATTAAGATCCTGTACTCATTAATTATAAAACTTTATCAACCACAAAAGATTCTAAACTGAGTCTTAAACCTTAAAGTTCCATAAAAATTAATTATATAATCCTCAAAGTTTCGTCTACATTAATTAGATAGTCTTCAAAAACTTCATAAAAATCTTTCGACAACATCTCCTTTATTTTTAAGCCAACACTGGAAATCCCGACCTTCAAAAATCTTTAACAAAACTTGCTCAGCTTTGGTGGAAATACCAAAGAACTTAAAATCTAACCATTACAATATATATTGCATCAACTAAATTATATATTCCTTCTAACTTGATTTAAAGTATCAAGATTCTTAAACTAGCATTACCTTAATTCCAAAATTATTTCAATTCATCCTAAAACCGTTCTCGCCATTCCAAAGGAGATCCGAATCACACTCAAACCCATAAACCATTTATACAATATAATATGTATTAAAAAAATCAATAGATGCATAGAGAAAAAATTAAGCAAGTCACATATAGTAGGAAAGATTTCCCTTTCCCTTGTCGCCACTAAAACCTATCATTATCCAATTATAAAAATTCGATAATGTCAGATAAGTAAATCCTACACTATCAAGTACACCTGTAATAATCAAATGCATAATAATCCAAGATATTAAACGAAGAATATAATCCAAGGAATTCAAATAAACTCGTGAGTCCATCCCATTTTTTGTTATCCAACCACAATCAGATAACGTTCTCTAAAAGTGGTGAGTAAATAATAATAAGGACTTATGCTTGGGGAGAGTAATCAAATGAGTCTCGTTCCTCGAGTTTATCAAAATATGATCTGGTTCAACGTTATCTCATGATAATCATGTGATGTAAAGTATTAGTGACTCTAACCCCCCAAGCGCAATATAGTTCTACCCTGTACACAGTCAGGTGGACACTATAAGTTCTACTCTGTAATACATAGTTAGGTAGCTTAATATACCACATAGTCAAGTAGACATTAAATAGTTTTACCCTGTAATATAGTCAGACAGACACTATAAGGAGACTCCAACTGGCTTATCCTCCCAATCCGTGTATGCATGTATAACAAAAATGTAATATCAAGAATCAAACGATTTATACGAAATTATAATAATATAATGTAAAGGTTACAATGAGATTTACTTAACCTTACAAACGCGATATCACAACTCCCTTTTGCTCTGAGTCGGTAAACTAGTATACACGGGGCTCTAATCGCGATCTTACAATTCATTAATAAGTCCTGTAAGCCTCCACAACAATTTCACCATTTTTTCAATTATTTGCAATTTAACTGACCAAATCACGTCCCGAAACCCATTAAATACTTTCAAAATAAATTCTCTGATGCTCGAATTTCATTTTTAACTCAAAATTATTGTTTGACATCGAAAACCACGTTGCCTATTCTTGAACATACTTTTTTAATTTTTTTATATATTTATCGGTCCTACTTGACCTCAAAACTCCAGAAACCCTCCAAACCTACTCCTCGGATGTCTGGATCGCAAATTTGACTCCAAATTGTGATTTAGAAAAAAAAAAAAACATATATTAGGCTTTAAAATAATTTTTTAAATTTTCAAACATTTTTAAGTATAATAACACGCTTTACGAGGAAATATTTGGTATAAATCCTTGAGAAAATTTTTAAATCCTCATTTTTCATAAAACTCTTCAATTTCCATTAACTTCGTGAAAAATCCAATTTTTGAATTTATCCAAGATTCTAGCTTTTTATTTATTTTTTCTTATTTAAATATATTTTTTAAAATTTAGGTGGGGTTTGATCCATCAACCAGACCGATCCGGTATGGGGGGTTCAAACCCCCCCATCTTCTTCCTAGGGATGAAATAATTGGGCTCCCAACCGCAACCCAACCCCGGATCGGAACTTGGCAGGAGAGACCCTCCCCATCCATCATCTTCCTCCATCAACCAACTCCACAACATACACAACAATACCCAACGACAACAATAACGACACATCAACAACAAGTCACTTCGGTTTCTTGATCTCCCGTTGGAATTCTCCCTACACCTCGCTTCTGTCTTGAGACTCTCTCTTTTTCTTTCCCTCTCGGCTTCAATCAATCTCTCTCTCAAAGTTTTTTTCTCTAGTTCGACAGTTAGTACAGTTCTGTTAGTTTTGGAAACATATATTAAGATTTTCTCAAGATTTGCATCATGCGGATCTTGAGACAAATCTAATGTATCCATATTTATAATATAAATATGCTCTTCCTCGATATACGTAGTACGTATCTCGAAGTCAATTTTTGGCTTAAAACAAATTAAATGAGGCAGTGTTGATGTTGGAGAAATATATTAAGATTTTTTCGAGATTCGCATCATATGAATCTCGAGACAAGTCTAACAATTCACTTAATTTATATATTGATATTCCTCGAGATAAATATTGCGTATCTCGAAGTCAATCAAATGGTTATCAACTAGATAATTATCACATAATTGCCTTAACCAAATCAATTGTATTTGATGTTTTCGAGATTAGACAACACGCACCTCGAGGCGTGGACACACTTGAACAACCAATGTTCACTTCATTCCTTTCCTCGATGCCTACGCTGCGCATATCTCGAATTGCATCCAATGTATACTTTAATTTTTCAATTAAACTATAGGATCCATTTATATATATTTATATATAAATTATATTATATATAAATACATATATACTTATATATTTGCAGCTATAAATTTGCCATGCGCACCAACAACCAACCTCGGGCGTGCGCACTATTGTACATTCTACGTGTGTCACCCTCGACCCCGCGTGTCACCAGGCGCCAACCAATTTATTTATTATTTTATTTAATTTCATGATTATCTTTTTAATTTACGTCTAAATAAACCCCCGAAAAATACCCTAATTTCACTAAAAGTTGAAGAATTTACTAAAGTGCTCCAAAACTCACGGACACCGCGTATACACTTCAACTTGAACCTATTTCGCATAAAAATAATATTAAACTTATGATCTCTGATCCGTAACACTTTAGGTCCCACCTCGGATACCTAAATCTCAAATTAAATATGAAAATACTTAATTAGTCACCTAATCAAGTTTATAAAATTCTCGGATGTCACAATCTTCCCAACTAATTAAAAATTTTGTCCTCGAAATTTAAACTCACAGATCACTGAACCAAAAGAGATACGAGATCATGATTCTTCGTATATAACTTTTTTAACACAGACTTGTAAAACCATTTCCAAGGTGAATTGTTAAGTGGATCCAATAACTTTCGTTGTATTTGACAACTCGGTGGTAGAGATCATAACCATTTTAACTTTTCATTTTCTAACATTTTGGTTTAATGAAAAGTTATCTCAGTTGTTTTGCCAATCCTGACAATTTGTGAATTTCTGAGGAGTTAAACAACTTTGTGGAATATCCGATAACCTTACTTCATTTCTCATCTCATACCATGAATCCCATTCAAGTATCAATACATAACAAGACCTAGCTATCTTATTTTTCACAACACAATTCTCATTCTAATATGAATACTATTCCGCAAACCGTTGATAATTCTTTCTACATCCATCCAAACTCTAGTACACATTCTAGTTTACTTTCTCATCACTAATTATCTTTTTTTATTTGAAATATTGGCCGATTAACTCTTATACTACCATCAGTTTAAAATCACATATTGATGCAAATAATATTTGAGCATAACATTAGATACTAAGTAGACTTGCATTCCTATATGATCCATCACCATTCCAGCGTTCCCACCAGAAACCTGTAATTACATAAGTCATCCCATGATTGTAGATCTCATAATACATCTGTCACCACATGACCAGAGATATCGAATATCAATCCGATCATAAATAGAAACCTAACATATCGTGCAACTCTTACTCATTCTCTAAATGTCTACTCACAATATTATTTAGGCTATGAACTAGAAAGAAATTATCAATTTCAACTCGTCAGTCAATTAACTTAACTTTTTTTTCGACTGGTCATAAAATTATCAACTTTTTAAATTCGTCAAATCATTCTCTATTCATGAGTTCATTAAGAACCTCATTCCTTTCACTTTACTAAAACCTTCCACAAACTCACGTCTTAATCACTTACTGTTCGCCAAATTCTCTCATTACCTGAATAGAGGCAATTATTTTTAACTTTTGTAGATATACGTTTCTAAATAGAGATATCAACATATTCGATGAGTTTACTCTTATAGTATAACTTTTAATTTGTATTCTATACAAGTTTATATATATGTTATCTCTTTTTCATTTCTATTCAATTACAATTGAAGAATATTCAATTACAATTGAAGAATATTCAATTCTTCAAACATATCAATTCAGACACACTGTATTTTATTCAATATTTCTAGCTTAATAGAGATAAAACTTACTAACTGAGCTGTAAATGATGCATTTGTTTTCGTTTCATTTGTATATTCACTAACATACAAATATCTTACATCATCTTTAATTTACAATAATTAATGCTTTAAACTTTACCACTAACTAATCAAGTGGAGTTGCACTATAATTAAACCAATGTACAACTTATTCACTGATATTAGTTGTACACTACTTTGGTTCAAAACTTCAACATTCGAAGTTTGACTCCTCGTAAGATCCTTGTGAAGATATATTAAGTCTTATCAAACTTATAGTTTGATATTCTAATTTGATCGAGACTCTTTAACCTGAAATTTTTATTTTTATACTAGCATGAGAATATATTGACCATTTAGTTTCCTATACTTCAGCCTCCAATTGACTCTGACGAAACTTTATAGACTCTTTTATACCGACTGTCACTAATTCATTCGATTATTCAATGATGGGTGGACACGTCACACTGATCTTCTACGCTGTGAATGAATCGTGATTATGAAACGAAGTTACTTAAACTCTTGGTCATGTACAACTACTCCAGTGCCTTATCTTGACTAAAGGAGTTCATCCGTGTCATTTCCAGCAGTCACAAGTCATCTCAACATCTCATTTTATTTTATACATTAAGTCTACTTCGTTCAATTTCTGTCAATCATAGCTGTTCTCAAATTGATATTATTCTTAGTCCCCTTACAAACTTGTTAGAATTTATGCTGAACAACCAGGCCACTTACATCTCCTTAATCTTAACTTAGAAAAGCTATTTATATCTCTTCTCTTTTTGAAATATAGCTAAGGATAGTGTGATTTATTATTATCATTTAATGAATCAAAGACTTCCTTAGCTAATCTTAATTTGAAATAGAGAAACTTTGCAACTCAAATAGTTAAACCATTTGTTATTGCCTTATGTTATTTTTGTTAGTCTCGAATATCTCGACTTTTCTTTTTTTCGAAAAGAAATTCGGTACCTTTCAAGAGGCTATGCAAAATAACTTTGTATCTTATTATTCATCAACTTACTTTTGATGAATTTACCTTTCCATTATTATTCAACTGAAGAGATAGAAGAATTTGAATTTTCAAACTTTGATTAACTTAATGACTAATCAAATTTTTAAATGATGCTATTTCAATCCTTTAAGTCTTACAAATAGAAATTCTCGTAATATACTGACGTTCTAAATAAATCACTTACTGATACTTAATTAGTACATCTATCTCTTCATTGGTTATATTTTATGTTGTACTGATAAGTGTCATAACTTAAAGTCGTTAGAAGTAATTATTGGGTACTTTGAATCTCAAAACACAATCACTTGTTTTGATGTTTAATAGCTAATCCATGCTAATATTAGACTACTTCCCTAATACTTTAACTTCTAACACGTTGATCTTATCACAACAATTTTCATTTTCAAGTTAGAAATTTCGTTGATCTTTGTTTTATAGCAACACCTAATTCGTTGTTAACAAAGATTACTTCTAATTTGTGTATAGTCATTTGTTTTATCATTTCTTTATTTGACTCATAGAACCGCTATACCCAACGTCACTTATGGACAAGTAACTTGAGTAATAAAGAATCAAAAGTCTCAATACTTCTTTTTAGAAGTTGTTTGATTGTTTTAAAATATGGTTGTATTTCATTTTTTGGTTAATGTTTTGTTTCGAAAAGAAGACAATACTTTGCTTTAAAGTATTTTATTTTCTTAGAAACAGACTTAGACAACTTGAATGATCCAATCACAATCTTATTGCAATTTTCAAGTCAAAACTAAGTTTGTCTAATCACTTTCCATTTTTTACGTTTTTGATAACCATGTGTTTCCTTTTTATTTTCATTTGAGACTCGTCCAAATCAACTATTAGTTGATTATGAATTAAGTCAATAATTTATAAAATAGGTCTTGTTGAGTTAACCATGCAACCGACCCTAACCTTATTCTAAAACTCAAGATATCCATATCTTATGCTTCTTACAAGTCTAAATATCATATTACATTTTCCAAACAATTCTCAATCATTTGAGACTTAATTTAATTCATTTCCAACACTTTCCTAAGCGTTTAAAGATTGTAATAGTTCGATATTTTCGATTTCCAAGATATCCATGTTCAGTGTTTACATACATGAATCTTTTGGACTTCTCTCTTAACCAATTTTCTATTAGTTTCATAATTGATACTTTCATCAGTTATAGCAGTACCAAACTACTCACTACACTTTGTGAATTCGAACTTCAAAAGTCTATTTCATATCCAATCACGCACAGTTTCATTTTATAAGCTTATTCTCTCTTTTAATTATCCATTTCTAGTCTTACTCGTCATATCTTACGAGTTAAGTATCGAACGGACAAGGAGAATAAACTTTCTATCGCATACCTAGCGATAATACGTACATACAACACAAACATAACACAATAAAAAAGTTTTTAAACTTTTTAACCCCGTTCCAACGCGTTACTTCCCAACTAATCGCACTCGAACACCCTTTGCTTCTCAACTAAAGTTTTATCCTCAATCGCCAAACCTAGGCTTTGATACCAACATTGTCGGACCTCACTTAATTAGGGTATTTGACCCGCCTAGATTACCTTAATCCCTTGATAATCTAGCAGCCTTCGCCTCTCCATCAATAAATAATTAAGATGAAGATCCTGTACTCATTAATTATAAACATTTATCAACCATAAAGGATTCCAAACTGAATCTTAAACCTTAAAGTTCCATAAAAGTTAATTATATAATCCTCAAAGTTTCGTTAACATTAATTAGATAGTCTTCAAAACTTCATAAAATATTTCGACAATATCTCCTATATTTTTAAGCCTACACCGAAAATTCTTGCCTTCAAAAAAACCTGCTAAGCTTTGGTGGAAATGCCGAAGAACTCACAATCCACCCATAACAATCTATATTGTATCAACTAAATTATATATTCCTTCTAACTTGATTTAAAGTATCAAAACTCTTAAACTAGTATTATCTTAATTTCAAAATTATTTCAATTCATCTTAAAATTGTTCTTGCCATTTTAAAGGAGATCATAATCATATTCGAACCCATAAACCCATTTATACAATATAACATATTCAAAAATCAATAGATACATAGAGAAAAAAAAACTAAGTCACATATGGTCAGAAAGATTTCCTTTTCCCCTGTTTCCGCTAAAACTTGCTATTATCCAATTATAAAAATATGATAATGTCAGATAAGTAAATCCCATATTATGTAGTACGCCTGCAATAATCAAATGCATAATAATCCAAGATATTAAACAAAGA
Organism: Stephania yunnanensis; assembly: GCA_039657365.1. NCBI lineage: Eukaryota > Viridiplantae > Streptophyta > Magnoliopsida > Ranunculales > Menispermaceae > Stephania > Stephania yunnanensis. Next base: position 41,714,385 of record CM077589.1, on the reverse strand, counting down.
ATATAATCCAAGGAATTTAAATACAATCTTGAATCCATCCCATTTTTTTTATCCGACCATAATCATATAACGTTCTCCCAAAGTGGTAAGTAAACAATAGTAATGACTCATGCTCGGGGAAAATAATCAAAAGAGTCTCATTCCTCGAGTATATCAAAGTATGATCTAGTTCAATGTGATATCATGATAATCATGTGATGCAAAGTATAAGTGGCTCTAGCCTCTCAATCATAATGTAGTTCTACCCTATACACAGTCAGGTAGATAATATAAGTTCTACCCTTTAATACACATTCAGGTAGCTTAATGTATCATGTGCACACAGTCAGGTAGACACTATAGAGTTCTACCCTATAATACAGTCAGGCAGACATTTTAAGGAGACTCGAATCGCCTTATCCTCCCAACCCGTGTATGCATGTATAATAAAAATGCAATACCAAGAATCAATACAATATATATGAAATTATAATCATACAATGTAAAGGTTACAATGAGATTTACTTAACCTTACAAACGCGATATCGCAACTCCCTTGCTCTCCGAGTCGGTAAACTAGTCCACACGGGGCTCCAATCGCGGTCTTGCAATTCATTAATACGTCCTTTAAGCCTCCACAACTACTTCACCATTTTTCTAATAATTTGCAATTTAACTGACCAAATCGCGTCTCGAAACCCCTTAAATATTTCCAAAATAAACTTTTCGATGCCCGAATTGTATTTTTAACTCAAAATTATTGTTCGACATCGAAAATTACATTATCTAGGGTTTAAATATAATTTTTCTAATTTTTTTATATATTTATCGATTTTACTCGACCCCAAAACCCCGAAATCCCTCCAAATCTACTCCTCGGATGTTCGAATCTCAATTTCAAATCCAAATTATGATTTGGAATAAAACATTGACCTAGATAAGACTTTAAAATAACTTTCTAATTTTTAGACATTTTTCGAGTATCATTGCACGCTTTACGAGGAAACCATCGGTATAAATCCTCGATAAAATTTCGAAATCCTCATTTTTCATAAAACTCTTCAATTTCCACTAATTTGGTCAAAAATCCAATTTCCTAAGTTCATCCAAAATTCCAGAATTTTATTTAAATTTTTTTCTTATTTATTAAAAACTTTTTTTTTAATTTAGGTGTGGTTTGACCCTCAATCGGACCGGTCTGGTTCAATTGAACCAGACTCGATTCGGTTTGGTATGGGGAGTTCCAAGGACAAAATAGTTGTTTATTGTTTTTTCCCTGCAGCCTGATTTTTTTTAAACTAATTTTATTGGGGTTGGGCTCCCAACCCCAACCCCGAATTGGAACTTAGTAGGAGAGACCCTCCCCAACCATCATCTTCCTCCATCAACCAACTCCATAATACACACAACAACACCCAACGAAAATAATGACGACACATCAACAATAACAACTTACCTCAGTTTCTCGATCTCCTGTAAGAATTCTCTCTATACCTCGCCTCTATTTTAAGATACGTACTATGTATCTCGTGGTTAATCTTTTGGCTTAAAACAAATTAAATGAGGCGGTGTTGATGCTGGAAATATATATTAGGATTTCTTTGAGATTCGCATCACACGAATCTCGAGGTAAATATAATAATTCACTTAATTTATATATCAATCTTCCTCGATTTACGAGCTGCATATCTCGAGGTCGATAAAATGGCTATAAACTAGATAATCATCACCTAACTGCCTTAACCCAATTAATTGTATTTGACCTCCTCGAGATTGGACAACACACATCTCGAGGCGTGCACACACTTTAACAACTAACGTTCACTTCATTCCCTTCCTTGATGCCTACGCTACACATATCTCGAGGTGCATTCAATGTATACTTTAATTTTTTAATTAAACTATGAGATCCATTTATATATATATATATTTATATATAAACTATATTATATATATGAATACATATACACCTATATATTTGTGGCTATAAACTCGCCACGCACACCAACGACTAACCTATATTCGTGGCTATAAACTCACCACGCACGCTAAAGACCAACCTCGGGCGTGCACACTATTGTACATCCCACGCGTGTCACCCTCGACTCCGCGTGTCACCAGGCGCCCACCAATTTATTTATTATTTTATTTAATTTCGTGATTATCTTTTCAATTTACATCCAAATAAATCCCCGAAAAATACCCCAATTTCGCCAAAGTTGGAGAATTTATCAAACCACTCCAAAACTCATGGACACCACATATACAATTGAACTTGACCCTATTTCGCATCGAAATAGTATATAATACATCAAATAGACACACGACACACAAAAATAATATTAAATTTATAATCTCCGATCCGTAGCACATGAGTCCCACCTTGGATACCTAAATCCCAAATTAAGTCGGAAAGCTCTTAATTAGCCACCTTATCAAGTTTGTAAGACTCTCTGATGTCTCAACAAGAAAGGGTTCAATGACAATGAATGTGTATTTTTCCAATATGAATGAGCTTTCAGATAATCTTGCTGCCATAGGATCTCAAATTTCAGAGGATGATCTGATTACATCAACTTTCGTTGGGTTAGTGATAAATGATTATTTATACGTATATATAGGGTTAGTTTAGTTGTATATTTAGTGTAAATATCCTCAAATGAGCTCTAAATCATGATATTATTGCATTTTCGGGGAATTAAGGTGTAATAGAAGGTATTGAGGAAAAACGAAAAGAAACGAAGAAAAACCCACAAAACACACTTGGCACCATGACACCATGACAACATAAGGTGGCATTTTGGGAAGAAAGGGCACAGTGTGGGAACATAATGCACAACATGGGTTAGAAAAAAAATGAGAAAATCAACTCTAGAGGTCCAACGTAGTGGCATTGCTGTGGAGTATAGGGGACGACACCGAAGGAGCTGGCCACATCACCGAGACACCAGGGAGTGAAAAAAACGAATATGCAGTGTTGGCACAGTAGTTGCGTAGCGGGTTGTAAGGCTCGGGGTAATAAGTGACAGCGCCAGACACGCAGGAACTAGAAAATGGAGTTTTAATTCAAGTTAAATTGCAAAGTAGTGTTTCTAATTGTTATTGGGGAGTATAAATAGGTATTAGGACATGGTAAACTAAGAACATTTAACTATTAGCCAGTAATTTAGCATATGTTTTACATTGAGTTTTAGTATTAAGGAGTTGAAGTGAAGAAAACATTGAAGACTTCACGTTTGCAATTCATGTTTGGTTTCGTTGGTTAAACTTAAGGTAATCTTGCGATGACTTTCATAATGAATTGTGATGTGTGTTTTTCAATGAAGTGTGAGTGGTCTATTTATCTTAGGGATCAATGAATCATATAGTATGAATGCTATGCTTTGAATATAAGTAAAAATGATTATAAAAAGTGCAATGGTTAGAATTTATATTAATTTTGAGCATAATGATTTAGACATCTAGATCACATATTTAATGAACTTAGGTTTTAAAAGTTATCATGGCCATTGACGCTTTAATTGGACATGAACGGTACTACCGTAAAATACACAACATCGAGCGATAGTTGTTGATTAAAGAGACGCAGATAGTAAACTTAGTTGGTTATGAATCCAATGATTTGAGACTTAAAGGAATGTAGAGCTTACGTTATTCACACCGATAGGCAAAGTTTTAGTTTGCACATTAGAATCTTCTCCGTCACGACAGTGGGTCGAAGTGGATTTGAAGGAAGTCCATCTATTCTAATTAGACATTGCACACAACATATTGAGATGTAAACATAAATACAAAACATAGTATTAAATTACATATGTGAAGTTGTAATTTAAGATATCCTTCATATAAGAGTTCAAATAAAGTTATTTTGATTTGTTAGAACAGTTTAGTTAGTATAAAACCAATTAAAAATGAATTCCTTAGCAATAGTTCGATTTAAATAGGTAATCAACAATGAGTGTAAAATCTTTCCCTGATGACAATTTTCGTAGTCAACATAAGTTGGTTACATTATTACTACAAGCAAGTTGTTATACTCGCATTACACACACCAAGTTTTTGGCATCGTTGCTGGGGGTAGGTTGCCATTAGATTTACTTAGTTAGTTTGAAAAGTTGCTAACTTTTATTTTCATTACTTTAATTTTTAGTTTATAAAAACAAAAATAACAAAAAATAGGCTTAAGTCTCAGTTTAACTTTCTGCACCTGATATTTTTGTGATTTTTTTGAATGATACTTAGTGCATGCGTCACAAGGGAGAGAAAGATCTAGTGCCTTATGATTCAGAGATTGAAAAAAATGAACAAAGGAAAGAAAAAGAAATGAGCCAAGATGGTTTAGGAGCAAGCTAGAAACAAACAATAGGGCCGCGAGAGAAGCCAACTCGCAGGTAACTTGGTAGTGCAGGCAAGAGTGCAAGGACAGAGATGCCTTCGTGATTACTTTAAGTCAGATGTTTAGGAGACATACAATGGATTAATGTGGCTTCCAGCCAACACCACCTAGTTCGAACTGAGACCGTCTCTAATAAATATGGTGCAAAATAGCCTATTCAATAGGATATCCAAAAAAGATCCAGTTGTACATATTAAGAATTTCTTGGAGAAGTGCAACACCGTGCATATCACCGGAGTTACGAAAGAAGTGATTAGGATGCAACTTTTCCTATTTTCAATGGGTTGAAAAGCCAAATCTTGGTTCCAAGGGCTGAATGCAGGATATATGACCTCATGGGTGGAAATCAATGAAACATTTCTCGACAAGTTCTTTCCCATAGTGAAGGTCAGCAAAAGGAAACTTAATATTAATCAATTCATGCAAGAAGACATCGAGTCTCTTGAGGCTTGGGAAAGATTTAAAGACATGCTAAGGAGATGTCTAGGACACGGATACGTGAAATAGGCATAACTCCATATTTTCTACTATTGGATGAACCACAACACGAGAACGCTAGTAGATGCTGCATCTGAGGACTCTCTACTTACCAAGGATGAGGATAGAACATTAGATCTCCTTGATCTTATGTCTCTAAATTCTACCGTCGGTATTCGTTCCACAGTAAGGAAACCAACAGGCGTCTACAAGATTGACTCGTTAGGGATAATTATGGCACAACTATCAAATCTGAGCAGTAATATAGCGAAACTTCAGATGGGACACCAAGGTCCACAAGTAGCACAACAACTTATGAATCACCAAGGCATGGTGGTAAATCAAATGACATACAATAGGGAATAGAGCATTAAGAAATCAACTTCATGAACAACCAAGGCTACATGAACAACTTTAGCCCGAGAGGAGTGGCTCCTCAACAATTTTATCAAGGATACAACAACAACCTAAATTTCTCTTATGAGAATCTTGATAAGACACTGAAGTTACCTTAAGGCTTTGAATAATAAGTCCAACAAGGGAAGTTGAGGCGTAACGGAGATATAAATTCATTAAAGTCAATAGAGAAGTATTTGCAAGCCATGAAAGTGAGATATGGAGAGCGCCGTGAGAAGCACGAGGAAGATTTGGAAGGAATAAAGTAAGCCACAAGAGGATCGATAATAAGTGGTCACAATCCATAAAGACTTTAGAGAGGCAAATTGGTCAACTTGCTATAGCTTTGAACTCAAGGAAAGAAGGACAATTTCTTAGGAACACCATCACCAATCCTAAGGAGACCGCGAGTGCCGTTCGCATGATAAGCACTACGAAAATAAAATAGCTAAGACAAGAACAAGTAATGTTTAAACATGAAGAGATGCATGGGCATGAAACGGAAGTAAGACATGATGAGCTTGATGGTTTCAAGAAGCAAAGAATTAATGTCTTGAAGAAAAGGAAAGGGAAGCAACAATGGAATGCCAAGAAAAAAGATGAAGGACTTATCGAAGAAAACCCATAAGGCAATGGTATCAAGTTGGTTCCGAGAAAATCAGAACCAAAGCTCAAGTTCATCCCTCGACTTCAACCTATCAAAAGGAGAGATCGTGGAGAGATAAACGTATCGATAAACATTAATGGGCACTGTTTTAGAAATGTCTTACGTGATACGAGAGCCTCAGTCAATGTCATGCCACTAATTGACATGATACATGCCGACTTGAAGATTAATTGTCTAGATAAGTTGAATTTGCAAGTAGCTAATAGTAATTTGATACCTATTATAAGAAGAATTTTGAATGTGCATGCGAAAGTAGGTAGATTCACATTCATTGCGATTTAAAGTTCATAAATCACAATAAGGACGATGAAGCGTCTATCATAATTGGGTGGCCATGTTTAGACATCGTTAAAGCAAATTTGTATATAGTAGAGAGGAAGATAACGATGAGTATCAATCAGGGCGGTGATGTTGAGAATGTTGTCTTCGATGAGGGCGATGATGTTGAAAACATTGTCTTTTTCGATGATGAAGAAGTACATCTGAATGGTAATGACATTATAATCTCCGATTTGCAGATGGAGTTTCTTCATTTAAACTCAAAATAAACAAGTGAAAAGGCGTCAGGCTAATGACCATATATTAAGCGTTACTGGGAGGCAGCCCAAGTTTTAAATTTTGAGTTTTTTAAATTTCAAGTTTTTAAATATCAATTAATAGTTAGTTAATTAGTTTAATAATTATAATTAACAAGTTTTAGACCCAACTTTCAAAAATTTATGTCGAATGTGCAGGAAAGACCATTTGTCGAGTGATGGTTCATCGGAATGGAAATTGTCTCGCAAACTTATTAAAAGAGCGAAAATGAGTGAAGGAGTTCAATACGGTGAAGGTAAAGTGCATGGGAAAATCAAAGGTAAAACTTATTAACTTTTATATTTTCATGGATCTTACGCGGTCACGTCACCTTGTGTGAGTTATACATAAAGTTTGAGGAGCGGAGGAGGAGAATTAACAAAAAAAATTATATGCGGAGATGTGGACTATGAAATCGACGCCATGGGTATTACTGATGGTGCCGTGAGTATTAACCACAGCGCCGTGAGTTTAAGCTACAACGCTGAGGTGGTAGTGGGCTAAAAGAATAAAAAATGCTCCACTACATCGTTGATGTAGTAGTGGCGCTGTCAACTCCATTTTGCATCCATTATTCACACTTGCATTAAAACCCTACCCCAACCACCAAGCGTACATCCCTCTAAAACTAAAGTTTAACCATTTTCAAGTAAGATTAGTGACTTCCTAGTGATTGAGAGTGAAGAAATGAGTACATTGTGGTTTAGCACAAGTTGAGAGCTAGGGCTTGGATTTGTGGAATTTGATTTCAAAGAGAGCTAGAGATCTAGTTGGTGAGAAAAATTAAAAGGCTTGGATCGAAAAAATGTGGAGGAGTGATCTACGCAAAAATTAATTCGACATTGATGCACATTTACAATTTCATCTAGTTATACATTGAATTTCAAAAATTTTGATGATATTGTATGAAATTGTGGAATTGAAGCGTTAATATTACCCATGGAGACTCAGTTGATGTCTTTGCATTATTTGGCATATGCATGATCCATGTTATATGAATTTTAATTTCGTAGGTGATTTGAAGACCAAGTTGCGTTGCATTGTTGTTAGTTTCTTGAAATTGGATGAAAATGACAAGAAAATGGAAATAAGTTAGCCAAACTAAAGCAAATGATTTTGAGGTATCTACCTCTAAAAACCCTAAGAAGAGCCTAAACCTTTTAAATCCAAATATTTCATTTATGAAGAGGCTAAAGACCGATATGAGAATATTTTACATAGGGAATTCATTTATGAAAGATGAAATTAATTTGCCGGCCAATTATGATTAAAGAGTGAACAATTTCATTAGGCACCAAAATTGGGAGCAACTTACTTAAGACTATAGGAAAATTAAAGTTAAAGGAGTGAGTAAGAAACCCTATAACCTATACCCATTTAGAGCTATAGAAGATGCATTGGTTGTCTTAAGATAATAAAGATGGGTTATGAGAGCTAAGAATGTGCCAAAGCATATTGAGAAGGGGAGCGTTCGAAAAGTTTATAGAATGTTGAAATATTTCCTTGTTGTTTCATTATTCCCTTTTTCTCGGTAGGGTGAGATAAATAAGTCGAAAACGACTTGTCTTTATGAGATTACACAACACGGGGAAATCAACATCAAGGAGATTATCTACAACAATTTGAGGGAGTCCATCATGTTAGAAAATGACGACAAGTTATTGTTTCCTATATTGATTACTTAGATATGCTTGAGGGCGGCAGTGTGACTGAGAGATGACAAAGAATTTGATATTGATGCCCAACCAACCATGGATGAAGCTTTCATGCTCACATTGAAATCAACACCTAGTTACTAAGACTCTACTGAGAGAGAGAGAGAGAGAGAGAGAGAGAGAGAGAGAGAGAGAGAGAGAGAGAGAGAGAGAGAGAGAGAGCGAGGGAGCTAGAATTAAGGACAAGTTGTTGGACAAAAGGCAAGAGGATCAGACAACAACAAAAGCAACATCTACAAAAATAGACCAAGAACTTGAAGATGATGAAAATGAAAAAAAGGAGGAGCTACAATGGTAAGGATTTGCCGAGGGCTAAGAGTTTGTACACTTAGAGTTAGGAGAACGAACTTGGACGGTCATGAAGTCTTTACACCACCTCCTCTACCACATGCACTGTACCACCATTAGAGGACTTAACTACATGGCAGTAGAGGTTGCCGATAGTAGAGATGAGGAGATAGTACCAGGAGGATAGGGCGCAATAGTAGGAATCCATGCCGAGATATAATCATGATATGGAAAGGATAGAGCAATAACGGCAGGACGGGTGACATAATTTCAGGTTGTTTGTTGATTATTATCGAGACGTAACTAGATATGAGAGGAGCAGATGGTTAAGACATACTAATAGGTCAATAGGTTTTCCAACAACACCAGCGCAGGTGTTTGATCAGGATTCGGTGCAGTGCAGAAGGATGGAGTGTCCATTGACACAACCCAAGTTGGAGCTAATAATGCTGATGAAGATGATGACGTGCAGTCCTGAAGTCGCTGTACTAGGAGTCCTTTAAACCTGAGGAGTTGAGAGTGACTTTAATACCATTTAATTTTTAACATTTGGGATATTTTGTTAACTATTTAATTGTCTTAATTATAGGTTTAGTTTAGTATATTATAACTTGTGTTATCACATATGTTTGTGTGTTTTAGTGTTTTCATATTTCAGGCTTACTTCTAAACCTTGATGACAAGGTTTGGCTTAAGTTTGGGGCATAGACACTACACTACAACACATTATGGAAAGTGGTAAGGTAGGCTGAAAAATAAGGGCAAACGCTACATGTATAATTGTTTAAAGTTTAATTTGAAGCATGCCTTTAATTGTGGATGAGTAGATTACAAGTATTTTATTGATATGAAACTCAAGTGAATGTTTTTAAATTTTGAAAAAGAAATAATGAAATGTAGCAAACAATGGTGTGGTTTCATGATTAGGAACCTATAGTTAAGGAAGACCTTAAACTTGAAACAAAAGCAAGAAACTATAGCATTTCTTGTGAAGAAAGTTAGATCTTTAAAGATTCTATAATAAGTGTGAATCTTACGTGAAAATAAAAAGCTAATAAAGACTTAGAGCAAAGAGGGGAAGAAATAGACATTGTACATGAAAATCTGGAGTTAACTTACTTGATTTAGTGAAAGTAAAAAGTGCAAACAAGAGTTTTAGAAATAAAGAAAAAAATGAAAAGAAAAAAAGCGAAAAGAGAGAAAAAGAAAAAAATTAAAAAAAGGCAGAATTAAACTAAAAATCTTCAAATAAAAATTTAGCTCGAGTACAAGTAGCTACTCGAGATAAATTTACAGTCCAGTTTTGTATAGTCTTATAGACTCTTGAAGTGCTAAAGTCTACAAAAGATAAGTTTGATCTGTGTTTATTTGTGAACTTTTGAGCTTACTGAGAAATCATGAGATTATATATTTGCTACTTGAGTGTTGAAACGAAACAAACTTGCGAGTAGTGATGGTTTTTGGTTATGATATACTTTAGTGTTTTGAATGTGGAGTTATATGTGTTGTTAGAGCTATATGTCTTAAAAATATATGTTTTTGCAAAGAAAAACTCCTGCGTGGATTATTAACTTGAAACTTAGTAAATTAAAGGATACTCCATGAACAATGTAAATTGAATGAGAATTAGCTATTAGAAGACTTAATAGATTACACATTTGTTCGGGACGCGCAAAATCCTAAGTTTGAGAGCATTTGATAAGTGATTATTTGTACGTATATATAGGGTTAGTTTAATCGTATATTTAGTATAAATATCCTCAAATACATTTTGCGAGTTTAAGCGTCTGGTTTTAACTTGACATTTGCTAGTTTTTTTAATGAACCTACTGACTATTATAGAAATATATTTTGAAGTTTATTTGGTATATTAATGCTAAATGGCGTTCTTAAAGTGTAGCTTATGTATGCTTTAAAGAATATTTAGTATGCTCAGACTAGTTGTGTTCATGTATTGGTTCTATATGGCACGCTCAGTGATACTATAAAGTATAGAGTGTACTGGAATTTGCTTTTGAGTGGACTCAATTTTGACTATTTAAATTTTGAGTTGACTCAGTTCTTATCGACTATTTTGAGTTGAATCAATCCTAATGAATGCTATTTATCCATAATTGAACCTTGCATATGAGAGGTCCAGTGTGTACATGAGGCTTGGTCAAAGAGTAGGGGTTTGGTCAGAGGATGTGTGACAAAGGGAGAATGCAGCAAAACCATTTGCATAAAGGTAAGAAGGCAAGGAAAATAGGGAAATTGAAGGTTATGAATATCAGATACTAAGTAACTGTTCAAATCTCTGAAGATACTGGGACACTTGAAACCTCTAAAGATGATACCGCAGTTTGAACCTTTAAAGATGATATGATGTTGTCGAGGCCTTGGAAGATGCTCTATTGAAATATTGGATGTGATACTTTCGACAAACATTTTTATGGAAAATATCATCACCCAACATTTTGATAAGGACATCTTCCGACATTTGAACAACATCATCATCTTTACGAGTTTTAAATGCAGTATCCTCTTATGAGGTTTCAAGCATCTCGGTGTCTTCTGAGGTTTACTTGATTTTTAAGCATTCGATAGTTCAATGATCTTCAATTTTTTTATTTTTTTGACTTCTTACCTTTCTTGTAAATGGCTTTACCGCATTCCCTCTTATTTCAATGGTGTTATGTTTTTGCAAGTCTTTGTTGTAAAAATTAAATAGATAGCAAGGACTTGGTAGTTATTAATGTATACTTTACAAAATTCAGTAAAGGTTGGCTACATTTTTGCGAACCTACTTTCTAACAGTGATGTTTGGTTCTTAAGTATAATCTCAATTCTATTACAGACATGTAACTTTTGAGTCAACTCCTAATAACAATATCATTGAATTAAGAATGGCTAACGCGTCTATTTGATTCTTCTCAACTTTTACAAAAGACCGAAGTTCATGGTAGAGCACGTGTAATTTTGAGGTCGCTTGTATTTGATTCGTACCTTCTAAGAATATAAACACAAGACTGCGGTGCTTATTCCTAGCATTCTAAATTAGATTAAGGAAATCAAGAATCTTTCACATATGTTTCTTTTATATGTATAATAAGTGTTTGTCTCTATCATTCTTCGGGCTCAGGTCGGTACTTGCTCTTCCATGCCATGCACACACTCAGATGGTTACTATGAGAGCCTTCTAACGTGATGTTAACATTGAATTAAGCATTGCACATGCGTAGGTTTGAGTCGAATCTTCTCTACGTCATCATCAAATTAAGTGTCTATATTGCGGCATACTCTTTATTACAGAGTTAATTATATCAATATGGAATAAACCACTACCATGACTAAGAGAGTGAAAGCGAAAGAGAAAAAATAACCAAAGGCATGTAATCATTACAAAAACGAAAGGCTTGTAAACAAGAGTCCAAGTTTCCTTTACTGAACACACAATTAATGTTTATAGTACATATATTTAAAACAAAATCATTTATTGCAAGATTGACTAACAAGTAATTGACTCAATTAAAATCTATTACATATATGGTTACAAAGGAGGCAACGTCGGTAATGACAAACATAGTGTAAACATAGCACTACTGTTACAATTGAGTTAAAGTCATGTCCCAAGCCCCAAATTCAAAGCAAAAAAGCCAACAACCAATCATTCAAATGTAGTTTTCAGTAATAGCGTTCCCACAAACATTACCTAGCACATAAAAAAACATGCAAAACTAGGGAGGGGGAAGGGAAAGAATATTTCAGGATAAGTAAAAAATATATGGTACAAGCCATAAAATTACCCAAAAAAGTAAAGGTCTTACAATCTAGATGTAACGGCCCAAAAGTTCTAACCTTGTTTAATTCCTTAAACAGGATCAACGACAAGTACTGTGAGACCCACACCGTGATATGTCTATTGACCGAGGCAAAGGCCGATGTATATTTTACTTTTGTTGTGATGTATGCCTAGTGCATTGTATATGTGTAGACTATTAAATCAGTTTTATACAGGTGTATAGGTATGGAGACGAGCAGGGACGTACCTCGAGTCGCGTGTCGATGTGGGACCGAGGTAGCGGCTTACTTGGGTAAGCTTAATTTATTTAAGTTCAAATGTACATTTCTAAGTAGTTTTAGTGGCTTTAATGTGGCCACATATACATAAAAATTAAATGTGCCTATAGTTAGTGAACATAAAACAAGGTTCACCAGATATGCATCGAGACACGCATTATCTCATCAAGAGATAAGGTGTCTAAATGTCGAGTTACTCACTAATGAATTGAGGGACAAGAGGGATAAGGGGGTCAATGAGATGAGCCTCGAGGCACGTGTGCACACCATGATCAATGGCTAGCATTCAACATGGTCAAATGTGTATATAAGTCAATGTTTTTGGTTTCTTATCTCCATGATATCGTTAGTGCAAGGAGGAGAGAAATAACAGAGTTGTTGGAGTGGTTTAGGAGAGGAGGAAAATGAGAGAAACCAAAGAAGATCAAGGTGAGTTTGGTGTTGTTAATTTGTTGTTGATTTGTGGTTTGTTGTTGGCGATTGAGGGGGAGGGAGCTCGGACGAATTGCAAATGCAGTTCGTCCAAGGAAGGAGGCGACTCAAAAAAGTAAACTCCCCTCCCCAAACAAGCTGGGGTTGGATCTCCAACTCCAGCTCGTGAAAAAAAAATCATTAACGAACCAGGGAATTCCCTGGTTCATTGAGGAAGAAAGGGGGGCACATGCATGGGCCGTGTGTGTGCACCCCTTTCCTTTCTCTGGGATGGGCTAGGGGCCTGGGCGAAGCTCGGTCCATAGGGCGAGCCAGGCCCAGTGCCCTGGCCAGGGTCAGGTCCAGCCCGTTTGGGTTGACCCAAACCAAATAAATAAAAAAAGAGGAGAAAAAAGAAAAAAAAGGGAGAAAAAATAGGAAAAAAATTCCAAAAAATTGGGAAAAATTATATTTTGATAAAATAAATAGAAAGTAATGTATTTTTATGAAAATAAAATATTTGGAATCTCAAACGAGACTTTTACAGTGGTTTTACCTCAAAAAGAGCGAAATGAGCGGATTGGCCTAAAAATTGAAAAATTAGTCTCGAATTCGATTTGGCCTAAATTTATAAATTATCGAATGTTAGGGAACGAAGGGGAGAACTCAGGAGTTTAGGCACGCATCTCAAAGTGTCAAGGTATCGAATAGGCCATGACAACCGTGTGAATTGTAAGTAAAGATGTGAGAATTCTATATTTCATTTCATTCACCTTTATTAATTTATGGGTCTATTGGTAGACATTGCTACTTGAAATCTCACATCGAGTTGTTCTTGTATCGCTTTATTAGTGAATATTGTGACATGATGCCTTGTGAAGTGTTTCATTGACTCTGATTCCTACTCTTGATGTCATTTTTTGAAAAGAATTGATGAAAAGCGTGCTAATGAGATAATTTGGATTTACTTGGACTTGTGTTTGATTTCCTTTGGGCTTTGTAGTGTAACTTGTATTGGAATCCTAGAACGTTGGCATTATTTGTCTTTGAAGTTAAAGTAAGGATTATCTAGTGTCCATTGCATGAGAGATGCGTGGCTCACGGGGACATGGGTCAACTGGGGTTCCGACACTCACCACTACACTTACGTGGCATACGAGTTATAGGACTCAGGGTGGTCGGCAAGAATGAGATTGATGTTGTATAAGCGTAGAGAGCAGCTCCGCTATTTGTGTGAGATATGTTGAGCATAGCTCCATATAGTAGTGGGAAAGGTTAGGTGATAGTTCTCACCGCTGACCGGACGTAGATTATCTCGACTTAGCGCGTGTCTGTCTCTACATCTTTAACTGTGGTATTTACTTGCATTACATGTTTCAGCAATTTATTTCACTACTTTATGCTTTTAAATACCATTCATTTATTTTGGAAATGCGGAATATAATTCTCCAGTTATTACTTAAATGTTACTATACTCACCATCTAGTTTGTGACGGTGGGTGTAGGTCTGTCGAGCAACAATAGGCCTGGGAAGGAGAAGATCGGGGACTTTCTCTGAGCATTTCAACGATTCTCCTATCTCATCATGTATGACTCGACTTTTGTTGTATTATTACTGTTTATTTTTGGGTTGAGTGTATAGTTCCCCATTTTGAGAATCATATATATATACATGCATGTGATGCTGGATGTTTTTCCTGGTTTCCCACATTCAGGATTTTGGATAATGAAAGCTTCCATATGATATTTAAAATATATGATAATGATAAGGAAATTTTTATTAACTTAATAATATCGGAACATGTGTAGTGAATGTTATATAGGGACGAAAGGCTGACTAATACTTACTTAAGTCTTATGTGGTTAGGATTAAATCTTGATTACGAGATTAGGCCCTACGATGCCCTATTTAGAAGTTGGGACCGTCACATTGGTCCTCACCGTCTGTATGTCGGTCACAGTCTTATTTCCTGTTGTAATTGTATGGCGCCCCCAAATTCCAGGGCGCCTTGCTACCCGCCACGTGGTATCCCACGTCACCAAGCCTTGCCACGTCACGATCCCCTTATCCTTGACATTCCGCGACCTACTTGGCTACCTACACTTTTCCATTTATTCCTTACTTAGTTAATTAATCTCCATATAATTATTAATAATTTCATTAGTTAGTTAATCAGTTTATCAAGTTATAATGAAATTCTTACAGCGGAAGTCTTAATTTAAGTAAGTTATATAGTATTCAATAATCACAAGAAGTGAAAAACTCGGCAAAAGATACCATGTATATATCAAAGTGAGTTAAGTATAACAAAAGTTTCATATACATGTAATTAGTGTTCTATGGTCCCCAAAACCTAACTAAAGTAAAATAAATACATACTGATATCACACATGAGATGGATCCACAATCTTAGAGGTAGTCGCCCAGTACCTCCTTTCCCTTGGCCATGCTCGTCGAAGGATCTTCACTTAGTCACCCAACAAATATAGTGATGAGTCCAGTGAGTAAAACACCAAGAGAAGCCCACGCAATATTCATGAAATAAAACTGATAAACTATGAGACATGCAGATATAACACTTGGCAACAATATTTCATATTCCCATGAATGTAAGCAAAACACGACAAGCAAACGTAGTAGCGTGAAATAAATAAACATAATATACCAATTAAACCAGCTCAGAAATAAATCATTAATCAGTAAACATCTCTATAATCACGAGAAAACCCTGACCTACACCAGCCAGGAATCGATAAATCAAATAGGAACCACTTATATACTTACTGGCTTATAGTGGCTAAACCCCAACTACACTAAACGGCATGGTCCATTCCCGACGCTGTTACATATTTGAACCACCCTAATCCGTCCAAACAGTTGTAAATATATTCTTTTGCCATCGACGCGAGCACTATCACAAGTAACCTATGCATGCGATTTAGCCACAACCACTATATACGCACACCAAAATAGGAGTGAAAATCCCATGTGTTCCCACCAGCAGTCATACAAGAAAAACAAAATCGATAAACTAAATCATGAATTATGTAAGGCATTCCAATTGGTTTACGCACCTTAATCCGTGCTCCAACTTCCCCGGACTCCCGTATCGACCCGGCTAGCTCCCTGATGCTCGAGCTACGGTCCCATAAGTCCCTAAAGTCCAATTTTATAAGTTTAGGTTGTTTACAAGTGTTTAGATGTGTATTAAGTGGAAAATCACCAAAACAACCTTTTATATTCAATTTTGGTCTGTTGTTTGCGCGCTATGGGCTTGGTGTAGCGCTATGTAGTGGTAGAGTGCTAGGTAATTGATGTAGCGCACTACTATTTTTTGGGACAAAAAATAGTTGGAAACCCCGAACGATTAGCGCGCTAACCATTCTAGGTAGCGCGCTATCTAGCATCTGGAACAGAATTATCATGTCGAGAATTCTATTTTTCACTTCAAATTTAGCTACCTAAATTTGTCTAACACACTCTCCACATGAATTTAATCAGAATAACACCTAAAACCAGAGACCAACCCTTCGAATTCGAATTTGAACAAAAACACTCAAAACTAGGTTTATTGAAATGAGTAAAAGATGGAGATGATGATTGCCTAGGTTTGAATCCTCAAATTGACCTCCAAGGTGGTTGAATTTCAGCTTGAATTCTCCTCCAAATCTCGTTTTCTTTGATCTTGCATGAAGTTATAAGTGGTTTAAATAAAAAATTCACTAACTTTGGTTTTTATATGTTTGGTTGGAATCAAATGTGCGTACGTATCCTAAGGATTATCTTGTGGTCAACCTCTAGCCACTTAGCCCACTCACTCCCACTCACTCAGTCCATGTGACATCAATTTTCTATTCATCTGGTTCCTAGATGTCTCCATGCACATCTCTAGACAAATCCTATAGTTCCCAATTAATTTAACTAAACTATAGGCCTTGATTTATTTGATTCAATTATATTAGCTTTGGCCCATCATAATATATATGTTTAGTGTTTTTATTCACCAAATTGACAAATTTTGTGATCCCACTAACCCTCGACTACCTGGCAATTGATGCCCCACGTCTCGACAAGCAATTTGAGGTACGCCATAGCCTATTGTTTTAAATGAATTTTACTTGGCCTATGGTCACATTACCCATTTTAATTGATTAACTAGTCATCCTAACATGGATTAGTCTAGTTTTCCAGTGCACCTGTAGTTCGCCTATCAGACACCCGTGTTGACATGCCTTTCGAGGCGAACACCGGTCACACAAACTTGCTTGATAGCAACATACACACATGCGATGCAATATAATAATAATAAATTTTTAAACACCACATATACACAACCACCATTCATAAATTTTATATTTCCTTAGTTCTCGTGTCCGAGTCAACCAAATTGTCCACATAAACCCTGAATTACGACCGCTAATCTTCGAGATTAATGTTAATCCTAGTTTAATTATTTTGGGCCATTACAATTAGCTCAAAGTGTGTACAAAGTCTAGGAAACGACACATTAAGCTCTAATATTCTTAAAAGTAATACATAACATGATTCAAAAAACATGAAATGATTTTAAACAAAACCATAAAAACAACCTTAAAAATATGACTTACCATCTCACTTTGATCGTCTATTTGTCTCCTTTTTTTGTTTATGTGTTGGGTCGACTAAGAACTTGAGCATACCATTCTCAGTTCAACAAATGTACTAAAAAACACAAATAATAATATATAAAACATGCAATAAATGATAGTAAAAGCATCAAATTGACTAAAACAATATTAAGGACTTACCATCTGATCTTGGTTTATGTTTGTTTTGTTTGTTTCTCAATTTTTGTTGGGGCCAGCTCAAGGTAAATATGAACTTAAGCAAACCATCATAGTTGTACATATTATACTCAAAATTACTACAATCTAAGATATAAAAACTATTTCACATAGGATAAGCAAAACTCATGCACAAAAGACTTTTACTTTGATGAATAAAACAAAACAACCAAAAAAAGAACAAGGTGTTACCATTTTCCCTTGATCATATGTCAGTTCTTGTCTATCTGTACATGTTTGTCCAATTCTTGAGCCGGCTCAAAGTTGGTTATAACTTGAGCAGACCCAACACAGTTTACCAACCAAATGTATTCAAAATATTACAAACCAAGAGTTTAAAAAGTATTGTTTAACTGGGATGATGAGATCCAAAACCAAAAGGAGAGGAAAAGAACTAATTGTGGTTGACTTTATTCGGGTGCAATGTGCGCTTCCAGTTCTTGCACACCATCCGATCATGCAGCGCTTTATCACATTCTTGCACCACCTGATTAAGCCTTTCAACAAACTCCCTGGTGATCTTCCTCGACAACTCACCTTTCCTTGCAACATCATTGGCTCTTTTCATCAGGTTGTCCATGTCCTTGTGCTGCGTCTCCAAGCGTGCACGAACATCTCCACCGACTCTGGGAATTGATTCGCTCATCCGATGCAACCTGCCATAAAGAGAAACAAGAAAATATTCAATGCGAACTAGGCGAGTCTTCAATGTAGCCTTTACTTCCTGAATGAGCTCAACTGAGACATCGTTTTGCTGCTGGCTCTAAGGGCCAACCATTTTTCCCATCAAGAACCCCTCGTACCGCAAGTTAAGTATTAGCTCATTGCTCAACTACTTGAACTTGTCCTCCTGGACTGGCCTTTTCTCCTGGTCACATTACACTGGTGAACTCGCAAAAACTTCCTCATTGTCTCTCACATAGTCTCCCTCTTCATTGACCTTACTACTATTGGTGGTGTGCTCACTAAAAATTCAAAATCACCCATAGACTGAGTGATTCCATCATCATTAGAATCCTCTCCCACAACAACGTCACCCATATCACCATCCCTATCCTCATCAACACTAGGCCCATACCCTCCCAATTCGACAAATTCAACTTCACTGTCATTTTACAAAATACGAATATCAGGCTGATCCTCACCCTCACCCTCCTCGTTATCCTCATCATCACTGTCCCTTTGGTCTTGACCACCCCTCATTGCCTAAATCCCTATTCGACTTCTTTTCAACCCATCTACAATTCAGTTCATCCCATCATTGTTAGATTACTCCTATCCTACCAATGATTTCGATCACTTTTCTCGGAATGCCCTTCACTATCGATGACAAACTGTTCATCATCCTGAAGAAGTGTGGAGGTGGATGACATAAGGCAAGGCGCACAAATATTTTTTTGCGCATTCTTCACGTGGTGGTATATTACATATGCCAAATCAATTTTTTCGCATTTAGTATGCATTACATTAAAAAGAGATCAAATTGAAGGATAGAAGAGTGACTACCACCCTTAGGAGTGAGTCTTCGACTAACCATGACATGTATCAAGCGGGCTAAAATAGTAAGCTCTTCAGATACATTAGAGTTGGGATCCTTACAAATCTTCCTCATGACAGCCTTACGATTAGACCCTTCTACTGGGGTGATCTGACGAGTGTTGTAGTACTCGAAGTTGCCCTTGGGCAACTTGTAGAGCAATCGGATAAAGTCAGGGGTTATTCTCACCCTCTGTCCTTTAATATCACACTTGGACAATAATGGATTCTCGAGTTCGGGGGTGTAAAAGTTAGCATAAAACATTTGGACAAGCTGTGGGTATATTGGTAGGTCGTTAGTCAAGAAACTCACCTATTTCATGTGGTGGAAAAGATAACAAAGATTAAACTCTGTGGTATCGAAGAAAGGGAAATCCACACGACGAGGGAAATGCACTAACCTTACTGCGAAGCTTGTTCGGTAGGCTGCTAATAACTCATCAGTTCTGCACCCTATATGATCCACGGGGTTATCCACATCGAGGACTTCCTTTCCCTTCCTTTTATTGCATCCTATAAGGTCCACGAGTTTCTCCCCAGCAAGGACTTCTTTTCCCTTCCTTGTGCCCGAAGTCATCACCCTCATTTTCTTTGGAGGCAGGGAGTCCGCGGGCTTCACTTCAACTTTGACCCTCTTTCCTTTCTTGTTGTTCGTCGGAGGAGGCGTATTTGCAATATCGGAGAACTTTGATCGAGTGGTTCTGGCCATGGATGCCTTTGTATATTTATGGCGGTTTTGCAAGAACTACTCCAAGAATATGAACAGTTGAGAGGAGAAAGTGGGGATAAATCAGGTGGGTTCTCTATTCAATCGACATATATAGAGTTGCATTCCAATGTTTCCTCGAGTCGCTTATTCCATATGGAAACGTCAAGTTCAATAGGCTGGTAACCATTAGATTTGATAAGTGGCCAACTGCCATTAGTACCTCTTCACTGCTAATTGTGCTCCCATTTACCGCCATAGGTAAATGCTATTGTAGTCCATAATGATTTTGGGCCCACCACTTGCGCGTCGTTTGATAAGGTAAATCGAGATATGTACGCGTATTGAATGGTTCTTAATCATGTAGGTTAGCTACTAGATTCATTTCGTGCTTTACCAAATCATTCCCTTTAAGGCAAACTAGAATCTGAATTGGTACGCCCAAATCTGTTGCAATCTTAGTTTTCAATTGAATCATTTCCATCACTGTAGACCTCTCATTTTGGCGCCCATTTGAAAGTATAATCTACAAAAGATTTGGGGTCAACAATTTTACCACCGTTTGATTAATAATATTGTGATACGCTCTCTTAGTAAACAACATATAATAATGTCATTTACATTACTATGGTTACTCTGTGTTTTACCGAATCGGTACCTTCATCAAAATGGTTTTGAAGAGGTGTACTCAAATCTACTGTACGACTCAGCTCAAATTTGGAAATAATTTGAGCACTGTTGATCCATATTATGTTGGCACCAAATTTAGAAATATATATCTATATATAAACGGTTACTGTGAGTATTAACCATTTATTGTCAAAATGACTATTATATTCAACATTAGAAAGTCAACCCAAGGTACACATTGAATTTTCAGGACCATGTTAGGTTTTTCTTTATATATGAGTGACTAATACAAGCCGATATAACATTAAGATAAGAGATTTGTAAGAAAAAAAGATTTGATCCACCCGAAGCCCTTAGCGTGCCAATGCTAGTATATACATACCTTAAACTCTAAGATACGTATTGAAAAGCCACCCCATGTTCGATTTTGTTTTACATTCATGTAACTAACACAAGTTGATGTAACATTAGGATAAGAGATTTGTAAAAAAAAAACGAACATGGGGTTGACTTTTCAATATGCACCTTAGAGTTTACGGTATGTACATAACAAGACGCTAAAGGCTTCGGGAAGATCAAATTTTTTTTTTACAAATCTCTTATCTTAATGTTATATAAACTTGTATTAGTCACTTGTATGTAAAAAGAAATCGAACATGGTGTTGACTTTTCAATACATACCTTAGAGTTTAAGATATGTACATACCAACATTGGCACGTTAAGGGCTTCAGGTGGATCAAATCTTCTTTTTTTTTGACAAATTTCTTATCTTAATATTATATCAACTTGCATTAGTCACTTGTATATATAAAAAATCAAACATGGGGTTGACTTTTCAATACGTACTTTAGAGTTTAAGGTATGTACACATGAACATTGGCACGCTAAGGGCTTCGGGTGGATCAATTCTTTTTTTTTTTTACAAACCTCTTATCCTAATATTATATCAACTTTTATTAGTCACTTCTAAGTAAAATAAAATCAAACATGAGGTTTACTTCTCAATACGCACCTTAGAGTTTATGGTATGTACATTACAACATTGGCACGCTAAGGGTTTTATGTGGGTCAAATTTTTTTTTAACAAATCTCTTAATTTTATATCAACTTGTATTAGTCACTTGTATGTAACAGTATAGCCAACACAGTTAAACTAATGTACTTTTTGGGTCGGCTCATAGGTTGGACTTGAGCAGAGCAGCATAGTTCACCTAATGTACTTAAAAACTAATCATAACAATATAGTCAACATTCAAATCAATATAACTATTTAAACACTCATGATTAAATAAGATGGATCAACATATCAAATATTTAGCATGTACCTGCATTTCATGCAAATTCCACCTCTCAACCGAAAATCCTCGTGCATCCAAATCATTTTATGGAACCTCCACCCAATGCCAACAAACATCGACCTTTGATTGAGTGGCGACACACATCATGTGCATGCATGCATGGGGATTTCACGGATTGCCATCGCACCAATAATTACAAAACTAAAAAAAATGTGAATAAGCTATTGTCCAACCAAAAATATTCTATCACTAAAAATCATGTTTAATCTACTTGTCAAGAACCTCTTGAGCAAGGTCTGGAACTGACCGTCCATGAATTGCTGAGTTGTGAACGTCAAGGAGTCTATGTACCAACAATTAGATCACTGATAACGACTTGGACATGTCATGTACTGGGTTGTGGAGTTTGCGGCGGCATGGAAGCTGCAACACTAGTGCTTGGAGCAGCAGTAGCTTTGTTGCAGGCAGATGACCCATCATTTTTTATTTCAGAGAAGGTTTAACAACATTCTTGTCCTTTCCATTCTGCCTTGACTCAACTGTCGCCTTTCCCTTACCTTTATCTAACTATTCACGTGCACCCTTAAATCTCTTAAAACAAGGTCTCCCAACATAAGACACCTTGTACGAATCTTTCAAAATAGGATCCTTTCGGGTTTTATTTTCACGTGCCCCATCTTCTTCATCATTGATCTGCAAAAGCTCTTCTTGCAGCATTCAAATAACCTCAGTTACTTTTCGAGTTTTTTGCTCGAGGTGCAACCAAGTGAACTAATTTATCACAGCTCCAATTGATGAAGTTAAAACAATCATTCTGAGTACGCATTGTTTCGATATTCGATTTTGTTATGACATTTTCAAGCACATGAAGTCGAATGAAATTCTTCCGCCACCGATTGAGAATGCACCCATTTGAGATCTTGTCTACCCAAAAATGGTCCATGATGCTTAACGCATGATAACACAAAATTCTTAAGCTTTAAAATAACTTGCAAAAGAAATTATAGTTCATAACGTGATAAAATACTAATTTATAACATATATAAAAAACGTGGTTTGAGATAGCTCAATCTACCTGCAGACGCAAAAAATAGAGTGGCCTCCATTTGCCCAGTATGTCACATCATACGTGCGCATATATGGACCTTCCAACCCTTTCGGGACAATAACATCCATCACCTCAAACTCGATAAAAATTTTTTCGGTACGCACCACCCGAGTCTAACAGTTTAGTTTTTTCATCATTTTATTTTGGAACTTGGTGTACATGACATTCGTGTACAACCTTCGTATTTGTTCCTCTTATGACCAACATGAGGAGGAATCTATCGGGGAATGGTTGGATTTAAAGTATGCGTCGAGCTCATTTTCAAACTTAGTGGTAAGTGCAAACTCGTACTGCCTTATGAAGTGCTGAATAGATGTCCTTGAATTGAAATACTTACCAAAAAAGGCATTCACACTCTTGGACCTTTGTGTTATCGACATACCGACCCAAAAATAATCCTTCACATAAGCTGGGATCCATTTCTACCTGATCGCATACAATGATTTTAGCCACATGTGATCTTCCAACAAAAATTGTGTCATCATCTCTTTCCAGCTTTGCTCAAAGTCCTCTGGGAGCAAGCTTTTATACACGATCCTTTTAGAAACCTTTATTATTGATTCTTTCTCTAGTCGTCCATGAATTTCTCAGGCACTTTTTGCATGATATGCCACAAGTAAAAACGATGTCGACTTGATGAAAAAACCTCCTCCACAACTGCGGCTATAGAGGCACATTGGTCCATGATAATTGCACCATGTGCCTTTTCCTTCATACATGTAAGCCCAAAAAGATGTTTCGGAGCCGACCATTACTGTTAGTACGAAAAAGGTGGAAAAGACTGGAGTTCTGACTTTGTTTTTCGGTAAAGTAGGCCCGCAAGGCCTCGACATCCCCATCCTCAAGTCTCAACGCCTCATCTTATCGACATAGTTTCGGGCGTCCTTCATGCTGAAACCAAGGGAAACCATTCTTCCTTCCATATCATTCACCATGGAAGCTACTGATTTGGCAACTGAAATCCCTGCTTCATTGTTCACAAATAATTTGTATTTCGCCCCGTTGTTCAAATTTCTATGACTGCGAAAGAATCTCGACCTCTTAGGACAAACAGGGTGGTTATGCTCTAATTTCACATTCGTAAAATGCCAAAACCCGTCATCTTCAAGCTTCATTTTTATACGTGCACTATAGTGCATCCGAGTGCTCGATTTCGTCACTTTTTTCTGTCTTCTTGGTGCATTGTATCACCCTCTTTAGTGCAGGCAAGTATACACTTCCATACTTGTTGTCCAGCTCGTTTAAGCGTTCCTCTCAACTTCTTCCCAAAGCCGACTGAAAACACATATTTGTTGTAATACTCATTTGCACATTCCAAGGACTTGAATGTCATCTCAAGCTCTGGGGCTGAAATCGAGTCGATTGAACCTTCTGTTTCTTCGAGAACCTTACTTGAAGGTGTGTGCTCATCTTTATTTTTAAGCTCAGGTACTTCAACGTTTGTCTCGTGCCCAACCTCCTCATTACATGAAGTGTCACTTGAGATTTACACTTCTTCTGCCCCTGAAAATGTCATAGGTTCGTCCGTGCTCGACAAAACCACTACATCATCCTAATCAGATTCATCTGACTACAACGATAACAACAAAATCAAAACATGTACGGTTAACAACTATTCAATGAAGGGAACAACAAGATGCACAAAAAAATCTAATGATGCTCTCATTGGCAGAAATGACATCCCTAAAAGATGTATAGATCACATTACAACAAAAACAAACTTTTAACAAAATGCAGAAAAGTACAAACTAATATACTAAGAACTCAACATATATACTAACATGACATAGAAAAAGATAAGGAAATCAAATTATCCATTGACGAAATGTTGTGTACAACCAAAGATGTGCAGACTAACGTACAAACATGATATTCGATTATTTAAGCAGAAAACACATACCTCGATGTTGATGAAGAGGAATCAAATCTCAGAGAAAGTAACAACAATTGCCAAGATTCATCTTTTGCTTTTGTTGGGAGTTTGAGCTCACCTTCTTTCGAAGAGATTCAAGACAAAGAGGATGTCGTGAGATTTATACTCTTATTTTTGCTTTCATCTATAGATTGTTTTTGTCCTTTTTGACAGTTGATCAATTGATGTGACAACTATTCTTCACCAACTCACAACAACCACGTCATGTGCTTAAGTGAATAGTTGTCAAAGTGTACTTTTGATATTTTTTTTTATGGTGACACTCAATTTGACACCTTATTTTTTTAGATCACATCACCACATCACATAGCCATTTTGCCAGATCACCTGCCACGTATGCGTGTCGTTACTAGTATCATACGCAGTGTTATCATAGAATTATTTTAAAATAAACGTCTCCATTCGCAATTCAAACAAGCGATTGGTCGAGAAGCTAGGGTGTTTTATTTTTATTTTCTTTGGTTCGAGATGGCGAAAATTGATTCTATCAACATTTTGAAAAGAAAATGAAATTATACTAAAGCCTAGGCAATAAGGGGAAAGAGAGAAGCAGCGACCCTGCCTTTTGTACGTCCGGATCACGTGCTAGGCCTGACGGTTGCACATGCAATTATTATTATTATGCTGCGGATTAGTTGTACATTGATGCCCTATATATATCAGCTTTGCTTTTCCCTCATATTTTCATTCAATTCACCGCTCTTATCCCCACGAAAAAAAACCCCGTTCCCCCAATTATTACAAAGAAACCCACCCCGCGACATCTATACATTACACCCAGTGATTCTTAAACTTTGATAATACAACAAAACAAGATAGGGGCATTTCAGGTGTTTCACACTGATAAATGTGAAATGGGTCAAAACATGATCTGGTTTTGTTGAACAAAAATAATCTTTTTGGTTCTATTTATAACCCAGGCTCCAGACTCTGCACTACCACTCATTCACTCTCCATTTCTCTCATTTTGTTCACTTTTTTGTGTACTTGTCTCAAATTTATTTGGTCTCTCACATCCATTACTTAGTTTTCGAGAAATCAATGGAGAAGGGTAAGGTTTTTGCAGTGATGTTCTTAGCAATGCTGGCCCTGGCCATGCTAGAAACCACCCAGGTCAGCTCATTTGATCTGAACAACGTTTTGCTATATTTTTGTGCACAATGTTGGCTCGAAAGAACTCATATAAGTTAATGTTTGTGTTTTGGGTAATGCAGGTCATGGCGGGTGAGACCCAATATCAGATCAACAAATCAAGAGTATATATTCATCTCTCTCGATGTTTCTTTAAAAAGCAGTACCTTTTTTTCTTTGATTTAATTATTTTGGGTGTTTTCGGTCGGTGTTCTTGCTTTGATGAATTTTGTTAAACATGCAGAGCCGCTATGGACCTGGAAGTCTCAAGAGCTATCGTAAATACTACTGTTCTATGATTTTGCCCTCTTTTGATGCATTGAGATACGCATGATGCTCATCTCGATGAGTGTGGATCTGATGCATTATAACACAGATCACGAGGCTGATTGGAAATGTGTGGGCCCACACACATGCCCTTTTCAGTGTCAAAAACCAATGAATGCGTTGTCCTGTGTCAACTTAATCTCAACTACCTTGTTAACTGACCCTCCTCGCTCGACGTGACTGCACATGCTTTGATAACAACATTTGTTTGGGTTGTCGGCCCCACTGAGTCGACCCACATAAAAAAAAATGTTACACTTACATGTTTGACTCATGACCATAGAGTCCTAGTAAAACGTAATACTAGTAATATTTCAGTTAAGTAGTAATTGTTGAATATATCGTGCGGTGCAGAGTGCTCGTCGCAGTGCTCGAGGAGATGTCAGAAATCGGACCACCACAAGAAGGCGTGCCTGTTCTTCTGCAACAAATGCTGCACCAAGTGTCTTTGCGTGCCACCTGGCTTCGTAGGGAACAAGCAGGTCTGCCCTTGCTACAACAACTGGAAGACCCAGCAGGGTAGCCCCAAGTGCCCTTAAATTTCTAAGTCTATAAATGCTCTAATTAATTAATCAAGTCTGCTGCTATTATAACTTGTGTTGTTGTTGTTGATGTTATCAATGTCTGATCCATTGTTATATGTAATGTTTTTATTGTAATTCGTCGCTCCATGGATTACACATGTTTTGTTTTGTGGGTGTACTCAAATGAGAGCGGCGTAGCGTATTGGCAAGTCATTTATGTGATGACTAGCTATCTCTGATTAATTCTGAAACTAAAAGAGTACTACTACTTGTTTTTGTTATGTTTCTAATGCGAATATTAATTAATAAGATTTATTTATTAATTTAGCACATGGTTTCCTGATTAATTGCATGCTTTTTTAATTTTTTTTTGTCAAAGTGATTTGTAAGGAGGTGTTCTTAGTCCAAATCAGACAAGCGGATCTTACAACAATGAAGCACGAAATATATTTCGAAAATGCGCATATTATAGCGCAATCCCAACCCCAATGATGGCGACAACAACCCCAATAATGGGGGCGACCTTTGCACGTAGGCTAAGCAAGACGCTAACTAAACAAGAAATCATTAAACTAAACTAAGAATTATTAAAATATTATCCAATCTCAAGCGGAAGCCAATATCATTATGGATAGAAGCCGGCCGATATCAATAAGGTGAGGAGAAGCATCATCCCGGAGTTGATGACTGCAACCATCTTGACTAGATTCGATAAGCTACCAGCACCTTAAGCACGCCATCTTTCTCAAGCATATAGCTGAGAATGTATAAAAGATAGCCAAAAAAATAAAGCGACAACGAAGATCTTGGAGAACAGAGAGTCGAAAAAATAGGAACAATTGCAGATTTGATTAACTCCCCAAAACATCTTCTCGAAACTTGTCATGCTAGCTTCCATCATCCCTTACAACAAAGGAAAACAAAGAAAAAGAATAAAAAAGGAGAAAAAGGATAGGAGGAGAAGAAATAGATGATGAACCACCAAAAAGGAGATCAGAGAACATATGGGCCACCAGCAACAACCACCCCGCTGAAAGATGACGGAAGCTAGCATGACAAGTTTCGAGAGGATGTTTTTGGGAGTTGATCAGATCTAAGAAGCGGTAGCGACGAAAGATGTATATGGAAACCCTCACATCTCGATGTGTATTGTACAACATCTGATTGAGTCCGTGTCCAACGTTTGAGTCTAAAGTGAGTTACTTTGACCTATAATATATAAAGTCAAAATTCCTCAAGCAACTTTGTCAAAGTTGTTTGACAAAATACAAAAAAAAACCTGTGTAAAACTTAGTTGTCAGAATTGTAATATAATTTAGGCCAAATGATCCTAAATATCGTAATGTTTACAAGTTGTATCAATTATATCTTAACCTTTGAAACTTAGCAATTATATTCTAACCTTTTCGATTTAGTAGCAATTCTATACCAAATAAATTTAACTCCATTTTTCCTTCATACTATGTTTCCACATCATTCTCTTCAACTTTCTTATAACATCTTTTAAAAAGACTTATTCATATATATGCATTACAATTCAATATTCACAATAAATATGTCTCATGTATATAATACATATAGTTGTGTGTACATATGCCTACTCAATCACATACATAATTTATGTACTTTGTTCTTTTATCAAATTAAACAACTATGGGCATCCTTCTAATGGGTTAATTTATATCATTTTCATAAGAATATATACACACATAATTTTTAACTTACTATTGGTGATCTATGAATAACTAAATTTAAATTAGAGCATCAATGTATCATATATTGATTTATATATTATAATTTTTGTGAGTCTTCATAAACTTAATTTAAACATGGGGCTTAAAAGATTTTGATGTAAATTGATCAATCTGGATGATTGTTAAAAGAAAAGTTAGAAGATTTAAGTTAGTTTCAAAGAAAAAGCATCCCAAATTAATTGAGGATAAAATTGATACTAAGTTGGAAATGTTAGGATATAATTGATAAATTTCAAAGGTTAATATATATATATATATATATTTATCATTAAGCCTATAATTTAACATTTCCATTTAACTTGTAGGTGACTATCTCATTCTCTAATGCTTGTTTGGTTCATTTTTTAGGAGAAGTTAATTTTTTTTAATATTTATTGGGAAGAGACAATAATGTCAAGTTACATACGACACATCTTGGAAAAGGTATAGGCTATTCATACCACATGTTTTGCTCTTTTTACCCAATTTTTGATTTTTTTTTCAGCACCTAGTGAAATGACCCAACTATCCATCCATATCTATATAAAAGAGTTTTTACTCACCCATACCCTACTCACCCCATTCACACATACCACGGTCACCCATATCTCAAATCACATTCTTACTGCTAACCCAAATTTGATGAAATCCGAGCAAAACCACATCGATTCGACGTCGTGTATGTATTCCTTATCTCTTTTCGAATCGATTTCGAGATTTGTTTTTGGGTTTTTTACTTTTTTGATTTGGTGTTATTTATGATTTTGTTGTTAGGTTTACGACTTCAATTTGGGGATTAAATCTTGAGTTTTGGGTACAAAGTCTCGATGAAATAAAAAATAACAAGCGATTTTGAGCAAAACCTACTATTTTTTGTCATTATAATGTATTTTTTAGTAGTTATGAAATTTTTTTATTCATTCTTGTTACCCGCAGGTGTTGGTTGCACTGGGCTGATAGTTTTGAAGAGGTGTTGGATACAAAATGTCGATACCTCTAAAGAGGTGTCGTGTAATGGCCCGTTTTATTAATGCCATTATTTATCTCGTAATCTCAGACATGGACACCAACTCAAATCCACGTGGACGCACGGGTAGGTTACGACACACGTCGACCTATGAACACTAGTAAATTATGAGTTATGCTGTTTAAATTGCGATGCACTCTATGGATGTACTTGTAAATACATCACATGTGTGTATGTTGAATAACGATATCGTGCGAGATTGTGTGACAGGTAGTTGCCTTGAAGTGCGTGTCAATGCGGGTATCGAGAGGCGAAGTACGGTTACACTAGAGAAATTCAGCAAATTCATGTAAACATGAATAGGAAATTAAATTGAAATGGATAATGTAATCATATGCTAATTAAACTAAAATCCGAACGATAAGCTGAGACGCAGGGCATCAAGTGCCGGGTAGTCGAGGGTTAGTGAGATCACAAAATTTGTCAATTTGGTGAATAAAAACACTAACCATATATGGATTTTAATAGGCCTAAGCTAAGGTAATTAAATAAAATAAATCAAGGCCTATAGTTTGGTTAATTAAATGAAAATCATAGGATTTTTCTCGAGATACGAGTTGGCACATCTAGGAACTATGAGAGTAACAAATTAGTGCCACATGAATTTGAGTTAGTTGGAGTTAGTGGGCTAAGTGGCTAGAGGTGAACCATTAGATGAATCTCAGGATACGTAAATACATGGAGATCAATGACTAATAATCAACTCATTTTAATATATAACATTAGTTGATCAAACGACATGCAAACCAAATTATTCATATATTTTGCTGGAGAAGAAGAAGGAATTGCTGGAGAGGAGTAAATCATCAAGGTTTGTTGAAGGAATCCATGGGAGATGGTGAGGGATTTTTAAGCAAGGTGGTACATTAACTAGGTACACATCTATTTATGTCAAATTGAAATCATTTATGGTTTTTGGCTAATTTCAGAGGGTAAATGTTTGAATATTTGTAATTGGTTTATATATTTGGATTCATCATTTAAAGCTGATAATCGTGCAATATTGAAGTTTTTAATTTGGTTTTGAAATCAAATATATATGAATTTTTGATGTTGCAAGACCAAAACTAGAATTCTGCATATTGTATTATGAATTTGCATATGTAATTTGGTCATAACTTGCTCATTCTGGACCCAAATCGACCCAAAATAGTGACATTTGAACGATTACTCAAAGAGGAACAACTTTAATTGAATGGAGAGGTTGTAATTCAATTGATTTCATATCCAAAAGTGCTATATAAGCAGGTGCTGGAACTTAGAAGAAAAGTTTGAAACTAAATTTGTTAAAGGCATAACTCCCTAACTACTTATCCAAATGAGCTGATCTTTTAGTATGTTATATTTGGGTATGTTACCTACTTTTTCACTAAAAATCACATTTTTTAGAAGTATAGATTGGGAGAAATAGATTCTCTAAATCTGCTGGTCGGAATAGGTTCCAATTAGAACTATGTTTGGTAAAATTATGATATCTCTTTCATTGTATATCAAAATCTTACAAACTAGATCTTTTTAGAAAGTTAAGATATAGACCAAAGATCTTTGCCTTGCTGGAAAATTTTGAGATTTAGACCATTTCATGCATAAACATGCGATATAACATAAGACCAAAATTGAGACTTAATTTAGTCTTTAGGGCTGTTTTGAGAAGATTGATTTAAAACATATTCAACCAGTGTGAATACACAATAAACATATTTAATTAAACTCTAGGGACTTATAAGACCATAGCTTGGTATCGAGGAGCTTGTCGGGTTGGATACGGGAGTTCGGGGAAGTCGGACAACCGTTGAGGTTTGTAAAACCCAACTGAAAGACTCTGAGTTTTTGATTCTGTTTTAAATTTCATTTCCATCATTTCTTGGTATTTTGATTATTCCATTCTATTACTTGGACGTGGGTTGAGGCTACTCCCCCAGATTTCCTGGTTGTGTGCTCATAATGCACTGGACTGTAACACGTATGACCTAACCCTTAGTGAATGAAAACCTGAGCTTGCCCTTGGTGCACGTGTTGGTGAATCAGCGAATTTGGCCAGCGCCGCAAGGGACCAAGTGTTGGGCCAGTTAGGCGTGACTACTGGTGGGAACTAGTGACCTGAAGTACAGTCTAGTCTATCCGGAGTGAACACACACATTTGTTAGCTTATCTGTTATCTTTTTATGCGATGATCCATTTATAGTTGGTTGTCTTTACATTTCGCATGTTTATTTGACAATATTCATTGCATTTCCTTTACTTTATTACGCGAATGCTCAGAGGGGTTCCTTGGGATTTTAATCACTGGACTCGTCATTTGTCTTTTATGATGATTGAGTGCAAATCCTAGTACAAGTAAGGGCACGAGGATCCTAGGCAGCTACATATGATTGCCCGCCGTCGATGACTTACTAGTACGTGCTTATTTTGATATTTTGTATATTTTGGTTATTTGGAGACTAAGATGACACTGTACATGTATATATACCCTTTTTATGGTACTGTCGCTGATATACAGAGTACTTTCCCGGGTTTTTCACAATAGGATTTGCTCTTATGAATCATATTTACCATGCAAATTTACCTTATTTAATAGTATTGAGTAAGATTTTCGCTGATCTATTTAACTTGTACGATACAATCCACTAGTATGATTAGACATAATAATAAACTACATATTATTGAACTAAGTGATTTTAAATACTTAAAGAGAATAAGTTAAGAAAATTACTGATAATACACTATCTAAGTTGATTAAACATACGTGGATACGATTAGTAAAACATGAAGTTGACGGGTTGGTGCCGGATATGTGTATTTGGGCCCACTAGGCAAGGAGTACACGGATAAACGTCACCCTAGGGCGGTGGGGCCTCCACAGTTGGTATCAGAGCAATGAGTTTTAGGAACTTGGGAATGTAAAATGAAAGAGTATAAAATTTTAAAAAATAAACTTTAGTTGTGGAAACCTGATGTTATTGCCTTATAACTGGTGGCTAGGGAAGTGATGTGAGGCGGGTAGAGATAGGGCTTATATATGCGCTATATTTCCATTATATATAATATATGTATATAGACTGAGGCTGATCCGAAACACGCTTCTCGATGCAGATTATGGACGGACTGTCGATTACGCCTTATGAGACTGGTCAGGCTAGTGATGCGGCTGGGGATTCCCCGATTAAAGCTAGTATGAAGGATCGACTCTCGGCTCAGGAGACTCGGATAGCCGAGGTACTACGCCTGTTACGGTATCAGATTGCTGTACTAACAACGCTCGCTATAGCGGTTGCCGCACCTAGAGAGCCTGTAGTAGTTACCGTACCTACGAGGACAGCTGTCGCTCTGATTATTCCCCAAACACCCGTTGAGAGGGTAGCATCAGAGACACATACAGATATAGCTACTACAGTTGTTGTTCCATTGGAGACATCAACTCCTACACCTTCACCCATGACTACAGATTAGATTATTGCTACCACTACTACCGCTACTACATCGGGATTCATCTCGGCTCCAAAGGTGAAAATGTCGAGAGAGTTTCTGAAGCCCCAACCAAGTTTCTTTTATAGAGGTGGTGACCCTGAGGCTTCGGGGAAATAGATTGTTTCTAATCAGCATTTCCATAAGATGATGAGGAATGATTAGAGTGTTCAGGCACGACTATCGGGAGCATGCTTAAGAGGACACGCCAGAGTATGGTGGACTACATATCAGGATACCCATCCAGAGCCAATGGAATGGGTTGAGTTCAGGGAGCTGTTCTGTGAGTACATACCTATGGGGACGAGATTGAGACTGATGGAGGAGTTCTTGATCCTGAGACAGGGTAACCGGACTTTGATGCAGTATATAGAGAGATTTCAGTATTTACTCCAGTTCTCGATGGATGTCGCTGGGACAGAGCGTTTGCAGATCTATCACTTCACTCGAGGAGTTGAAGATATGATTGCTTCGACATTGTTATTTTCTGGGGCACCCACTCTGCAGGACATCTTTGATAGAGCGTTGGCATATGAGACCATCCTGATGCAGAGAGATGGTAGACGTGTGATTGGGACTGTGGTACAGACAGGGCCGAGTTCTCGACCGGACCAGAGGCCAAAGAGATATAGGGATCACCATGATATAGGTCGGAGGGATGACAAATAGGCCAGAGGCCTCAGGGATGGTCACCTAGGCAGTCAATTTTAGTATGAGGAGAGACAACCGGTGCACGCCATCATACCACCACCGATGGGTCAGCGTAGTCCATAGCCACATATTAACCGTAAGGGTCGAGATCAGGGATGACATGACAGGGGTCAGAGAGATCGAAGTCAGGGTCCGAGATCTGGAGATGGACAGGCTGGTAGGCCATAAATGCCACATGTGTAGTCAGATGGGACACTTGAGGATAGATTGCAAGACACCGTCGTCGCCACCTCGAGAGCCATAACAGGCCAGAGAAAGAGAGATCATGCGGTAGCACCACCCAATGGCGGGGCGACCAAACAGCTTGTCGAGGGTACGTTGAGTATTTTTGGCAGACCTATACATGTTATGTTTGATTTTAATAGTACTTTATCATTTATTTCTGGATGTACTGTTGGAGAGTTAGGGTTAGATACACGGACACTAGACACACACCTTGTCCTTTGTATGGCTGTTGGGGACAAGATATACCATAACCGGATATGTAGGGACGCGATGATAAAGGTTGAGGGACATCAGTTACTAGCTGATCTTCGAGTATTAGAGTACTTGGAATTTGACGCGCTTCTCAGGATGGATTGGTTGTCATTATATCATGCAAAGATAGATTGTTATGGTAAGAGGATAAAGTCTCATATTCTTAGGATACCAGAGTTCTCACTAGTTGGATATGCAACTGACTTACCTATTATTAGAGCCTGACTAGCTACAACGCTGGAGATGAAGGCATTTGCAGCTATAGTTGAGCCGGAGGTTAGGACAGAGGTCAGGATTGAGGACGTTCTGGTAATTAGAGATTTTGTTGACGTATTTTCGGATGACTTATCAGGATTGCCACCGCTACGAGTTTTTGAGTTTATCATTGAGTTGATACCAGGGACGCAGCTGATCGCTAGTATACCATATAGGATGTCACCATCGAAGAAAGAGGAGGTTAGACGAAAGTTGAATTAGTTATTAGAGAAGGGTTTCATTCACCCTAGTATGTCACCTTCGAGAGCTCTAGTGTTGTTTGTCAAAAAAAGGATGGTTCGATGAGGATATGCATAAACTATAGGAAGATGAATCAGGTGACAGTTAGGAACCGTTACCCACTTCCTAGGATAGATGATCTGTTCGATCAGTTAGTGAGTGCCAGATTTTTCTTGAAGATTGACCTTCGCCCAGGTTATCATCAGTTGAGGATTCGAGAGGAGGACATCCAGAAGACCGCTTTCAACACTAGGTACGGGTTATTCGAGTTCACAGTCATGCCGTTTCCGATGATCTTATGAGGAACTGGTGAGGATCGTGAGAGAAGTTTTAACGACATTCAGATAGCGTATATTGTACGCCAAGTTTAGTAAGTGTGACTTTTGGCTATGTGCGGTGATATTTTTAGGAAACGTCGTCAGTGACTAGGGTATCTCTGTGGATTTAGAGAAGATTTGGGCTATCATTTACTGGAGGACGCCTGAGTCTATTGTAGATATATAGAGTTTTCTCGGACTGGTAGGATACTTCTGGCTATTTGTGCAGGATTTTGCTACGATTGCAGCGCCGATGATGAGATTGACTAAGAAAAATTGTAGGTTTGATTGGTAAGAGGAGTGTGAGCAGGCATTCTGTGAGCTGGAGAGGAGGTTGACTTCCGCACCAATATTGACATTGCTGGAGTAGGACAAAACTTTGACGGTTTATACAGATACGTCAGACATGTATCTTGGATGGGTGTTGATGCAGGACGGTAGACCAGCTGCATATCTTTCTAGACATTTGAGACCTCATGAAAGGAATTATCTAGTGTACAACCTGGAGCTTGCAACGGTCCTTTTTGCACTAAAGGCTTGAAGACACTATCTCTACGAAGAGAGATTGATAGTGCATATAATTCAGTAGAGTTTATGCTATATATTCACTGTGAGGGATTTGAATATGCTCAAGAGGAGATGGCTTAAGCTGCTAAATGAGTATAACTCGATACTGAGTATTGCCATGTGAAAGCGAATGTCATAGCGGACGCATTGAGCAAGAGCGAGATTGATAGTCAGACTGCTCTGCGACCTATGATACACAAGCATGGCTTGTTTCAGGTGGCATCAATTATGTGCATGTTAGAGGTATCTACTATGAGTAAGCAACACATTTGTGGTCAGATAAGAGTTCTGACCATATCGATTGAGAGGGTTGCCGAGTGTTAGAAGGCTGATGAGTTTTACGAGCAGTTCAATGGTCTGGTTTGGGATCCGGAGTGCACTGATTAGACAGAGACCACGGATCAATGTTTGAGACACCGAGGGAGATCATGGATACCTGCGGATTAGAAAATACATGACGAGATTTGGGAGGATGCACACCGGTCATGCTGCATGGTTCATCCTGGTCGTACCAACATGTACCATGATTTAAGGCGACTATTCTGGTGGCTAGGGATGAAGGCTGACGTAGGGGTATACATCGAAAGTTATCGCAATAGCCAGCAGGTAAAGGCTAAGCACAAAAGACTCGGTGGACTATTACATCCATTACCCATTCCACAATGAAAATGGGAGCACATCACCATGGATTTTATCAGTGGACTATCGCAGACATCGAGGCGTAACAATGCACTTTGGGTTGTGATTGACTGACTGACGAAATCGGCTCACTTCGTTTCGATTTCATGAGGCACACACTCCCAAAACTGAGCATATTGTTTGAGCACGAGATTATTAGATTGCATGGGGTGCCGGTTTCTATTATATCGCACAGAGATCCTAGTTTGACTTCGAGACTCTAAGAGGCTATGTAGGAGTAGTTTGGCACCAGATTGCAGTTTAGTACGACTTACCATCCTTAAACCGATGGACAATCAGAGTGAGTGATACAGATTTTGAAGGATTTGCTTAGAGCTTGTATATTGGAGTTTGGAGGAGGGGGTTCATGGGACGACTATCTACCTATATGTGAATTTGCATACAATAATAGCTATCGGACAAGCATTGACATGCCACCGTTTGAGGCACTATATGGGAGTCCCTATAGATCACCTGCATGTTAGGCGGAGTTAGAAGATAAAGTGGAAGTTGGGCCTGAGATAGTTGTTGATCACACAGAGAATACCAGAAAGATTCGTTAGAGGTTATGAGCCGCACAAGATAGACGTAAGAAATACGCAGATTGGTATCATGAGGGTCTGAGCTATGAGGAGGGCGACGTGGTATACTTGAAGGTTTCCTCTTGCGAGGGTCAGCAAAGATTTGGTATTAAGGGGAAACTGGCACTGAGATTCAATGGGCCATATAGGATTGCGCAGCGAGTGCGCAATGTTGCATATAACCTAAAGTTACCTGCTCAGTTAGCTGGGGTTCATCCGACATTTCATATTTATATGTTGAGACTAGCTAGGTCGGGGCCGAGACCGACGATTGATTTGGGGCAGGTTGAGGTTCTGTCTGATGTGACTTATAAGGAGAGGCAGAAGTGATCGTTGACCATAGAGTTCAAATTCCCAGGAATGGGGAGCTCTCTAAGGTCTTAGTTCGTTGGCAGCATCATGAGACAAAATGACTCACTTGGAAGCTTGAATCGAAGATGAGAAAGTGATACCCTCAGCTATTTTTTGGGATGATTTTTAAGTTACAACTAAATTTAGGGACGGAGTTTTATTTATTTAGTTGGGAAGAACTGTAACGGCCCATTTTATTAACGTCGCTATTTATCTCGTAATATCAGACATGGACGCCAGCTTAGATCCATGTAGACGATGCGGGTAGGCTAGGACACACGTCGAATTATGAACCATAGTAATTGTGTGTTATTTTGTTAAAATTGTGATGGCCTTTATGGATTTACTTGTAAATACATCGCATGCGTGTAGGTTGAATATCAAATCATGCGAGGTTGTGTAACGGGTAGTTGTCTCGAAGTGCATGTTAATGCAGGTATGGAGAGGCGAAGTACAGTTACACTAGAGAAATTTGACAAATTCATGTAAACATGACTAGAAAATTAAATTGAAATTGATAATGTAACTATAAGCTAATTAAATTAAAATTTGAAGAAGAAGCTATAGCGCCTTGAAATGCGTGCCGAGACCCGGGGCATCGAGTGTTGGGTTTTTGAGGGTTAGTGAGATCACAAAATTTGCCAATTTGGTGAATAGAAACACTAACCATATATGGATTATAATGGGCCTAAGCTATGGTAATTAAATAAAATAAATCAAGGCCTATAGGTTGGTTAATTAAATGACAATCGTAGGATTTTCCGCGAGATACGTGTTGCCACATCTAGGACCTATGAGAGTAACAAATTAACAACACATGAATTTGAGTTAGTGGGAGTTAATGAGCTAAGTGGCTAGAGGTGAACCATTAAATGAATCTCGGGATACGTAAATACATGGAGATCAATGGCCAAGAATCAAGCTTACTTTAATATATAACATTAGTTGATCAAACAACATGCAAATCGAATCATTCATACATTTTGCTGGAGAAGAAGAAGGAATTGCTGGAGAGGAGTAAATCATCAAGGTAGGAATCCTTAAGAGTTGGTGAGAAATTCTCAAGTTAGGTAGTACATCAACTAGGTACACATCTATTTATGTCAAATTTATATCATTTCTGATTTTTGGCTAATTTCAGAACGTAGATGTTTAAATATTTGCAATTGGTGTATATATTTGGATTCCTCATTTGAAGCTGTTAATCCAGTTATATTGCAGTTTTTAATT
The DNA here is from genome assembly GCA_039657365.1 of Stephania yunnanensis. Taxonomy (NCBI): domain Eukaryota; kingdom Viridiplantae; phylum Streptophyta; class Magnoliopsida; order Ranunculales; family Menispermaceae; genus Stephania; species Stephania yunnanensis. The sequence continues at coordinate 41,675,771 of CM077589.1, read as the reverse complement.
TGGTTTTGAAATCAAATCGATATGAATTTTTGAAGTTGCAAGACCAAAACTAAAATTCTGCCTGTTGTATTAGGATTAGCCTATGTAATTTGGTTATAACTTGCTCATTCTGGATCCGAATCAACCCAAACTAGTGGCATTTGAAAGAGTACTCGAAGGGGAACAACTTTACGTACCTGGAGAGGTTGTAATTCAACTGATTTCATGTCCAAAAGTGCTTTACAAATAGGTGCTAGAATTCAGAAGAAAAATTTTGAAACTAAATTTGTTAAAGGCATAACTCCCTAACTACCAATCCAAATGAGCTGATCTTTTATTATGTATTATTTCGGTATGTTAGCTACTTTGTCACCAAAAATCACATTTTTTGGAACTATAGATTGGGAGAAATAGATTTTCTAAATCAGCTGGTCGGATTAGGTTCTAATTAGAACTATGTTTAGTAAAATTATGATATACCTTTTGTTGTATATCGGAAATTTACAAACTAAACCATTTCAAAAAGCTAAGATAGAGACAAACGATCTTTATACTAGTGGGTAATTTTGAGATTTGAAACATTTCATGCCTAAATATGCGTTGTAACATAAGATTAAAATTGAGACTTAATTTAGTTTTTAGGGCTAATTTGGAAATATTGATTTAAAACATATTCAACCAGTGTAAATATAAAATAAACATACTTAATTGAACATAGTAATTTAGGAGACCATACGAGTTAGATTCAAGATTCTGGTGAGGTCAGAGTACGGTTTGAGGTTTATAAAACCCAGCTGAAAGATTGAGTATTTGATTCTACTTTAAATTTCATTTCCATCATTTCTTGCTATTTTGATTATTTCATTCCGTTACTTGGACGTGGGTTGAGGTTAATCCTTCATATTTCCTTGTTGTGTGCTCATAATGCACTGGACTGTAGCACATGTGACTCGACCCTCAGTGAATGGCAACCTGAGCTTGCCCTGGGTGCACGTGTCAGTGACTCAACAGATTTGGCCAGCGTCGCGAGGGACCAAGTGTTGGGCCAATTGGACAGGACCACTGGTGGGGATTTGTGATCCAAAGTACAGTCTACTCCATCTAGAGCGAACAAACACATTTGTTAGCTTATCTGCTATCTATACATGCGACGAGCTATTTACAATTGTATGTCTTTACATTCCGCATGTTTATTTGATAATATTAATTGCATTTCCTTTACTTTATTATGCGAATTCTTAAAGGGGTTCCTTGGGATTTTACTCACTAGATTCGTCATCTTTCTTTTTTTGATGATTGAATGCAGATCCTAGTACTAGTAGTGGCAAAGGGATCCTTGGCGACTACACTTGATTGCCCGCCGTTGAGGACCTACTAGAACGTGCTTATTTTGATATTTTGTATATTTCGGGTATTGTGAGACTGAGATGACACTGTACATGTATATTTATGGTACTGTCGCTGATATACAGAGTACTTTCCTGGGTACCATGCAAATTTACCTTATCTAATAGTATTAAGTAAGTCTTCCGCTGATTTATTCGACTTGTAAGATACAACCCACTAGCTTGATAAGACATTATAATAAACTACATTAATTGAACTAAGTGATTTTAAATACCTAAAAAGAATAAGTTAAGAAAATCATGGATAATACACTATCTAAGTTGAGTAAACATACGTGAATACTATTAGCAAGACATGAGGTAGACGGGCAGGTGCCGGACACATGTAGTTGGGCCCACTCGGCAATGAGTACACGTAGACATGTCAACCCGGGGCGGCGGGGCTGCTACATGTCGACTATACATGGCCGAAATCTTTTTAGAGGTTTCGACTGAATCCTTTCGTCACCAATTAAAATTGAGTTCATTTCGCATTATCGGCCGGAGTTGCTCTTTAGGGTTATCGGTCGGAGTCAGTCGAATCCCTCATGCGACACTTCTTCACTTCTTGGACACGGTGCGACCACATCCTACTTTTTTCAACGAAAAAAACACTCCTACAACACTTGGTGAACCAGTATAAGTGCTCTACAATGACTAAATCCGAGAAATGAAAAGGATTGAGGGGCGTTGGGATGAATGTAGGAGATGAAGGAAACTTTCATTATGGGTGAGGGGTAGTTTTGGAATAATCTACAAAAAAGTGGGGGTAAAAGCAGTAAAAAAAAACTCAAAAAAGGGGTACACTGAAGTAATAAGGTAAAGAGAGCAAAACGTGAAGTCCGAATAGCCGTGGTTTTTGGAAAATGAAACTCCTTTTACATCTTCTCTTAAGATCTCTGCTAATGCTGATGGACAATGATCGAGGATATGATTTCCCACCAAATGTTACGCTACATTAAATTTTTAGGATTTTTTTTGAGAATTGACATATTTTAATATGTTTAGTTTTGATGGAATGCGATCGATTATAATTCTCTTAAAAAATTTAAACTTGAATTGTATAGAGGACATGCCGAGAAGTGAACTTCCCGAATCATCCATGTTAATATGTTATTCTTCTCAATCTCAAACAACATATATTATAGAAAATCAGTTCCATATAGAAAGGGTGCCCTTGTGCAATAGTCCATTTAAACGTACACATTCATGCGGTAGTGAAGCTGTACTTGACAATACATTTTTCGGGCGCTATCTTCTGAATAAATGCGTTATAGCTAGCTCGGTTGATTGATGCAGGGTCCATAAAATGCACTTCCGCCAGAGTTAAAGTTGCTCTCTTTTGGCACATGCCCTCCTTTAATTAGGAAAAAGAGAGAGAACATGCTTTTGATGCCTTTTGATGCATAAATTCTGTTGCATAATACTTGAAAATTTGTGATTATACATCCATCAAGCTTGATGTGATGTGTATGCACCATTAATTAAGTGTAAGTGTATATAGGAGAGCGTCCGATGAAGTAACTATAATGCCTCGTCATTAATGTGGGGAGAACATATGAAAATGTTCTCCAAGGGACCATGAATTGATAATGACGAGGCAATGCCTCTCCAATGAAACAATGAATTAGAGTGAAAATTGGTCCACCTAAGATAGAATCCACATCCAATCAAAAAAATGTTCTCCAATGAGACCATGAATTGATAATGTCTATCCTATGTGTCATGAAATCAAAGTGGAGGGTGTTTACCAATACGTCTACTTCTAGATATTGTGGTAGACTTCCACGTTGGACAAATGGATTTTTTTAAAACTTTTTTTTTTACTTTTTTAAGCCTTTATTAATGTAACGAAAATTGAAAATAAAAAGTGACAACTCATCAATCTATGATCTAAATTCATTGTCAATTGGAGACCATTTTGAGAGGTAAATGTCTATCTAATGCCACATAGAATAGACATTCTCTCCGCATCCATGATGTGATACTAATCCATGGTCTAAATCCACATTACCATTGGAGATGCTGTTAGGTGACACAAATTCTCTATGAAATTGCTCCTTTTTGATGAAGCAACTATAGTTTACTACTAGACAAAAGAAAAGGGAGATACTACTGATGGGGCAAGCACTTGCTTGGCACTACTCCTCCACATGCCTTGAGATACGTGCGCTCCATGTGAATTAATGGTTGTTGGGCAGGTGTGACTATAGTTTTGATTTTTTAATGAAATCACAATTTGCCCACTATAAAGCTCAAACTCTCAACTTATTAGTGAAGTTACTATAATTTTGAGTTTGTAAGTTTTAAGATTTATGTGAAAGAAAATGTTGAATTGGCGTTGTAAGTAAAATCGTAGCTAATTAGTGGCAGACTGTTATGAAATGGATGGACACTTGTGCATGTAGGTGACCAAATTGTGAAACATGGTTCTCACATTGAATAGTAACATCAAGCATGACTCTCACACTTCATGTAACTTGTAAACCTCTCGAATGTACACTAACTCTTTCGTGTATTGTCTATGTTGCTTGTGATGTATTGTATGAATTGTGGTGTATGTATAACTTGTACACATTGTATAAGTACAATTATCATCATCACTAAATGACCTATATAAAGGGTTCCAACCCCATTGTAATTGACATACCAATGTATGAATGAAATCTCTACATTCTCATCTCTAGCTCTCTTCTCTTCTCTACTTGTTCTAGTAGTTTTTAGTTTATGCCTTCTATACTTAAGTCTCTAGCGAGTCCAATTTAAGTTCTAGTTCGCTTACAACTTAGTTTACAACACATTATCAGCATGAAGTTGCTCTATAAGAGGAGGTCTTGAAGATCAAAAAACTTTTCAAAGATAAAAAGCTAAGAATGTATAATTTTTATTAATTTAAATAATCTCAATTTATTTCCATGTTGTCATGGTTAATTTCTTTTTTTTTTTACATGCATATTTAATTATGTAAATGTACTTTATTCATACATTATGCATTGTAACGTTACGGACTACGAAAATATGCTATGTAGCTGCGTCTTGTACGTTCTTCTACATTAGAAATCAAAAGTCAACGTGTGACATATAGTTTTTCTCTTAAAACTACAAACGATTGGTTATTGTTATATTCTTGATTTTATAATACAAATAATGCTATAAGTCTGAGTTGATAGTGGGTAAGCCTTGTCCCCGATAAAGCTAAATGTGGAAAGGGAGAAGAGTTTTCCCGTTCGAGGAGGCATGATATTAAGTAGACTATGTCTCGCCACCCAACCTGGAGGTTGCCCCACCAATTCATACGAATAGTACATTTTGTTCATTAATGAATCAAGTTTGATAACATATATTTAATCATGTGTTATGTTTTTACATGAAAAATGGAAAACTATTTTATATTAAATTTATTTTCAAAATATTATTCAACCACAGTTGAACTTGTTGCCATATTATATTACCGACAAGAATTACTTGTCACGACAATTAGATACTATAATTTGTGAATAAAACATCTATGCAAGACTATGTTGTGTTATACAAAATTTAAATCATTTGCCAATACTTTAGAGATTTGAAAAGTGAATATTTCACTTTATATATCTTTTCACCCTATGGAGTTATAAATATATAAATACCAAAAAAGGTACTGTTCCAAAAGCTCTAAATGAGCGGTTGAGTCTCAAGCTACAAAATTTAATCAGACAAACATTAATTATGATTTTGCAATTTTAATTACCTCTATGTTGAGGTTACGTGAAAATATGACCGATGAGACAATAAAAATAAGGTCACGTGGCCCACCTCGATTTATTGCTGCAACAAATATCGAGTGCGCACGTCAATCCAATAAATATCAAGGATTGATTTCTTGTCTCATAGCAGCTGAATAACATAATGAGACATTACAAATGTAGTTCGCTCCCTCCAATTAGTTTAGCTTCAAATTAAGAAGCATATGTTGCATATAATGATCATGATCACAATAATAAATTTATGGACGTGAAAAATGTGAAAATATCAGGTAAAGGTCGTATTGACAATTCTACCAAAAACCGAAACAAAAGTTGTGCATGTAACGACTCGAAAATTTGACTTGTGCCACGTGTCAAGTCATTGTCGAATGAGGGATCCACTCGTCGAAACACGTATGTCTGAATCTCGAGATGAGACACCGAGAATATCCAATTTGAGATTAGAATACTAATCGTTGAGTTTCGTTACGAGTAACATATACGTGAAGAATTCGGGGAGTCGAAACACATTCGGGGACGCGTCTCGAGTCGCGTGTCGATGTGAGAGCGAGGTATCAGTTTAATGTGGCTATGTGGTTACATTAAGAATAAAAGGAAAAATGTACATTGGATGCGCATCGGGATGCGTGTTGCGCGAGTGTCGAAAATGTGAAATGAGGTGGAAGTGGTGTGCATAATTGTGGTGCCTCGAGATGCGCATTGCCCAATTATTAAGGAAAGCATGTAAAGAAATATGTTTTGGATATGCCTCGAGTTTCGCTCCGCTCGAGTCTCGAGGACAAATGATTTCTTGTTGAGGAAGAAATCAAAGAGGATAGGAGAGAGATAAAGAAAGAGAAAGAAATCGTGAGGTAAGAGAGAAAGAGAATAGACGACCAAGAGAGAGATAGAGAGAGAGAGCTCGTGAGCCAGCAACTCCGCCGGCGAACTAGCAGGCGGAGCTCCGGCCGTCATAGTTGGTATAAAACTTTAGGTTGAGGCAAACCTAGGGGAAAGTTTAATGTCTTAAGACATTGTGATACCAACCTCACAGTTGGTATCAGAGCCGAAGTTTTAGATATTCGACTCTTGATTTTATATCGCAAGCAATGGAGACACAACCAGCGGAAGTTAGGAACAGTTGATCTTAGAGTGGAACCCTATGATAATGACTTAAGTCTTCGTTGGGAAGTGATGAGAGTTGGGGGAATTTAAATTTGAACTATATGTGATATTTGATGTGTTGTATTATAGTACTATAGATAGATATACGATATTCACTCTTGTGTATCGCGTGAGACGCGATGAGTAAAATTGAAAAAGATTGACAATAAATTTATCGGATTCAGAGAAATTGATAATAAAGAAGATTGATGGTAATGATTAATTGGATAGAAATTATAAGTATATATATATTTTTGATAGGAATGAGACTTTCTTATTATAGCTCAATATTTACAATGAATTGTATTTACGAAGGTTTATAAAAATGAGCTTTTGGTATTCTTTAGTGAAAGGCTCATTCGGAGAGGATTGGTAAGGGCAGTTGAACCACTTTGTTATGTTTCAAATTGAATCAGTTAGTGATTGATGTTTCATTTGCCTACTTGATTTCGTTTTTGGTTAATCAACAGCTCATGCCATTTGTTTACAACATTGTGGAAAAATGGAAAAAAAGACGAAGATTTGTGGGTTAATACCGATTTTAAGGGAGCAAAGTGTTGAGATGACTGGAGAACTAACGATTACATCATGTACGGACTCCTTTAGCTTTGACGAAAGCTTTGGAGTAGTAGTGTTGGATCAGAAGCCTAAGTAACTCAACTTTAGTGACACTATGCATTTATAGTCTCAGGGCTGGTGAAGTCGACCACCATCTTTAGAGACTTGTAAATGAATTAAGTGTTACGAGTTGAGGTAAAGTCTGCAAATCGTTCTAAAAGTGATATGCCACCTAAATATAAATCCTATGAAATTGTACATCTCAAGACTTGTCACATTCTAAAATTTGTTCAGATACGTTAGCTAACGCACTGAAGGAATTTTCGTGCAAAGTAGTGCATGTTGTAAAAATAAAATAAAATGTGCATTTAAAGTTGCTAAGAGATGAGTAACACTTGATCCTATATGGTATATTTGTGGTGTTGTAATATACTATATACGATATCGGTAACTATACCCTGATTCGAGGATTCGTGGCTATGAAAAATGCGATTACGTTTCAGACCGGGTCTAGGAATGATCGTGAGGCTGCATGTTCGCGTTTTGCGAGTGCGGAGGAGGTGCATACTCTGTCAGATAGAATTGTATTGTAAGATCAACAACTGCAGGAGATTCTTTGACTTTGAAGGGCACATGCTACACCGTCTCCATCTACGTCAGCAACGTTAGTTATTCAGGTTAAGTGTGTTTTACAGTTCACAACCCACCTAAAACATCTCCAATTCAGGCAGGGCATATAGTGGCCGAGGAGGCACAGGTTCAGGTTGATCTCGTACTTCGTACATTTGAGACACTACTTGAGGACATGCTGAGCACGCCGATTGATACGGGCGTTAGGGCTACAACTGAGGCGATGCAGACTTGCAAGTTTTAGAGGCATTATCTGAAGAAGTTGCAACGGGGTATTAGCCTTGAGGTGGTAGATATATAGCCACGTGAAGATACATGATGTACTGGCCATACCAGCGCAAATGCAGCTAAGTATATCATCAACTCGACTGGTCGACGAGGTCGATGTCTGGTGGCATACTACAGAGGTGTCGATTGGGAACAATCTGTAACCTGCGGATGACTGAGTTTCGGACCATTCGATAGAGGACCGGTGAGTCAGTTGCAGTACATGGATCGATGTATACGCGTGATGAAGTATGCTGGGGGTGCGGCCGACACGGACACTGACCAAGCTTACTACGTCATACACGATTTCCTAGAATTTGTTGGTTATGTGGGGTGACGACGGCTCCGAGCACAGCACATGAGCCTTAAGCGAGGGTTATGGCTGGCGAGAGTGTGGGAGCGCACGCATCGGAGTACCAGTCGTATTCTCGACATTGTCACATTCAGTGCGAGGGTCTGGAGTTGATTAGAGGAACACGAGGGTTAGACGGTCATGGCAGATATATCAACCTCAGCGCGCTATTGCGTTTCCACCATATGCGACGTATATGGCGCCAGTGTTAAATAATCGAGCGTAGAGTTACGTTAGTGCACTATAATAGCCAACACTGTCGGATGCTCAACATCAATACCGTTAGAGGGTTGATGGCAGAGGTAATTGCCGGAGACAGTGTCAGAATTCCGGTCAAGTGCAGAGATAGGGACAGAGGTCTAGTCAGGCTCGAGTATAGGGACAAGGAAAACTTGTTCCATACGAATCGAGATTTCAACGTACTTGTGTAGGAGTGTGGACATCCAGGTTACTTCACCAGTACGTGTTGACAACAGCGGGCAAGCACAACGGAGCTAGGAGCAGATTCATGGTGTTGTCGCGCAAGGTCCGACTACTACCCATCATAACCGAAAATAGAGATGGATGGACAGGCAGAGAAATTGATTTACATTCTCGTGGACATACTGCAGATATGATTATATTAGTGACGGTGGATCATTGGACTAATATGTTCATTCGTATTCCAATATATGTTGCGAGGACGTAGCCCTGACATATATTTATGGGAGGAGGCGGATGGTGTGTTCATTGCTTGGAGGTCACGGAGGAGCCCAGCTCATCACGGAGGAGCCCCGCTTGTCGCAGAGTAGCCCGGCCCTATAGAGGAAGATGGGGTATGGCCTTGGGCGAGTATGGCCTTTGGCGGGTATGGCCTTGGGCGGGTATGACCTTGAGTCTTCAGTCATAACACACTATCTCAAGGACGAAATTCTAATTCGTTGGGAAGACTGTAACGACCCGAAAATTTGACTTGTGCCACGTGTCAAGTCATTGTCGAATGTGAGATCCACTCGTCGAAATACGTATGTTTGAATCTCGATTTGAGACACTAAGAATATCCAATTTGAGATTCGAATACTAATCGTTGAGTTGTGTTACAAGTAACATATATGCGGAGAATTCGGGGAGTCGAAACATGTACAGGGACGCGCCTTGAGTCGCGTGTCGACGTGGGAACGAGATAGCAGTTTAATGTGGCTCTGTGGTTACATTAAAAATAAATTAAAAATGGACATTGGATGCGCATCAGGATGCGTGTAGCGCGAGTTTCGAGAATGTGAAATGAGGTGGAAGTGGTGTGCATAATTATGGTGCCTCGAGATGCGCATTGCCCAATTATCAAGGAAAGCATATGAAGAAATATGTTTTTGATGTGCCTCGAGTTTCGCTCCGCGCGAGTCTCGAGGACACATGATTTCTTGTTGAGGAAGAAATCAAAGAGGATAAGAGAGAGAAAAAGAAAGATAGAGAAATCGTGAGGTGAGAGAGAGAGAATAGACGACAAGAGAGAGAGAGAGAGAGAGAGAGAGAGAGAGAGAGAGAGAGAGAGAGAAAGTTCGCAAGAAAGCAACTCCGCCGGTGAACCAGCAGGCAAAGCTTCGGCCGCGGACGTCGGCTCGTGGGCGACGTGAGGGTGCGAGCTGCAGGTGCAGCGGCTCGGCGATCGACGCGTGGAGGCGAGGGCTGCAGATGCTTGCGGACGATGGGGTGGTGCGGCGCTGAGAACAAACGATGGCAATCGCACATGACATCACCAGCGGTGCGGCGGCGACGTCTCAGCAGCCGGCAGCTACGGCGATCGCGCAGGGCAGCGGCGTGGTTGTGTGGACGACGACGTGCAGTGCGGCCAGCTGCGGCGGACCTGAAGTGGCGCAGACGGCGTGCAGCGGCTGTCATGGAGGACGCCGGCAGCGGCGGCGACTAATGGTGGTAGCAGAGGTGACCGGCAGCGGCGACGACCTGCATCAGTGCGGCAGCGGGTCGGTGCGGCAGCGGCGTCGACGCGACAGCCGACAATGGCGGCGGCTGCGATTGTGGCGGCGAAGCGGTTTCAGCAGCAACGCCGGCGGCGACGACAGCGACGTGGTGGTCGTGACTTGACAAAACGCGACTACGCGATGGGTTGCTCGCGAATGGGACGAGAGGCGTAGGTCATGGTGAGGTCCTATACCATTTTGTGAAATTCGTTACCTTCATTATGGAGTTTGCGGTGTTAATCGCGAATATATTGATGTGAATGACGTAAGTAAACTGAAAAGGTATAAATAGACACCAGGGACTTAGGAGGTAGAGTCGAGTGTCGGGTGCGCAAATCGTGGCATGGGCGGGATGTCTTGATGTCGATTTACAAATTTCATGGTAAGTAAACTAGTTAGAAAATGTACAGTAGTTCATTCAACTTGCATTTTGTTTGATGTTGAACCATGTCCCTTTCTTGGAATTCCTACTAACTTATGAGTGTCCGAGGGCCAAGTGAGTCGTATTCGTGTCTCTGATTGGAGTGGTTACCGGCTCGCAACCGGGGCCATGACCTCGAGTCACAGTATTTGGTCGGAATGAGATGTGTTTTATCCAGGGCGCCGTTGATATCCCTCATTCGCGACATTTTAGGTACGGCGATGCCGCATCCAATGACCCGAGTCTGCTTGGCGTTGCCGCGACTCCGGTGGCACTCGCATTCGGTGGTCTTAGGCTACTTGGGCACCTCTCTATATTGTTTCCATTGACATTCATTCTCGTTTTACTTTCATTGTTTTACAGTCTCATTATTATGCATTCAGTACGATTTTCTTTTTATCTACATGACTTTTAGACTGTTTCATTTTATCTTCAATTACTATTTAGATTCTACTGGATTTTACTTACATGGGCTCGTCAATTCGTGTTTGACTGAGTGCAAAGCTGCGGACGAGTAGCAAAAGGAAAGCTTCATAGCTAGGTGAATTTTTGTATTTCTTTTATGTACTCTCATCTGATGGTGATATATTTATGTTGGGTTCCACAATTAGGTTGTCCAACTTCCTATATTATTGTTGAGTTATTTATTTGTAGTAATTACTTTCGCTAAACTGTAAAACTTGCAAATTATTAATAACTCAACTTAAAATTGTGAAATTGCGAATAATGAGGGATTTGAAGGCTGACTAAGTCTGCGTTGAGCTTGCGAGACCGGCTCGGGGGTCCACGTGGGCTTAAGCCGGGCGGTGCCCAGTTTGTAGGAAATTGGGGTCGTCACAGTGCACAACTACAAAGGGCAAATAATTATTGACAATGAGCGCTCATAATTGCGACATTTTTTTGGTTATAATTGAGGCAAATAATTTAGACACGGAAATTAGAAACGAAACTGAGACGGAACAGAAAGGGAATTATTTTCGAAATGATACATTTGCAGTTACATTCTGTCTCTGATTTCGTTGCTAATCAGAAACAGAATCAGAGACGGAATCAGAGATGGAATGCAAACAATCCGTTTCTGATTCCGTTGCTAATCAGCGACGGAATCAGAGACGGATAAGTCCGTTGCTGAATCCGTCTCTGAATCCGTTTCTGATTAGCAACGGAATCAGAGACGGAATTCATATTTTCGTCTCTGATTCCGTTTGTGATTCATACATATATTTCTGGAAAATTAGAGACGGAATAGCAACGGAATGTTTGAATTCCGTTGCTAATCCGTCTATAATTTTCTTTTTCGCTTAATTTTCAAACATAAACATAATCCAATTGGTTCTCCAACCTATAACTTGAAATTACAACCATATGACCTACTCCATCGCCTTTGCGCCCCTCCAAAAACTCCTTGGGGGTGCTAACATCCCAAAAAAAGCCAAATTTGACATTCATACATCGACAATATATATCAACAAATATTCAAAAGAAAAAAAAATGTAAAACTCAAAATTTGAAAAAAATTTATATATCCACGGAAAATTGTCTTGTATTACAAAGCTCCAAATTTGTAAGTATACACAAAAACCACCAATCCTATTGTTCTACAACCAAAAAAAAAAGAAAACTTACAATCCTATAAATATGCACAAAAAGAATTAAGCTTAATAACCAAGAACAAAATCCATCTAATGTTCAACACCTCCAATCACCAAAACTCCAACATGACTGGTCAGAATAAGAAGAGCAATAAGGACTCCATATAATAACTATAACGCGACTTTGAAGCACTTCTGATTCTCCATCTGAGGACAACAACCAGTGATAATGCATATTCCCAGGGGAGCAATTGGGCAGACCACTGATCAATAGAGTAAGAAACTGCAAATGCACATACACAAGGCAGATTCAGCAAAAAATCAATGTGCTTACACTTTTGAATCAATGTGCTTATGTAAAATCAGATTTTGAGAAAAAATTGTGGAATGATACATATTAGGTTTCAAAGCAACTTAAAATTCAATCGATTGATGAAGTATATATCCTAGCATACAATTGAGTTTTCAACTACACTTTAGATTGTCTAATTTAACATCAATGTATTCTTCAACTAAGCTTGACTCTAGTTTATTTATTTGACATCAATATATCTTCAATTTTCCAAATTTCGTTGTATTTCATTAGCCAAAAAGAACACATTATCCTAGATCATTACTACTAATTATTGGGCCTCGTCTCCACAATAAAACATTCAAATGATAGGATTAGCAATAACCATCTATCATGAAACATTTGTGTAAGAAGATTGCTCAGCACTGAAGAAAAATGAATAATGAGCTTCAAACAGACGTTGGCAAATGAATCTTCTAAACAAGCTACATATATATTATACGCTCGCTTAACATTCATAATTTGCATCCAACAAGACATGATCACTTATCAGAGCTTCAGATATATATATATAAGAGAACAAAGAAAGAGGGTAGGGTACAAATATAATCGGTAAGGAACTTCATCCAAACCAACAGAACCAACAAAAAAAATCACAAAACTCTCACCAATAAACTAATGTATCGCTTCACCTCATGCATGAATAATTAAATAAAAAATGCATAATAACTACATTTTATCTTTTTGAGATTCAACACAATTCTTGAATCCAGTACAACACCAACTATAATCAAGCGACTGAACAGAAGTAAAAAAATGCTACATATTTAAGAAGCTAAATCACATAGATTAACTAATAACTGTGATTCAAGAAGAAAAGTGGGGAAAAAACACATACGAAAAGAGAAGAAGAACAAGAAAGTTTACACCAACAATAGAGCGTTGTAGAACAAAATCTAGTTAACATAATTAATTTTCAAAACATCAAACAAGTGTCAAGTCATGCCTACTTACAAATAATTGACTTAGAAAGGTAAAAAAAAATACCTTTCTAAGGCATAAGCACAATGCCACTCTTTGCAATTCTCCACCAGATAGATTCACAACTTCTTGGTCCATTAATTGCTCAATTTGAAGTGGTTTCATGACGTCTGACATAAACTGAGGATGCATGTAAGAATCGCGAATCTTTTGGTGAAGAAGGTGTCTGACAGTTGAAGGAAACTTTGGAGTGATCTTCTGCGGCTTGTATGAAACATTGAATTCAGGAACTTCAACATCAGTACCCTCCACTACATCATGCAATGGCTAAAAGGAGTAATGTCAAATAGTCATTTGTTACCATAGATCAAGCTGAGATAGTATTTTTGATTAGAACTGAGATTATATTTTAACAATATAAAAAAAGGAATAAGAGACACATCATGCAGCTAACTAAACAGGCTAAACGGAAGAATACAGTGGATACAGTAATGATAAGGGCCTACCAACATGCGTATGCAAAGTAAAGAGCCATGAACTTGAGTACTCCCAATAATTCTTTCGACTGTTTATCGAATTACATGCACACAATGGCCAGAACCTCTGCTGCTCATGATTTGCTTTATGTGGGGAACATTTGAAGTTTTTTTATACTAGTAAAAGTAGATGGACAAGGACATGCATGTGATCTGAATACCGCATTTATACATACACAACATCTCAAATTATTGGCAATGAATCTACTAATGGCAAACTGAATTATTGAGAGGTGTGCTTGTGAGCCGGAATAGCAGAACACATCAAACCATCAGGGGAAGGCTCACTTGAAAGCGGGAATATATCTGAAAGGCAGCAAAATCATGCAAGCATATGTATCTTCATGGAACACCCATGCATGGCAGCTACTAATCTTCTCATGAGTAAGAATATTTCATCTTAAAAAAATATATATATATTACAGATATGAACACACCCATGCATGCCAAAGAAATATTTCTAGCAAAGACGAAAATTACAAACCTGGTATTGCCGGATGTAGATATCCAAAGCGGGCCTTGCACCCGACCTTCTCTTCAGATCTGTAAGGTTGCTAATGGGGTGCACAGCCTACATCATTACTCAACAAAATCAGAAAGAAATAACAAGATGTAGAAGACAAATAGACAAGATTACCGCATGAGCTACAATTTTCTCCAACAAAACCAAAAAGTTAGTCGAAAATTCACACATTAAAACCCTCACCCACCACGAGGGAACTCGAGACCAAGATACTAGTGCTTTATAAATTTGCGAACTTCATTCCTTCTAACATCATATTCTCTAGCAAGTATAACCAACAGGTTTCGCCAATCTTCATAAGACAACTTAAAATATCCCTACATTTCAAACACATTGCAAAATATAGAGCACATGATGATATTTGTAGCTCAAGATTCTATGATCAACAACCTCAGAGAAGTTTTTTGATTGAATTACATCAATTTTTTTGGTTATCAATCAATCAGACCCAGATAATACACAAAAGGGTTTTTGATTGAATTGAACTGAATTCATCAAAAACCCAAAAAACATAGAAGACCCAGAATTGAATGGCACCAATTTAGGTGACACTAACAAAATCAAGAGTATGTCATCCAAGTACTTTTGATTGGAAAATAAATGGTAAATGAGCCTGGTTAACACATTCAAATTGATGGAGAACAATTATTTGCAGTAGAACAAATAGACAAGGCTGGCAAGAGCCTCTGCATGAAGTAGAAAAACTCGGTGTCTTGCTTCAGATTATTGGATGCATACCTTTGAGATGAACGAGCCCACCATGAATTGCAGGTAAATGTTTTCTTCCTTTATCCTCTGTATATCTTAGTTGCCTTGGAATCCCAGTTCATACATAATCTATAATGGATTTTACTTTTTTGACCTTTTCCTCCCCAAGAAAAATTCTTATGTAAAGAAAAATATACTATATCTATAGAATGTTTGCAGAATATTTGGGAGAAGAAAACATGCTGGCTGTTGTGTGCAAATCTTATGCCGTTGCAGGTTCTCTCGAGTGCTATGATGAAGAAAGTGGTAGAATTGACAGGGAGCAACATCTTCATGCCATAGCAAATGAATTTGGGAAATCGATAAAGGGTCATTTTTCGGTCATCTGTGTTGAGAACATGTAGGCTCTTGTTCTTCTAGGGACATGCGATAATAGAAGAACAAGAGCGTAGAAGAAACTATCATCGAAGAATATCCTAGAAGAAACGAACATGTAAGTAGGTTGTCTTACTAAAATATGAACAATGAATGTACTGCCTTATTGAATGAAAGTGACGGACATACTGGACGTAAGGAGCGATCTCTGAACAATTGAGCAGTATGTACAAATGAACGGCATTATACTCCTGCTCTGTTAAGTACCGCTCCTTCGACTTGCCCATGGGTCGACCAGGATAAGTGAAAATTGAGAAATTGCCGACAAAATGCGGTGTGGGCCCGAGACCGCCATCGTCGTTACGTTGCACTTTGTCATGCAACTTAAAGACGTGATCTTCGAAGTAGTAAGAACAAAAGGATGTGACCTCTTCGACCAAATAAGCATTACACTTGGAGCCCTCTACCTTCGCTTTGTTCCGCACATTGTTCTTCAAATGTTTAAGGTACCTGTATGATAGGAAATGTTGATTTAAAACTTATTGAATGGGAAAATAGTTTCAAGGGCTCAAGATAGTACCTCTCAAATGGATACATCCATCGAAATTGAACGGGACCGGCCAGACGGGCCTCGTAGGCCAAGTGGATTGGTAGGTGTTCCATAGAGTCGAATAAGCTTGGAGGGAATATTTTCTCCAACTTGCAAATGATTTTTGGTATTTCAGACTCTAAGACCTCCATATCTTTGAGACAGACACATTTCGCAGTTAGGGATCGGAAAAAAGGCTTAATTCGCTAATTGCAACCCAAACCGGGTTTGGGAGGAGTTCTCTGAATGCAATTGGTATCAACCGTTGCATGAAAATATGACAATCATGGCTCTTCATGTCGAACATTCGCAGTTTCTTTGGATCCACACATCGACCAAGATTTGAAGCTTAACCATCAGGAAAACGCAACTTTTCAACCCACTCGCACGATTTTTTTTTTTGATGTATCAAGAGCATAGCATCCAAGGATGTAAGTATTTGTCACCGAATCAATGCGTAGAGAAGGTCGGTGACAATATTCACGAATATCTTGTCACGCTTTCGCATTGTCCTTACTCTTGCCCGGTACACACATAATAGTGTTGAATATGTTGTCAAAAACATTTTTCTCAATGTGCATGACATCTAAGTTGTGGGGGATCAAGTTTGTCTTCCAATACGACAAGTCCCAGAATATGCTTTTCTTCCTCCATCCCGAATTCTTAGCTATCCGCCCATTCACAGAATCAGCTCCGATTTCTGTCATATTCATCAAGCCTAACGATTGAATTTCTGCCAAAATTTCTTCACCAGAACGCAAAGCGGGCGGATCATCATTTATGACCATTTTGCCTCTAGTGAAATTTTTTTTGTCTTTCCTTAATGGTGATGACTTCGCCAAGAAATGACGGTGACAGTCGAACCACGATGTCTTACCACCATTTCGCAATTGAAATGCATTTGTATCCTCCATACAATATGGACAAGCGTACTTACCGTGTGTGCTCCAACTGGACAACATGCTATATGCAGGAAAATCACTAATAGTCCATAAAAGGGCAACTCGCATGAGAAAATTTGTCTTTGTGGAAACGTCGTATGTAATCACCCCATTGTTCCATAAATCTTGCAACTATTTCACAAGCGGCTGAAGGAACATGTCGATTTTCTGCTTTGGGCTGGTCTGTCCAGGAACGATAACCGTTAAGAACATAAACTCAGATTTCATGCACATCGACGGTGGAAGGTTGTAAGGAGTCAAAATCGTGGGCCACGAAGAGTACGATTTCCCTGAAAGCCCAAATACTTGAAAACCATCAGTGCACAATCCTAAACGAACATTCCGAACCTCGGCGGCGAAGTCTCTATTGACGTCATTAAAATGTCTCCAAGCAATCGAATCAGAACAGTGTTGCATAACATCTTCTGGCGAGGAATGATCTCCATGCCATCGCATATGTTTTGCCGTTGACTCAGACGCATACAATCGTTGCAACCGAGGGCCCAAAGGGAAGTAGTACATTTTTTTGCAAGGGCGGTTTTTTGTGTTCCGACCACGACCTCGTCGATGTGCAATGTAGCATGATTTCCCACAAAATTTACATGACGTCAACTTAGAGTCCACTCCCCAATAAATCATACATTGGTCCTCACAACAATCTATTTTCTCAACAGGTAGACCTAGACCTCGCATTAGTCTTTTAGTGGCATAAAAATTTTCAACCAATGAATTGTCATTTGGCAAACAATCCTTCATGAGTTTAATGATTTCATTATACCCTCGTTCAGATATACGATGTTTCGACTTGATCGCAAGTAATCTTGCCATTGCGGACAACGTTGTCATGGTTTCGCAACCCGGCCACAATTGTTCCCTACTTGCATCGATCACGTCATATAGTTGGCGTGCTTGGGGGTTTGGTGATTCTTCCACGTGATTCCAATTGAAACTTGGACCTGCCACGTTGTGTAGCATCTCGCGGTAAGTTGTCGGATCGTATCCTCCCACATCAGCATCATCAATATGGCTATCCATTTGGTAAAAGTTTTGCGGGCCTTCATCTCCGTTCTCACCATGTTCGTACCAACAGTGATATCCCGGAACAAATCCATACCTACATATGTGGTACTCAACCGTTTCGACGTCCAGGTACGATACAAGTCGACATTTCTTAAAATTGCACGGACATCTAATTTTCCTTTCACTTTGGTATGTAGGACAATGTTGTTTGGCAAATGATATGAATTCTTTAACCTTCGCCGCGAATTCAATTCGAACGTAACCGTTGTCGAGCCGGTTGTACATCCAATCTCGACTTGTAGACGACATTCCTATTGAAGTGTTGTGCAATTAAATTAGTCAACTAGTTTCATAATTTCCGACGGTACATGACGACTTGCGTGTCTAACTAACACAATTTATAAATAATACCGATATAAAAAAACCTTATTCAACATGTTTGACATGTGTAATGTGACGACCTTAATTCCAAAACTACTTCGCTCGACCTGAACCGCCAATTAACCCTCTCTAAATACCGAGACAAGTTAAGCGACAACTTAATAAGCCTCAAACTTTGGAATAATTTATAGACATTGCCTAACTATTTTCTACGCCAATTAAACTTTTCCGTGGAACTAGTTGAAGGCCCATTAAGTCAACTTAGTTATTTCAAATATTCAAACTTTACACTTCTAACGAAATTTCGATAGAGTTTCATTTGTAGTTCGAGCTATCGAATAAGTCCCAAAATACCTGTAAAAGTTCTTCTACAACTTATGCATGGTATATTCAAATGCAATAAGGTGTATTTATCCACATAAATATTTTATGTCTAATATTTAATTCTAAGTCTTATTTCATTTCAATTAGTTACTCGAGTTAATCCTTGTGTCATAAATGTTTAAATAAGAAAATACATAATAAAATTACAACCATTTTCATACGCAAATGAGAAGGCCCTATTAGTTTTCTACGCCTTCCCTTTCGCAATCCTATCACGACAGCTAAGGTACTTGGAAAGAGAAGTGCGGTGAGCACAAATGTCAATGTCTAAGTAAAACACTAGTCCAAATTACCATCAATCATCCAAGTAATACCTAGTATATTCAGAATTAGATTTTCATATTTCAGATCATCGAACCTATTATCATTTTTTTGGCATTTCAGAATAGCATAACCAAACATAATAAAATAGCAAGAAAAAAACAACAATGCCTAACATGATAAATTTGAACAAAAATACTGAACGAAAATTCATGATTTCATTAGACTGAAAGGAAATGGAAACTTGTTCTTTTTATAAATGTTAGTTGAACACCTACATAACACATCAAGAGAGACACCGAACATATAACAAAGACATCAAGATATCACTTATGATATCTGAATAGTTATACACATCAAGATATCATAAAATAGCAAGGGAGACATACTGGTGGCCATTGGCCCTACTTTACAAGGTACTAATTGAAATTATCCAACGTTATATCAGTTCCACATGCATTTAAACGATAAGGAGTTTAAAAGGGAACTGCTAAAAAAATCTTAGTGAAGAACTACCATAATGGATCCCAAATTAAACTTCAATCACTACTAAAATGAATCGAAGCATATAAACTAGCATGGGAGGATTGATAATAGTTCAAACCTCGCTTACTTTGTTTGCCGCATTATTTTGACTTGTTGTAGAGATATCTAGGATCAAAGTTTTTTTTCTAAGACTTATTTCCTCAAGTGAAAATACTTAAGTGATTAACTTCTTTACAATGACTACTTCTTAAGTACCTCAGTTGTTGATCTAAAAAAATAAAAATAAATGGTTATAACATAAGAGATCTTTATTCCATGCGTAGGTTTTAATACTATTTATCTATTTAGTTTTTATGTTATAAACAGGGGTCTTCATATGGGTTTGGGTTATCACTTGTCACAGGGTCAACACTTCAACTTGCTCAATAAGTTCAGATTCACCTAACTGTCAACAATCCGTATAATATTTAATAATGAAACGTAGGAGCAATATCAACAAATTAATGCTAACATGATATTAAAAAACATATAATCAATATAATGAACCACCCATGTATTACAAAACTATTGACCAAGAAACACAAAAGAACGGATACCCAAAGAGAAACATAGTGAGAGGCTTGCAAGGACAGTTCCCTTTCTTCCTTTTTCCCTTTTTTATTATATATGTAAACCTCATAAATTTAAATCAAGTTTAAATTAATACAAAGATGTAAAGAGTTACAACCAAATCAAATTTATTTAAATTATACATTTCTAGCTTTGTCTCTTTAATAAGCTTTCTTGAACTTCAAGATCTCTTTTGTGCAATAGCAAATTTGTGCTGATAACATGTATAAGCTAAAGTTGGCCTTGCTAAAGACTTAAGCATGGAAGGCTTAATTAAACTAACAATTAGAAGAGCAAGTAGAGAAGGGAAACAAAAGAGAAGAGAGTTAGAGATAATGTAGAGATTGTATTTCAAGAATTTTTATATTGTGTACAAGAGAATGAACTCCATTTATATGCCCTTGATCATGATGATCATATGTACTTTGAACAAAGATTACAAGCTACACTTAGTAGACAAGGTAAATAGAAGAGTACACAAAGTGGAACAAGTAACATATAGACAACAAGTAATTACATAGTTGATGTTACAAATACATGTCGTCGTGAAGATTCATCCAAATATTTGCCAACATTGCAATCAAATTGTTACTCACCAAAACAACCTGCGTATAATAAACTTGCAAAAAACAACTAAATACATGAAACAATAAATTCTCACGCCCGAGTAAAAATCACAGATCATTGTAAAAGCAAACAAAACATGTCAGTGCCAATTAACCAAAAACAATGTTTCGAGAGGAAAAATGGAGAACTCACCAATGAAACACAGCGAGGCGCGGACTGAATGAGAGCACAATGAGAGAGCGGAGAGGTCGAAGAGGGGACTGAATGAGAGCACGATGTGAGAGCCGAGAGGAGCAGAGGCGCGGACTGAAAATGTGCAAGACTGGCGCTACGACCAGAGCAGGGTAGCGCTACCAGGGAGCAATGGAGTGCGAGGACGACTTGTTGGGGGTTGGGGATTTGAGGGGCGATGACTGGAGAGAGACGGAGAGACCAGAGAAAGACATCACTATAACTGGTTGAGCAAGAGACTGAGAGACCAGAGAGCGAGAGAGTTGAGAGCAACGGAACAGAGACGAGAGATTTGTTGGGGGTTGGAGATTTGGGGGCCGGTGACGGAGAGACGGAGAGACCAGAGTCTAGAGGAGAGACGAGAGTATAGAGGAGAGACGACGAAGACGAGGTTTTCTCGCGGTGGGAGTTAGGGCTTTCGGTGGTGGGGAGGACGAGGGGGGGTGTTGGAGGGGGTAAAGGGGAAATCTCGAGATTTGTTGCACAAATCTCGAGATTTGATGAACGGGTATAACAAAATAAAGTTTTGGTGGGAATGTTGGCGCCATTTTTTAGAGACAGAATTTAATTCCGTCTCTAATTCCGTCTCTGATCCGTCTCTATTCCGTCTCTGAATGTTTCTGTCTCAATTCCGTCGCTAACGTTTTTTTTTAGAAACAGAACTTAATTCCGTTTCTAATTCCGTTTCTAAATTTCATTTTCCTTGTAGTGTCATGGCTTTAACTTCTGGAATATATAAGTCACATTAAAATGAATGTCGTTATAAATCAAATGACATTCATAATGTGGAAAGATCTATTTAATTATCCATAATCATCAATAATACGAAAATATCTTAAATTCGCACGGAAATCCTTTATCGAGCTGGATTTCTTTTATCAGCTAGAGATTATCTTAAGGCAAATCAATAAGAGACTTATATTGATTTAACTCTCCATTAATTATATTATAAGATGCATTGGATCCATAATAGAGAATTTATTTATAACAAGTTTTGCTAATTGTTACTTTGATGAAACAATTTTTCCACTATTAGGGGGATATATAAGCCAATTGAAAAGGAATGACGTGAAATTGCTTGAAACACATCAAATTGCGTTAAAGTTGTTGTATTATGATCCATGTATAAATTAATATGATCTCGAAGTTCAAAGGACCATTCAGTAGCAACAAGTTACGAATCAATTACTTGATGCAAGTTTTATATATAAAAGAGTGACAATCACATGCTTCAACACTAAATGGTTCATATAGAAAATGATGTCTATGTGCAATAAAATGCACAAGATGTTTCACACATGTGAACATGAGGGGAAGAATCAAAATGAGTTATTGGTTAGTGTATTGCACTGTTTTTCCCTTTGCTATAGTTTTATCCAATTGGATTTTTTTGCAAGGTTTTTAATGAGGCAATTCTAACGATATTAAAACTCGGTATCTAGATTGATTAATGTATTGTACTATTTTCCTTTTGCTATGATTTTATCCCACTGGGTTTTCCTCACAAGGTTTTTGATGAAGCAATCCTAACATTATTATACTTCATATAAAAAATAAAAAATAAATAAATTATGAGAGCAATTAATGTACTCTTTTTCCTATACTAGCTTTTTCCCAAAAGATTTTTCTAGTAGAGATTTTAATGAGAGATTATTATCTCTAAGTGTATCTATGTATTGCACTATTTTCCTTAGCTATAGTTTTGTCATACTAGGTTTTCCTTGCAAGATTTTTAATGAGCAATCAACAAATATTATACTACAAAGCAATATCATACTCTTTTTTGCTGTACTATATTTTTTCCTATGGGGTTTTTTTCTAGTAGAAGCTTAACGAGACACATTCTTTCAGCAAGTGTCATCCAAGGCGGAGTGTTGTGAAATTGATGGATACTTGTGCATGTAGGTGACCAAATTGTGAAACATGGTTCTCACATTGAATTGTAACATCAAGCATGACTCTTACACTTCATGTAACTTGTAATCCTCTTCAATGTACACCAACTCTTCTATGTATTAACTATGTTGCTTGCGATGTGTCGTATGACTTGTAGTGTATATATAATACTTATGATCGTCATGAATTGGCTTATAATCAAATTGCTTTGGGCAGGTTACCAATGTCAGTAATTGAGGATTACACCATTTCTTCAATTATGAATTCTACTCAAATAAACGAAGTCACGAGTCAATAGTCAATCCCTTGATTCAAAAACAATTACCAATTCTTAAGATTCAGTTGTGATATAAAGGAGCGAAGTTTTTGTCATTTCATTGTGCTGCAGAAATAACTCAAAATCCTAACTATGATTTTATAGAAGTTACTGTTTGCTTTGGATTGAAAATTCATTCATATACCCTTGATGGTTTCAAAATATATATCAAAATTCAAATTAATAATTAAAACGAAATGTATTAAATGTCTAATAATGTATAACTTTATTTGGAATGTCTAATTGAAAATCTAGTAAAATAATAACTTGTACACATTGTATAAGTACAATTATCATCATCACCAAATGACCTATATAAAGGGTGCCAACCCCATTGTAATTGACACACCAATGTATGAATGAAATCTCTACATTCTCATATCTAGCTCTCTTCTCTCTTGTCTCCTATTATCTACTTGTTCTAGTAGTTCTTAGTTTATGCATTTTAGACTTAAGTCTCTAGCAAGTCTAACTTAAGTTCTAGTTGACTTACAACTTAGTTTACAACATAGCCAAAATCTTATACTTTTACTTGTTATTTTTTCGATGTGTATTCTAGCTAATTAGTTGCACCCACACATGGTTAAGCGTGTTTTACTGAGTAGAACTAATTATTCAATAGCTATTGTAGGCAACGCATGCATCATGAATATGTCACGACTTACGACATGGAATTGATGAAGATTGACGACAACGGTGCATGTCGCTTGCAAAATCCATTCTTTGGCCTTCGTTAATGCATAATTAATATTATAAGGGTACTATTATTTGGACTCTTGAGTCTAGACAGACTGGACCAAATTTATATATATATATATATATATATTTTTTTTTTTAAAATCAAACTTCAAAACTTATTTTATTATTCAAACATTGCTCTACAGATTAAGGGATTTAAATTTTTGTTTTTAAACTTTTGTTTTTGTTTTTTTTTATTAGAGGGTCCTCTAAAAACACAACTATTTGTAAAAAATTAAAAAATCCCTTATGAGTTCGGACTCATGAGTTCGCATAGATTTATTGATATTGCTATAAATTAATGATTTATAAGTCTATTTTGATGGGTAAATTTAAAATACCCAAGTATCATAAATCTTATATAAATCGTAAATAAAGACTTGCAAGTCATTCCCATTAGAAGATTTTCAACCTTCTGTAGTCTAGATGATGTAGAGTCGAAGGATAAACTTTTGCCTAAAAATACCTATTAATCACTACAAAGGTTGAGACTTCCAACGGAAGGATGGAGTTGGTTATAGACAGTTCCATCAATCGTCAATAACCAACTCTACTTAAAAGGACAAAAAAGCCTCTAATAATATCATATATAATAATAAATTTATTAATTTAAATAAACCATATCTAATATTCTCTCATTTAGTTTAGTTTAATTAATAAGCTTATCATTGTAAATGTCATTAGATATTATCTCGCTTGGCCTTTATAAATTGTTAAACAATTTGTCCAAATAGGAACATCATTCGAAACAACATATGCATTATCGGCTTGAATTATGCATGTTATGTTTTAGTCGTACGGTGTCTCAATGACGAACACCACATGTCTTTTAAAAAATACACAAAATTTCATTTTCCATACACATGCACTATGACGACCTTCACCTGAACTAGGGTTGGGTCGTTCGACCAAGATCTCCACCCAAGCCTAATACCTGAACCTGTCCTAAATAGGCGATCTGACACGCCTAAAATAACATGCGGGATAACACAACAAGTTCATATGGAGTAAAAGTACGGAATAAAATAAACAAGATCCATATGAATTAATAAGAGCAAAAACCGAGTTTTTAATTCCTTAATAGAACTAGAGACATTCATTTACAACTATGAAGCTCAAACTAAGGGATAATAAGGTTCAATCTATACCCATGTAACTTGTTTAGGTACAACCCAAACTCATTTATATCAAAATCAAATATAAATTAATACTAACATATCACATTAAGAGAGAAGACTTCAAAATATCGTCTCTCTCTTGTCTCAATCTAGCGCCAATGTGGATGGTCATAAGATGTAAGTGGGGTGACCTAAAAGGGACAATGAAGCTCAGTAAGTGAAAAACTCGCTTAACCATCAAATATGTGAGTACTACTTGATAAACATGAAATAACTAGCATGAATTCGAAATCAAGTCAAGAAACATTAAGTAGAAGCATGGAAACAAGTTTCATAATCATAAACAAGTATGGAGCCATTGATTTTGTAGCATTAAAACAAGATTCATAAATCATTAGCAAACCAAGTTCGTCATGCAAAAGGGTTTACAAGAGAATAGCAAAAAAGATAGTAATAAAATGTCGGGGTTCCATTTAATGCATACTAGTTATTGACAAGAATTTGATGACCAATTCTTTTACCTTTGAGGTGATGCAAACCATTAGTGAGCATACAAATGTGTCATATAATTGGTCTCATCAAACCAATAGTAAGTTCTTCAATAGCCATCATCAATATGAGACCACTTGTGAGCTTGATATTTGAAGTGTAATGCAAGTGGCATAAACCACAACATTATCATAGCATACACATTAAGATTTATAGGGGCTAAAACAACTTATTTGGCTATACAAACCACACTAACTTCATATGGCGGCTCAAACCCATTTTTTCTTGGCAACTGAAACACACTCTTTCGATCAAGCAACACAAGTATTCATATCAAATACATATTGTTGGGGTATGTGCTTAGGTCAATCTCATGAACATTGTTTCTATTAATATTTTAGTTAATAAAATATAAGATTTCATTTGTTGTTCATTATTATAATTGGTTGGCATGTTTACATTATAATATAATCCATAGATGTTTATGGAAGTATCCTAAATATCCATAGTCGGTCATTTTACCGAGAACTATAATGAATTAAGATTAATGTGAGTCTTGATTGATGGTCGTGTGATGATCATGCGTATAAGGATACAAATCGAGATTTTGAGTACCAGTTAGGGAACAAGGTACTGGACTGACCCGCTATGAAAACACCACATAGATTACGTCATAGGTGTTACTTATGATAGATAAATTATTTAGTCATCTGACTTGAGATTACCAGAGATTTCAACATTAAAATCATAATTATTAGACATAATTAAATGTGATTTTTAACCAAAAGATTATAAGGGTAGTGATTGGTTACTATGTGAATAATGTGTGGAGGTGTGTAATCAAGATAGAATATGTTTCTCTTATTTAGAGAGATATCGGTGGATCCCTCGATATGATAGACTTAAAATGACAAAATTCAAGTGGATTGATGTGGTCAATGTCAATTGGATATTCTCAGTTTACCTAGAGATCGAGACTAGTACGATTGAACATCAAGGGTGGCTTTTTCATGCCTTATATTTAATCAAAGGCCATCGTACGATAAAAGGATATGATATACACTATTGATTATGTTGTATCGATTTTGATTTTTGTGCAACTTGGGTAGTCAGAATGCCTTGCTAGAGACCGCTTATGACTTGTGTACTAAAATAGCTTCGGTTCACTACCAACATTGCATGACCCTATTGGGTCGAACACAAAGAATGATTTTGCGGGATTTTACATAACTCGGAACAATGAATCTTATATCATAAAATTCGTAACATACAAATCCATAAGATGTGTCAAATTAATACTACTTTAAGTAGAGGTGTATTGGTAATTAACTTACCCAAATTTGTATGAAGGTTGTATAAATAGTTAAGTAAATTCACATTACGGGAGAAATTCGGGTTGGAATCTAATTTTTGTTTTGAGAAAATGAGTTAGATCTTTAAGCCTTTCTAAAGCTATTAGGGAGAACAAAAAATTATTTTCGTGTTCTCTTTCAGGCTAGCATTCGGTTTCTCGGTCGCCGTTCGAGTGTGGATTTTTTTTATAGAGGATGTTCATTTCTGGTAGTGCCTTAAACATCGATCAACACAGAGAAGCAAATCAGCGATCGAGGCACATTTAACTTTTGTTAATCAATTCAATGGAATTTGAATTTGATCCTGTTGAAGCTTCGAAATAAAATTTCAAATTTTTGCCATTTTTTGAACCCTAAAGACCCAACACATACAACAAAAGTTAAGTAAGATCAAGTCAATAATAAGATGTAACTCATTTCTTAAGTCTCTAATTTAAAAACAAGTGTCGTACATAACTAATAACATGCCACATTTGATAGAAAAGCGAGCTACTTACTTACCTTAACTCACCATAAATCCTATTTTCGATCCTCGTGCGCTTGGAGTCCTATGCGAACCGCCTTGCGAGTCTAGACAATTGAATACACATTCACATCATCAACTAGTCATGCTTTAATTCCAACTTATTTTAAATTTATTTTAGTATTTACTGGTGTAGGTTTCGCAGGTCCCTCGTCGCCTGGTGCAAGGGTTGAGGGGTGGGGACTTGGTCCGTTCTCCCTCAGGGCGCCGGTGCGTACATGTGACAGCCCCTTCTTTAAAATAAAGCCTAACCAAATCCTTTAATTAAGCCCTAATCTTAGCCGCGTATGACTTAACTTCGTATTAGTCAGTATTTTTGTCCCATTCTTCTAGTTAATTGTGTTTAGGATAAGTAATACATATGACACATTAGTATTGAGTTTCATAGTTAATTAAAACTTTTTACAGTTAAAAACACTTAGTAGACGTCTTAACGGTTATGCATAAGCAATTCGTAAAAATCCTAAGTATGGAAACTAGGAAACAACTTCAAATGCATATATATATATATCATAATGATGATAAAACAATGAGCTAGTTAAGTGTCTAGATGGGGAACTATACACTCAACCTAGTATACAAAGCAAAATGTATAGAAAAGACATAAAAGTAGATAATACATCAAAAGTTGAGACGCACAAGATAGGAGGTAGAAAATTGACGAACACTCAAAGATAGTCGTCGATATTCTCCTTCCCTAGTCTACTGCTCGACGGATATCACTACAAAAAAAATGTAAATTAGAAACGGAAATAGCAACGGAATTTAATTCCGTTTCTAATCAGAAATGGTTAGAAACAGAATTGAGACAGAAATAGTCAGAGACGGAATAGAGACGGAATTAGAGACGAAATTAAAATCCGTCTCTAAAAAATTGCCGCCAACTTTCCACCAAAAATTCAGTAGTTTATAACCACACATCACATCTCGAGATTCGTGCATCAATAGATGAAATATTTATTTGTTTTAAACTCTCTCTCTCTTCTCAAACTTTCTCTCCCAACTTTCTCTCCTTGACCGAACTCTCGACCTCTCTCCTCGACCGAACTCGACCTCTCTCTTCGACCTCTCTCGACCTCTCTCGAGCTCACCGGCAGCTCAACAACTGCTCTCTTCACCGGCGGCTCAGCAACTCCTCTCTTCACGGCTCTACAAACCCTAAACTCCCTGTCTCGTCTCGAACTCTCTCTCTCCCAAGCCCTAAATCTCCGCGAAATAGTCACCGCAGACATCTTATGTTCACTGGTGCTCTCCATTTTTGATGTCTTCATTGTCGACGGCAGTTACGGCTTTGTTGGATGGAAATTGGAGAGCTAGTTTGGGAGATTTGGTGTTGTTTGAAGAGATTTGGAAATGGGGGTTTAGATTTGGTGGGTTTTGGCGGTGGTGTTCGGAGCTTGAGTTGCTCTCTGAAGGAGCTCATGCCTTCTGCCGTCACCGTCGCATAAGCCCTCGTCGTCGTCCGCTTTGTATGTCGCCGTCTGTCCCTCGTCGTCGTCGTCGTCTGCGCTGTCCCTCTTTGTGTGGCTTTTGAAGAAGTTACTCTGTTGGGGGAAGTTCTGGTGTTTTCGCTATTTTCTTTTCGTTAGAACGTGTAAAATGTTGATGTTGAATTCTGTGACGAAATATTTCTCAGATCTCGTCGATCTTGTGTTTACGCTGGTTATCGATTTATCTTATTTGATGTGTTTTTCGTTCTCCCTATCTTCAATTTATGCCTGCTCTGTTATATTTTCTCGGTCATTTCTTTAATTTTCTTTGTTTGTTGGTTTGAAGTTTGCAAATTAGTGTGTAAGAGATATGGTGTGTTTTTTTAAGGGTTAGATGTGGTTGTTAGAACATGTAAATCCAAGATTTCCTTTGGTTGTTGAGGTTTGTGACACAATGTTTCTCAAATTTTGTCGGGCTTGTGTTGTTTGCATTTGTAGATCGGTTTATGTTCTTCTTATAGTTGAAGTATATGAAGATAAGTTATTTATATCTTGCATGTTTTGCATTTGTAATCAATTTATTAGTTGTGTTGATTTAGTGATCGGTTTATTAGTTGTGTTGATTTTGAAATGCTTGATAACTCTGCTTTTATTGTTTTACATGGTTGTCATCTAGGATTTTATTTTAGAAGGTGATGCAGTTGGTATATAAAAACTCACTTTCTTTTCTTTGTTTGTTTCCTTATTTGGAGTTCAAATAAAATTGTGGCAACTTCTTAGGAGAGCTGCTAGATAGTCGACTCAAGCAAGGGCAAAAAGAGTTTGAAGAAAAATTTCAGAAGAGTTTTAGTCTAATCAACAAGGTATTTACCCTAACAAAGCTTATTTTGTAATTCCCTCTCTTAATTTAATTCGTTTGTGATGATGTCTGCTTACTTTTGGGGGGTATACATCACCTGTAACCTTTCAGGTGGATTCTCAGTCAATGAATGTTGGTAGAGCTGCTATGGCAAATTTGGAGGGTGGCATTGGTTACTTCTACGGTCAATCTAAAATTGCCCTTGCTAGATCCTCTAGTGTGAGTTCAACACATTCTACAGTCATCTCTCTTTTGCAGTTGTGTTTTCATGTTCGTAAAGTGATGATTGTATCTTTGTTAAATGCTATTTTAGAGAACAAAGGTGATAATTTTGTTCCATATTGGCTCATTGAGCTTTATACAAATTGTTCCAAGCCAATCTTTTTTCCCAGGGGGGATGAAGGTTTTCATCAACTGCTAATCTGGTCAGTACATGTTGTTGCTTAGATTTGCTTTGAGTATATTCTCATTTCTTCTCTTTAAGCTAACTCTCTCAATTTGCGGGCAACTTTAAGAACTACTTAACCTGCTGGTTTTTCTTTAATTCTTCTTTAATACACTGTTACAACTCCAATAAACGTTGGGATATTCATATTTGCTTGGACATTATTGGACACTGGTTGGATTTGATGAGTGCTGATGGATGGATTCCTCGAGAGCAAATATTGGGTGTTGAAGCTTTAAGGTAATTTTAAGACTTTGTTTTACTAGGTATATCAAAATTCCACTTCTTATAATGGGATTCTTGTTTAACTTTTTTTAATATTTACAGTAAAGTGTCAGAAGAATTTGTTCCCCAGCACCCCTCAAATGGAAACCCACCAACTTTGTTTCTAATTTTACATGGTAAAGTTTTTCTTTATATTGAGTTCCTTCATTCTCTTTTTTGACTTGGACCAAAGAATTGCGTTTATCTACCTATATTCTTAGATCTTGTTCGTAGAACCAAAAGGAATGAGTTTTCAGCTAGTGAAAGTAGCGAAATCTTATCATTCTTGGATAGAGCATTTATTCGACTTGAAGCATGGTTCCAATGGTTCAATACCACTCAAGCAGGTAGATTCGACTTCTTTTTTATGTGCTCTTCGTTTGATGTCACGCAGGGAAAAATGCTTAAAACGTTTCTTTTCTATTTTTAGTTATATATAACCAAGGATTCTTCAGGTAACTCAATTGAGAGCTTATGTTATCTATCTGAAGAGTCTGCTATTGGGTGAAATTGTGCTAAACCTCAGATTAACAACCACAAGTTAAACTCTTACAAATAACACACTTGGATGGAAATTTAGAAGTCTGGTTATATTTTCTATAAATGGAACCATTCAGGTTGATTGATTAGCTGATAGTTTCTTCAAAAACTCTTACAAATAATACAATTGTATCTGCTCACATTTTCCTCCAGTTTGGCTTTCATGTGCATTTGTTGGTGTTCTTCACTTGATCTATTAAGTTAATGTTGTGTATTTTGTTTGGTTTAGAAGTTTTTGTTCTGCTCTTCTCTTGCATGCTTAGTGTTTTGTGGTTATGCTTGTTCTATCTTGTAACAATGAAATGTGAATTGCATTTCTCTGTTGTGATCTGGGTTTTGTAGTTATGTTCATTTTGCCATGTTTTGGATGATATGGGTTATTTTTATGCTTGACATGCTGATTATTTTGGTTGGGTTCGCTATCTCTTGGCTTTTGCTACGGTTATTTTCGCAGCTCATAAAGATCTATGGTGGAATTTTTATGGGTGCTTCATTAGCTATGGTGGGATTGCTGATGGGTGCCTCGTTTTTGGCCCGATATAAAAGTCTTATTGTTGTATAGCCCACAATTTTCTTAAATTATTATTTTATTATATATATAATAAATAAGTACCGCTTCAATACTCACCTAAAAAAACAAATTGGATGATATGAGGTTTTGTTCAATAATCAAGAACAAAACTCATTCCATTGTGGACTAGATCTCAATGCTTCATACACTTCTTTTATGACTTTAAGGCCCTCAAAGATGTCATGAGAAGGGTGATCATCGTTGGCCTTTGCCAATTTAGTTTCAAAGTATCTTTTTTCCATAGCACCATAATTTGGTAGTTTTCCTTCTTTTGCAATGCCTTTTGAAGCTCAAATCGAATTGGTAGAATTTGTCAATGTACTTTAGTTTTCTTAGATTCCTGCAGTGTATGAAATCAATTATTAAATCATATAAATGATATTCTAGCTCTGACTCCCTTAGATGGAAAAAAAATAATTAGTATGAAATGTAAGTGACCCTAAAGATATGTAGGATCTAACTGTGAAATGAGTAGTCCCTTTGTCAAAGACTTTTTTCCTAGTGACCAAAAAGATATGACGTAGGACATGAACATTCCTTTTAAATGTTGTGCATTAGGAGAAAAAAATTTGCAAATACTTCTAATTTATGCTCCAAGGAAGGGTATGGAAACCAACACAGAGACATAACCTGATCAATCAAGTAAGAGTCTCAAATTTTACTTTCGCATTTATTTTTAGGTTTATTAATATTTAATATATCATTTCAACATTTTACTTGAGCAATTCAAGATTTTCTATTGATTTTGTATTTGGTAGGTATTTCTTGTTATAAATATAAAGCCTTTCAGCAATCGTGACCATAATATCCGTTCAGTTTGTTGAGAAGAAAACAATGTTTACAATTTTGTATTACCCTTTAGCATGGATTAGGAGAAACAATTAGATGCTCTAAAAGGCTTTTGGGACACGGACGTTACTTAGGAAGCTCTTATGTACTGCAGTAGTCAGTAGACTCTATACATTGGAACAAAGAGCTTCAATGTTCAAAGATTTTGTACTTATTGATTATTGCATCATTTCATCTGCCACTCTAAGAAAACTCCAATCTCAAACTTATCTATGCGAATTTAGGTGGAGGTGTAATCGAGGTGATATTTGACGATTCGTTCTTTTATATTAATGTCCAAGTGAAGTTGAATATATTTGTTCTTCTAATTTTTATTTTTGATGTTATTATTATTGTGGAGATGGTTTTAAATGTGTGAAGTTTCTAATAATGTAGGACTTGAATGAAGAAGCGAATAGAGCATTTCCTGATGATAAACTCCTGACGAAAGATGGGAAGCCAAAAGAATTTTTCTTTTCTAGTGATGCCCAAGCTCTTGTTGAACACACAAGAAAGGTTTTGGTGATTGAGGATGGTGAGGTGGTGCATCTTAAGGTATTCTCTCTTGTTTCTTTTACTTCATTTGTGATTTGTTTTCCTATTCATAAAGTAATGCTCTCGAACATAATTCCTTCACCATCTGAAGGTTTGCCTGTTTATATGCGAGTAACACATGAGGATGACCTTCTATGATAATTTAATGGAATTTGCTGGGAAGTGGATGACGTTCTTTTAGTATGCACCTTCTATGCAAACCATCAACGTGCATTGAACCTGGGACATTACATTGATTTTCTTATATTGCTTCCGGCAATGAAATTATACACATATGAACTACCCACTATACTATTAGTGGTCTTAGTGCGTATCTTATATCCTAAATTGATTTTTCATTTAACTTAGGGTGTTGAAGTGGACGTTTCTTTACTACCTAAGCTTCAAAGCATTCCACATTTCTTGGCTTCTTAAGCTGTGCTCCGTGCAAGGTTTTGCTATTTCCTCAAACCTTAAAGCTTTGTTTCCTGCTTAGTACTTTGCCTTCACCTATTTTACGGTAAATTTTTTCTTTCCTAAACCCTTAAACAATCAAACTTTCTTTCCGTGCAAGGTTCTGCTATTTCATAAAACTCTCTCATGTACTTGTGTGTTTTCTTTAGGTGGACTGCATAGGTATTTTGACGGATTAGAACAAGCTTGTTGTAGATGTCGGGGGAGCAACTGCACTTGCCGCAGGGGTTTACACAACAAGGTATGTTCAAGATGCTCTTTTTTTAATTTTTTTTGCTCTTCTTTTCGAAGATCTATTTCTGGTTGTAATGTTTGAACAAACATGCACCTAATATTTAATATTAGTGGTTTTGGTTTCTATTTGAAATGCTTCTATTGCAAATTTGCATGTTCATTTTCATTTTGAAACTGCCACTAGATGCTTATTCTTGAGTTTCAGATTATGCATTCGAAATGGAATGTACGACATCCATACTTCCATAGTTCCATTGAGTTGCATACTTCTTTGTTTTTTTTGGGTTCTTTGTTTTTTGGTTTTTTTTTTTTTTTGTTTTGCTATTTTTTTTTTGGGTTGCATTACAAAATTTGGAATGGTCTGCTGGTTGGAATGACGACTGGAATGGCTCCTAGTGAGTTCTATGGTTGAAATTGCCTCTTCATATCGATTGAGAGGCTTTGTATGTAATGTATTTTCGGTTCATCTGGTTTGTTTTTTCTTTGTTGTGAAAGGTTTCCTTAGGTTCTTTGTTACGGGATTTACTTGTTTATATATTGTTTGAGTATTAGTTTCCTTTCAAAGATGAAGAGGTTTGTTTGTTTGGAGTCTGCCACAGTGCCACTGGCTTGCCGTTTATTTTTGAAGTGTTAGTTGTGAACAATGTGTAGGCTTGCTATTTTTTTTTGGGTTGCTATTTTTTTTTTGCTGTTTTGCTATTTTTTTTTTGGGTTTTTGTCATTTACTTTAACTGCCGCTTTATACATTCATTTGAATTTCAAACTTTATCATTTCTTCCAATACATAAGAAAGAAACTTGTTTTGTCATCTCCTAGTATGTAAGGAAGAACTTCGCTCCCAATTGTTCTTTGTTAAAAACTTTTATTTTATTTTATTATGTTCTTTGTTGTTGTGTATGTTTTATCATTCATTCTCCCTTTTTGACTGTCCATGTGAAGGATGCAAGTATGCAACACAGGTAGCCATGTACCGTCGTAATCGTGCTTTAGCAAAGCTTTTTGTTCATGTAGTTAGGTAGGTTCTCAGATTCCCCCTTCTAATAAATTGTGTTAGTAGGTCACACAAGTAGCCATGTATCGTCGGAAATTATAGTTAAATATACTGTTTTCTTTTGCACTGTAAATGGAGATAGTTTTTTTTGCAGTTTCGTATTTTTTCTCATGAGTTTGATCTATTTTGCAATATTTGCAGAGCATAGCCCTATCAGTAGGTGACTAGTTCTTCGATCGAGTGGGAGTTAGTGCCATTGATTGCCCATATCCATGTGACAATACCTACCATAATCTGGTTTCCAAGTGAGAGATGAGGAATTTAAAGCATTTCATGTAACTTTTATAGTTGTTTACATGACTTTTAGATTGATAATTCTTTTTATGCATATTGAGAGGATTGTAAGTTTTTTTTTTGTGGTTGTTGAACAATAGGATTGGTGGTTTTTGTGAATTCTTAGAAATTTGGAGCATTTGTTATACTAGACAATTTTTCGTGAATATACAAATTTTTTTCAAATTTTGAATTTTACATTTTTTCTCTCATTTGAATATTTGTTGATATATATTGTCGATGTATGAATGTCAAATTTTGCTTTTTTAGGGGATGTTAGCCCCCCCCAAGGAGTTGTTGGAGGGGGTGCAGGTGATGTAGTAGGTCCTATGGTTGTATTTTTAAGTTATAGGTTGGAGAACCAATTGGATTGAGTGTATGTTTGAAAACTAAACAAAAAGGAAAATTAGAGGCGGATTAGCAATGTAATTCAGAGATTCCGTTGCTATTCCGTCTCTAATTTTCGAGGAATATATGCATGAATCAGAAACGGAATCAGAGACGGAAATAATGAATTCTGTCTCTGATTCTGTTTCTGATTAGCAATGGAATCAGAGACGGAATTCAAAGATTTGCAACGAAATTAGAGACGGAATGCAATTACAAATGTACCATTTCAAAAAATTTCCATTTCTATTCCGTCTCTGTTCCGTTTCTAATTTCCGTTTCTAATCCGTCTCTAATCAGAAACGGAATTTATTCCGTCTCTAATCCGTCTCTAATCAGAAACGGAATCACAATTCCGTTGTTGATTGAATCAGCATCGACCAAATCAGAGACGAAATTTATTCCGTCTCTGTTCCGTTGCAGATTAGGATTAGAGACGGAATTTATGCAAATCAGAGACGGAAAATTCTGTTTCTGATTTGCTGTTTTTTTGTAGTGTATGCACCCACTGTCAAAAAGGAAAATGAATACAAAAGTAATAAAGTAATACCTTGAGATTCTCATGTAAACTTCCAAACATGATCAACTGGTAGTTAAAAGCATAAATATAGCGAAGAAGTGTTGAAATGGAAACATGCTAGAAAATACTACAGTTAAACAAAAATGAGACTGACTCAAGATTAAGTAATGGTGGTTTAGATTTGGTCGGCTGTGCGCTATGTCACCTCAGCCTTTAAAACCACTTTATTTAAGAGACGTGCGTGTTATCGCATAGTCTGATAGCCAACCTAACTTCAAACATCGATTGGGACTCTAACCACAATATGCCAACATCCCATGGTATCCAACCCCCAACATTCCTGGGTATCTAGCCTCGTGTGTCACATATCTCTTACAATGCAATGGGCTTAGGTGCTAAAACTACTTTATAAATTCTAGTAAAGAACCTAGACATTTTCATTATGAGTTGAACCTAGGTGCTATGTGAAGCACGCTAATTAGGAGTAGAAAATCCATTAGTCATAATCCATCTGATCCTAGTAGCGTGCTACTTATAAAGTACTTACCATTAAAACAACAAGGAAAACATAAGATACAAGAATAGAGTCAATGATTTCCATAAGCAAATGATATCATGCTTAAAACACCTATTTAATGAGTAGAATATGAAACAACTTTATGATATCATAATATAAGACATTTTATAGTCAAATAGACTGTAAAACATAACAAAAAGGGAATGAAATGTAAATAAGAACCTCAACGAGATTACTTACAAGTCACACAATGTATTTCCTAGTTTAACCGGCCACCGACACCTCAAAATGCGTATCCGAACTCCTGAGACTCTTCCCTAAGCTCATGGTATAATTTAGTACATATTAGAGTGTGTTTGGACCCTTAGTTTGGGTTGTAGGCTAAGCTAGATAGGTTAAGTATTTTTTGAAAAGTGCATACTTTCATCCTGTCAGATTACCTAGCACACTAGGTGGGATATCTAGCGTGTTAGTGACCTCATTAGCGCGCTACACGCAAGTAGCGCACTATGTGCAGGAAAACCCAGAATTCTACACTTTTAGTTCTGAGTTTTCTCCACACATGGCTATCTCCAACACCTTGAGATCCTTGTTCTAACCTATAAGAGACCCAAAACACCCATTATGATCATAAAACAGCCCACACTTCACAATTATTTATAATTCATCAAATTAAACTAAGTTAATGGTTTAAGTAGAATTAACTAGTTGTCGTATACCACCAACTTGATCTTTCACTTTCAATTCTCCAAGATCTACTTTACTACTAACTAATCTTCTCTGGTCTTTCTTCTTTCTAGCTTTCTTTCTTTTCTAATTTTAGAAATGAAATGGTTTGCATGAGTTGATCGACTCATATTCTCCAAGATCTACTTTACTACTAACTAATCTTCTCTGGTCTTTCTTCTTTCTAGCTTTCTTTCTTTTCTAATTTTAGAAATGAAATGGTTTGCATGAGTTGATCTTTTTATATATATATATATATATATATATATAAGGTAGTTCTACTATAGTGATTGGAGAAAATCACCATGAATGATGATTTTTAATCTTGACCATTGGATTTGAATCCAGTAATGAATATAAAGGTTACATTAATGACTCTTAAATATGTGCACTAGTTCAAAGAATGTATATTCATCATTGGATCTACATCCAAGGTCAAGATTTAAAATCATCATTCATGGTAAGTTTTC
The DNA here is from genome assembly GCA_039657365.1 of Stephania yunnanensis. NCBI lineage: Eukaryota > Viridiplantae > Streptophyta > Magnoliopsida > Ranunculales > Menispermaceae > Stephania > Stephania yunnanensis. The sequence continues at coordinate 41,638,301 of CM077589.1, read as the reverse complement.
TCAATCACCATGGTAGAACTACCTATATATAAGATTGATTAATAGACATTGATAGTTATATACACATGTATCTCGAGACTAATCTAATGACCTACGTCTTCACACAATTCCACTGACTCCACTAAATTCATCTAACTAACTCTAATTGCAACTCAATTGGTCTTTTGATGTGTCAATACATATATCGAGAAATATCAATGACTAATGTTTTAACTTTTTAACTTAAATACATTTAATGTAAATCATATCATTGCAAATCCAATTTAACCATTTAAGCTACATTAACTAAAGTCATTTTACCATATCACTCTTTACTTCGGTCACTCTAACACGCATCTCGAGGTGTGTCCCCGCTACGTCTCAATACCTAAATACATGTCGGAGTGACTTAATAACCTACATATCTACAATATCTAGGCATATAACACAAAAAATCTAACATATACCTCGGCCACTTCACGTCAGTCATTGTACGTATCCTGATATGGGTCCCATGTCACAAGTCTGTGATTCTGATTAAGAATTTAAAAAGCGATTAGAAATTTGGACTGTGACTAATCTTCCCAACTAATGAAAATTTCATCATCGAAATCAAAATCCAAATAAAGTTATACTTGATTCAAAAAGGTACAAAAATCTGTCCATCATATAGTTTTTTCGCTCCGAAGTGAGTTTCGTGTCATCATGGAACTGCCATTTGATGAGTACTTTGGAAGCATACTTGTTCCTCGACTGCTATACTTTTTGATCCAGGATCTGAATATGTTGTTCTTTGTTAGTAATGTCCTCACTCAGGTAGATCTGACTTAAGTCAATTGTTGATCATACTCCTACCTTCGAAACAACTAAATGTAGCTAGATATATGGATAATCAGATGAATCTCTGACATATATGGAGGCAGCTCAAGCTCGTATGCAATTTTCTCTACTCGTTTCTTAATCCTGAAAGGTCAATGAATCTTGGTGCAAGCTTGCCTTTCACATCAAATCTTTGAAGACCCTTCCAAAGGGAAACCTTCGAATAAATGAAGGCTCCCTTGGTGTTCGTGTGATCACCACAGTACTTGTCAGCATACTTCTTCTATCTCTCTTAGGCACCCCTTGAGTCTCTAATGGATCAGTTTGTACTTCTCCGTGTGGTCAACAATAATTTAAAATTCCATAATCTCCCTGTTTTTAGGCTCAACCTAACACGATGGCGAGCGACATGGTTTGTCATATAAATCCTCAAATGGCACAATCTCAGGACTGGCCTGATAACTGTTGTTATATGCAAACTCACACAATCGTAGGTACTCCTCCTAAGATCCACCAAACTCTAGTATATAAGCCTAGAGTATGTCCTAAAGGACCTGAATCAACCTCTCTGTCTACTCGCCAGTCTAAGGATGAAAAGCTGAGGTTTCCCGGGGTCAGTAGGCCAATATGACCCTATTTTTTGGTATAGGGGCCGGTTTAGCCCCTATAAAGTGGTCCAAAGGCCGATCTAGCATCTAGTTGGGATGTGCAGAGGTTGAGTGCGCCTCTGATTAAGCTTCCAAAATGGGGGGTAGAGGGGAGGGGGTAGTGGCGGGAAAGAAGCCACTTCCTCCCTTGGTCCCTTTTAGGGGACTCTACCTCCACCAATCGGAGGTGGCGGATTACCATTGCTGCCGATCTTTGGCGACTCGTTGCAGCGGTTGCACCGCCCCTTCTTTGGGGTTTGTGGTTTTCATGGTCAATCTACAAACATAGTCTATGTTATGATTTTAGTTAATAAAATCGTGGTTTTCATTTGCTATTTCATGATAAGTAATTGCATGCTTACATTAAAGTAAGATCCCTGGGTATTAGTTGAAATATCATAAATGTCCCTAGTCGATCATTATATTAGGAACTATAATGAATTAAGACTAGTGTGAATCTTGATTGATGGCCATGTGATGATCATGCATAAAGGGATACGAATCGAGATCATGAGTACTTGTTATTTGAACAAGGTACTCGGCTGACTCGCTATGAGAACAAAACAAGGATTATGTTATAGGTGTTACTCATGATTAGTATATCATTAGTCCTTCAACTTGAGGTTACCATATACTTCAATATTAGGAGCATCGTAATTTGAAACAACTAAATGTTTTCTTTAGCTGGACAATTATAAAGATTGTGATTGGTTACCATGTAAATAAATATGTGAAGGTGTGTAATCAAGATAATATTTGTCACTCTCGTATAAAGAAAGATACCAGTGGATTCCTCGATATGATAGACTGATAATGGCCAAGTCCATGTGAATTGATATGATCAATGTCACTTGGATGTTTTTAGTTTACCTAAAGATCGAGACTAGTACGATTGAACATTAAGGGTGTCTTTCCATGCCTTATGTTTAATCAAAGGATATCGTACAACAAAAGGATATGATATATATTATTCATTAGGTTTTATCGATTTCGATATTCATGCTATGTGGAAAGTCATAATGCATTGCTAGAGACTTCTTATGACTTTTGTACTAAACTTGTTTTGTTCACTGCCAATGTTGTATGAACCTATTGGGTCGCACAAAAAAATGGCTTTGCACAATTTCAATTGGTCTAGAGTAATGAGTTTTATATGATAAAATTAATGACATAAAAACCCTTACAAATTCTTACATGATAACTTATTAATAAGGGCGTATGTGTAATTTGCATAAACCTCATAAATACGATATATGTATTACGAATATGATATTTCGTTTTTGCAAATTTCGAGTTCTCTAGATTTTGGGAGAGAAAAAAATCTTTTTCAATCTATCTTGAGGCTAGCACTCCAAATTGTGGTCACCGCACTAGCGTTGATTTTCGATAGAGGATGTACGCTTGAACATCTTGGAGATCGAACAATCAGAGAAGAAAATCATGGATTAAGGTATGATTTACTTTTGTAGATATAGTTTAATGGAACTTATATTCGATCTTGTTAAGGTTTTTCAAAATTTGTTTTGAATTTTTCGCTGCGTATGAACCCCAAAATCTAACATCTTCAACATGTCGATGTCATTAATTCCCTCTAAATATATTAAAATTGACCAAAGCTCTACAAAAGTGAGTGGGCCTTTCCAACACATTTTGGATCTTTGAAACCCAAACACAACATTATTTGGTGGTTGAGCTTCAAACCCACCATTAATGAACATCTAATGAAAGATTAAAGATGATGGAATGTATGTTTTACCTTCTTTGAGACTCTCCTTGATTGTAGGACATCAATCCACCAAAAAACCACCACCTTCTGTTCTCCTACACTTCATTTTGTCTTTCTAAACTCAAATGTGGCTAAAGTTTCTTAACTAAGGCTTTTATACTCAGGGTTTCACTTGGGAGCACTTCACTTCATCTCTAGATGAGCCTCGGGATTTGTGTTCCACAAAACCCATGCAACTTATTAATTTTGATTTTTAAATTTAGACCCTATGCTTTAATTTGTTTCTAATAAATTTGGAATATCAATTGAAATTTGTAATTTCACCAATTTTAATATTAATACATATAATACAAGCACTTACTACACCAATCACATTTAACATTATAAAATTACCAAAAAATTCGTTGTGGGTATTAAAAAATTTTGTGTCGTTACAACATTAATATGGGAAATAAATACGTAAAGGATATTCATTACAAAAAATGCGATAAAAAATTTATATAAATTGTGTGAATCGAGCCATATACTGCTGCCATGAACTAAGCTATATCAAAAGCCTCAATAAGATCCATATGGGCAATATTCCCATTATACAACGAATGCAACAAACCTTAGTCATAGGATCGGCTAGCAAATGTCGTGTACTTATGTGCTTCACTAACATAAGTTGGTTTTGAACCATCTTTCTAATTACAAGATGTTGTATGTCAATATGTTTTGACATGCTAGAACTTATATTGTTCTTTGAAAATATAACTGTAGAGTTGTCATAGAATATCATCAATGTGCATGAAATGGAATCAATGATTAGAAGACCGGAGATGAAATTCCGTAACCATAAAACTTTTGAAGTGGCCTAATAAAATGCTGCAAACTCTGCTTCCACAGTGGACGAAGCTGTCAAGGTTTGTTTAGCACTCTTCGATGACATTGCTCCTCCAACCATGAAAAAAATGAAACCTGAAGTAGAATTTTTGGTATTTGGACAACTAGTTAAGTTTGAATCTTAATAACCAACTACTTCAAGTTTTTCTATTTTTATATGTAAGCATGTAGTCCTTTGTCTTTTGAAAATATATCAAGACCTTTTTTGCGGCTACCAAATGATCTATTTCTGGATCACTTTAATATATGCCAGGCATTCCAACTGCAAATGAAATGCTTGGACATGTAAAGACCAGAGCATACATTAAGCTTCCCACAGCTAACACATATGGAATGTATTTCATTTGTTCACGCTTTAGGTCATTTCTCGGATATTGAAATTTCTTAAATTTATCACCCTTAATAATGGGTGCACTTCCACCTTTACAGTGTTCCATGATGAACCTTTTGAGAATATTTAAATGTAAGTTCTGTAAAATAAACCAAGTACACTACGATACCTATCTCGGCGAGTTTTAATTCCAAGCAAAAATAATGCTTCACCAAGATCCTTCATCCCAAGACTTTGACATAAAAACTCGTTATTCTCAGTTAATTTACTTATATCACTACTTGGTAGTAGTGTATCATCAACATATAACACTAAAAAACTGTATGCACTCCCACTGACTTTGAGATAGGTACTGTGAAATTCAGGAATTTCATAAACATGATTAGACGACTAATTAAAATTTTTGAGTTTTATTTGGAACTTAGGTATCAAAAGTGGGACCGACGCATTATGGACCGAAGATTATGGGGTAAAATATTATTTTTTTATTGATGAATGCCTAGTGGGTGAATTATACTATATTTTGTTGTGAAGTCTTTGTGCTGAGGTGTATCGTCAATTTTTCATAATCAAGGTTGTAAGTTTATGTCTGAAGGGCACATGTGCGATACATATTATTGGTTTCTTGAAAATTAGTGATCAAGTACAAGGTATTATTTAAGGGTTAACCTTGGTTTGCGTGCTAGTTGATATTGGTGGTAATGAAAAATGAGAACGAAGTTGGTGCGACACCTTGTTGCGTGTCAGTTGGCGGCGGTTGAGGTTAAGATTGGGCCCAAATTCGTACAAGAACTAATCCGGAAGATTTTTATATGCCGTGTACAAAGTTAAGATTTTTGGGATTTTGGTGTTATCAAAATCAGTGTTATGAATTGTAACGACCCAAATTTCTAATAGTGGATTTAGCGTGTAATTAATAGTCACCAACCCATGACGTGCCTTGAGAGCGGGTACACAAACCCAACACTCGGCACGAAGATCGAAAAATGTATTGTTTGTGGTATGATGAATGCTTAGTGCTTTGTTTATGTATAGACATATTAAGTTATTTCTACTTGTATATAGAGGTTGAGATACGTGCCAAAGTAGGACCGGGGTAGAAAGTGATGTGGTAAGCTAATTTAAGTTGATGTAGCTTTAATAGTTAAACTTGATAAGGACATAATTGATTTACATTAGATGAAACGTAAGTTAGCAAGTTAAAACATTAGTCATTGACATTTCTTGAGATACATGTGGACACATCATAAGACTAGTCGAGTTGCAATTGATGTTATCAAGAGTGAGTTAGTGGAAAGTTAGTGGTTGTGAGATCAAATATGAGCCATTAGATTAGTCTCGAGATGCATATACACATTAAGATCAATGGCTAATATTAAACCTTATTAACATGTATATATATAAGAAAGGTTATCTCATGCAAATCACTCAAATTCATAACTTAGAAAGGAAGAAATCTGGAGAGAAGACCGGAGAGAAGAATATCAATTGAGTTGTAGGAGATTCTTGGAGAATCGAAGGTGGAAGATCAAGGTGGAAGTGGTGTACAACTTGGTAAGTTGATCTACACCATTAACTTAGTTTAAATTCATGAGCTTGATAATAATTGTTGAAGTATTGTTGTTATTGTTGTTGTTATTGATATAGAGGATTTATTGGGTCCCTGGTAGAGGGTAACAGGGGCTTAAGGCTTTGGTGAAGGCCATTTGGGGAAGAAAACCCAGAAACTCAAATTGCATAATTTCTAGGACTTCCTGCATTAAGCTCGTTAATTAGTGTGAGTAGCGCACTAAATGGGTCACTAGCACGCTAGACATGTTACCCAACATTAATTGCTCTAAACAACGTCAATTTTTCTTTATTTCCTAAGTTAAACTCAAACACTTTAAATAAGCTTAGCACCTCAATTGAAACCCAGAGAAGAGTCTCAGAGGTTTGAGTATGCGTTTTGAGGTATCGAGATGCGGAATTAGCTAGGAAATTTGCGTAGAAGTAAGTAAATTGATTGAGATGTTTCCCTTCATTTCATTTCTTCTTGTTGTTTTGCGTTTATAGTTGTTTGAGCTGCTACACTTTTTGTATTCTTGGTGCCAAGACTTACGTGCAATTACATTGCTTTGTATTGTTATGTTTGTTGAATTCTTGGTGTTATAATTGGTGTGCTTTATCTTGTTATATAGCTGTGGTTAAATTAGAATATGTGTGTTTACGTTAGCTGATGTGGTGTAGGGTATATGTGGCACACGCAGTATGGGAATCAGAGATGTCGGTATATTGACTATTTAGTGTCGCACACCTACTATATAAGGTTGATAAAATGAACAAGCGGTGAACAATTAGGGTAATAAAAATACGATGTGTGCTAACCTATTAAATTAGGTCAATAAGCCGTGTTTCAAAATTAATAAATATACACTGATATATAAGCTATTACCTAAAGGGTAATATCTAGGCCAATGTGTGAAATGATTAAGGAGCGACCAATTAGGGTAATATCGAAGTGCTATGTATACCGACCTATTACATAAGGTCGATATGCGGTGTTTCACAACCAATAAAGAGAACCTATGTGTACTGCTAAATAAGTGACTACCCAAGGTTTATGTGATTAATAGAGTAATAACTAGGCTATGTGTTAGATACACAATTTAATATATGCGGTTCATTCGAATAGTCTATTGATGCAACAATGTTTGGTAATGTATTTGTGTAGCAAAGATTATTGTAGTGTAATGAGTGTATGGATAGTAAGATGTTATGTTGACGTGCTTGGAAATGTGAATTCATCCCAAACATCATAGCTCTAACCGTTTCCAATGAGTCTCTATTTTTCCTCTCATCTATTCAAAGAGTATGCAGACAAGATCTTTAATGAACAGTGCCTCTGGAAATAAGATAATGAGATAATTTCGTGGACATATATTCTCCTCCAGAATCAGATTGTAATTTTTTTTTTGCTTCTCACTATTACTTTCTACATCACTGTACTCATTGTCCTTTTTTATGACGAAGGGTGTAGATCCATCGAGTAGTAGACCAAGCAAAAAGAAGATTGGTGACGACCTCTGAGCCAGTGGAGTATTACTACATCAAACTTTTATAGGTTTTGGATATTGTATTGTATGACTTACTTTATTTCGCTCACATACTTTTAGGTTTTATATATATTAGGTTAAACTATAGTTTCCCGACGAGACACATGGAATTACACCGTTTATCGCCGTTATATTGGTTATATACCTGTGATCATTGTTTCCTGATTTCCACAGTAGGTATTTTTGTCAAGTATTCAGCTGATAAGTTTAAAATGACAACAACTTATTAAATTAATTCTGAAATAAAATGAATTATAAAATGGTTATTTATAATACCAATAACTAGGTAAATAAGTTGACAAAACAAACTAATACGCTGTTAAGTTCTACAGGGATATGATTAGGGGTTAATGACGGGATTAGGCCAGGCAGTTCCCTAGATTAAGGGAGGGGCCATCACAAGAAAGTTTTCTAAATGTAGACTATTTTTTCAAGAGTTTGACTCAATTTATTGAAAAAATGGATCTGAAACGAGCATAGAAAGTCAAAACACGTCAAAATAAAGATTTTGGGAATTAATGAATAAAAAAAGTAAGCTACTGATAAGTAGCTAAGGGTTTATATATAAATATGAAAAATGAAATGAAATCAAATTTCATTTTAAACTTTCAATAGAACATTTTAGTTTATTCGATTCCTAACCCTATCAATTCGCTCCATCGGTCCACGATCTCCTTACGTTCAGTTTTCATCCAATTTATTTTTGCAAAATAGTAGAAAATTGCTAAATAGTCGGTTTGAGCAAAGTTTGCACGGTGGAGATGACGTATTTGGCTCATAATTTACTAAATTATTAATTCAGTTTAAATTCTCACAATTATTTGATTTATCTCGTGAGGTTTTGATGTAAATCGATAAGAATTATAGTGAATTGATGTATTGGGTTGATTCGTGCCAATTTAGAATAAATCCCACCTATGTGGGTAAAAGTTTTGGCGAAGTGAATAGATGCAACTTTGTTGATAATTATTTTGAAGATGTTTTTGTAGTTGAAATTGGTTTCCATTGGAATTTTGGACGACTTGGATTATAGGATTCTTTTGCCGACATTGACTACTTGTGTGGTGAAAATATTTTAAATTTGGCCTTTAGTGATCCCCTGGTGTTTAATGTAGAGTTTTGAGGATTTAATTGTGAAAATATTGATTTGGAGAAGTTTTGTTAGTTTAAAATTAGTAAAGTTTGCCTAATCAACATGGAGTGTTGGAAATTCATAAATTCTCCATTTGTGATCGGATTTAAGTGTTATTGGAGTCTATGGAAAGTATGAAAGGAGTTCTATAAGTTCTTTTTTGGTCTATATAAGAAATAATGATGTTTTCAAAGTTAAAAAGTTACCCCAACTTAACTAGTTGAAAGCTAATTGAAGTTGTTATAAATAATTATTTTGAAAACATTTATCGAGCATACTTTGGCCCTTTTATGGGGTTTCATTATTTGATTTCACTTAAAGTTTGACACTTATTATTATCAGGTATGTAAGGAAGATATAGGAGCTATTTGATGGTGATCCGACGTTTCGAAAAACCTGAGAATTTAGTTTAAAGTTGGTTTGTTGTATGTAAAACCTATAGTGACTTTACTATTACTGTGTTATATTTGTACCTACAATTCGTTTGAGTTCTTATGCATTTCATTTGCCTTGTTCATGCAACAGAGTGATTGCTAGTTAGGTAAGAGGGTCCCGGACTCCAGCAAACTAGGTTTATGACCGAAGTAATGGATTTCAACGGACTTCCTCTTATCATTACCTTGAGGCCTTGAGTGCGGTCACCTCACGCTCCGGGGGTATGTACTGGGCACATTTCAGCTGGTGCTTGGGAATGCTTATCTGATAGATCACTCCACATTTTCATGATTTCTTAGTAGTGTTTCCGTACTACTTTTGGAAGTCGACATCTGATTGTAGTTAGGAAACATGAATGCTATATATTGCATTTCATATTGAAATATATCATTTTTTGTTACATTGAAATTCTATTACATGTTGCTGTGTATTGGACTAACACTTACAGGAGTACAGGTCAATGTAGTATTTTACTTGCCTAACATTTTCGAGTTGTTTTTGATGATGTCAAGGTCTTCATGAAGATTTGAAATGATGAACAAGCTTGAATTGTAACGGCTTGTTTTATTAACGTTGTTATTTATCTTGTAATTTCATATTAGGACGCTAGCTCAGATCCTCGTGGACGCCACGGGTAGGCTAGGACACACGTCGACCTAGGTACACTACCCATTTGTTTAATCGATTGCTTATTTTGCGATGCACATTTATGAATTTATTCAATAATACATCACATGTTTGTATTAATATGATTATGTCATGCGAGATTGTGTGATCGGTATTCGCCTCGTGATGTGTGTCAATACGAGTATCAGGTAGATGAACTACGGCTACACTAGAAAACTCGAATAGCTCACGTTAAGATGACTAGTTGGTCAATTAAAATGGTAATGTAACCACATGATAAGTCAATTAAATTAGAACAATAGGTTATGGCTTGCCTTGGGATGCGTATTGAAATGCGAGGCACCGGGCACTGGCTAGTCGAGGGTTGGTGAGACCATAAATTTTCTAATAAACGAGTCTTAGTATAGCAACCATAATCAAATAATGTGGCTAAGTTAGCTATTTAAATAGATGAATTAAATCTTCTTATAGTTAGAAAGGAATTTTCTAAGCTATGGTTGAACATGGAGATGATCCTAGCGAATAATACTAGGCTATCAAGTGGGTTAATGGAGTGAAAAATCTATGTGTTATAGCATGAATAAGGACCATAAGATAATTCTCAAGACTCGCATAGCAAACTTGATCATAACATAACATATATAAGCAAGTGAGTGGATTTGTCATCTCCGCTAAACCCAAATGCATGCAAATTCTAGAAGATCAAAGAAGAAGAGGTGATTTGGAGGCAGTAATTTAACAATTTAGAGCTCAAACTTAGAGATTAAACCTAAGGTAATCATCTTTTTGACCTCATAAACATGAAAATGAACTTAGTTTGGTATGCGTGGAGTAAATTCGAATATGAGGAATAGGTCACTAGTTTTTGATGAATTCTTAATGAATTACATGTATATTCACCATTCCAAATTAGAATTATAAACTGGTTTTGAAAGAACTTGGATTTTGGTGAACTTGGGAAAAACTAGTGAATACGTGAATTTGATGATTTTGATCTAATTGGTGTTGTTCTGTTGATTTTAATGATGTTTCGAAGTTAAGATTGAGTAGAGAATGAACTTGTAAGGTTAGGTTAGCTAATTGGGATGTTGGAGACAGAATTCTCGAATTGAGAATTTTATCACCTCGAGCAAGTAGCGCGTTATCCAGTTTAGGTGCTCAATTATTTTTCTAATCGTAGAACAGTTACACACTAGACTGATTCCCTAGTATGCTAATCACACCTATTTTTCTAGACAGACCTACCAATACGCTAATGACATATGAAAATTGAATTTCAGGATTATTTTTGAGATTTTTGACTTAATACATATTTCAACACATGTAACCAACTTAAACACATAAAATTGGGACTTCAGGGTCTTAGGGGGCTGTAGCTCGGTATCGGGAAGCTAGTTAGGTCGGATTCGGGAGTCTGGGGAAGTCGGAGAGCATTTAAGGTTTGTAAAATCCAATTGAAAACTCTAAGTATTTGATTATGTATTAACTTCTATATTTATCATGCATGCTTGATTCCATTACCCTATTTCGTTATTTGGATGTGGTTTGAGTTTATTGCCTTAGATTTCCTTATTATGTGTTCATAATGCGCTAGATTTTAGCATGTGGAACCCGACCTTCGGTGAATTGCAACCGAAGCTTTCATTGGTGCACATGTCGGTAACTCCACAGATTTGGCTAGCGCCACGAAAGACCAGGTGAAAGAGTATTGGGAGCACCCAAGAAAGGGATCTTGGTGACTCGAAGTACAGTTTAGTCCATCTGGAGCAAGCATACACGCTTTGTTTAGCTTATGAGTTATTTATTCATGCGATAAGCCAATTACAGTTACCCGTCTTTTACATTTTGCATGTCTATTTAATGGTATTTATTGAATTTTCTTTACTTTATTATGCGAATGCTAAGAGGAGTTTCTTTGGATTTTACTCATTGGACTCGTCACTTGTCTTTTATGATTCGAGTGCAGATCCTAATGCCAATAGGGGCAAGGGGATCTTAGGCAACTAGATCTGATTGCCCGTTGTCGAGCACCATCTAGTACGTGTTTATTTTGATATTTTGTTTATTTTGGGTATTACTGGAGTGACACTGTACATGTACATATATATTATTTATGGTATTGTTGCCTATATACATAGTATTTTTCCGGGTTTTAAACCGTAGGATATGCGCGTATGGATGATGTTATATTATGATGAACTTTATACTTTACTTGTTCAAATTATGACTTTTGCTGATTTATTGTTAACTTCTAAGACACAAACCACAAGTACGGCTAGGACTTAAATAATCTACATAGAATTAAGTCTAAGAAATTTAATGACATAAGGAAACAACTTAAGAAAAGGTGAACAATCAATTAAATAAACTTATAACATATATGTGGACATGAATATCAAGACATGTGATGGACGGATAGTTGCCAAACACGTGTAGCTGGGCTCACCAGGCGAGGAGGGCACGACACGATGACACCCACGGGGTGGCTTTGAGGCTCGGGGCCGGCACATGAATACTTCGGTGAATGTTTTTGTTAAAAGTTTAATTTCTTGTTGTAAATTTGTTTATATATATAGTTTTGGGGTTTTTGGGTTGAAAGTATGATGTGCTTTATTTTAAAAATGGCTATGAGATCGTTATGAGATGGTTTTGGAGAGCTAAAATTAGTTTATGAATCGTTTTATTTTATGTATTTTTGGTTAGTTGAGTGATTAAGACTTGTTTAAGGCTATTGAGACTCTAAGTAAGTTTATAAATGATTTAAATTGATATATATATATATATATATATATATATATATATTGTGAACTTCGGGGAGTTGTGAGACCTTAGCCTCTTCCCAAATTCCATTTTCTATTAGATATAAATTTTCAGGCATGCCGCTTTTAGGGAAGGTGATGCCAGATTTTTTTAAAATACGGAAGATAATCCGTATGATTTCCTAATTTGCTCTAATTAAAAAAATTAAGAATTTAGAATCATTAAGGAATTTGATTCAAGTTTGGATCACAATGAATGTGACGACCCAAATAGCAAATAAACATTTCCTAAGGGGCAAAATAGTAAATTCACAAACCCTAAATCAATATAACACTAACATAAATTGATTTTAAAATCCTAACACCTCTTTTTGTGTTCGAAACCCCAGATTTAAAGTGAAGATAAAAGAGAAGACAATAACTATACATATATCAAAAATAAGTAATCTCTAATATGAGTTCTCTTTCTTTGAAGTTTTGGTAAAGAGTGTACATAAAATGGAGAGGAGGTGGAGTAGCAGTGACATCACTCCCACCACCACCCATGGTGGGGCCTCCACCAGGAGGCTGCATGAGAAAAAAACATAAGAGAGGGGTGGCATCACAACCATCGCGGGGTTGGCCGGAGTGGCGAACCTTGAGCCCCCGATTTAAGAGCGGTGTGATGGGAATGTTGCTTGAGGTCAAACGACCCCTGGTCAACCAGGGCCGATTCGGGCCTTGGACCGGGACCGGCTTGGCCCCTGGACCGGGACCAGGGGCAGAACCGACCCCTGGACAAAAAAAACATATGTATATATATATATTTATATACATACTTAGATATATTGAAATAAAATATATATATATATACATATATATATATATATATCTATAACAAAATAAAAGCAAGTAAATGTTTTCGAACGGGGCGCTATTACGTCTTCGAATGAGACATATCAGGTTCCACCCCTCGACCCTCACATCAGGCGATGGGGGACAAGCGGGACCCACACTAGTGGATCCCAACGACCAATTAATGAAAGATTTAATGAACTTAAATCAAATTATTTATTGATAAGATGTATTGTGGTTGTACAACATCGCGTGAAGGTTCGCATTGGATCCCGAGCGTACCTGGAGTTGTTATAGGCGTTGTTGCGAGTCGAGGCAAGTGGGGAGCTCCGCTCATTTATTAAATATGGCATGCTATTAGTATAATTAGGATTTCATGATTTTAATAAAAAAATTACTTGGGATGGGGTTGTTACCTACCTTGGTTAACTTCATGAAAGGCCTTTTGGGGAGCCATACTCATATGGTGGAACCAAGTCATCTTACATAATTATGGGCCTCTTGGGGTGCCGTAGTAATAGGTTAGAACCAAGTCACCCATATCTACAAGGGCCTCTTGGGGAGTCGTGGACAGACGGTGGAATCAAGTCACCCACGCATATTTATTATATTATGATGATTGGTCAACAAGGGAAGGTAATGACGATTGTGACCACAAAATTGCATTTATATCTATTACATTCTATATATATATCTTGGAATCCCTTTGCATGCAAAAGTCGAATTTCTTATGTTTTTACAATCCTTGATTCTCCATATATCTGTTTAAGTTGCTCTATGATTATGATGTGCTTACTTTATTTGAAATTGATTCCATGCTACACATTTCAATGTATCCTGATTTAAATGCATGCTAGTTTTATTTTGATTTATAGGTATTAATTGCATGTTTAATATTTGAGCGTAGTACTTCTCTTGTTGGGCTCCGTTGATTTTTTAGTTCACCCCATATATAATACAGGTCCATCAACGAGTGCGATCGATCTTTTCAAGGGGACGACCATTGCTTAAAGTCTCCTTACTTTGTGAGAATTTGCATGATTATATATATATATATATATATATATATATTTGATTTTTAGAACAATAAATTGGGTTGCAACTCTAGGTAGTTTTACTTGGGGTAGAGTTGAACCCTCATTGTCTATTTTTGGATCATGATCGAAGTTTTAAGGTTGCTTTGGAAACTTATTAAGATGATTAGATTATTGGATACCTAGCACGTTGATTTGGTGGTTTCATAAATTTTAGTATTGATTTCGATTCCGCATTTGTTGTCCCATATGGTAGTATGTGTTCCGCAGGTTGAATTAGGCGTGCTAGACAGTTATTTGGGCCTGGTTCCGTTATCGGGGTTAAATAATGGTTTGGGCTGGGCGACCCAACCTTATTTTAGGTGAGGTTCGTTTCAGTTAGTATCTGACATAGGGACTAGAACCTAGGGAAACAATTGATTAGAAAAAAGCCTAGGTTTATAGAGCCTTTGAGTTTTGAAGGTCAAAGCTAAGTTGAACGAATCAATGGTATGAGGCATTGGTTTAAGTTGAATTAATGAGAATAAATGATCAACCTTAGGATGAGAAGGGATTGATAAACTTTAATAAAACACTTGAATAATGTTAATTGCTTTGTATTATCATATCTATCACGTTTAGATATTTTACATACTATCATGGTGTGTAGGACTAATTCGCACTTGTTTGCTCCACAACTGCATCATGAGCAATCAAGGTGGAAACTCCTACAATTTAAGGGAAACAACGGATAGGGATGAGAGAAATTGACGCACTCAAATGGAGCAGCGCATGAGTGTTCTAGCCGAAACGTATCAGAAGCCCATTCATGACATGAGATCTGTTTAAGACCAAAGGTTGGTGGACATGAGGCGATCACAGGAAAGGAATATGGCACGTATACAAGAGATGATACAACAAGGAAACACTTGGGCGGTAGAGCGAGCACCTGAGAGGCATGGACCTAATCCTCCCTAGACGCCTATACTTGAAGATTATCCTATGGAAGAAGGGGCCGATTCTGCTACGGATGTAGTGGACAGAGATCTAGAGGCATGTCGGAGGGGCAAGATACAGAAAAAATTTATGAAATACGATGTGCCGCACTTTTATGGAGAGCAGGATCCCATTGAAGCAGAGGCATAGATATTAAATATGGAGAAAAAATGAGAACTCTGAATATTAATGAATGGACTATAGTACCATTAGTGACGTTTTTGTTAAAACACAAGACATACAAGTGGTAGATGACTATAGGGAGGACACAGGGAACTAATATGAATTGGCTTTAGTTCAAACGTCTATTCTATGAAAAATGGTTTCTAGAGCTAGTAAAGGATGCAAAAACTCGAGAGTTCTTTGCCTTAGTACAGGGTGATATGTTAGTGGCTGAATATGCAGCGAAGCTCAACGAGTTGCTATAGTTTGCACACGAGTATGTCCTGACATACATGATTCGTAGGAGAAGATTTATTGACAGAAAAGATTCGTAGGGAACTAATATGAATTGGCTCCAGTTCAAGCATCTATTTGCCAGTGGAGGATGCAAAAATTTGAGAGTTCCTTGACTTAGTACAGGTCGATATGTCAGTGGCTGAGTATGCATCGAAGTTCAACGAGTTGCTAAAGTTTAAACACGAGTATGTCCCAAAGAATAGGACTCATAGGAGAAGATTTATTGATGGACGGAGGCTAATATTAGTGCTATGGTAGCAGCTTCTGGACCTGAGACTTATCACCAAGCACACTAACGAGCACTTGAGTGTGAGGCAACACTTCGCGTGGGGTTCATGCAGTTTCAGGCAGGATCTAATCAGTATGGTCATGGTAAACGTAGCTTTGGGGGTTATCGGAATAGTCTGGACGACATTTTCAAGACACCAAAGTTTGAAGGGTTTTCGGTGGACACGCACATTTAGGTACAGCTTCAAGGGTGACACACTCCTTCTGTGACTACAGCACATGCATCTGTCCTTACTAATACGGATTCTCAAAGCATGACACTCAGGCCACTATGTCCACATCGTCAGTCTCAACAGAGTGGAAGTGAGGGTCGGGGACCGAACGTGCCAAATTTGAGTGCATCAGGGAGTGTTGTTGGGCCACCTCTGACATACCAGAGGCCACAGTTGATTTGTTACTAGTGTGGAACTTCGGGACACATCCAGAGCAAATGCCCTAACCCACCACCATCTAAGGGGAGCACAACCCCAATTTCTTGGGGAATAGTTAATGCATTTGTTGGGCAGGATAAAGAGGCCTTGCGTCGGCTGGTCGTAGGTACATTCTCCATTAATAGTTGAGATATGCATTGTTGTTTGATTCTGTTTCCACTGTTTCACTTATGCCGGGGAATGTAGTTCTTATTTTTGGGTTGACATCGGTTAGAGCACACACTTACTTGATTTTGACGTTTGATATTTGGGTTTTAGTGTGTCTTGAGTTTGACGTTGTACTGGGCATGGACTGGTTAGCAGCGTATCACGCTAAGATAGATTGCTTTCGTAAAACTGTAGTGTTCCAAATCTCGGGCATTCCCCGTTTGAGTTTAAGGGTTATACACTGACGAGCACCACCCCACGTAGTATGGTCACAAGTTTGGCTGAGGTAGAGACTATTGAGAGCTTCATTTTATGATTGAAAAGAACATCTTAGTTGATAGAGATTTTTCGGATGTTTTTGCTTCAGATCTTACAGGAGACCCTCCTCATCGGGAGATTGAATTTATGATTGACCTCACACCCGACACGAGACTAGTTTCTAAGACACCTTACTTTATGGCGGCTACCGAGTTGAGGGATTTAAAGACTTGGTTGGAGGTGTTAACTCAGAAAGGCTTCATTACATTGAGTGTATCGTCGTGGGGAGCATAGGTGTTATTGTAAAGAAAAAGGACGGCAGTTTGAGGATGTGTATTGACTTTCGACAATTGAACAGGGTGACTATCCGAAACAAGTACCCCTTCCCAAGATCAAAGACTTGTTTGACCAGTTGAGGAGATCAAAATTCTTATCTAAGATAGATTTGAGATCGGGCTATCATCAGGACATACCGAACACAACTTTTAGCACTGGGTATGGGCACTTTCAGTTCACGGTGATGCCATTTGGGCTTATCAATGCCCCGACAGTGTTCATGGACTACATGCAACGTGTCTTCAAACCGTTCCTTTACCAATTCTTGATTGTGTTCATCAATGACATCATGATGTACTCTAAGACCGAGTCAGATCACTGAAAGCACCTAATGAAAGTGTAGCAGACATTGAGGGAACACAAACTATATGCTAAGTTGCGCAAATGTAAGTTGTCGTTTTCAGAGGAGATGTTTTTAGGGCGAGTGATGAATACGAAAGGGATATCACTTGATCCTGCGAAGATCGAGGCAATCCTTAGGTGTCCACAACCCACTAATGCATTTGAGATTCAAAGTTTTTTAGACCTAGTAGGGTACTATCGACGATTCGTGCGAGGTTTGTTGTCTATCGCTTCACCACTCACCAACTTGACTAAGAAAGACGTGGTCTATGAATGGGATGACTCATGTGAGGAAGCTTTTCTGCTGTCGAAGAATCGTCTCACTACTGCACCGATTCTAATTCGACCAGAGGCCGACAGGGAATTTTCTGTGTATACCGATATGTCAAGGACTTGTTTGGGAGGTGTGCTAATACAACAAAAGACAGTAATTGCTTATGCGTCCATGCATTTGAAATTACATGAGAAGAACTATCCAGTGCACGACTTAGAGTTGGCAGGAGTTGTGTTTGCTTTAAAGTTGTGGAGGCACATATTGTATGAGGAGAAATTGTGGTGACTCCTACTTCTAAACATGGCACCACCCGGCCTAATACCATAATCAAGCCATAATCCAAACACATAAGACTCAATTATGTATTAGTTAACCTTTTCTCGCTATATTCATCAATACACATGTTCAAATATTATAAGATTTCAAAGTTAATTAAAGCTTTTTATCAGTTTAATATTATTAAATAACTTAAAGATTATGCAGAAGCTTTTATTATTCAAAATCCTAAGTGTGAAAAACTAAAAAAATACAAAATTACATGCATGTATATATATGAGTCTAAAAAATGGGGAGCTATACACTCGATCAATGTACAACCCAAAATGTACAGTAAAAACATAAGCAATAATAATACAACAAAAGTCGAGTCATAGAAAAATGAGATAGGAGAATCGTCGAAATGCTCAGAAAAAGTTGATCTTCTCCTTCCTCGGTCCGCTACCACTTGACGGACCTACACGAACTGTTTAAAACTATACGGTGATTATAGTAATATTTAAGTAATAATTGGAGAATTTTATGCCATATTTCCAAAATATAAGAATGGTATTTAAAACCATAAAGTAGCGAAAGAATTGTTGAATAAAGAAATGCAAGTAAATACCACTGTTAAAAATGTATAGGCTGACACAGGCTAACTCGAGATGATCTATGTCTGGTCGGTAGTGAGAACTATCACCTAACCTTTCCCACTACTATATGGAGTTGCGTTCAACATATTTCATACCAATTGCAGAGCTACGCTCTACGCATACAAATCATCTATTTCATTCTTGTCGACCACCCCGAGTCCCATAACTCGTGTACCGCGTAAGTGTAGTGGTGAGTGCCGGAACCCAAGTAGAGCTTTATCCCCACGAACCGCGCATCTCTTGTGCAATGGACACTAGATAATCCCTACTTTAGTTTTCGAAGACAAATAATTTCAAGTGTCTAGGATTCCAAAACTAGATAGCCTACAAAGCCCAAAGAAATAGAATACAAGTCTAATTAAATCCAAATTATCCCAATTGCATGCTTTTCATCAATTATCTATCAAGAAAAACATCAAAAGTATAGGAATTGGAATTAATGAAATGAAATATAGAGTTCTTATTGCTTTATTTACAATTCACAATGCTTGTTCTAACCTATCTGATCTCTCGACACTCCAAAATGTGTTCCCGAACTCTCGAGATCTCCCATTAGTTTCCTGGGGTTGTTTGATAGGTTTTAGAGTGAGTTTGGACGGTTAAATAGAGTTTTAAGCCCCTTAATAGTGTTTAAAACATTTTTGAAAATTGCTGGTTTTTGTGCTCTGGTCTATTAGCGCGCTAATTTTTAACATTAGCGCACTAATTTAAACATTGGAGCGCTACTTTTCATTTTTATAGCTCTAATTAAGATTAGCGCGCTAGATTATCTACCTAGCGCGCTATGTGCAGCACAACCTAGAATTCTGCAATTCAAATTTTTAGCTTTTGCTACACATAGGACTTGTTATCGCCGTAGGGACCTTCATACACACTAGAAAAGGTTCTAAACATCAAACCCTACACAAAACAACAACCATAACATCAAAATCCATGAATTTACAACTTAATGGAGTGGAGAAGTTACCTAACTTGAAGAACTTTTTATTCTTCATCAAAGGTTCAATGAATATACACTTCTCTTCTCCAAGTTGCTCCAGAAATCTCTTTTCTTTCTTTTCTCCTTGCCTAACGATTTTGAAGGAGATAATAAATGAGAATTGTTGACTTAATTGAGTCATATGACCATATATATGTTTAAACTCGGCCATGTATTCTTGTGTGCACACGTATCTCGAGGCTCAACCAATGCACCACCTTGACACACTTGTCCCCCAATTCATGATTGAATGACTCCCATAGTTGACTCACTTAGCCTCTTGATTTGGCCATACGTGTCTTGATGCACACATGTGCTTATCGTTTTATTTCACTACTTTAGGCACTTAATGTTACATTTAAATTCGACCATATTCAACTACTTACAACACCAACATTTAACTCAAATTAATTAAGCTTACACCATATGTTGCTACCTCGGTCCCACATTGACACTCGACTCGTGGTACATCCCCGCTTATTTCGATACCTATTTGCCCGTAGAAAATTAACGTAATAGTCTACACATATACAATACACTAGACATAAATCACAACAAATATAAAATATACCTTGGCCTGTGCCTCGGTCTATGGACTTATCACGGTGTGGGTCCCATAGTACAGGTCGTTGATTCAATTTAAGGAATTAAACACGGTTAGAGATTTTGGGCCGTTACAGTTCTTCCCAACTGATGAAAATCTTGTCCTCTAAATTTCAATTTGAACCAAATTTTATACCTGACTCGAATAGGTACGAAAACCTATCTTTCATATAGTCTCACATTCCCAAGTGAGTTATGTATCATTGTGAAACTGCCACTTGACGAGTATTTTCGGATAGACTCGCCTATCAAGTTCTGTACCAATCGATTAGAAAGCTACACAGGTTGCTCCTCATATGAAATATCCTCACTCAGGTCTATTTGACTTAAATCTACAGTCGGACGATCACCTGATCTCGATTCAGTTAATCGAAGCATGAAGATATGAAAGGCTAGATGAACTCCTGACATATATGGAGGTAACTCAAGATCATACACAACCTTTCCGACTCTTTTGTTAATCCTAAAAGGTCCAATAAACCTCAGTGCAAGTTTAACTTTCAATCCGAACCTTTGAAGACCCTTCCGAAAGGAAACCTTTAAATATACAAAAGACCCCTCAGTGTTTGTGAGATCAACGCGATATTAGTCTGCATACCTCCGCTATCTACCCTAGGCTCCCTTAAGCCTCTAATGAATCAGTCGTACCTTCTTCGTATGATTAAGAACAATTTCAAGCCCCAAGGTCTCCTAGTCGTTTGGCTCAGCCCCACACGAAGGGGAGCGATATGGTCTACCATATAAAGCCTCAAAATACGCCATCTCAATATTGGCCTGATAAATGTTGTTATATGTAAACTCACACAACGGTAGGTGCTCCTCCCCTTATCCACTAAACTCTAAAACACAAGCCTGCAACACATCCTTGAGAACCTAATCAATCTCTGAGTCTGCCTATTAGTCTGAGGATGAAAAGGCATACTAAACTGTAGGTGCATACCATACTACTTTTGCATACTCCGCCATATTCTGGACGTATACATCACATCTCAATCAGAAGTAATTGTCTTTGGTACCCCGTGAAGTCTAATAATCTCTAGCTCGAACAATATACTCAACAGATCAAACGTGCAATGTGCGACAACTGTAGAAAATAAGCAGATTTCTTCAGTCTATCAACAATAACCCAGATGAAATCATGCATCTGAGCGGTTCTCGGTAATACTCTCACAAAATCCATAGAAATGTTCTCCCACTTCCATCGTGGAATGGGAATATGCCGTAGCAATCCTCCGGGTCTGCGATGTTCAGCCTTCACTTGCTGACAAATATCATAGTTCCTGATAAACTTGGGCACATCCGCCTTCATACCAAGCCACCAAAAATTCCTCTTCATGTCGTGGTACATTTTAGTACTGCTTGGATGAATGGTTAATTGGGAACTGTGTGTCTCTTGAAGAATTTCCTATCTCAGTACTAGTAATGGCGGTATCAATAGTAAGCCCCTAAATCATATACACTGTCATATGTCTCCGTCCAATCAATACGATCTACACATTGTGCTAACTCATCAAACCTCGAGTACAACTAGTCAATCCTCTGACCCTCTTATATTCTCTATGTAGACACGGTTTGTTCTCTCATTTGAGTGTGAATCTCAACACGAGTCTCGAAAGGAATCTCCACTTGGTATCCTACACAGCGCATCTACTACTATGTTTATTTTTCCCAGATGATACTCCAAGGAAAAGCCGTAATCCTTCAGAAACTCTAACCATCTGTTTTATCTCATATTCAAATCGTTATGTGTGAAGAGATACTTCAGACTCTTATGATTAGTAAAAAGTGTGAATTTCTCTCCATACAGGTAATGTCTTTATATCGTCAGTGCAAACATTACTAATGCCATCTCCAAATCATGTGTCAAATAATTCTTTTCATGTACCTTCAATTGTCGGGATGAATAAGCTACTATACCAACACCTTACATAAACAGGCATCCTAGACCTCTATGAGAAGCATCAATATATATTGAAAATCCATGTCCAACCTTTGGTAACACCAATATTGGCGCAGTAGTCAATAATCTCTTCAATTGAGTGAATACCTCCTCACATTCTTCACTCAACTCAAATCTAACATCTTTCTGGGTTAATATGGTAAGTGGTGAAGCGATTTTCGAGAAACCCTTCACAAATCGGCGATAATACCCCGCTAAACCCAAAAAACTCTTGATATTAGTCACCGATGTAAGTGCTAGCCAATCCATAATTTCCTGAATCTTGGCCGAATCCATTGTTATCCATGTTGCTTCAATAACATAATTTGACCTCTGAGAGTCAGAATTCACATTTGCTAAATTTGGCATAAAGTCTATGCTCCCTCCAAGTCTGCAATGTCTCTTTGAGGTATATATCAATATATCCTCGATGAAGACTATATAAAATGGTCAAGAAATGACCTGAAGACTAGATGCCTCAGATCCATAAACATTTTTGGAGCATTAGTCAGCCCAAACGGCATAATCGCGAACTGAAAATGTCATATCTCGTGCTAAAATCTATTATGGAACTGATGATACCCTAATCACAAGCATATATTGGAGAAAAACTGTACTCCTCTCAATTGTTTAAATAAATCATGAATCCTCTGGAGTAGATATTTGTTCTTAATAGTGACTTCGTTTAACTATCTATAATCGATACAAAGTCTTAAAGTACCATCTTTCTTCTTAAAAAAAGGACGGGTGCTCCACATGGCGATATAGAAAGTTTGGTGAATCCCTTATGTCCCAAATCCTGAAGCTGAGTCTTTAACTGCTCTAACTCTCGTATTGCCATCCAATACGTTGGTATGGAAACCTGTTTAGTACCCGGTACTAACCCAATACTTAAGTCAATCTCTCGCGGTGGTGGTAAACCAAGTAAACCCTTTGAAAATACATCAAGAAATTCTCTAACCACCTGTATGTCGTCCAGCCTAGGTCCCCGACTCTGTTGTACAGTGCATAGCGAGATCGGCGCCTCCATCTCCTCAATAGTCGCAGGTCGACCTCTCGTATCTCCTGTCCTTACTGAACTACCTTTATAGGTAAACGTCAGACGCCTGGGATCTTAAATATCATTGTCTTATTGAAACAGTCGATATGAGCATGGTATGACCAATCCATCCTTAAGATCGCGTCAAACACGAAAAATTCGAGGACTCTTAAATCAACATGTAACTCTACCCCATCAATCTTGGCCAGAACTCCCTCTACAAAAATATTAGGGTAAACCATATCCCCAGCAGCAGTACTTAAAATCAAATATACACTAAGCCTAACAGGTTTCAACCTTAAGATGTCTACCATGCGACCTGCAATGAAAGATACGATAGATCCAGAATCAAATAATATGTATAAATCTCTATCGCAAATAGAAATCATACCCTCAATGAGACCTCGCGTATTGTCGGCATCTGGCTGGGCTACGATGTGAATTTCCTCTTGAGCCTGCTGGGCGTAAACTGCTGCTGGACGCGGGCACTCTCTCAAAATGTGTCCTAGCCGTTCGCATTTGTAGGTGTAAACTATTTATGTTGACCTTGAGTCTGACACTGGCCTTGTGCTTGATACTAACCCTGTCCCTGTCTAGTATCTCAGCCTCGGCCTCTACAACCCTGCGACTACTTCCGCGAAGCATGTGGGGCGCGAAGTGCAAGAACGACGGGAGCTAGTAACATTGATCGGATATGAGGTTGAAATGGTGGCCTAACAAGAGGTGGCAATGGTAGTTTGCCTATCGAGCTCTGTGTTGAAGCAATGGAAGATATATGAGGCATAGCCAGTGGGTGAGAGGGTGTCCCGACCTTCTAGAACCTCTTCTCCATCCTCTTGAGCCCTTACCCATCTATTTCCTCCTCTCAAACTCCATGGCCTGCTCTGCTGATAAAACCGGATCTGATACTCTGCCATCAGCGACTCTACTTAAATAATCAGTCTCATATGTAAGAGCTCGCTCGTATATCTCGGTGAGCATCCTCGCATCTGAATTGACGGCGTAATACCTAATATCTAGCCTTAGTCCTTCACAGAAATGGTACACATTCTCAGACTCATCTCTTACAAAATCCCCTGTAAACTGTCGCATATAATCATATATGTCCATGTACCGCATCACAGGCTCCTTTTGTCCCTTTCTCAAGTCTATGAACTCTCTCTTTAATCTCTTCATTACGGAAGGCAAAAAATACTGCTAATAGAACTTCTGCTTGAAAAAATATCATCTCTTAAACTCTCCATAAGTAGCCACTATCATACACCACCACACGTCGACATCTCTTTCGAGAGTGTTTGATGAGATCTCTGCACGAAGTCTATCCTGGGTCTTCAGTATTCTATGAAGCTTCTCTTGAGACAGAATCCATTACTCAATCTTCTGGAAATCCCGTACTCCATAAAAGTAGGATGGCTTGAGTCTGATGAAGTCCTTTACCAGCTGAACTTCCACTACTGTGCAGGAAGATATGTGCGTGGGAGACGGCACTGCCTCATCTGTCTCCACCACTGGTGCGATCACGGCTATCGGCGCTGCTTAAGCTGCAGTAGGAAGCGTTGGCTCACGTGCAGTCAGTGTGGCAGTCATAAAAGTTGGTGTCGATGCTGGTGGAGCAAAACGGGTTGTCATTAAAGTGATGAAATCGGTCATCTGGTAGCCCTGAGTTGTCACTTGGTCAAACAGCCTCTATATATCCTTCGCAATAGTAGGAGGTCGAATGCCACTAGGCTCTGCATCCCTTTCCCCTCGCATATCAGCCATTAGGGTCTACAATGGATAGCGATGCAAATCAGATTCTACACGACACAACGCCTAAGTAAATATATACATATAGAAATTAACAAGTATATATAATAAATCCCTATCTCACTTGCACTCACTTCCTAACAAATGGTTTCTATGTAAAGATCATCTAGTTTCCATAACTAATATTTGTATTTTGTTGCCTCAAACCATATAGTTCGCTAAACCTATGTCTCTAATACCAACTGTGTTGGTATCCTATTGCCTTAAGCCATATAGTTCTCTTAACCTAGGCTCAGATACCAACTATGACGGCCCCTACTTATAAACAAGGCACCGCCCGGCCTAATCTCGTAATCAAGCCTTAAACAAATCATTTAAGATTTAATTACTTATTATGTCAGCCTTTTTTCCATATATTCATCAATATGCATGTTCAAATATTATTAGATTTCAAAGTTAAATAAAACTTTTTATCAGTTTAATATTATAACATAATTTAAAGATTATGCGAAAGCTTTTAGTATTCAAAATCCTAAGTGTGGAAAACCAGGAAAAAACAACATCACATGCATGTATATATACGAGTCTAAAAAATGGTGAACTATACACTCAACCCAACGTACGACCAAAAATGTATAGAAAAACACAAGCAGTAATAATACAACAAAAGTCGAGTCATATAAAAAAGAGATAGGAGAATCGTCAAAATGCTTAGAGAAAGTCATCGATCTTCTCCTTCCCCGGTCTGCTGCTGCTCGACAGGCCTACACCCACCGTCACAAGCTATACGGTGAGTATATTAATATTTAAGTAATAACTGGAGAATTCTATGCCACATTTGCAAAATATAAGAATGGTATTTAAAAGCATAAAGTAGTAAAAGAATTGTTGAATAAAGTAATGCAAGTAAATACCACAGTTAAAAATGTATAGGCTGACACAAGCAATGTCGAGATAATCTACGTCCGGTCGGTGATGAGAACTATCACCTAACTTTTCCCTCAACTATATGGAGTTGTGCTCAACATATTTCATACCAATTGCGAAGCTGCGCTCTACGCATACAAATCATCTATCCCATTTTTATCGACCACCCTGAGTCCCATAACTCTTGTGCCGTGCAAGTGTAGTGGTGAGTGCCGGAACCCAAGTAGACCCTTGTCTCTATGAACCGCGCATCATTTGTGCAATGGACACTAGATAATCCCTAATTTAGTTTTCAAAGACAAACAATTCCAAATCTCTAGGATTCCAAAACTAGATAGCCTACAAAGCCCAAAGAAAAATAATACAAGTCTAATTAAATCCAAATTATCCTAATAGCATGTTTTTCATCAATTATCTATCAAGAAGAACATCAAAAGTAGGAATTGGAATTAATGAAACATTTAGCAAGGCATCATGTCAACAATATTCAATTATGAATAGATACAAGAACAATATGATTTGAGATTACAAGTAGCAATGTCTACAAATAGAGCATAAGATGATATGAGTCAATGAAACGAAATATAGAGTTCATACATGTTTATTTATAATTCACAACGCTTGTCCTAGCCTATCTGATCTCTCGACACTCCGAAATGTATTCGCGAACTCCCGAGATCTCCCCTTAGTTTTCTGGGGTTGTTTGATAGGTTTTAGAATGAGTTTAGACCGCTACTTAGAGTTTTAAACCCTTTTATAGTGTTTAAACCATTTTTGAAAATTGCTGATTTTTGTTTTATCTGGGTAATTAACGTTCTAGTTTTCGACATTAGAGCGCGACTTCACATATCTAGCGCGCTAATTATTATTAGCGCGCTAGATTATCTATCTAGTGCGCTATTTGCAGTAGAACCGATAATCTTGCACTTCGAATTCAAGGTTTTTGCCACATATAGGCCTTGTTATCACCTTAAGGACCTTTATACACACTAGAAGAGGTCCCTAACATTAAACCCAAAACAAAACAACAACCTCAACATCAAAATCAATAAATTTACAACTTAATGGATTGCAGAAGATACCTAACTTGAAGAACTTCTTTTTCTTCACCAAAGCTTCAATGAATAGACACTTCTCCTCTTCGCCAACTTGCTCCAGAAATCTCTTTTCTTTCTCTCCTCCTTGCATAACGATTTTGATAGAGATAAGAAATGAGAGTTGTTGATTTAATTGGTTCATTTGATCATATAGATATATTTAAACCTTGGCCTTTGATTAATGTTTGCATGCGTATCTCGAGGCTCAACTAATGGACCACCTTGACACACTTGTCCCTCAAGTCGTGATTGAATGACTCCAATAGTTTAGTCACTTAGCCTTTTGATTTGGAAATACGTTTCTCAATGCACATCATGTTCTTATTGTTTTATTTCAACAACTTTAGGAACTTAATGTTAATGTGACCATATTAAACTACTTACAACACCAACATTTAACTTAAACTAAGCTTACCCCATAAGCCGCTACTTCGGTCTTACGTCAACACGCGAATGGAGGTACGTCCCTGCTCTTCTCAATACCTATATGCCCGTAGAAAATTAACGTAATAGTCTTCACATATACAATACAACAAGCATACATCATAACAGATATAAAATATACCTGACCCTTACCTCGGTCAATGGACATATCACGGTGTGGGTCCTATAGTACGGGTCATTGATTCTGTTTAAGGAATTAAATATGGTTAAAGATTTTGGGCCGTTAACACAGAGCGAGTTGGATATACAATAAAGGAGATGGTTGGAACTTTTGAAAGATTGCGACTTCACACTCGAGTACTACCTGAGGAAGGTTAATGTAGTGGTAGATGCTTTGAGCTATATACGACTAGAGACAGAGTTAGAGACTGTAATGAGCATTTAGTGAGTACCCACAGATGGCGTAGGGACTAGCTCAGATGTTTTAGGATGTCAAGTGCGAGTTCAAATGAGAGGATAGCCAGTAGCTGTGTATAGAGTAGTTGATTTTCAGCCGATTCAGAGTATGGGAAATATAAGACACTTGCAGATAGCGGTGATTATGTGGATTGTAAACTTTAAGCTGATGGAGCATTGAGATTTCAGGATAGATTGTGGATACCATCTCAAATATAGTTGAGGGATGACTTAGTCCAAAAGGCGCACAGATCTCAATTCACTATTCTTCCTGGAGGTAATAAGATGTATTAGGACATGAGGATGATGTATTGGTGGCCAGGAATGAAGGTGGACATCGCTACTTACATCCAGAATTGTGAAATTTGTCAGCAAGTGAGGTAGACCACCGGAAGTAGGGGGATTATTGCAACCATTACCTATTTCACAGTGGAAGTTGGAACACATAGACATGGATTTTGTCTCGGGGCTAGCGATGACTCATAAGGGTCATGATGTCATTTGCGTGGTCGTAGATCATTTGACTAAGTTAGCCCACTTCATTCCTATTTCCATTGAGTATTATGCACATAGGTTGGGGGCATATATGTAGACGAGATCTTCGGATTACATGGAGTTTCAGTGTTTGTTGTGTTGGATTGTGATCCGAGGTTTACCTCTCAATTTTGGAGTAGGTTTAGCATTGGATGGGGACTCAGCTCTGTCTCAGTACGACCTTTCACCCACAAACAAATGGGTAGATCGAAAGATTGATTCAGATACTTGTGGATATGAACTTGTGTGCTAGATTTATGTAAGAGTTGGCAGAAGTATATTCCATTGTGCGAGTTTACGTACAACAACTGTTTTCAGGCAAGTATTGGCATGGCACCATTCGAGGCACTTTATGGGAGACTGTGTAGATCTCCAGTTTGTTGAACCGAGGTCGAAGATGCTATTTTGATCGGCTCAGAACTTGTGCATGATCAAATCGAGAGGATAAAGCTGATTAGGCAACGATTAGAGACCGCCTAGAGCCGTCAGAAAAAGTATGCTGATGAGGACCATCGAGAGGTTGTGTTCAATGAAGGAGAATTTGTGTTATTAAAAGCGTTACCAATTTAAGGCCATTATCTATTCGGATTAAAAGGAAAGTTATCTCCAGGTTCATCGGGCCATACGAGATCAAAAGATGAATAGGCCCAGTAGCATATTGCCTCTAGTTACCACTGTAGCTAGCATAAGTTCATGATGTCTTCCATGTTTCTATGTTGAGGAAGACACATAATAAACATGCACCGATGATCGATTGGGGGCAAGTTGATTTTAGGGAAGACGTGTCCTATGACGATCAGCCTATTCAAATTATGGATAGGAAATTGCATATGCTACGGAAGAAAGAAACCCCGTTGGGGCAAATTCGGTGGCAATTCCATGGAGAACAAAAGTTGACTTCGGAACATGAGGACTATATAATGGAGAACTTTCTATTTCTATTCGAACCATGAGGTATGACTTTATTTCTATTTTTGAGGACGAAAGTTCTTTAAAATTGGAGATGTTGTGATTACCCAAATACTAAATAAGCATGCCTTAGGGGCAAATTAGTAAATTCATAAACCCTAAATCAATGTAGCCCTAATATATATATTGATTTTTAAAACCTAACACTACAAAAAATAGCTGATCAAAGACGAAAATGTTTGTTGCTGATTAGCATCAATTCTGTTTCTGAGTATATTCTACAACGGATTAGAGACGGAATTATTTTCGTCTCTAAAACGCTTGACGCTAATTTACTCAGCAACAGAAATAGATTCCTTTACTGATTGGAGACTGAATAGAGACGGATTTGAGACGAATTTAGACACGAATCAACCACAAAACATAAATGGGATTTATTCCTAGGGGACGGATTTGAATTCCGTTGCTGATCCGTTTCTGATTAGCAACAGATTAGAAATGGAATTCTTCTAGTTAGTTTCTGATCCATCTCTATTTCGTGCATAAATATAATAATACCCAGTTTCGCGCGACTATTTCCTTGGCTATTAGAGACGAAATCTCTAAATTTCGTTGCAAATCCGTCTCAATTACTTTTGTATGCTTCTTATTCTTCTCACTGCTAGAAACAACCCAATTGGTTCTCCATAACCTGTAAACCCAAAATACAAGCATCACACCTACTCTATCGCCTGCTCCCCCTCCAACAACTCCTTGGGGGTGCTAACATTCCCCAAAAAACCAGAATCTTCCACACATACATCAACAATATATATCAACACCAAAGATTGAAACGAGGGAAAAAAGTACAATTCGACATTGAAAAAGATTTACATATCCACGAAACTTGTCAAGTACAATAAATGTTCAAAAACTGTAAGTATTCACAAAAACCACCAGTCCTATTGTTCAACATCAACAATTTTCTAAATATGCACAAAAAAATATCAATCTAAAAGCTCTATAAATAACTGTAACATATATGTACAAAAGAAAAATTTTCATATCAAAAGTAGCATAAACAACAAGAAAAATACCTAAGTATCACCAAACTACTCATCTCTCGTAAGCCAATCTTGCGTATCTCGATCAACATTGTCTTGTTGCTGTGGTGGATCAGCGGGATCTATTTGCGGTGGCTGCTGCTGCTCATAATGTGGTTGTGGTGGTGGTGGTGGTGGTGGCTGTGGCTGTGGCTGCGGTTGTGGCTGAGATAGGCTAGTTCCATTTATGGTCATCCCAAATTGCCTTTGCATAAACTCCACAACTTATCGTAATTACTCGGCATTACTTTCAAACTCTGAACGTGGCACCATTTCTGGCAACTGCGATGTGCTAATGCCAAGATTTGCATATCTTCTCTTCTTTCTCCCTAACGACCCGAGACCGTAGACACGTCCTTTGGGACACTCACCCGGCACATTGTAGTACACCGCCTCATCATCCATCAGCTGGTCCGGTGTAGCCTGGGTTAGCTCCTGACGTCTGCGCTAGAGCTTAGCATGCATCGATCAACAATAAACATATTAAATGATATGATTTTAAAGTAAAGTTATTACTATTTCACTCGTATTTCTATAGTTACGTAGAACCGCTTCGATCTAGTATCGATGAATGTCATCCTATCGTAATTTACAGTGTGGAGATGCAAATACAATTCATTCACGCTTGGTGGCATCTCGGATGTATTAGTCTGCATACAAAAGTTATAACAAATTTTAAAAAATGTAAATTACTAGTAGGTCGGCGCACTTATATTCGCCAATCACAGATCAACTGCATAGAAGTGAAATGAATTGAACTCAATGAAATCTGTACAATGCAATTCAGTTAAACTAGCATCAATGTGTAAGAAATATATAAAAAAATCAGATTAAAAGCAAACACAGGCATAGTGAACAAGTGTAGAAATGAAAAAAATAAACAAGAGTGTAAAAAACACTTACCAATCTTTCATTGGTAGTCACGAAAGACACCGAGCAACCACCCAGTATGTTTCTTTTGTTGATTCGAACTTCCTTAAGGCCAAGTACCCAGTATTTCATTTCCATTAAATCATGAATAGATGTGCCTACATTATTATCTGCCATAACACACTGCAACTCATTAAGTAAGGGCAAGTACAAAAGTCGGCTCCTTAAATCATTCCTATCGAAGACTTCATGTTTTAAAATTTACAAACAAGAATCACACCATAAACATATTGACATACGTGTGTACATTCACCAATAAATATAGTAACACAAATCATAAAATGTTATGTAGAAAGAAATTCAATATTTCATAGATCAATGACATTAAAGGAATTCAATCATAGAACGAAGTCAAGACAAAGAATGCTATGCAACAATTTTTTACACGATTATTTTAGCCAAATAAATCATAGACAGTAATACACACTGCATAACATTACCAATATAAGATCGATAGTAAAACAATCCAAATGATTTAATGTCTACTCAGAAATGGAAATGAAATAAAGAGAATTGCCACAAAGGGTTTACTTACCTCAAATGCACGCAATTCGTAGCCTATACTGATTCTCGGCCACTCCAAACTCGCGTTCGACTCCTTGTAAGTCCTCTTCAAGCTCCAACAGTGTCTAACAAATTTAATTTTAACTTTTTTTAGGTTGGTCAAGTGGTTTTCAAATCTAAATCTTAGCCTTAAAACTCGTGATTTTCTAACTAAAGCCTCAAAAAATTTCCTTCAGCAAGTTGTTGACTTTCTCCTCAAATCTCTTTTTTGTTGAGTTTACAAAGTGATGTGTGAATGGGTACAAACATGAGTGGTTGTCTTTGTAGGCTAATTGAACCTGAATTTGTAGTAAATGACAATTAGGCCTTAGAGTGTACTTGAGATTTTGATGAACTTAAACATTATGTAATGCAAAGACTTTGTATTCACATAGACATATACTAAATGTACTCAAGGTAATCTATTTACTTTTGACAACTGCATTGTAGTTCAATCGAAATGCAGTGGTTTGTTATTTGTGTTTAAAAGGCTTATGTTGATTGTCAAGTTTAATTATATAAATTTCTAAGAATAATTAATATGAAAGCTAGACTCATTTTTTTAAGGGCTTGTTGCATTGACCATGATTTTAGAATGAGGTTTAGTTTAGGACATTCAATGGTTTACTAGATATTACAATGATTGATTAAGTTTAACCAAATGTTCAGTTGTTTCTTAACATATTATCCTCCTATATTTCAAGATAAAAGTGTATTTAGAATTCTTAAGATCTAATTACAAAAACTTATGCAAGTGTTTGCTTAAAATGAACCAATCTTCATTACAAAAATAACTATTCATTTAAAGTCATTCTTAATGACTCCAAAACTATTGTGTACACCAAAAGTAGGTAAAATTGTAAAGAACTTATCATCATTTCCTTTTTTTATCGATCTTATTCAGTTGCTTTCTCGTAACATGATTGAAAAAGGGGGACACGGGTATCAAAAATTATATTTGGTTTCTTTTCCTAGTAAACCTAACATTTTATTTTCTTCTTTCTACTTTATTATATGTATTACACATGTATTTTTTTATTCATTTTAATATTGAAGCAAAAAAATGGCAATGTTGTTAATAAAGCTTCAATGGTTACAATGATAAGGAATATAAAGTTAAATATTTCAGTTTGAATCCATGATCTCATCCACAATCTAAAGAACTATTGGAATAAAATTGCTACCATCTTTAAAAGACTATAAAAATATGTAGTCTTATTTGTTTGTAAATGAAACATGTAGTATCTTTATTGTTCATTTCATGATTCAAAATCCACTTCTTTAAGGCATTGAAGGTTTATGCTTGAACTTCTAATTGGAAAAATTGATTTTATTTTGTAAAAATCGTTAGTTAAATTTTCCAATCTTAGTTTTGGATCATTGCTAAATGAGGAGTCTGCAAGTAAAAATTATAACTTTTATTTCTTTCATTGTTGAGTTGCTGATTGTATACAAGTATTTATCTAATTGTACATTTGTTTGTCTTTGGATGCTACATAGTCAGCGGCGGTTTCCAACGCAGCGACAAATAGCGGTGACAGCGGCAGGGGCTGCACAGGCAGCGACTGTAGAGGACGAAGGCAAACGGCGATGGCTTCAGAGGCGGCAACGGTTTTGGAGGTAGCGACGGCAGACGACACCACCTCTGGCAGACGCGACAACAACTCGGAGTTACGGTAGAGGCCGTAACCTCTGGCAGATGGTGGAAAGATTTAAGGGTTTGGGAGACAGATTTCAGAGAGACGAAGAGACAAATAGTTGACGGTGAATCGGTTGAGAGAGAGACAGAGAGTTGACTGTGAATCGGTTGAGGCGAGTGAGGTATTGAGAGAGAGATTTGAGGAGGGAGAAAGGGGGTTGTTGGAGGTGAGAATGGCTTGAGAGAGAGGGGGTTCTCTACACCCGTCCCCATTTTTCAATTCTTCGCATCGAAGCATGCACGAATCTCGAGACGTAACGAACGGTTGAAAAAAAAAAGATTTTAATGGGAATGTTGGCGCCATTATCTTGAGTCGGATCTCTCTCTATTCCTTCTCTGAATGATTTCGTCTCAATTTCGTCTCTAACCATTTATTCGTAGTAAGGGAACTAAATTCCATTACTAATTCTATTTCTAATTAACCATTTTTTGTAGTGTAACCTTCTTTTTTGTGTTCAAAACCCCTGATTTGAAGAGAAGGTTGAGGAGGAGACAACGACTACACAGATCTCTAAAATACGTAATCTCTAATCTAAGTTCTCTTTGTTTGAAGTTTTGGTGAAAAGTGTACACAAAATGGAGGGGAGCTGGAGTAACGTCCACCGCCGGAGAAAGGCGGCAGTGACATCACCGTCGTCCCCCTTCACAACCCCGCGGGGTAGGCTGGAGCAACTCACTTCCCCCTTGACCAGCTCTAGGCAGAGCGCGCACGTTTGCCCCCTAGACCGCCCCTGAACCAAAAACAATTATTTGTATGTATATTTATATACATTATTATATATATTGAACAAAAATAATATATATACATATATATTTATAACAAAATGAAAGCAAGTCAATGTTTTTGAACTGGGCACTATCACGTCTTCGAGGGAGACCAATCGAGTCCCACCCTTTGAACCTCACATCGGGTGACAGGGGACCCAAGGACCCACACTAGTGGATCCCAATGACCAATTAATGAAATATTTAATTAACTTAAATCAAATTATTTATTGATGAGATGTATTATGGTTGTATAGCGTCGCCCGAAGGTTTACGTCGGATCCCGATCGTACTAAGAGTTGTTATAGGCGTCATTGCGAGTCGAGGTAAGTTGGGAGCTCCGCTCATTTATTAAATATGGCACGCTATTAGTATAATTAGGAATTCATGATTTTAACAAAAATGACTTGGAATGAGATCGTTACCTACCTTGGTTTACTTCATGTAAGGCCTATTGAGGAGCCATACTCATATGGTGGAACTAAGTCACCTTACATGTTTAAGGGCCTCTTCGGGAGCTGTAGTAATATGGTGTAACCAAGTCACCCATTTTTGCAAGGGCCTTTTGAGGAGTTGTGGATGTACAATGGAACCAAGTAACCCGAGCCTCTTGAGGAGCCATGGACGAAGTTGAATCAAGTCACCCGCGAATATTTATTATATTACGATGATTGGACAACAAGGGAAAATGATGACAAATGTGACCAAGAACTTGCATTTATATCTATTACATTCTATGTATATCTCTCGGAACCCCTTTTGCATGCAAAAGTTGAATTTCTTATATTTTTACAATCCTTGATACTTCATATATATGTTTAAGTTACTCCATGATTATGATGTGTTTACTCTACATGAAATTATTAAATGCTCCATATTTTTACAATCCTTGATACTCCATATATCCTGATTTTAAATTCATGGTAGTTTTATTTTGATTTATAGTTATTACTTAAATGTTTAATATTTCAGCGTAGTTCTTCTCTTATTGGGCTTCGTTGGTTATTTAGATCACCCCACTTACAATACAGGTCCATTTACGAGTGTGATCAATCTTGCTAAGGGGAAGGCCATTGCTTGAAGTCTCCTTGCTTTGTGAGAATTTGCATGATTATATATATATATATATATTTGTTTGATTTTTTGAACAATAAATTGGGTTGTAACTCTAGGTAGATTTATTTAGGGTAGAGTTGTACCCTCCTTATCTATTTTCGAATCATTATGGAAGTTTTAAGGTTAATTCGGAAACTTATTGAGATGATCAGACTGTTGGATACCTATCACGCTAATTTGGGAATTTCATAAATTTTAGTGTTGATTTCAATTCCGCATTTAATTTCTTATATGGTAGTATGTTGTTCTGCAGGTTCAGTTAGGCGTGCCAGACCGTTATTTGCACCTAGTTCAGGTATCAGGCTAAAGGAATAGTCTAGGCCACGCGACCCGAGCCTATTTCACGTGAGGGTCGTTTCAATGAAAGATTGAAATGAAGAGTATTTCGAGGTCAAAGTTCATTATATTGTTTTTGTGCCTCAATAGGGGAATTATGCAAAGTTAGGACTTAATGAGGCGGGTCTTGATAGAGTTGGTATTAGAGCCTAGTTTTGGCTTTGTAACAACCATAAAACTCTAACTCATATCACATGTAATTTTAAGGACCTTGACGTGACCTAATGGCCAGTCATACATGGCGTACTTAGTTGGTACTTGGGTATCGACACCAAGGTAATAATTAAATAATTTTACTTGTGTTTGATGCCTATACTATACCTATCTATATTTGCATGTATAATTTTAAATATTTTAGTATAGGAATTAGCGAGTCAGAGTGGTATTGAGTTCGAAATGAGTGCACACGGGTGATATGGTAGATCAAAACTTAGGCTTGGTTAATGACTCAATTTTTACTATAGCAAAATCTATGCATTTAAGTTATGTAATAAGTCCAAAATAAGTAATAAACAAACCTGGGTTATCTAATGAAAATTGACCCAACTATCCTAAGTTGGGATTAAGCTAAGTTGATTTTGTTGGACTCTCATTTTATATTAATTGATGCTAATGCCTAGATTATTAGGAAAAGAAACTATACTATATATTTATTCTTTAGTTAATAAGTCTAAGTTCTATAAGAAATTTTCTTTAGAGCTCTTAATTAATAGAGTTAGGGGTGACTAGATGAGTGAGGTCCTAGGACTTTTATGGTGATCAATTGCTAGGTGAGATGGTTAAATTAGAGGCCTTGATGAGTATAGAGATATCACAACAAATTTGATCCAAGGTTCATCTAGTGGATGAAACTTAAAAACAAAGTCTATAGATGGGACTTTCATTCTCTACACATGCAGGAGAAAACAAGAACAAATGGGTGTTTAACACTCTCCATTTAGAAGAAAATGTGACAATACTTGATGGAAGTCTCAAATTTGTGAATCAATAAAGGATTTGGAGCCATTTACACAAATGGATTAAGCTAGGAATGAGGGTAAAACCCTAGGTAACCTTGCTTTTCACTCTTGATGTTTAAATGGAAATGTTAAGTAGGGTTTTCTAATTTAAGGGTTCTAGAATTTTTAAGTTGCTTTCCAACATGAAATAATGTGTTTGAAGCTAAATTTCAATGCTCAAAAAAAAAAAAAAAAACAAGTTGATCCTTATTTAACCTATGATTTTCTTGCCCAACATTTAGGGCTTTTTGATTGAAAGCATATATGGGTTGAGTTGCTAGTGAAAGAGGGACAAATTGATGAATTTCAGTTTCAAATGAGGGTTTTAATGGTGTTTAAAATTCTAGATAACACCTTCATAAGGATTGAATCAATTTTCGAAGTATGTCTTGGCGTTGACATGTTCTTGAGTAATCTAGTGGAAACACATGATTATATGACTCAATTGATGATGTCTAATTATGTTCTGATGTTGTTTGAATTGCCCAAAATAGTATTTGATCAATTGTATGGCTATGGTGTGAATTGGAGGCTAAAGGAATGAGACATGGTGATTTGGGATTGTAGAAGCGCATTTCCGCAGTCAAGCACGACCCTGAAGCGCATTCCACCAAAACGTGTAGCGCACCCTTCTTCTGGGCAGCCTCGGGATTGTTTTGAGTGAATATTGTTTAAAGGTCATAACTCACTTGTTTTAACTCGGATTTTGACGCTCTTCACACCATTAGAAAGCTTAGCAAGAGAATAAAAAACCTAGGATCATTACATCTCAAGAAGAAAGTCATTTAATTTGTCAAAATTTGTTGAAAATCAGAGTTTATCCACGTGGATACAATTTTTGTAACTTTTAAGTCGAAATGAGTTTAAGAATATTTCAGACATCAAACAAGGGAAAAATTGGTCTAAACTTTTCAAATTATATAATTATATCATAGGGAAGTTGTCCACTCAGTCTTTTTAATTTTTAGTGGTGCTTGGGACATTTTTCCAAATGAATATTAAAATAGGCGAAATGTACTTACTTAATGGGCTGTTTTTTGACTTAAGGTATTCTGGGCATCAAATGATGTCGGAATTGAACCAAAATTTTCACATCGTGTTATCGAATCATTGTAAAGGTGTCCATTGTGCTTCATGTTCTTTCAACGTGTCTAAGTTAGTTTTCAAGTTGTGCTTCAAATAAGAGTTCAATATTTACATGTAAGGACTTGAAATTTCACTTAAAGTTGCAAATTAGGTTTTCAAGATTTTAAACAATATTTTATCTCTCAAAAACCTTATTCTCAAGTATTTGGACTTTATGGAACCAAACTCAAGAACTTAAGAAGTTTTTATTTATTTTTAGGTCATTTTTTCAAGTTGAAGGAAAACTAACTATCGAATATTTATTTTGAAATCCCTAACGGACATTTTTGCAAAATAGTGTTGTACAACCACTTGAAATGATTTCTAATGATTATAATTAGTTAAATAACACCAAAAAATGGATAAAGTGTTTTGAACAATATTATGAAAGTCCGAACACTTGGCCGAGCTAAGTGTCTAATGAGGACTTGAAAAAATAAACGGAACCGTTAGACACCAAATTGACTTGTCATTATTTGTAAGACTCTTTATGGGATTGTTACGTCAAGTTATACTGCTCACACAATAACAACCCTAAGTAGCTTAATACCAAGAACATAATATGTTAAGTTACAAATAGCTAAGTTAAATTACAATTGAACTATATTAGAAACAATAATGGTAAATGCAACATAATAAGTCTAACATGTATATAACCAATCAATGGGATACCCGGTATCTAGCAAGCTAGAGTCAGGCGTCGTGGATTGATTGAGATGCATGTTTGAAGCCACGATGACGTATTTTTTCGCTTAGTTTGAGGTAAGTAAACCAGCAAGGATCTTCATAATAATTCATTTTTGTTTCTTCTTTCTTATATTACGAATTAGCCTATCCATGGATTCATACTCTTATTATAAGCGACCGAGGGACCATGATCAAGATTCACCGAATTTTATTGGAATTAGATGTGTTTTATCCAGGGTACCATTGATATCCCTCATTTACGATAGTATAGGTTTAGTAAGCGTTGTTGAGTCATAGGACCCAATTCTTCCTGACATTACTACGACTCGATGACCCTGACCCTGTAGTACCTGCACTTGGTGGTTTGGACTACTTGGGCGACTCTCTTTTTAGTTTCCTTTACACTCATTTCTCATAGTTTACAATCTTCCAGTATTATTATCATGCATTTTATATTTCTTTTTGTTTATTTACTACTAGCATGATTTTTGGGTTGTTTTAAATTATTCATCCATTACTATCGATATCTTTCTGGCTTTACTCACTAGTATCGTATTCTTTGGTGACAATTGTAGATCTGCAGGCGAGCAAAAGCAAGACGTTGGTGATTGTGACTTACTCTGAGACATCTGAGTGGCCTTCCCCTTCTGAATATTATGGCATTTGTACACCTGGGATACATTATAGGTATTGAGTGACACTTATGACTTGTATATCGCTTTGTTTATTTTCTGTATTTGGTTACCTAGTAAACATTAATAACTTAACTTAAGATTATGAATTAACTTACAATGACGGGGGAACCGAGGCAGTCATAAGCATACTTGAGGAAAACTTTAGTTAGAAACCAAAGTGCGGGAAGTGATCGTGAGCTGGGATATCTTGAGTTATTATGTTATTGTTGTTATGTATTTATGTATTGTCGCCATTATGTGATAGGGAGTTTATTCTCCTTGCCTGTTCGATACATTATTTGTAAGGTACGATGAGTAAGATTAGAAACAGATAATTAAAGGAGAGAATAGACTTATGAAATGAAATAGAGCGTGATGTGACATGAAATAGACTTGAAAAGTCTAAAACTCATAAAAGGAAGTATTGTAAATAGTTAATACCAATATAACCGAGGGAAATGGTCAGTAATAAAAGCAAGTTGTAATTACTTGAGAAAGAAGTCTAAATGATTCAGGAAAGTAAGTACTGAGCATGAATTTCTTTGAAACTAAAAGTATTACAACTTTAAAATACTCAAGGAAATGTCAGAATAAACTTAAGTTAAGTTTCAAACGACTAAAAATCGCTTGATAAGCTTGAAAATTGAAATTGGGATTTTTGGGAAGCAAATGGTTGAATAGGTAACTTGGAATGACATTTTATATAAAATATTAGTTTAATACATAACCAATTGAGAGTTGCTTCCAAAATAGTCTCAATAACAAAAAAGGAGACACAAGGTTTTGAAAATAGAAATTGATTAGACGAATTAAGGTTTGACTAAAAATCACAATGGGATTGTGATAGGTCCAGTTAAGTTTTTTTCTAAGTCGGTTTCTATAAAAGTAAAATACTTTCGAGCAAAGTATTCTCTCATTTATAAATTAAAAGACAAAGTCAAAGTGGAATAGAACCATGGTTCCAAACAATCAAATGACTTATCAAAATAATTATTGAATGGTTTTGATTGTTTCATACTCAAGTCACTTAATTTAGCGATGTTAAGTATAATAGTTCTATTAATTAACAAAGACAGTTTTATAATGAATGAAAATATTTGGGTTAGAAGTAATCTTTGCTAACACCAGGTTAGGTGTTGTTACGTAACAAAGATCAACGAAATCTATAACTTAAAAATGAAATGTGTAGTGATAAGATCAATATGTTAGAAGTTAGATATTGGGGAAATGGTATGATAATAGCTAGGAATAGTTATGAGGACTATCAATACGACTTAAAAAATTATGCAAAGAAGAAATAGATGTAATAATTGAGAATCAATAAGTGATTTTTATAGGAAGTCATATGAACTTCTATATAACGAGAATTTTCATTGATAAGACTTAAAAGATCGAAATAACATCCTTTAAGAGTTTGATTAGTTGTTAAGTTGATTAAGATTTTAGAAATTTCAATTCTTCTATCTCTTCAGTTGAACAATCATGGAAAAGTGAAATCATCAAAAAATGAATTATTGAATAGTAAGATATTTTTATATCTTACAAAGTCTATCGAAAACTACCAAGTTTCTTAAGAAAATAAAAGTTGAGAAATCTTTGAGACTAATGTAAACAACTTAAGTCAATAGCAAATAGTAGATCTGTTTGAGATGCAAAACTTCTTTGTTTCGAACAAAGAGTAGTTAAGGAAGACTTCAATTTATCAAAAGTTATAAGAAGCCGCATCATCCTTAGTTTGGATAGGTCTATAAAAAGGACCAATAATGAGATAAATATAAGAATAGCTAAGATTGACGAAATGGAACTGAATAGACTTCATATCATAATCACAATTCATTTACAGCATAGAAAACTGGTGGGGCACCCACCTGTGTCGAATGAATTGGTGAGTTTCAGTATAAAAGAGTCTATGGAGTGTCATTGAAGTCAATTGAAGGCTAAAGTATACGCAAATGAATGGTCAAAAAATCATCACATAAATATGAAAATTGGAGTTCAGGTGAACAAGTCACGATAAGACTTAAGATATATGAGTTTGATGGAATTTAATATATTTTCATAAGAATCTTAGTAAGATTCAAGCTCTACAAGTTGAAAGTTTTGGACCAAATTAGTATACAACTAATTTTAGTTGTATACGTTGTATATTGGTTCAGATGAAGTGCTACACCACATGATTAGTCAATGGAAAAAATTCGAAGCACTAGGTTATTTAAATTTGAGTTGATGTATTATACCAGTATGATGATGAATATATAAATGAAATGAAAAAAGATGCATAACTTATAGCTAAGTTAGTTAGTATTATCTCTATTGGTTGAAAATACTAAATAGAGGATGATATATCTGCTTCGATATGTTTTTAGAATTGGGTATTCTTCCATCGTAGATTTGAGAAAAGCCAGAAGTATGTATGAAGTATTGGTGTAAAGAGAGATATCATATTTATAACTTGTATAATTATATTTATAACTTCCATGACAATTTTCGCCTCCGATGGACAGTGCCAACCTCCATGCTTTACGTCCTTCGTTGTTCACCACTACCAAGCATCTGAAATCTACGACCATATCTCGTAGCTCTACTTTTTTTGATCAAAGTTTTAGGTAAAATAGGATTATCGGCTAATACGCTGGAAAGATGATAACTCAAAAAGCACCATTAAAACTGCCAAAAAAATGAGAGAGGAAGGAAAAGTGGAAAGAAGGAAAGTCGTGGGTTGCACGGTGAGGGAGGAAAGAGGCAAAAAATACAATGATCACAGGGTGAAGGACTACCAACCTAATTCGCGATTGCTGACAACTCAAAGGTAGGAAAACAAGGTGAGACAAATTGAGAGGATTGAGGAGCTCGAATCCTAGCGGGCATGAGAAAAAAAAATTTGGAGGGGAGGAAATGGAGACACATGAAGAAGGGAGGTGGTTAGGGGAAGAGAAGGAAAGATAAGTCACAAATTAGGAAGAGAATTAGGAAAAGAAACATATGGGGCCACCGACGACTTCTCCAACAGCCAGAGCAGGTTACATCAGCGTAGCAACCTCTAAATTGGCAAATCTATAAGGGAAGCTTGAGCGAAACACTAAGGTTTCTTCGGGGTTACTACTTATCAAGCCCTTCATCATTAGGGCATCTAACCAACCTAGATTATCCCCAATTCTATGATAATCTAGTCAACTTCTATACTCCTTGATTAGTTTCATTCAAAACCTTAAATCTCTGCAATTCTCGAGATACATGTTATCCTCAAGTCAAATTCAAGTTCATTATTCCTTTACATTGATGAAATTAAGAAATCATTCAATTCTAGATTTCTATTTCTAATAAAACTCTAAGACCATTCCCTTATACATTGTACTACCAAAATATTCATAATAGTTCATATATCAAAAGTGGAAGTTACATAAAAACTTTAAACCATTTTATGAATTCGTCTAACCTCAAACTTAAGTTTGTATTCATCATTATACTACCATTATCATCATCTAATCTTTCACGAAATTGTAAAATAGTATATCGACCTAGCTCCCAGCCTAAAGCCTAAAGCACAATAATAATCAAATCATTAACAAACAGAAAAAAAACGTAAAGAAATTACCAAAGTTTCCTAAGTGTGTTGTTTCTCTTATATCTTCCACGTAATATTGACATAATAAAAAATGAATAGTTGATGTCAGATAAATAAACTCTAACATTGATTTGTATTCCTACAGTTGTTAGTTTGATACATGAAGATATATAAGTTATGAGTTTTCCAATATATCATGTTGATAAGACAAAATTTATTAATCTTGAACTAACAAAACTTCTCAAAATAAATATTTTTGTAATTATATCCTCAAAACTCAAGACCAAATGTCAGACCTTACCTAATTATGGCCTCTGACCGGCCTAAATTACTTTGATCCCTTAATAATCTAGTTAGCCTAAACCTCTCCATCATTAATTAATTGAAATCTCGATGTCATATAATCATCAACTCAAAGCTTTATTAACCTTATAGAATCCTAAAAGTTAATTGAAACCTAATAGTTCTGTTTAGATTGATTAAATA
Source organism: Stephania yunnanensis (assembly GCA_039657365.1). NCBI lineage: Eukaryota > Viridiplantae > Streptophyta > Magnoliopsida > Ranunculales > Menispermaceae > Stephania > Stephania yunnanensis. The sequence goes on along the minus strand of CM077589.1, from coordinate 41,594,958 downwards.
ATCTTAAAATTCTATAAAAAAAATCGACAACACTTTCTCTATTTTTAAGCTTACACCGGAAAACCCGGCCTTCAAAAATCTTCAACAAAACTTGCTTATCTTGGTGGAAATATCGAAAGACTCACAATCCACCCCATCAAAATATATATTGCATCAATAGAATATATACGCATTCTATCCTAATTTAAAAGATCAAAATCAGTTTTATCTTCCAATCAAACCAACCTTCGCTCCCAAAACTATCCCAGTTCATCCCAAAACTATGCAACCATTTAAAGAAGATGCTAACCTCATATGAACCCAATAACCTATTTATACAATATATTATATCCAAACACAATAAAGACGTAAAAAAATGGAACTGTGCAAGTCACATAAAATCTTACAGCTTTCCCTTTCCTTTATTGTCGCTCGAATTTGGCGTTACCCAATAATAGGAATTCGATAATTTCATATAAGTAAATCTCACCATATCCAGTACACCTATAATAATCAAATGCATAATAATATAAAATATTTAAATGAGAACTATATTCGAAGGAATTTAAATACAATCGTGAATCCATCTCATTTTGTTATCCCACCAAAATCAGATTACGTCCTCCAAAAGTGGAAAATAAATAGTAATAAGGACTCATGCATTGAAAGGATAAGCAAACGAGTCTAGTTCCTTTAGACTATGGGAGTATTATTTGGTTTAACGTGATCTCATGATTACCACGTGATGCAAAATACTAGTGACTCCAGCCCTTCAAGCATAGTATAGTGTTCTCCCCTGTAACCACAATATAGTAAACACTACAAGGAGACTCGAATCAACCTTGTCCCCTCCCCCCTCACGCGTGTATACATGTACAACGAACAATGCATTAGCAAGGATCAATACAATTTATGCAAATTTTAAAATCATACAATTCCTTTATAGATCAGGAAAGATTCCACAACAATTTTCCTATTTTTTCAATTTTATTATATTTTAATTAGTATTCTCTCGTCCCGAAAACCACGGAATCACTCCAAATTAAGTCTTTGGATGTTCAAATCCCAATTTTGACTCCAGATTGTGGTTCAGCATCGCGAATTAACCTTAACTAGGCTTTAAAATAATTTTCACAATTTCAAACATTTTTTAGTATCATAGCATAAATTACGAGGCAAAATCCCAATATACATTCTCAAAAAATCCCAAATTTCTCATTTTTCATAAAAATCCACAATTCTCATTAATTTGTCCAAAAATCCTATTTTTCTTATTTTTTTCTAGTTTCTAAAGATTTTCATTTAATTTTTTAATTTTAAAAATAATTTTATTTATTTATTTGAGGATGATGGGTTTAATCCTAGACGGGGCCCGATTCGGCCCGATATGGAATCAACTAACCATCTCTTTCTTGGGATCCTGGTTGTTTTTTTTTTCATTTATTTACCCACTCTTTGTACCTACTGAGTTTTGGGATCCCACTCCCCACGTCTTCGTCAAACCACCCTGGTCATCTCCCTTCCTCAACGTACCTGTTTTTTGATGTTTTTCCAAAACTAGGGGGGGTTTACATTTTATTTCACAAAATAGGGTGGTGTACTTTTAAATAACCAAAGTAGGCAATAACGCCTTTTCAAAAGGCGTTATTGTGCGTGATGTTGGTTATGTGGTGGTGACGTGGCGATGACGTGGCGGAGATTTGTATAGATAGCGCCTTTTGAAAAGGCGCTATCTGTACATTTGGTCGCCACCTCATCGCCACCTCACCAACAACAAATAACGCCTTTTTAAAAGGCGTTATTGGTTAAGTTTGTTGGCGATGACGTGGCGGTGAGGTGGCGGTCAAATACAGATAGCGCCTTTTGAAAAGGCGCTATCTATACAGTTCCGCCGCCACGTCACCGCTACCTCACCGCCACATCACCAACTGGACTCGCCGATCTGTCCGCCATCGGCGCCGCAGCTTGTCTGCGACCTCCCTGCGGGCGTTTTGGGCTTGCTGCTGCTGCTGCTGCTGCCGGCATGCTGTGGCCTCTTGGACCGCGTCGTCCTCGGCCGTCGTCACCTCGAGCTGCTGGACTGCGTCGTCCTCGGCCGCTCCGTCCCTCGCCGCTCGCCATCGTCGTCGTCGTAGTTGAGCGATCTCGACAATTACAATCAAATTTGATTATGCATAGGAGGAGTTTATATTTGTATAAAAAAGAAACCAATTTTGAATATATATATATATATATATATATATATACATTGGTTCCAACCTTCAACTCTCTTTTCTAAACTAACTAACATTAACTAACCTAACCAAACTAAACTAACTAACTAACTAACTAAACTAAACTAACTGACCTTAACTAACCTAACCAAACCAAACTAAGCTAAATAACTAACTAACTAACTTAACTTAACTAACTAACTAACCAAAGTAAACTAAACTAACTAACCTAACCGAACTAAACTAACTAACTAACTAAACTAACTAACCTTAACTAACCAAACTAAACTAAACTAACTAACCTTAACTAACCTAACCAAACTAAACTAACTAACTAACTAACTAACTAACCGACCTTAACTAACCTAACCAAACCAAACTAAACTAACTAACTAACTAACCTTAACTAAACTAACTAACTAAGTAACTAACTTAACTTAACTAACTAACTAACTAACCAAAGTAAACTAAAATAACTAACCTTAACTAACCTTAACTACACAAACTAAACTAAACTAACTAACCTTAACTAACCTAACCAAACTAACCTAACCAAACTAAACTAACTAACTAACTAACTAACTAACTAACTAACCTTAACTAAACTAACTAACTAACCTTAACTAAACTAAACTAACTAACCTTAACTAACCTAACCAAACCAAACTAAACTAAGTAACTAACTAACCTTAACTAAACTAACTAACCTTAACTAACCCAACCAAACCAAACTAAACTAAGTAACTAACTAACCTTAACTAAACTAACTAACTAAATATCATAACCAAACTAAACTAACTAACAAACTAAACTAACTAACCTTAACTAACCTAACCACCTAAACAATAGAAACTAAGTATACTAAAATAACTAACTTAACTAACTAAACAAACAACCAAAAAAAGTAACTACATACCCAAATAATAAGTCATAACCTGACCTAACCTAAGTCAACTAACAAACGTAACCTAACTAACTATACTAACCTAAAATTGCCCAACAACAGAACTGAAGTAAAATAATCAAAAGTAGCACGTGTGATGCGTACCTAACTTTGTGCATGACATTGTGGTGTTTTTTGTGTCGAAGTTCAATGAAGACCGTGACGATTCTCATTTAAACAACAAAAAATAAACTAACTTAATTGCAAACTAAACATACTAACTAAATGGAACTAACCAAACTAAACTAACTAACCTTAACTAACCTAACTAACCTTTACTAACCTAACCACCTAAACAATACAAACTAAGTAAACTAAAATAACTAACTTAACTAACTAAACAAACAACCAAAAAATGATTAACTAAACTACCAAACGAAACAAAACAAACAACCAAGTAGATCTAGAGTTACTTGTTAACAACCTAACCTAACGTAACTATGTGAACTAAACTCGACTAACCTAACCTAACCTAACTATGTAAACTAAATTAACTAAACTACGCTAAACTAAATTAACCTCAACACCTAAACTAAACTAACTTAAGTAACTAAGCTAATTAACCTAACCAAACTAAACTAATATAACCTAACCACCTACACCTAACTAACTAAGCTAACCACTTAAGTAAAATTAAACATATAACCTAAACAAACTTAACAAACTAAACTAACTATTGAAGAGTAATAACATATATGACATTATAATAATATGGAAAACATGAGAAATAATTTTATTCAATGAGAAGGTTGTATACAAGTACTCGTGAACCCAATATATAAGTTATCTACAAATCACCATGACATCAAGAAAACTCATCATGCAGGTCTATTCCGGCGGTTACGTTGACGTTGTTGCTCGGTGATGCAAACCGAACGTACTCTTTGTCTAGTTGGACGATGTGTTTGTACATCCGGTTGAGGTCGTTGAGGTAGCTGGTCATGCATTGAATCACGTCGAGTAGATTGATGTGTTTCCTCTGGTGTTTCACTCGACTCACCTCTGCTACTGATGCTCCCAAAAATAGGAGGTGGAACCATCCCAAAATACTGGCTTCCTGTGTGGGGTTGGGGGAAAGGAACATGAGGCTGCGGCATGGTCAATAAGTTCATGAATGAGGGATCTCCACTATATGACATATTGTAATTATAAGGAGTAAGAATATATGGACTAGACATGTATTGAGGTAGTGACGAATACATTTGATGATGAGGCATTCCATGGTCCACATATGAAGACGACGACCCAGGCGCGTAAGGATCAAAATGGTAAGGAGGAAAATTCACGCTCGGCGGCTTGGGTACAAACATTTGAGGTTTTGGTTGGGGTGTGGACGATGCAGGAATGTACCCATGAGAAGAATGAGTTGGTGGGGATGATCGTTGGCTACTCTCGCCAACGGTCTCTGTTCTACTCTCTCTTGAACGAGATGAACGTGCTGGAAGAGAACGTCTGCTACTCTCTGCAGCAATCTCAGTCTGAGTAGATGGACGTGGTGGACGAGGACGTCTGGTGCATTCCCACACAGTCTCTCGTTGTGTTCGTCTTCTTCTTACCTCTATGTTTGGTTCGCCCTGATCGTCTTCTACATCTTCCTGTTCATTATCCTCATTTATGCCTTGTTCGACGTCAATTCCGTCATGCGAAAGAGTAGATCGTTGCCTTTCATATTCGTCTAAAATTTTAATCCCTTCATCAAGCGCAGCAAGACCTTCCTCGTACACATCCTCGATAAACACTCGCCTGAGTCGATGCACCAAGTTACGCCGATATACAAAATATAAGAGGTCACATCACGCAATATAAGATATTGGGTGTTCGAGGAAAAGAAAGAGTTAGAAGATTACCGAGTAGTCACGTAACACCCCATCGTGTCCAATGAATCTCATGGTGACCGAGCGATACCACGTCATGTTGTCTTAGTGATCGCGGCCTTTCTTAAGTGCCTCTGTGGCAATGGTGTCCCCACGATTCTCCCACATGTGTATGTAGCTTGCGTGAAACGTCACCCAATTTTCGTGATGATGTCCACTCAATTCGAGGCGGTGCAGTTGGGTGTCATAAGCACAATTAGGTGGCACCACTTGTACCATGCCGAATTGTCTCATAACCTTTTCTGGTCGATGCCACTCCATAATGTGGAAGCAAATAAGGGGACACGTCGAAATCCAACTCCCGTGACCATTTCTACAGTAATCGGGAAGAGACCACATGAGTTCAGTATATGGTTTCCATACCACATCATCCTCATGCCTTTGCGAGTCGAGTGCATCACGGTAAGCCGATACGACGTGCGTCACACTTAGTGAAACCGAAAATGCATTTAGCCATCTATGTAGAAAACAATAAGTTAAGATAAATGATGTTGGACAAGATTTTTTAGCAAATTAATGACAAATCGACTTTAATACTTGTGTCCGAGTGAAACGTCCATAAGCATATTTTGGCCATCCATCGTTCGTTGCTGAGCTCTAGAAACACGCAAGCGCCACGGTGCTATGAATGAAAATATGTCTCATGCCCACAGTTGTACAAGAATTGACGCGCCAACAACCTCTTGTGCCCCTGCGTGAGATCCGCGACACAACTCCCTGTACAAATAAGCCAAACATGCACTCCCCCAACTATATTGTCCAGCTACTTGGAAATCCTCCGGCAATGGTAGGAACATCAAATGTACGAATCGATTAGACTTGTCGGCAAAAAGACAACCATCGATGAGTTGTAGTATGTACGATCGAACGTAACATTGGACCGACTCCTCATCGCTATCATCATCTATTGCTGGTACGTTACGCTCAAGCCAATCGACCTTAAGTTTACAACCAACGACGTCATCTCCACCAGGAGTTCGTCCAAGTAGCCTCTCGCAAACATCATCATAGTCTGCGTTCGTCGTTCCCGTCACAGGAATACCTTCGATAGGTAATCCAAGCTATACCTGCACGTCTTGTAGTGTAATGGTGCACTCCCCACAATGCATGTGAAATGTATGCGTCTCAGAGCGCCATCTCTCTACAAACGCAGTAATCAAAGCCCAATCAAGGCTGGAAAATGCTACCCGAGATATCCCACATAACCCACTGGAACGAAGATATGGTATCATCCTAGAATGATACTGCATCGTTCGATCAACGACCCTACGTCTTCGACGTACGCGCATTGTTTCGGACACCTTGTAATTGATAATGTATTAATGTATGTTTTTGATACATTATTGCTATAAATTTGACGTATTGATGTAAAATAGGTTACCTCGCCCCTCCAGGTTCGCAATAATAGCGCAACTACAAAGCATACTCATTCTTTCGCACTTACATTTTCTGTGTAATAACGTTCAATAAATAAACATATCAACCATTTTTTATAAACAAAATACCTATGTCCCTATATATCATGCAAACCATAACCTCACCTAAATAAATTATTATGAAAATACTAAATTAATGAACTTACTTGTTTCCTCCGCTTTTCCTCTTCAACGTAATATTCCTGCAATAACATTGTATTTTCGTTAGTTTAGAACACTAATCACTCAAGTAAGTTAATTAACTAACGTAACCTAATCTAAATAAATTAACCAAACTATGTGAACCAAACGTAACCTAAAATAACCTAATAAAACGTAAACATATCCAAAAAAAAACCAAAAAAATTGTAGATCTGTTCAAGTGTATTTAAGTGGATCGCAATGAATTCAAAGTCTAAATGAGCTTAGTCTACTATATATATGGTTTCATAAATTTCGGGGCTTTGCTTAACATAAAATATAACATATATGTTTGTGCAGTTTTGTGTATTGGAGGTAGGTGCATCATGGGGGGAATCATGCGTTGAATCAAGGATGCATATGGTTGGCCGTGTTAAAACTGGCATCTCTCTATTACTTTCAGATCATATAGTAATTCTAGCTTCTTATTAGCACGCGTGTAGTTAGGTGTAATTGCGATTCAATATTGATGTGCGAATTAACAACACCTATATCACTATATATTAACAACCTAAACAACCTAAACTATACTAACCTAAACAAATTTGGCAAACATATCTTGCAACATTGTGATAACTAAACAAACTACATTAACTAAACTAACTTACCTAAACTAATCTAAATACCTCAACTACCTAAACTAAACTAACCAAACTAATACATAAACTTAAATTAACTTAAACAAACTAACAAAACTAACTTAAACAAACTTAATTACCTAAACATATTTGGCAAACAAATCTTGCAACATTGTGATAACTAAACAAACTACATTAACTAAACTAACTTACCTAAACTAACATAAATACCTCAATTACCTAAACATTAACCAAACTAATACATAAACTTAAACAAACTAACTAAACTAATTTAAACAAACTTAATTACCTAAACAAATTTGACAAACATATCTTGCAACATTGTGATAACTAAATAAACTACATTAACTAAACTAACTTACCTAAACTAACCTAAATACCTCAACTACCTAAACTAAACTAACCAAACTAATACATAAACTTAAACTAACTTAAACAAACTAACTAAACTAACTTAAACAAACTTATTACCTAAACAAACTACCTTAAGTAAACTAACTAACCTAAAGACCAAAAATAACATTACTTAATTGACTAACCTAACAAAACAAACTAACTAAACTAAACTAACCAAACTAAACTTACTAACCTTAACAAACATAAATACCTATACTAAACTAAACTAAACTAAACATACTTAACTAACTAAACTAATCACCAATACCTAAGCTAAACATCTAACCTAAACTAACTAAACTAACTTAAACAAACTTAATTAACTAAACATACCTCCTCCTTCGGTAATTAACTAAAATACCTTAAACAAACTTAATTAATTAAATTTAATTAACTAAACTAACTTAAACAAACTTAATTAACTAAACTAACTTAAACAAACTCACCAAACTAAACTTAACTAACTTAAACAAACTTAATTAACTAACTAAACTAACTTAAACAAACTTAACTAACTTAAACAAACTTAATTAACTAAACTCACTTAAACAAACTTAAAACTAACTTAAACGAACTAACTTAAACAAACTTAATTAACTAACTAAACTAAAACAAACTAACTAAACTTACTTAAACAAACTTAAACTAACTTAAACCAACTTAATTAACTAAACTCACTTAAACAAACTTAAACTAACTTAATCAAACAAACTCAAACAAACTTATTTAACTAACTAAACTAACTAAACTACACATACCTCCTCCTTCTCCTCCTTCCACTCCGCTGCTACGCTGGCATGATGCCGCTGCCGCCACTACCGCTCCCTCATCCTCTGCCGCCGCCGGAGATCCCTCCTCCGCTGTTTTGCCTCACTACTGCCTCGCGACTTTCTCCACGTACCACTGCCGCTGATGCTGCTGAAAGACGTCGCTCCTTGCTCCGGTGCCCCAGACAAGCTCTACCCCGTCTCCGTCGCGCGTCACAATCGCCCGCTCTCTCCCGTGCGTCGCTCGCCGCCCCTCCTTCTTCATCCCTCCTTTGTCTCTCTCCACGGATCGCTCCCCCCTCCCCTCCTTAAATAGCCGACCCACCCACTCTCCACAGTGTACTCGCGACCTACCACCCTCTACCCCCTACCCCTAACCTACCACTGTAAAGCCGAAACCGACGCAAGGAATATATTTTTTGCATCGGTTTCAGGAAGATGATAGTGGGGTGCAAATACTCCCTACATTCAGCCCTTGGAAGCATGATTTGGCTTTTCTACCCTGTGAGAGTGGAAAAAGTTGCATCCTGAACACCTCTTTAGTAACTCTAATGATGTGCACGGTGTCGCACTTCTCTAAAAAATTCTTAACATGTGCAACTGGATCTTCATTGGATAGCCCTTTAAGCATACTATTTCGCATCATGTTGATCAGAGGTAGTCTCAGCTTGAACTCGGTGGTGTTGGCTAGAAACCTCGTCACTCCATTGTATTTCTCCTAAACTTTGATCTCGAAGTAGTCATGAAGACATCTCTATCCTCACACTTTCTCCTGCACTACCAGATCACCTGTGGGTTATTTATTCTAGCAACCTGCTATTGGTTTCTAGCTTGCTCTTCAGCCGTCTGAACTCTTTTTTTTCCTTTCCTTTGTTGGTTCAATCAATCTCTGGGTTGTATGGCCCAAGGTCCTTCTCACATTTGCAACGTAAGCACTAAGTATCCTTGAAAAGAAAACACAGAAATATCAAAAGTAGAAAGTCAAACTGAAACTTACGCCTAATTTTTTTGTTATTTTTGTTGTTATGAATTGAAAGTACTAAAAATAAAGCTTAGCAACTTTTCAAACTAACTAAGTAAATCTAATGGCTACTATTCCTTGGTAACAACGCCAAAAAAACTTGATGTGTGTGTCATAAGTATAATGGCTCGCTTGTAGTAACAGTGCAATCAATTTACTTTGATCACGGATATTGTCCTTAGAAAAGTTTTTGCACTAGTTGTATATCACCAACTTAACTTGAGTTATTGCTAAGGGATTCACTTTTAATTAGTTTTATACTAATCTAATAAATCACTTTAAACTTTAGTTGACTTCTTATATTAAGTATATCTTAGTTCACAACTTCACCAAATTAATTAATATTATGTTTTGTATTCGTGTTTACATCTCAATATATTATGTGCAATGTCTAATTAGAATAGACATATTTCCTTCAAATCCACTTTAACACACTATAATGATGGAAAAGATTATAATATGCAAACTAGAACTCCACCTATCGGTGTGAATAACGTAAGTTCCACATTTCTTTAAGTTTCAAATCATCGGATTCATAATCAACTAAGTTTATTATTCGCGCCTCCCCAATCAATAACTATCTCTCATTGTTGTGTATTTTACGCTTGTATCATTCATATGCGGATTAGAAGCTTCAATGGCCATGATAACTCTTAAAGCCTAAGTTCATTAAACACATGGTCAAGATGTCTTAAGCATTACACTTAGAATCAATACAAATTCTAACCATTATACTTTTTATTATCACTTTTTACTCCTATTCAAAGCATATCATTCATATCATAGGGTTTGTTGATCCCTAAGATAAATAGACTACTGATACATCATTGAAATATAAACATCACAATTCAATATAAAGTCATTGCAAATCAGATATGGATATAAATAATATCTTGAATTAATCAACAAAACCAAATATTGATTGCAAACGTGGAATCTTCAATGTTTCTCCAATAAAAACTTCTTAACACTAAAACTCAAAGCTAAATTACTCTAATGGAGGCTAATCTCCTTCTATGTAGTAATGTCCTCTTAGTTTACTTCATCCTAATATCTATTTATACTCCCTAATAACAACTAGAAACCCTAAATTACAATTTAATCCGAATTAAAGCTTCACTTTTTAATTTGTGCGAGGTTGGCATTTTCACTTATTTCCCTGGCATCGTGTGCATAAAGCCATGACATCGTGACTGCGCATACTCTTCATGATATGTTTTTTAGCTTTTGGAGTCTCAGCGTCGTCCCTTTCGTTTCCCGGCGCAGTCCCTTAGGTGGCACGACGCCACCACTTTGCCCGCCCTCCAGTGTTGATTTTCGTCATTTCTTTTTCTTTCCCACGTCATGCCTTTCATCTGCACGCCATGCCTTATCTCCCCATAGCGTTAATACATCCTCCCATAGCGCCATTTTAGCTCTGTTTCTTCTCGGTTTTCCTTGATTCCTTCTGATACATCTCAATTACCTGAAAATACAATAATACCATGAATTAGCACTCATTTGAGGATATTGATACGAAATATACTAATAAACTAACCCTATATATATATGTATAAATAATCACTAATCAACGATAAACTCGTAATGATCGTATCATGTGTTGAAGGTAGTCTTCTCTCTTTTCTCATCCTTGATTCTGAGTTGATGGTATCCTGACTTCAAGTCAATCTTGGAAAACCATATGGCACCTCTCAGATTATCAAACAAATCATATATGTAAGGAAGTGGATATTGTTCATGTTTGTGACTTGATTCAAATGTCTGCAGTTAATGCAGACACTTAAACTTCCATATTTCTTATTTACAAACAACATCAGAGCGCCACAAGGAGACAAGTTGAGGTGAATGAATCCCAAGTTCGTCAACTCCTCGAGTTGGGTTCTCATTTCCTCCAATTCCTTTGATGTTGTCCCGTAAGGGAGTATTGAAATTGATTATGTCCATTGGACTAAATCGATGATGAAATCTATTGAATGGTGGTGGTAATCAAGGTAAATACTCAAGAAATACATATGGAGACTCGCATACCATAAGTACCTCCTGAATAGTAGCCTTTGATCTCTCTATAGTACTTAAAATACTCACAAACATCTTCATCTCCTAGCTCGTAGCCTGTCAACCCCTAGTTCCCCGAAGTTGTGTCGAGTCGCCGTAAAAACTAAACTCTGCCTGCACAAGTATTCAGAATCTAACTATCCTACAGAAGCAGTCCAACTACGTATGGAATGTTGCCAGCCAGTCCATTCCTAGTAACGCGTCGAACTCTAAGAACTCTTGCACTCTCAAGTCTAGGGTCACTAATGCCTTAATCTAGATGGTACATCCCTCACACATCATATTAGAGTAAATTTTTTCCTCGGTAGCGGTGTTGAGGATCAAGTGAGTGCTAAGTCGAACGAGTCTCAACCCCAGTGCATCTACCATCCATTCAGAAATAAATGACATAATTGATCCTAAATCTATTAATGTATGCATGTCATGACTATAACTCAAAAACATACCCGCAATAAGTTGTAGTGTTGCTCGTATGCGTGTGCCCTCTCTCGGGTCTGTTGTTGCAGCTGTCAACTCTACCTCTATGCACCTGCGAGTAGTGAACACTTGTTCTTATAGTGCCCCTCATGTCCGCACCGAAAACCTACCCTCGAACCCTACTACGTTGAGTATGACTCCCTGCCCTGGTGATTAATGTATAATAGAAATTATTTGAAATTGTGTTTAGTATGGTCTTGAACCATAAAACTCTATTTTATAGTAAAGATCTATCACTTGTATCATTAATAGGTATTGGGGTCTCAAAGTGAAGAATTGGTGCAAATACCAAAGAAATTGGATAAGGCAGTCAAGAGATGGAAAAGCAATGATCCATGCCCCACTCATGCTGCAGAACTAAGGCCACAACGTGGAATCGCGTATTAATGGAATGGAAGAGAATAAGCACACTGGAGTGGTGGCAATCCATGCTACCACTGCGCTTCATGCACTCGCCCACAACATGAAAGCCCAGCACCTACGGTGCCGTTTTGACATCCCACCAGCCAAGGAATCGATGTAAGACTTCAGTTGCGCTGCAACCTCACACTGACAACGTGGAAAAAAGAAACCATAGCTAGGATTTGATGCCTTCATGTGGAAGTGATATTTGAAGTGGCCAAGTTCATGCCCACGACGTGACTCGCAGCGTGGAATGTGGAAGCCATTTGTTTTGCGCGAAATTTTAAGAATTTCATTTTGGGATAATTTTTTTAGGTTTTATATAAATAGAAACTTTGGAATTCATTATTCTCATCTTTTGTTTACAAAAGATCTTAAAGAATTTGGTGTTTAATCTCATCATGACGGACTAAAATCCATTGATCTAGGCTGAAGATAGATCGAACAACTCTTTTGGCATCGAACTTTATGTGAGATCTAATTTATTTTAATTAAATTGCTTTTCTTCGATGTTCTATTCTCTTTGTATTGTTTGATTAATTACAGTTAAGCTTTGATTCATTGCGAAGCCTTTACATGTTTTAGATGAAAATCCATTGCTAGTAAGTCGATTGAATACGTAATCGTACAAGAAGACTTACATAAGTGGCAATTGACCATATTGGTTGATTCGACCCTTTACGGACCAGTCATATACCTTACAAATTTAGGCTAAATTGGATGCACTAGTGATCTGGTTTTTTAGGTTTAGTGTTTTTATAAAACTTAAAGCGGTCATCTTGTTAAACCCACGGTGCATGAGTCTAGAGTTATACCTTAGACTAGATAGTAGTCAACAATCGTACCTGTCTATCGAAGAGAAGAAAATGAGAAACTTGGTACGCGTTTGGTTCTATAGCTACTCTAAGATACTTTTGAATTGCATATTTTTAGAGAGATTGATGATCATAGAGTTTGAATATGCCAATTAAGGAAGTTTCAAAAACCATGGGTCTAGGTTAGTTTTTTTAGATTGATTTCTTTACATAATGTTTGAAATTCTTATTTTTTGGGTGAATTTCTCGGAAATAATACTTTCAAAACCCCCGATTTACTTTCTTGTTTTCTAGCCTAAGTAGGAAACCATTGGTCTTCGTGGATCGACCTCGTGCTTGCCACTACTACAGTCCTTGTGGTACTTGGTAATCTATTAGAGATTACATTTTGACTCATTTGATAGGCGTCACCTAGCCCTGTGCATGCCCTAACTGCCTGCTCTATCCTTGCCTGACATGTGGCCTTACTGGCTCGATTGCATAGACTAGTTGTGGCTGTTGTGCAACTAACCACACACTATGCTCTCTATTGAATCTTTGATGTCTCATCTTCCTTTTCTTGTCCCTATTTGAATCTTGTTCAGATCTTTGCCCTGAACTCTACCCAACTTGTACCTCTGTTGGTTGTAAAGCACCATCCTAGGGGTACGTGATGATATATGCCTCTCTCATAAGACTGTGCTTATAAGCCCTGTCTAAGTTACCCGGCTCTGTAGTAACCATAGTGCCTCTAATAGCCAGAAACAACACCTTGCAAAAAAATGAACCTAGTCCCTGTTTGCATCAGCCATTCCACAAGCAAACTACAACAACTGTTGGAATCGCCTAATGTATGGCACTACAGACTCTCTAATTCACTGCCTGATGTGCATGAACTTTGACCTGTTGGCGATAATTACTAAGGGCGGAAAGAATTTTTGGTTAAACAACTTTTTGAATTCCATCCATATATAGGGCTTTCCATGGGTGGCTACTAGATTAGTTCACCAGGTGTTTGCATCTCCTAAGAAGGAAAAAGCTACCAACCTATGCCTCTTGCTCTCATATAGCCTCTAAAGTCTTTGGATCCTCTCGTGACTCCTAATGAACTTCTATGCCTCCATTACATTAGAGTCTCCGCTGAAATTCTCGGGTCTATATCTCTCGTACTATCGAGTCAATCTAGCTTGTAGCGTCAAGTAAAAACCAGTGTCTCTCTCAAATGGCGCCACAATTGTTGGTGTTAAGACCTCTGGAAGCACTGAAACTACGACGACAACCACTGCCGCCTGAGTTTTAGAAGGCGAAGGAGTTACCTGAAACATTGGCACACTCACGTCCTATGTAGAAGTTGTTATTGAAGTCGAGGGTGATCGCAACGACCCTCAGAGAATAGTAAGAATCTCTTCTATTCGCCTATCTTATGTCGCAACCCTCTGTGATAAGTCTCAAAACACTGCTAGGTTAATGGAGCTAAAATGTAACGACCCTTTACCTTATCTTGGTGATTAGTATTAATCTGAATTCTAATTAACTCGAGTTAGGCTCGTAGTTAAGTTCGGCATACCTCGATTAGCATGTGTGTGGGTGTATGGGGTGATTTAAGTTTGTTTGAAATGTTTGTTGAATTTATAGGTTGTAGTATAAAAATAAAATTTATATACAAGATATAATTAGAAAATAAGTAATTAATTAGTAAGTTTTCGGTACATCATGTGCGACGAATGGGTCGTGAAATGATTATGCACACCCAAAAATACTCATAGGCATGTCTAGTGAATTTATTGGCGAAAAAATACACAAAGTGCATGTACATTTATATATAATTTATATATATATATATATATATATATATATGTACTTAAAATTATAGGTTTGGTTTGAATTATATGGATTGTTGAACCACCTCGAGATGAGCGTAAGTGTATATGGTGTTAAGATTTGTGTCATTTTGAAGTGTGTAATTTTAACACATCGTTCACTTGATCAGCCTCGAGATTGCATGATGTGTATCTCAAGGAAACCCTATATATTTAAATCAAAGCCTTCAAACTTGTAACGGCCTTAATATAATTTGTCGTTTTCGATATGGGTAGTTATTGACAGGTTGACAAATTCGACACATTTTATAATGATCATCATGAGATATTCAGTTACGAAACTGAGTATTATCTTCGAGAGAGTGATTGTCAGATTGCATGGTGTACCGGTCTCCATTGTTTCTGACTGAGATTCGAGGTTTACATCGAGACTTTGAGAGAGTATGCATGAGCGGTTTGGCACTCGATTATAGTTTAGCATTGCGTACCATCCTCTGACTGACGGGCAATCAGAGCGATTAATTTAGATTCTCGAGGATATGCTCAGGGAATGTATTCCACAGTTTGGCGGATCATGGGAAGAGTACTTACCTTTGTATGAGTTTGCCTACAACAATAGCTATCAGGCGAGTATCTGGATGCCATCGGTTAAGGCTTTTTATGGTAGGCCCTGCAGGTCGCGAGCATGTTGGGCGGTACCGGAAGATACAATAGCTATAGGACCTGATATTGTTGATGACCATACCAAAAAGGTAAGACATATCAGGCAGAGACTTCACGCAGCGCAGGATAGGCAGAAGAAATATGCGGACAAATACCATGAGGGTTTGAGCTTTGAGGTTGGGGACTTGGTGTATCTAAAAGTTTCACCCTAGAAAAGTTATCAAAGGTTTAGTATTAAAGGGAAACTAGCACCAAGGTTCATTGGGTCATTCAGAGTTAAGGAACTCGTCAGCAGAGTGACTTACCATCTGGATTTACCACCGCAGTAGGTAGGGGTACACCTAGTGTTTCATATTTCCATCTTAAGGCTGGCTAAGTCAGAACCCAGGCATGTGGTTGGTATACGTCAGATTGAGGTGCGACCTGATGTGTCATATGAGGAGTAGCCTGTGGAAATCATGGATAGGAGAACTCAGATTTTGAGAAATAAGGAGATCCCTAAGGTTTTGGTACGATGGCAGCATCACAAGACCAAGGGACTTACTTGGGAGTTTGAGTCTACTATGCGACGACGGTATCCCCACTTATTTGTCGTTAAGTAATTTTCAGTTTACTTCAAATTTCAGGATGAAATTTCACCTAGTTGGGAAGAGCTGTAAGGCCTAAATATAATTTGTCGTTATTTATGAGGTGTTTGCAGATGTGGCGGACAACTCAGATGCTCATGGGACCCGCAGTTAGGATTGTGCGTGCCTGGAGCTAGGTAAATAGTAATTTTAGGGTGCCGAATTGTTTAGTTGCAATGTTTATATTGAACTAGTGTACATGACATCGCAATGTGTGTTATTATAGTACATTTGACATGCGAGACTGTGTGTTATTATAGTACATTTGACGCGCGAAATTGTGTGTTAAGTAGTCGCCTCGATATGCGTGTCAACGCGGGTACCGGGTAAGTGAACCAACTTAACACTAGGCCGAGGGAAATAAGACACAACATAAATAAAATAGGTTAAATAAGTAATATGAAATGTCTAATTGGTGGTTAAGGGCATGGTAGTACACGTATGTCGCGTTTCGGGATGAGAAATTGAGCGTCGAAACGTCCGAAAATGGACTTTTTGAGTTACATGCAAGGGTGAGTGTGCCATCAAAGTCACAAATGGAGTCATTTAAGATTAGAAAAGCATCAAATGGGGTGCTTAGGATGCCATTGAGATGTGTAAGTGTATGGAGATGACAAATCAACTTATATAAGTTAAAATTGACTATGTTTCCACCACCTTTTCTCTCTTTTCACTACTTATCCGAGTTTGGAAGAGCAAAACCAAGGTTTGGGGAGATCAAACTTGAGGATTTGTAGAGTTTGGAGGGGTGTAAACACCAAAAGCAATGTGAGAATCACTTACACCTTCACTTCCTCTATCTTTTGATCTTATTTTTGTAGATTTTGGTGAGGTTTGGTGATTCTTGAGTTGGTGTTTAGATGTGTTTCAAGTGTTGTTGTTGGTGTTGTGGATGTTGTGGGGTTGGTGAAGGAGAAGAAAACCCAGAAATTTTGACAGGTTTACTGTCCAGAACGCGATTAGCACGCTAATCGCAGGATCTAGCGCACTAATGCTCGTCTGGGCTAAGAACGTATAACTGTCTAGGCATTAGCGCGCTAATTCCCATACCTAGTGCGCTAATAGACCCTTGTTTTGATATAAAGTCTGTGAATTGACTTAAAACACATACAAATACCTAAATATCATTTATATATGGAACTAGGTCATTACGGGCTGTAATTTGGGATATTCGGGACTAGGCAGAAACAGATCGGGGGTTAGTGACGGTACACAGAGTGCAATGTGAGGTGTGTAGTATCCCAACTGAAATTACTTGAGCACTATTTTTTGTATTTGAATTCATTTCATGTCTTTCAATACTCTATTCCTGGTATGTGTATAATGGACGTATGTTGAGGCTCTCCCTAAGTGTCATTTCTATGTGTACGTCCACTAGGCCATAACACGTATGCCATCTCGGTGAATAGAGCTACCCGAGAGAGTGATTGGCACGTGTAGGTGCGTCGTAAGTTCCACGCCGACCACATAGCGAATCCAGATACTGGCCTCGTTTGAATGCAATTCACCGGCAGTAGTCTGTGGAAGAGTCTGAAGTATGGCGCTAATCTGACCCTAGGGGCTAGGAACACACACTTTGAGCTTTCACTATTACATTTGCATGCGATGAGCACAGTTGACTGTATTTTTTTTCGCATGTTTATTTAATAGTTTTGTTTCAATTCCCGTACTTACTTTTCGTATTGCTCGCTTAATTTCATTGGGAATCCTCACTCCGACTTGTCATCTGTTTTTTTGTGATAGCTTGAGTGCAGATCCTAGTACGAGTCGAGGCAAGGGCAAACTGCCATAATATAGAGACGTATAGCCAGGCTTATACGTTTATATATACTTATTTTGTTTTATTTTTGGATTTAAAATTTTTGTGAGACACTATGACTCTGTACTATTGATATTGTGATACATTGAGCTACATATGATATATGGGTTTTCCACACTAGGTAACAGAGTTCATTTCATAACTTTCGTTGTGACAAATGATCTAAACAGGTGACTTGAGTTTAGTAACACTTTCAACAGTTAAATTGTTGTAAAATGAGGTTAATAATGGGTAAATGATGGATGAGTTGGCATGTGGGACACAGCTGGCATTGGTAAGCCAGGTTGTGGGCCCGTATCGGCCGTCGTTGTAGTCCATTCGATAAATGGGCCGTTACAAAACTTATTCTCATTATTCACTAAACAATTGATTGAGTGAGAGAGGAAAGCAGCTTAGGGTTTTAGATTTTAAGGGTTGATTTAGAAAGTTTGATTTATGTGGAATAGAGAGATCAAACCAGAACTAGATCAGAGATCATCAACTTGGTAAGTGTAGTTTTGAGTTTGAAATTGAATTCAATAGTTAATGGTGATTTCTCTATGAATTATAGTTGTTATTAATTGGAAATGGGTTTATACCTCACTAGAGGACCTCCCTGATGTATTAGGCGAGTGTTTGATGATGTTTTTTGATGGTTTGATGGATTGGATAGTGGATGCTACCTTGTTCATTGTCGACACCCCCACCAAGTAAAGGAGTGCGCTCCCACCCCATAAAGCAACAATTGTGTTGTGATTTGCTTAGAATTTTTTGAGGTCTTAGGGACTGACTTAGAGGTTTTAAACATAGGGTATTAGGCTTTTATTAACCAAAAATAGTTTGTGATAGGTTTTGGAACACCGGGAAAGTGTGAATATCCTAGAAAATTAGATATTTGGAAATGAAATCCTAAACTGAGGTATGTATGGATTCTCTTATTTATCAATGTTGCATGGATATGTTAGAATATGTAGTTCATATAGTTTATGGACTGAATGGGGGACTATGTACTTTGTGATTTATTTACTAAATGGAAAACAAGTGTTTAATGTGATCCATGAGAGTAACTCCTGAGATTGAGATTAGGTTATATAGGATATAAGTTTGATATCCTGGCCAATATGTAACTCCTACTCAGTTAAATCGGTTGCGTAGATTACATATTCATTAATAGGTTAAGGTTAGAATCACTGAGTATTAATAGATTGACTAGACAACACATCGGCAGTGTGTTGGTCTAGCAATTGCATTAATTGTGTTAGTGGGTAATCAACCTTAGTTTACAAATAAAATGGGAATCACAATGTAATAGTCATCAATGGTTGGAGTTGCATCCGTTATTTATTAGATTATATACTTTTCATAATCCTGTTAGTTATCATTGGTACATATTGTTACTGCATATTGCTCTTGATTATTATATGAAATGTTGATGGCTTTGTGAATCATTACTTACTGAGGAAGTTGGAGTACTCAACCCAATTAATATTTCAAGAATATCGACGAGCGCTTCGACTACGAGATAGAGAAGGTTTAGAAGTTTTGATCTTCTTTTCAATGCAATGAATTTTTCATTGTCTTGTATATTTGTATCGAATTACAGTTTTGTAATATCGCAAGGGATGTGAGGTTTTGTATAACCAAGGCTTATTATGGTTGGATTTGGTTTTTGTATATCGTATTTAAATATTGAAAAAGTTTTTAATATCCATTGTGTTTAATATTTGTTTTACGTCAATATTCGATACACAATTATGTTTATTAGGAGATAGAAGGAGGGGCTACTAGCTCTAGTTAAGTCTGACAGGATTATCAGAGCTTAATTAGGGTTTCAGTCTGTATCACCCTAATTGGGTTAGGGGATTGTATAGCTTGGTATCAAAGCCAGATTCAAATTGAGGTAACTAACTTTGATACAGTTTGGTATTATAGTCTACTTAAGAGAATAACCTTATTACTGGGAAACAAGTGATAATTCGGATACGCTGAGAGTTTTCTTGAGTTATAGAGTAGCTAAGGACGTAATAAATAGTTTTATCATGATTTTGGGGGTTCCCACACATAGGACGTGTGTGGGTAAAGAAGCTAGTCCCTTCACATCGTCGCCCGGATGTGAAGAAAAATGAGCAAAGGTTCCCACACAAAGGACGGGTGTGAGTAAAGAAGCTAGTTCAAAACAAAAACAAAAACAAAATCATAGATACGAAAACTAGATCTTTTACACAAAATAGAAATAGAAAAGAAAAAAAAATACAAAGGGGAGAAAAAATTAGTTTAGGAACATGGAACATATGAACACTTACGGGAAAGTCAATAGAACTAGTAGATACCATGATTAGAAGGATAGTCAATATTGCTTGCCTCCTAGAGACAAAATGGGTATGAGAAAAGAGTAGAGAAATAGGAAGCACAGGGTTTAAATTGTGGTACATTGGTATAGATAGAAAATGCAATGGAGTAGGAATTGTGGTGGATAATGATTATAAGGATAAGGTCGTAGAGGTTAAAAGAATGGGGGATAGATTGATTCTAGTTAAATTAATTATTAGAGACGAAAAACTGAACATACTTAGCGCATATGCACCACAAGTAGGATTAAGCGAGAGCATCAAACGCAAGTTTTGGGATGATATGGATGGATTTATGCAGAGTATACTATTAGATGAAAAGGTTTTTATTATAGGAGATTTAAATGGGCATGTCGGGGTAAGTAACGATGGGTTTGAGAGAGTTCATGGAGGTTTTGGTTACGGTAATAGAAATGAAGAAGGAGAATCAATTTTAGAATTTGCTTCAGCATATGATCTTGTCTTAGCAAATACTAGTTTTAGGAAGAGGGGGTCGCATATAATTACTTTTAGTAGTGGTCATAACAAGAGTCAAATAGATTTTCTTTTAACAAAAAAAATAGATAGAAAACTATGTAAAGATTGCAAAGTAATACCTGGTGAAGCACTTACTACCCAACATAAGTTAGTAGTACTTGATATTAAGCTAACACAACGGAATAATATGAATAAAAGAGTTAGCGACCCTAGAATAAAGTGGTGGAACCTAAAACATAGTAAACAAGTAGAGTTTAGAGAAAAACTACTAAAGGAAAATGTTTGGATTATTGACTTAGATGCTAATAAAATGTGGCTAGAAATGAGTAGTTGCATAAGGAGGGTGGGATCAAACATATTAGGTATATTTAAGGGCTTGGAACCTCCAAAGAAGGAAACATGGTGGTGGAACGAGGATGTCCAACGAGCAATTAAGACTAAAAGAGAGATGTATAGGAAAATACCTAAGTGTCAAGATGAAGATGCGTACAATCAATATAGAGAAGCTAGAAAACAAGCTAAAAAAGTAGTTAGTCAAGCTAAAACAAATTTCATGGAAAATCTATATACAAGGTTAGGTAATAGAGATGGCGAAAAATATATATATATAGGCTAGCCAAATTAAGAGATAAAAAGAAACAAGACCTAAGTCATGTAAGATGCATTAAGGACGAAAATCAAAATGTTTTAACGCACGAGGAGGATATTAAGGAGAGATGGAGAAGTTACTTCGATAGTTTATTTAATGATGGCCAAGTTGATACTATAATAGATGAAAACCCACACCAACAAAGAAATGTAAATTATACACGCAATATTAGAATTGTAGAAGTTAAAGAGGCATTGAAAAGAATGAAAATAGGGAAAGCATGTAGCCCAGATGAAATACCCATAGAGGTTTGGAAATGCTTAGGAGAAATCGGATTGACTTGGTTAACAAAACTTTTCAATAAAATTTTAAAATCAAAACGGATGCCAATGGACTGGAGAAGAAACACGCTTGTGCCAATCTTCAAAAACAAAGGAGACATTCAAAGTTGCTCAAACTACCGGGAAATTAAACTTATGAGTCACACTATGAAACTGTGGGAGAGAATAATTGACAATAGGCTAAGGAGAGAAACAACAATATCAGAGAACCAATTTGGTTTCATGCCTGGGAGGTCAACTATGAAGACGATTTTCCTTGTAAGACGATTGTTAGAAAAATATAGAGAAAAGAAAAAAGATCTTCATATGGTATTCGTAGATTTAGAAAAAGCATATGATAGGGTCCCTAGAGATGTTCTTTGGTGGGTTCTAGAAAGAAAAAGAGTGCATGCTAGATACATAGACACTATTAAGGATATGTATGATGGAGTAGTAACGAGTATAAAGACATTTGGAGGAGCTACAAAAGAATTTCTCATTTTGATATGACTACATCAAGGATCGGCTTTAAGCCCATATCTATTTACTTTAGTTATCCATGAACTAACTAGACATATTCAAGAGGATATACCATGGTGTATGTTATTTGCAGATGATATTGTCTTAGTGGATGAAACCAAAGATGGAGTGAATAGGAAATTAGAACTCTGGATGAATACATTAGAATCTAAAGGCTTTAAGTTGAGTAGGACGAAAACTGAATACATGCACTGTGAGTTTAGAAACATTAGACATCGAGATGATGGAGTGGTAAAATTAGGGGAAGTAGAAGTTCCTAAGGTAAACCACTTAAGATACCTAGGATCAATCATACAAAATGATGGTAACATTGAAAATGATGTCACACATAGAATTCAAGCTAGATGGAAGAAATGGCGGAGTGCAACAGGGGTGATTTGTGATCGACATGTTCCTACTAAGTTAAAAAGAAAATTTTATAGGACCGCAATTAGGCCAGCTATCATCTATGGAAGTGAATGTTGGGCGGTAAAGCAACAACAATTACATAAAGTGAACGTAGCAGAAATGAGGATGCTTAGGTGGATGTGTGGTAAAACTCGTAAAGATAGAATAAGAAATATAGAAATTCAAAGACAAGTAGGAGTAGCACCAATTGATACAAAGATTAGGGAAGGGCGGTTGCGATGGTCTGGTCACCTGCAAAGACAACCTACAAATGCCCCAACTAGAAAACTTGACTCAATAGAAATTGTAGAAATTCGACGAGGTAGGGGCAGACCAAAGTTAACATGGGATGCATTAATTAAAAGGGATTTGAATGGTTTGCAAAGCTCACCATCAATTGCGCTTAATCGAGCACAATGAAAAAGTTTGATCCACGTAGCCGACCCCTGTTAATTTGGGACTGAGGCTATGTTGTTGTTTGTTGTTGTATCATGATTTTAGGGGTACCCAAAAGATAAAAGACTGGGATATGTTATTTGCTCCATTTTATTATGTCTACGAGGTAGATATAAGAGTTATGTCTTTATTGAATGATGATAAGATGGCTTATGTCCATTGATTTCTTGTGATAGGTGAAAGTGTTGAACGTAAAAGTTCTAGAGAATCTTAACCTCAAGTAGATTGAAAAAGGAATGACATAAGGAAAACTTACAAAGATGAAATTAAACTCCTCCGATTAACTGTTTTCAATGGTCTTTATTCTCAATGATATTATTAGACAAATAATAGTCAGTGAATAAGTATTTATTGGATGTAGACCTTGGGACGAGTATTAGGAGAATGAAATTTATGAAACAATGAAATACTGAATGACTTTAGGTAGAATTCAAACATGGTAGTACACTTCGAGATATGATTTAATACTAGTATTGAGAGTAGTTGAGAAATAATAGAAGTTATTTAGTAGATAAATTAGTGGTTAATGATAAAAGTTTATTTGAGGTTAAGAAATCATTAATGTATTTGTACTTCATAAGTTGTTATGAAGAAGAAATTCTAGATATGGGGTGAATCTGTATTGGAATGACAAGCAATTTATTGGATAATGAAAAATAAGGTTAAGAATTTGAAAGTTATAAAATTGGAAGATGGTTTAACCCATAACATATCAGCGAGTTGGTAAGGTATCCTAATCTGATGTTTTAGATTTGTATAGTCTAAATTGGGGAGAATTAGTTATCAATGATCATTCATTGTAGGATCGACAACTCATTCTGATAGTATGGTGAAGGCGGTTATTCTCTAAAATTAGTTAAGATTTGGTTTTCATCGTGGTATAATCAAAGTTTAAGATGTATATAAAGATGATTTCAGGCGATTGCTGGATCACTTTAAGTAGATGGTTGAAACCATTAGAACTTATTAGAACTCATGCTATATTTATGAACAAAGGGTGTTCAATTTAGAAACATTATTTAGTCAAATTGTTATCATGTTATCAATAATAAGATGGAATCTTTGAAGACTCGAAATGTGCACAAGCATTACCGTTAAGAGTTACAAATTGCGACGGTAAATTGGTTCATGTCAGATTTCACAAGTGCCAGTACTAAGTTTTATAGGTAAATTACATGTTTGAATATTGAATATTAACAACAAATCAGAGGATTTGACTGAGATTGAGACAATTTGAGATTTTCATACATTCAACACAAAGGCAAAGGAGTAAAGCAATCTTGAAATAATTGAATATTAAAAATGATTGATCTAGGGATCTTTGGTATCATTGTGTAATTTATTCAGCTAACTCAATATGAGATTGGTGTAAGTAAAAAACAAATACAAGAATGCCTTGGAGGGAAGTCGAAGTATGATTTAATTAAAATATTTGCTTAATAGTACCTGAGTTGTGGACGAAGTTAGAGGTTCATCCTATGACTACTTTTTCAAGTAAGAATGTGTGTTGACATAATAAAGAAAAATTGTAATTTATACTTCTAAATATATATAGTTCAAGATTTGTAAGGGAACTATTGGAGATGGAAAATCTCGAGATATCTATTTTGGTAGTTTTACCAAATATGGAAAGGCGTCACATGTAAAACCAGTGGATTGGTGTAAGGTTAAAAGTAGTGAGTTTCAAACTATGGAAGTTTGAAAAAAGTAATGGTCAGAGTGACAAAAATGGAAGGTGAAACAGATACCTCAGATTTCTCAAATGTGTCAAGACCCGTCTCACTAAGTCCTAACTTAGCCTAATTACCCTAATTATGCACCTAAACAACATAATCAACTTTGCACCTCAAAATACTTTTCATTTTAATACTTAATATCGCTCCGAAACTAAATTCATATCCTCAATAGACCTCAATTTATTATTAGTTCAATTAGAGCAAATTAGAAAAATAATACGGATTCCTCTCTGTATTTTTATAAAAATTTCGGCAACACCTCCCCTAAAAGTGGCCTGCCAGAAAATCTACCTAATAGACAGCGGAATGGGAGAAGCCTATAAGGACTCACAACTCCCCACAGTTCACAATATATATCAACTTGAAAGATTGTAAACACAATTAAAGTCTCCTATATGTTAGTTACAATTTTACAAATCCTAATAGACTAAACTAGAATTTAATCCTCGTAACTTACTTAAAACTAATTTATGAAACTCTCATAATCTATTCGAGAGTATTTCGCGTCCTACACTCACCCAAAACACAAAACAATATATATATATATATATAATGATTACAACAAGAAAATTAAACTTTAAGAATTTAAAACATTCACCAAGGTTTTCGAGTCTTGCCCATTTTTCCTTATCTTCACATAGAACATGACATAATAAAAAACAACTCGAAGATGTTAGGTAAGTAAACTCCTACATTGCTCTGTACTCCTGCAAATGTTAGTTTGAGCAAATGGAGACACGTAATTGTTTTTCCAAATAACAACAAATTTATAAAACAACATGCATCCCTCATTTCTTATTCTAAACTCTTAATAAGCAGGCTCACTTATGATGAACCAAGAACAGTCCTTTGAGTTCAATGCATGCTACCCCGGAGTCGACATTATCCGCCTGCAATACGTCTAGTCTGGAGTGGAGCACCTCACACTCTTACGACCGAAGCAAAGGCAACTCTATTCGAATGTCATGCATGCATGAGCAAGAAAAATGTGAAATGCAATATAGACTAAACACAAATGCAAGTACAAAGTTAAATTCCATAAATAATAAAGATCACTGTAGGGTTTACTTACAGTCCAACTAACTCAAGGTTTGTTACGAAGCCTTACACAATGTTTCCCCCGACTTTCACGTATTTCAACAAGTACTATTAAATCACAAATTCAACATCCAAAGTAACAACTCTATTTTAATACTTAAATTCATTTTTCAAGTCATGCAAAGTGAAACCACTTCCAAACTTTGATTTAGAATCTATTCTCATTAGTCTTACTTATACAATATGTCATCACGTCAGCACCATTAGCGTCACGTTCATCGTTGCACCGCCACTTCGTCACAATCATTGCTACTTCATAATTTAGCAAAGTTTGAATCATTCTTGGTATAAGTTATCCTAGCCAACCAGCCTAGTTTGCGGTTATTTTATCACATATTAACATGTTATTTTAAACACAAACTTCACATTTGTATCAACTAGGATATACAAGAATTCAATCAAACTAAATCCCAAGCTATTCGGACACCTATAACCCATCCAAAGCGTGTCACAAAGTTGCATGTTTGTCAATGTCTCACTTTCACATTTTAGACAACTTGTTTCTTCGACCATTTTCACAAATATTTTTCATTATGTTATAGGTTGTATCAAGATCTGAGCTTAAGTGCTCCTCAAAGTAGGATATATAGGGATTTCAAAGAGTTCAACCTTAGTCAATTTGGATAACAAATGCCCATTTAAATCATTATGCAAAGTTGCTAAGTCGCAACTGTCATAATTGACAGTTTTGAACCATACCAACTTGTCATATTCTACTATATTTTGCAATGACCAAACCAATTCCATTGGCCATAACATGTATTGGTCATCAAATTAGATCATACCAGAATTTAAACGAACCTATTCGCAAGTCAATTGGACCCCATTTGATGTCTCAAATCAATGCCTCAACATGCCTACTCAAAATAGTAAAAATAATGACAGAGCAGTCCTAGTTTTTAGCCTCCTTTCCGGCCCTCAAAACACTACCAAACCTTCTCCAAATCAAAACCTACAAAAAATCTCATCCAAAAGCATCCGTTTGATTGGTCGAAATCGCATCCCAAAACAGCTCAAAACTAAGATTGCACTACTAAATTTTCTACAAAAATGCAACTAATTCGACTTTAATAGACCTGCGAAACCATTTCGAAACCTAAAGATGATTCTAAGGGACCTAATTTGATATATAAACATCAAAGCCAATGTGTAAGTTCGACCAAAATTTAACGTTTGATCCCTCAAAATCATACACCAACATGACATGAAAATAAGACTGCAAAACATAAAAACATACAACAACAATAACAAGTGCATACTCACTGCAGTCCCTCCCTTTCATTTTTCATCAACCTCCCTAATTTCCCTCCCCACCGAGCTCATCAACAACAACAACATACCCAAAATGATCACAAATACATCAGTAACAAGAACAGCAGCCTAGCAAAGCTATTTCTCTCCCCCTCCTCATCATCATTGATATCCCTTATTTTCACCAACCAATTAAACACAAACATTAAACAACACGAAATCAATTCAATAATCAAAACCCATACCTTCCTAGATGAGTTGATCCTCTGCTCTCACTCACCGTATTCATAACTCGCCACCGAGAGGAAGAGGAAGAGGGCACGACAGCTTAAAAAGAGAGAGAGAGAGAGAGAGAGAGAGAGAGAGAGAGAGAGAGAGAGAGAGAGAGAGAGAGACCGAGCTGAAAAGAGAGTGTGAGCTTGAGGGTGAGAGGGGAGACCGTCGAGAGAGAATAACATAGAGAGAGGGAGTATGGAGAGACAGAGGAGGGAGAGATACGAGGAGAGGAAGAGGCTCGATGGTGAGGAAGAAACTGATGAGAATGGGTTGGTCGATCATCTCTGTTCACATGTGTACATGGGTTTGGGTTGGTCAGATGACCAAAATACCCTCATATTTATCCACCTCTCTGTACAAACCTACTGCCCCTAATGGTAATTTTCTATTTTTCTTTTAATTTTCATGTTTACCTTTTATTTTACCCAAATTAAACCTCGGAAAATAGCTCAATTTCGTCAAAAATCAGCGAAAATAATAACGCGCTTTGAAACATGTGAACACCGCGTCTCTATGTCAACTTGACTCTATTTCACGCCGAATGAAGTATATTACATTCACTAGCCATATCGCACACAAAAATAATATTTTAACATATGATCTCCAGTCCGTTACGCGTAGGTCCCACCTCAAATACTTATTTCCAATTTAAAACCTGAAAATCCTTAATTGGTATGCTAATTAAGTTTATGAAATTCTCGGATTTCACAAAATGTTACGAATTTACTCTAAAACATCACTCATTAAGGTGATTGTGTTGATAATGCCTTGAATAGGAAAAAGACAAAGGGCGTAGTTATGATAAAAGCTACTCAGTATTATCTCTTAAGTGAGATGTGTAATGATGAACAATTGAAGTCAAGCGCATGCACATTATCAGCTGAGTTTTTAGGATTGGCAATTACAAGTCTGTTCTTTGGCGCTCAGATTGGAGCTGAGCTAATGATGATTAATTAAGT
Organism: Stephania yunnanensis; assembly: GCA_039657365.1. Classification (NCBI taxonomy): domain Eukaryota; kingdom Viridiplantae; phylum Streptophyta; class Magnoliopsida; order Ranunculales; family Menispermaceae; genus Stephania; species Stephania yunnanensis. Next base: position 41,566,478 of record CM077589.1, on the reverse strand, counting down.
GATGAATTATTGGAGAAATCGATTGAGATTACCTAGTAGGTCAATGCTTGACTACTAGTTATTAGTATTTTGTATGGATGATCTCGTATTATAAAATTGGGCATGTAAAGAAAGTCCATGGAACACGAGTCAAAAAGCGAGGCAGGAATGTCATGAGAATCTCATGGGTTTCTTTAAAATATCCATTCAATCGAAATCCAAAATCATTGTGATAAGAATGAGTTGTTGGTGACTTGAAATGAAAGTTGACAATGTCAATTTTATAAAGAAATATGAGATATATCAGCAAATGGAAGTCGAATGTTATTAACCTCGATGGTTCATATTTTTGTTGTCCTATATCAATTAAAATTCATGCTCAAAATTTTATGATGGATTAACCTAAGTTGTAATGGCAACTGAAGGTTCTTAATGTTTTAGTTGTAAGACTGATACAGTCTGTAAATTTCTTGCCAATATTATAGTTTATTTAAATGGAAGAGTAAGCAATATGCATGTGTGTGTTTAGAAAGAGTTGAAAGTTTATGAAGAACTATGATTATTATTACGGTGAGGAACCGAAAGTTTGCTTTCCAGTGGGAAAGAAATGTATAATAGCTGGGAGGGACCTTTCTCAATTTTAACATAATATATCTGCAGCTAATCTTACCAGAGAATATACTTTCCAAGCTTGTAACTTGGAAAATAGTAGTTACTGGAAAAAGTATTTTAATGTGAAAGTTATCTGGTGTTGATATCATCAGGTTATATATAACGTTGGTTATTTCCCTTAAAAGGTTGTATACTTAACTTCGTCATCAATTGGTGCAGGATGAGAAGTAAAGATACATATTAGTTAGAGCCTGAGTAAATTTGAACTACACAAAAAGGTGTTAACAGACTGTCAGTATATAGTTAAAACTTAAATAAATGAAATGAATATATTCACGAATGTCATAGGATGTTGAAATATTCAAAATTTATATGAAGTAACGTAAATGACTTGAGTCTCTCAATAACTACGACTTCATTCTGTAATATCACCCAAGCAAAGCGAATGTAATTACGAATGCCTTGAGTAAGAAAAGAATAGGCATTGAAGTGTAGCTATTTCTAGAGCTTCTCAGTTTAGACTTCTTGAAGAAGCATTTAAGATGATGATTTGTGTAAGTTCAACTGACACATCATCAACTGAGATAGCTAGTTCCAAAAGTATTAATATGTTCTTATGTGCTCTAATTCGAGATGAACTAAAGATGATTCAACGAGTGATTGATTGTCAGGAAGCAGATCAGGATTGTATAGTGCGTCAGATGTTAGCTGCTAATGTAGATCATCCTTATTAGTTGATTTTTTATAATGGTTCGTTAAGGTTCAAGAACAGATTGTGGATTCCGGCTCAGGATCAGTTAAGGCAGGAATTGCTATAGGAATCTCGGAGATCTCTTTACTATATTCATCCAGGTAACAATAAAATGTTTCGCGATATGAGGTGAGTTTATTGGTGGCCTAAAATGAAAACTGATATTGTTGAGTTTGTAAAGAGATGTGAGATATGTCAGCAAGTAATGACTAAGCATAGGAAAACTTGAGGGTTATTACATTCTCTGCCTATTCCAGAGTGAGAATGGGAACATATATAGATTAAGGGATGTTGAGTCGTTAATTATGTAATATTATATATAGGTTATCTATATATTTTTATTGTCAAGTCTCCAAAACACTAGCCTAATAGCGTTTATTTATTATTTTCAGGGTTATTGGAGTGCGTGGTTGAATTCGGGGAGAAAAACTACGCAAAATCGAGTATTCGTATGCCTGGATCCATTTTACATCGAAAGTCACGCTAGCACGTATCTCAAGGCAAATTTGGTGGGGCCCACACGTGAAACACGAAAGAGATGATGCGGCGGACAGCTAGGCATACATGTGTCCAGTGGTGCTTGCATGATTTAAGGATATAAGTTAGGAATGTTTTGGTTTTAATAGGAATATTATATATATTATAATATAATACATGAGAGGGATATGCATGGAAGAAAGAAAAGATAGGGAGAAATAGAAACGGTCAGAGACACATAAAAGAAAGAAAGAGAGGAAAGAAAGAAACGGAATTGACTTTGAAGAGAGAGAACGCACCTCTCGGGATCTTCTATTTTTCTCCTTCGAGCCGAACTCTCCCCCCCCCCCATTCTTTTCTATTTTTTTCCTCTTGGTGTTTTTCAACTATGCGAGGCTAAAAACTCCTAGCCTAGGCAAGATTGCGAGGGAGGTTCGACTGCGCATATCAATGGATTTGTTAGATTTATATATTTTAATTTCAATCTTTTCATTAATATTTTATTTTCTTTGGTATTGTTTCAATAATCGAGGTTAAATTCATGTTTAAATCTTGATTTACTCGTCAGTGTGTCGTAAGCATCCGTACTTGTGCAATAAGACCACACTAGTGGCAATCGACCCTACCAATTGATTAGTCTCTTTTGGGACCGGTTGAATACTTTAAAAATTTAGGCTAAATCGGACACACGAGTGATCCAGTTTTCTAGGAGTTGATATACTTTCATGCATGTATTTATTATAGTATTTATTATTATATTATTTAAAGTCACTCAAAACTTTGTTTCATACCTTTGGTTATGGAAGAGTACATTATGGTTCCCTTTTTTACATGAAACTTAAGAAAAATTAGGAGAAATACTCACTCGAGTCCGTAGCTCAGCATTTTTATGATTTCATGATTAGGGACTATGATGGATAAGCCTTGTGCTAGATACCAAAATGGGTAGACGGTTAAAATTGTGCAAGTGATGAGACTTTAACCCATATGTGGTGGCCCTCGCCGCCCCGAGGTGACGTGTCTCCGTGTACTCCTCGCCAGCTGGCCCAACTACACGTGTACGGCACCTGCCCATCCTACCCTGTCTCGAATTTCATATCTACTTGTATATGTCAAGATATTAAGTGGAAGTCGTATTTTGAATGCTAAAAATTTCATGAAATAATTTAACAAAACCTAATGTGGAAAAACCCTGTAAATTTCGAAGTAAACCGCTGTACCATATATAACTAAGCATGTACAAGGTCATATCACTCCCCAGTTCATAAAAAAAATCAAAATATCAAAATAATCACACGTACAAGTACTCTCAAGGGTAGGCAATTAGACGTAGTCGCCTAAAGTCTTGCCTTTACTTGTACTCGGATTTGCACTCAATCATCACAGAAGAAAATGGATGACGAGTCTAGTCAGTAAAATCCCAAGGAACTCCTCCGAGCATTCATATAAACAAGTGGAAGTCAATAAATACTGTTAAATAAACATGCGGAATGTAAACAGGCAACTGTAAGTAGGGCATCGCATGCATAAATAACAATAAAGCTCAAACATGTGTGTCTGTTCCAGTAAGACTAAACTATACTTCAGGATTTCCTTCCAAGATCCTACTAGTAGGCGCACCCAACTAACAGTTCCCTCGGGTCATTATCCACCGAACACTCCTGATACACATGTTATGGTCTATAATGCATAGACACACAACAGAACATTCGGTGGGAGTAACTTAACCAACCGTCCAAAAGATGACAAGATATGAATGTAAGTAAAAGCACGAAGAATACTGGAAATAAATGGAAAGACGAAACAAAATAAATACTCGAGAGTTTTCCCTTTGGGTTTTACAAACATCACAACGCGCTCCACTACCCCGTAATCAATCCCCGGGTCCAAGTCCACTGAGTCCTTAGTTGCCAATTGATCATTGTGTCAACCTATGTCCATTTATTGGTAGTTGAAATTAGTAACAATAATTTTCTAACACTTTTAGGCCAAAATGCCCATTTCACGTTTTTCCAGGCAAAACCCCCGCAGAAAGTTGCGTCCGATATTCTCACATATATTTGTTTTCATATAATTTTATCAATTTTTGTTTATTTGATTCAAATATATTTCTTCGGATTTTCCCAATTTTTTCGAAATTTTTTAAATTTTTCTTTTATTTTTCGAAATTTTATCAATTTCTGTTTATTTTATTTTTCCTTTTTTTTTCTAAATTTTTCGAATTTTTTTTTTTTTTTTTTCGAAAATTTTTTTTTTTTTTTTTCGAAATTTTATTTCTGGACCAGTAGTGGTGCACACGAGCGCACGCGCGCGCGCGTGTGCACCTTCTTCCTCCTGATCGACTAGTTCGATCGGGAGTAAAAAAAAAAATTTATGTACTCTTCTCTGGTGATGGGTTGCGGTGGCTCTCCACCCCAACCCCGGTGGACCACCTAGGCCCTGGGGTTGGGCCACGGAGGCGAACCCAACTCTCCACCCCCACTATCAACCACCCGAAACAATCAACAACCACAACGACTCACTTCGGTCCTTCCTGGCACGCCACTGGTTCTCCTCCTCCTCCTTTACTTCCTTCTTCTTCCTCGGCTCGTATGTGGTGTGTGTTAACTGTGTGCGTGAGTTTTGTGTGTGTGATGTATGATGGTTTGATGTAAGTGGAAATGGGTGGACAACCACGTGGTGAGGGAAAATGGACAAATGTGTCTTGGGTTAGGACAAGTGTGACACATGTTCGTGACACCGCTAGGACACTCGCTCGTGTTTTTGGGCGTTTCGACGCCCTATTTCGCGTCCGAACGGTGATATCTGCGCCTCGACGCGTCGTTCGTAACCCAATATATATTCCATATATGTTATGTGACAAATTTTTATTTAATTTGTGTGTTTTCATTTTCCCGACCCAATAGTCGGTTCGGTCGACTACCCGATACCCGTGTCGACATGTATATGAAGGCAACTACAGTTCACACAATCTCGTTGTGTGTTAGTTTCCTCGTCCTAATATACGGTCCCGTCAACTACTCGGCACCTGCGTCGACACGCATATCGAGGCGAATACCGTTCACACACCCTCACACGTAATATTTTTCAACATACACACTTGCGATGTATTTAAATAAATTACACCGCAAATAAGCAACCAACACATCATAACCATCCATACCTAAGTTCCGTATGTCTAAGCCTACCGTAGTGTCCACGTAAATCTAAGCTGGCGTCCATGTCCGTAAATTTAAGAGACATTAATAAATCGGGTCGTTACAGTTCTTCCCAACTAAATAAAATTTTGTCCCGAAATTTAACTGTAAAACATAGCTCAAACCATCGCGATACCTATCTGCGTATTTCTTTTGTCTATCTTGTGCAGCTCGCAGTTTCTGACGAATTCGTCAAATTTTCTCATTGTGATCAACAACTATCTCAGGCCCTACGTGTATACCGAGACCGATGTGCATCTTCCATATTCTCGTCCCGTATTTCTTGATCCGCAGGTATCCACAATCTCCCTCGGTATCTCAGACATTGGCTTGTGGTTTCTGCCTAATCAGTGCATTCCAGATTTCATGACGGACCACTGAGCCCATCAGCCCTCTAACACTCGGCGACCCATTCAATCGATACGATCGGTATCCTCGTCTGATAACAAATGTGATATTTAGCCGTAGTAGACAACTCGACCACACACATGTTGCCTGTAATAAGCCATGCATATGTGTCATCTGCTGTAGAACAGTCTGACTATCGAGTCCACTCCTGCTAACGTCTCTGCTACGACGTTCGCTTTGCCAGGGTGATACTCAATAGCGACATCGTAGTCCTTCAACAACTCCAGCCATCTCCGCTGACGCATATTTAGATCCCTTTGAGTGAAAATGTATCATAAACTCTGGTGATATGTATAGAACATGAATCGCTCTCCATAGAGAGAGTGCCTTAACGCCTTCACTGCAAAGACGGCCGCTGCAAGCTCCAGGTCGTGCACTGGATAATTAAATCGACAAAATTTCGAACCACCGGAACGTTTTCAATCCGGACCTCCGTTCGGATTTCTGGCTCACCTATCACCACAAACGCCTCCATCTCCTGCGCTGTAGCTAGTCGGCCTCTCGTGATGGCTAAGTCAGTTGCCAATCCAAATAATACGAACTCCGGTATTCCAAAAATATGAAACTCTATCGTCTTGCAGTAATAATCTATCAATCCATCCCGAGCAGTCTGTAAAAACTTAAATACTCTAATACTCGAAGATCCGCTAGTAGTTGATGTCCATCCACCTCTATCATCACGTCTCGATATATTCGGTTAGGGTATATCTTATCCCCAGGATCTGTACTGAGAATAAGATGTCTCTATAGTGTCTGTGTAACTAACCCTAACAATCCAACAATACGTCCAGCATGAAACAATAAAGTACTACTAGAATCAAACATAACATGCATATGGTGACCAATTATATGTAATGTACCTTCAACGAGTTGCCTAGTCGCCTGGCTATCTGGATGTGCTAACGCATGTACTCTATCTCTAGCCTGGTTTGATGCTCGTCGTGGCGATGGTGGTGTCCGACAGCCAACCCTCAAGTGTCCTCTCTGCCAACACTAGTGGTATCTTCGGCTCTCCAGTCTACTCGTCTGTATGTCTCCAGATCTTAAACCCTGACCCCGGTCTTCCTGACCTCTGTCATGTCCCCTCTGATCTCGACCATGATGGTACTTCTGTGGTTGTGCCCTCTGTCGATCCACTAGTGCTGAGGTGATAGCATGAACAGGCTGTGGCTCCTCATATCGTAACTGACTGCCCTGAAACTCGTCCCGACGGCCCCTCTCCCGTCTATCATATCTCCAGTCTCTATCCGGATGATCCATCGGTCTCTTCTGGCTCTGACTAAACTAAGAACTCTGCCCTGACTGTACCTCCTTACCAGTCACACATCGGCCAACCCTTTGCAGTAGGTATGTCTCATGAGCCAATTCCTTGTCAAAGATCTCTTGTAGTGTCGTGGCTCCGGTCGAGACAACTGCTGATGCAATCATGTCATCAACCCCTCTGGTGAAATAATAATTCTGCAAGCGCTCTGTCCCAGCAACATCTAGAGAAAACTACAGCAAATGTCGGAACCTCTCCATATACTGCATCAAAGTCTGATTTCCCTGTCGCAGGGCCAAGAACTCCTCCCTCAGTCTCAACCTAACCTCCATCAATATGTACTGATCATAGAATAGTTCCCTAAACTCAGCCCATGTCATCGGTTCTGGATGAGTAACCGTATATGTCGTCCATCAGATTGTCGCATTCCCTCTCAAACAAGCTCCTGAAAGTCGTGCCTGTACTGTCTCATCGTTCCTCATCAGCTTATGGAAACGCTGATGGGACACTATCCATCTCCCTGCAGCCTCGGGATCACCACTGCCATAAAAGAATCCAGGCTGCAATTTCAAAAACTTCCTCAATAACCTCGCCTCTGGTGCTAGGATGAATGCCGATGTAGTAGGAGTATCGGCAGTGGGGGTGACAGTAACCTGGTCCGTCGTCGTGGGTGGAGGCATAAGATTCGACATCTCTAAAGGAACGACAACCGCGGTAGCTGTCTCTGTGGGTACCTCTACCGCTACCCCCTGAACTGGCGTTTGGGGTACCACCGGAACAACAGTTGTCCCCGCCGGTATGGTCACAACTACTGGCTCTCTAGCTGAAGTGAGTGCCACCAGTACAGCTGTCTGTTCTTGTAATAACCGTAATACGTCGGCCATCCGTGTCTCCTGTGCTGAGATTTTATCCTCCACACTCGCCATAACCGGGAAATCCCTAGTCGCATCGCTAGTCTGCACGGTCTCAAATAGCGCACCAGACTGTCCGTCTATAATCTGCATCGAGAACGTGCTCCGGATCAGTCCCAAGGTATATACGTATATCATGTAGTAACATGAAAATATAACACATATATAAGTCTAACTCTACCCGCCTCACATCACTTACCAACTAAAGGTCTAAGGCGATTACTTCGGGTTTCCACATCTAAATTCATTAATTAAGTTTTATGGTCTTATGACTTCTTCTTTACTCTAATACCAACTGTGGCATTGGTGTCACAATATCTTAAGCCAACCTGGGCATTGATACCAACTGTGGCGTTGGTATCACAATCTCCTAAGCCAACTTGGGCTTTGATACCAACTGTGGCGGCCCTCGCCGCCCCAGGGTGACGTGTCTCCGTGTACTTCTCGGCAGCTGGCCCAACTACACGTAGCAGTTCCCTCGGGTCGTTATCCACCGAGCACCCCTGATACACATGCTATGGTTTATAATGCATAGACACACAACAAAACATCCGGTGGGAGTAACTCAACCAACCATCCAAAAGAAGGCAAGATATGAATGTAAGTAAAAGCACGAAGAATACTGGAAATGAATGGAAAAACAAAACAAAATAAATACTCGAGAGTTTTCCCTTTGGGTTTTACAAACCTCACAACGCGCTCCACTACCCCGTAATCAATCCTCGGGTCCAAGTTCACTGAGTCCTTGGTCGCCAATTGATCATTGTGTCAACCTATGTCCATTTATTCATAGTTTAAGTAAGCAACAATAATTTTCTAAAAATTTTAGGCCAAATTGTCCATTTCATGTTTTTCGAGGCAAAACCCCGCAGAAAGTCGCGTCCGATATTCTCGCATATATTCTTTTTCAAATAATTTTATCAATTTCTGTTTATTTGATTCAAATATATTTTTTCGGATTTTCCCAATTTTTTCAAATTTTTCTTTCATTTTTCCTTTCTTTTTCTCTTTTTCTCTTTTTTTTTTACTATTTGGTCTGGGTCGGGTCGACCCAAACGGGTTCGACCCGACCCAGCTCTGGACCAGAATGGTCCAGGCTCGACCCAGTAGGGGTGTGCACCTTCTTCCTCCCGATCGACTGGTTCGATCGGGAGTAAATTCTTTTTTTCTATATTCTTCTCTAGTGACGGGTTGCGGTGGCTCTCCACCACAACCCCGGTGGACTACCTCGGCCATGGGGTTCGACCTCCATGGTCGAACCCCACTCTCCACCCCACCGTGGAGGCCAAACCGCACTCTCCACCCCCACTGTCAACCACCCGAAACAATCAACAACCACAACGACTCACCTCGGTCCTTCCCAGCGCGTCACTGGTTCTCCTCCTCCTCCTTTCCTTCCTTCTTCTTCCTCGGCTCGTCTGTGGTGTGCGTTAACCGTGTGCATGCGTAAGTTTTGTGTGTGTGATGTATGGTGGTTCGATGTAAGTGGAAATAGGTGGGCAGCCACGTGGTGAGGGAAAATGGACAAATGTGTCTTGGGTTAGGACAAGCGTGACACCTGTTTGTGACACCGCTAGGACACTCGCTCGTGTTTTCGGGCATTTCGACGCCCAATTTCGCATTCAAACCGTGATATTCGTGCCCCGCCGCGTCGTTCGTAACCCAATATATATTCCATATTCATTACGAGACAAATTTTTATTTAATTTGTGTGTTTTCATTTTCCCAACCCAATAGTCGGTCCCGTCGACTACCCGATACCTGTGTCGACACGTATATCGAGGCGACTACAATTCACATAATCTCGTTGTGTGTTAGTTTCCTCGTCCTAATATTCGGTCCCGTCAACTACCCGGCACCCGCGTCGACACGCATATCGAGGCGAATATCGTTCACACACGCTCACATGTAATATTTTTCAACATACACACATGCGATGTATTTAAATAAATTACACCGCAAATAAGAAACCAACACACCATAACCATCCATACCTAAATTCCGTGTGTCCAAGCCTACAGAAGCGTCCACGTAAATCCAAGCTAGCGTCCACGTCCGTAAATTAATAAAATAGGCCGTTACACACATTGGGGAATTTGCTTAATTATAGTAAATGTGAGAAGGGCTAACATGAGTTTTCAAAATATAGAGAGTCCCACAAGTTTCCATAGGAAATGGACCAGGGTGACTTGTGGTGGGAAAAGGCAAGAAAATCGGTCTATATGAAATGGAGCAGGGACCGTATTATTTGAAGAAAAAAAATTTGGAGAGGAAAAAAATATATACTATACATATAAAATGAATAAAGGCGGAAGTGTATGAAAACTCCTCAAATAAAAAAGATTTAGCTCGAGTGCTTATAGCTAGATTAAGTAAAATTTTAAACTTGCATGCTTGAATGTGTAGACCAAGAAAACCCACTAGTAGTTGATGACCTTTGTCTTGACCGAGTCTATGTCTTTAAAGTGTGATCTTAATTGTGTCTGGGTTGCGAGTTTTGACATATCTTAACTCTGAAATTTCATGAGTGGCTTGTTAACTTGACAACTATGTAAACCAAAGGAACTCCATGAATTCTGAATCGGGTATAGGATTAGTTGAGTCTGTACATATCTATATTATGAGTCTAGTTTATTTGCGTGTTTGTCATTTACACCTTTGCTCGGGACGTGCAAAGTTCTAAGTTTGGGGGTATTTGTTGAGTCGTTAATTATGAAATATTATATATAGGTTATCTATATATTTTTATTGTCAAGTCTCCAAAATACTAGCCTAATTGCGTTTGTTTATTATTTTCAGGGTTATTGGAGTGCCTGGTTGAACCCGGGGCGAAAAGCTACGCAAAATCGAGTATTCATATGCTTGGATCCGTTTTACACCGAAAGTCACGCTAGCACGTATCTCGAAGCAAATTTGGTGGGGCCTACACGCGAGACAAGAAAGAGATGATGTGGCAGACAGTTAGGCATACATGCGTCCAGTGGTGCTTGCGTGATTTAAGGATATAAGTTAGGAATGTTTTGGTTTTAATAGGAATATTATATATATTTATATTATAATAAATAAGAGGGATATGCATGGAAGAAAGAAAAGATAGGGAGAAATAGAAACGATCAGAGACACATAAAAGAAAGAAAGAGAGGAAAGAAAGAAACGGAATTGACTTTGAAGAGCGAGAACGCACCTCTCGGGATTTTCTATTTTTCTCCTTCGAGCCGAACTCTCTCCCCAATTCTTTTCTATTTTTTTTCTCTTGGTGTTCTTCAACTATTCGAGGCTGAAAACTCCTAGCCTAGGCTAGATTGCGAGGGAGGTTCGACTGCGCATATCGATGGATTTGTGAGATTTATATATTTTAATTTCAATCTTTTCATTAATATTTTATTTTCTTTGGTATTGTTTCAATAATCGAGGTTAAATTCATGTTTAAATCTTGATTTACTCGCCAGTGTGTCGTAAGCATCCGTACTTGTGGAATAAGACCACACTAGTGGCAATTGACCCTACCAATTAATTAGTCTCTTTTGGGACCGATTGAATACCTTAGAAATCTAGGCTAAATCGAACACACGAGTGATCCGGTTTTCTAGGTATAGTACCTTCACAAAGCCCATTGCAGTCAACACATTAAACCCAATTCACTTGAATATACGGTTATGTGTTTGACTAGGGAAGTGCAAGGAACCGTATACGTTATCGGGTCTATAGCTACACTAAGATATTTTGATTTGCATATTTTACATAAATCGACGACCAAATCCAATATTTTATCGAACTGAACTTGTATGTCTTGACCTAAATGTTTTTATTAATTATTTTCAAATTTATTTCCATTTGTTTAGATATTTTGTGATTAGTTAATTAATTCATTCTCTCTTAAACCCTGATTTCTCTTTTTGTTATTTTTGACCTTAGAAAGATTACCAAACCATGTGGGATCGATTTTTTGCCACTATTCTACAAAATAGTTGGTTTAGGTTTTTAAATATTATTGACGCGTTCAGCGCGCGTAAATGGTTATTGCATTCTCTGCCTCTTTTATATCGACTATCACTAACTCTTTCAATTATTCAAAGATGGGTAGATGCATCATACCAATCTCCAACGCTATGTATGAATTGTGATTATGAAACGGAGTTACTTAGACTTTCGATCATGCACAACTACTCCAGCTCCTTACCTTGACTAAAGGAGTCTGTCTTTGTCACTTCCAAGAGTCACAAGTTATCTCAATATCTCATTTTATTTTATACATTGAGTCTATCTCATTCAGTTTTTGCCAATCTTAGCTATTCTTACATTGATATCAGTTTTTGTCCCTTTATAAACTTACCACAACTTTTACTCAACAACCAGGCTACTTACGGCTCTTTAATCTAGATTTAGAAAGACAATTTGTATCTTTTCCCTTTTTGAAAATATAGCTAAGGACTGTGCAACTTCTTATTATCATTTAATGAATGGAAGTCTTTCTCAGCTAATCTTAATTCGAAACAGAGGAACTTTGCAACTCAAATAGTTAAACTATTTGTCATTGCCTTCCATTATTTTCATTAGCCTCAAATATCTCGATTTTTTTTTCTCAAAAAGAGATTCGATACTTTTCAAAAATTAGTGTAAGATAACTTTGTACTTTACTGTTTATCAAATTACTTTTAATGAATTCACCTTTCCTTTATTATTCAACTGAAGAAATAGAAGAATTTGAGTTTCTAAACTCCGATTAATTTAATGACTAATCAAGTTTTTAAAGGATGTTATTTCAATCCTTTAAGTTCTACAAATAGAAATTCTCGCAATATAAGAGTTCATACTGACATCTTATACGACTCACTTATCGATACTCAATCAGCATGTCTATATTTTAATTGATTATATTTTAAGTTGTAGTGATAAGCATCATAATATAATGTTGTTAGAATAAATTATTAGGTACATCGAATCTCAAAACAATATCACTTGTGTTGATATTTAATAGCTAACCCAAGCTATTGTTAGACCACTTCCCCAACACCTTAACTTCTAACACATTGATCTTACCACTACATTTTTCATTTTCAAGTTAGAAATTTCACTGATCTTTGTTCTATAACAATGCCTAATTTGGTATTAACAAAGATTACTTCTAACATGTATATTTTCATTCATTTTATCAGTATTTTGTTCGATTTATAGAATTACTATACTCAACGTCACTTATAGATAAGTAATTTGAGTAATAAACAATCGAAAGTTTTAGTACTTCTTCTTAGAAATCGTTTGATTCTTCTAAACCATTGTTTTATTCCACATTTTGATTTGTGTCTCATTTCTGAAAAGAGACAATACCTTACTTCAAAGTCTTTTATTTTCGTAGAAACCAACTTAGACAAATTGATTGATCCATTCACGAAGATTTCCAAGTTAAAATTCAATTTGTCTAATCAATTTCCATTTTACATTTTCGATAACTACGTGTCTCTTTTCTCCTTTAATTGAGACTATTTTCAAAAGCAACTCTCAATTGGTTATTAATCAAACCAATATTTTATAGAATAGGTTTTAGTGAGTTACTAGTTCAACTGGTACTAACCTCATTCTAAAATTCAAGATATCCATATCTTGTGCTTCCCGAAAGTCATAATTTCATATTATGTTTTCCAAATGATTCTCAATTGCTTAAGAATTAATATAAGTATATTTTAATGTTTTCTTGAACGTTTAAGAATTATAATGGATCGATAATTTTGATTTCCAAGAAATCTATGTTTAGTGTATATATACATGAATCATTTGGACTTCCCTTTCGACCAATTTCTTATTAGTTTTGTAACTGATAGTTTAGTTAGTTATATCGGTACCAAACTACTTAATTACATCATCCTTAAAATTTCATAAAAGTTTTTCGACGACATCTTCTTTACTTCTAAGCCTGCACCGAAAATCTCGGCCTTCAAAAATCTTCAAAAAAACCTGCTCAGCCTTGGTGGAAATGCCGAAGGAGTCACAATCCCCTCATAACAATATATATTGCATTAACTAAATTATATATTCATTCTAACTTTATTTAAAGTATCAAAATTCTTAAACTGGCATTACCTTAATTCCAAAATTATTTCAATTCATCATAAAATAGTTCCAGCCATTTCAGAGGAGATCCTGATTTCACTCAAACCCATAAACTCATTTATACAATATAATATATTCAAAAATAGTATAACAGATGGAAAAGAACTAAGCAAGTCACATACCGTCGGAAAGCTTTTTCTTTCCCTTGTCGCAGCTAAAACCTGTCATTATCCAATTATAAAAATTTGATAATATCAAATAAGTAAATCTCATACTATATAATACACCTGTAATAACCAAATGCATAATAATATAAGAAATTTAAATACAACCATGAATCCATCCCCTTTTTGTTATCTGGTCGCAATCAGATAACATTCTCCAAAAATGGTAAGTAACAATAATAATGACTCATGCACGGGAGAATAACCGAACAAGTATTTTTTCTCGAGTGTATCCAAGTATGATCTTGTTCAACATGATCTCATGATAATCTCGTAATGCAAAGTATCAGTGACTCTAGCCCCTCAAGCATAACATAGTGTTCTATAATCACGATAAAGTCTAAACTATAAGGATACTCGAATCGCCTTATCCTCCCTAACCGTGTATGCATGTACAATAAAAATGTAATATCAATGATCAATGTAATTTATAAGAAATTATAATCATACAATGTAAAGGTTACTGTGGGATTTACTTAACCTTACAAACGCGATATCGCAACTTCCTTGCACTTTGAGTCGGTAAACCGGTCCACATGGGGCTCCAATTGCCGTCCTTTAATTCATTTATACGCCTAGTAAGCCTCCACGACAACTTCACTATTTTTCCAATTATTTGCAATTTAATTGACCAATCATGTCCCGAAACCCCAAAAATCCTTTCAAAATAAATTCTCTAATGCCCGGACTTCATTTTTGACTCTTAATTATTATCTGTCATCAAGAATTATGTTGTCTAGGCTTAAATATAATTTTTTCAACTTTTTATATTTTGTTTGGTCATCCTTGACCCGAAAACCCCGAAATCCCTCCAAATCTTATCCTCGGTTATCTGAATCTCAATTTTGACTCTAAATTGTGGTCTAGAATTGAAAATTACCCTTGATTAGGCTTTTAAATAATTTTTAAAATCTTGAATATTTTCGAGTATCATATTACGCATTACGAGGAAAACTAGTATAAATCCTAGAGAAAATCTTAAAATCCTTATTTTTCATAAAAATTCCCAATTTCCATTAATTTGGTCAAAAATCCAATTTTCTTAATTGTTATCATTTTTTTGAGTTTTTTTATGAATTTCTGGCATTTTTCTCCTCTCTTTTTTTAATTGGGGTTTGACTCCTAAACAGGACTCGATTCGATCCGGACTGAGGTTAAATCCCTTATTCTTCTTCCTCACAAAACAGCCCCGCATCTTTTTTTTATTTGGTTAATTGGGTGACTGAGGTTGTTTTGTAGGACTCTTTCAGAGGGGAGATAACTCATCGTCGCCTTTCCCATATTTGAACCACCCATCTCTAATCGCAATTAATGCACAAAAATAAACAACATCAACAACAACGACTAACAACGGCAATAACAATGAAATTAAACGACTCAATAACACAACTTTACTTTCACTATCGTTGAGTTTCTATCTCTTTCTCACTCTCCTTCACCTCACCACGAAATGTACCCTCTCAAGTGAATCTCTCTTGTTCAAAATCAAAGTGAGGAGCTTATGTCTTTTGGAGATATATAAATAGGATTTCCTCGATATTTGCATTACGCGAGTCTCGAGACAAATCTAATGTTCTATTATCATAATGTAAGTTTTATCTTCCTCGAGATATGTATTACATATCTCGAGATCAATACTTGGTTCAAAACAAAATTGATGAGGCGGTGTAGTTGAATTATATGGATCATTTGATTATCTCAAGTGGAGTGTTAGTGCTTGATGGTTTCAAGGTTCGTGTCGCTTTAAAAAGTCTCAGTTTAAAACATCATTCACTTGATGAGTCTCAAGATAGCGCTATGTGATCTCGACGAAAATCCATATATTTAAACTTAAATTCATGTTTATCCTCTTCATTTTGATCAATCAATCGAGAAAGGGAGGGGGTTAGGATTTGATTTCTCATTAAAGGAATATGCTCAAGGAGTAGTTTTAGCAATGATTGAGGAACTAAATCAGATTAAAATCCAGAGATCATCATGTTGGTTAAAGTTTAATTTGATGGTGATGATAGAATCTCTGTGAATTGTATTTTTTTGATGATCGAATATGGTTTGTTACCTCACTAGAGGTCATCCCTTATGAATTTTAGGAGTTCATATTGTTGTTTGACTGATTCGTGGATGGAATAGTGGCTGCTACCCTATATTCTATTGAGACAACACAGGGTGGAGCGCGCTCCCTTCATTAACTATTACGAACATACTTAGTGGAGCGTGCCCCACTCACTCAGGGAGCGTGCTCCTACCCTAAAAAAAAAGCAACAATGTTGTGAATTGATAAGGATTTCTAAATGACTTAAGGACTGAGCTAGGGGTTCTAATTAGAGTTTATTAAACCTAAATTGATTACCAATGGTCTATGATAGGTGTTGGATCCCCGAGAAAGAGTCAGTGACCCAGAAAGTTAAGAGTTTGGACGAAAACCTAGACCGAGGTAAGTACAGATTCGTTTATCTATCAATGTTGTCTGGTTATTCTTGTATATGTAGTTCATGTCGTTTATATACTGGAATGGAGGACTATGTACACTGTGATGATTTTCAATAAACAGAAATGGTGTTTGCTGTAATTCACAAGAGTAAGTTCCTGGAATTGGGACCAGGTTATATAAAGGATGGGTTACCTTCCTGCCTATTTGTAACTTCCTATTCAGTTTATTGGTTGCGTTAATTACATGCTCACTAGAGGGTTTCGGATAGAACCATTGGGCATTAATGGATTGGTTGGACATCATATCGGTCAATATGTTAATCTAGCATTTGCATTAATGGTATCGGTGGGTAATCGGCCATAGTTTTATAAAGAAATGGGGATCACAGTGTAATAGTCTATAATAACTTGCTTTGCATCCGTTGATGTATATGCTTTCCTTATTCTTGTTAGTTAACATTGGTGCATATCATTATTGTATAATGTTCTTGAATATTAAATGGAATGTTGATGGCTTTGTGAATACTCACTTATTAACACTACAAAAAAAAAGCAAATCAGAAATGGAATTAGAAAGGGAAATAAGTTCCGTTGCTAAAAAAAATAAGTTAGAGACGGAATTGAGACGGAAAAATTAGAGACGGAATTGAGACGGATCAGAGACGGAAATAGAGACGGAAATAGAGACGGAATTTAATTCCGTCTCTAAAAAATGGCGCCAACATTCCCACCAAAAATTTCATTTTTTATGACCGTTCATCAAATCTTGGGATTTGTGCATCACATCTCGAGATGATTCCCAACCCCCCCCCCACACACACACACACCCACAAACCAAAAGCCCCTAAATCGTCTCGTCTCTCCGTCTCTCTCTCTGTGGTCTCTCCGTGCCGTCTCTGCTCTTCGATCCGTCGATCGTCTCGTCTCTCCGTCTCTCTCTCTGTGGTCTCTCCGTGCCGTCTCTGCTCTTCGATCTGTCAATCATCTCGTCTCTCCGTCTCTCTCTCTGTGGTCTCTCCGTGCCGTCTTTGCTCTTCGATCTGTCGATCGTCTCGTCTCTCCGTCTCTCTCTCTGTGGTCTCTCCGTGCCGTCTCTGCTCTTCGATCTGTCGATCGTCTCGTCTCTCCGTCTCTCTCTCTGTGGTCTCTCCGTGCCGTCTCTGCTCTTCGATCTGTCGATCGTCTCGTCTCTCCGTCTCTCTCTCTGTGGTCTCTCCGTCTCTTAGTCGGTCACGGCTCTCCCTTCTCTCTCGGTCACCGCTCTTAGTGCGTTCTCTCTCTGCTCTCTTCTGTTTGAGCCCTAACCCTCGCGTCCCCTCTCGCCTCCGTCAACGCCGCTGTCCTTGCCGACGCCGGAGCCCTCGCATCTGCCATCTCTCCATCGTTGATGCTCCGTGATCTTCTTCAAGTCACCCGTCTCCTTGATCAACGATATTGGTAACTTCATGTTTCCTTGCTCTGTTTCCATTCTTGATTTTTTTTTTCTTGTCGACACCAGTTGTGCTGTAAGTCATCACTCTCTTCGCTTAGGGCTTGAGAAAAAAGGTGTTTACTACTTCATCCAATTGAGGCTATGTTGTTGTTGTTGTTGTGTAATTATTTTAAAATTTTCTCTGCAAATGGATAGCTTGGGTAATATTAGTTCCATGTTGCTTGGAGGTTACAAACTTAAATTCGACAAAAAATTCTTTGTGATGTTGGGAAACCTTTGAATGTTTATAGCCCTCGACTTTCACCCGTTATATAGAAGACACTATGCAGGATTTATCTAGATGAAAACTAGAGAGGTTTCACATTTTATATTTGCTTTACTTTCATATATATTACATAACCCCTCATTAGTTATATAAATGGATAAAATTGATGTTATGGTATAAGAGAGAAACCTGATAAGGAATTAACGCCATAATATTCTTTTATCGTATGGTTTGGAACTTCATTCTGATATTGATGTTTTTTCAGGAAGAAAAGTTTGTCTTTATTGTCAAATGGAGTTCCTGTATAGCATTAGCAAATACTTTATCTGGTTGAATATTGATATTTGATGTCGGACCATTGTGCGTAGTCTTGTATGATGTTTTTATTCCTATACATTTCTTGGTTACATTTTCTTGTGTTTGCCAATAGGAAAGGATAGAAAGTGTTTTGGTTTTTCAAAATCTGAGTGTCGTTTGTGGATTCATAAGCAGAAATCGGGCTGTTTTATAGTTTCCAATTGTTTTATTTTGTTTATGGATGTGGTTTGCAAATATGGAACTAAAGGCTACTGAAATTTCCTATTTCAGTTACATTCAACTTAGAAAATACCTTGATTCTGTGGCCTATATTTTTGTTAGTGTTTCAACTTGCCCCAATTGGAAAAGTTTAGCAACTAAATGCTAATTTTGAAGCAGACATGTGTTGTGTGTCTTTGGTAATTGATATATAATTTATGTCAAAGGCACACTCTTCTGTGTGCTTGGCAAAGCTGGTTTCATTTTCTTATCCTGAAATAAACCTGATCTCTTTTGTTAATTATATGCCCACTCGGAAATGGCATGCTAGTGAATATTACACACTTGATACTCTTTGTTTTAATCTGTTGAATCATCTTAGTTTCTCTATGTTTAGTCTTGTTTTTAACGTCTTAAATGTTTTAATCTGGAACTATTCTTATTTTTAGAGCGAAAAATAGGCTTTTAATATGAGAAACTGGCTTTTTGTTGCTATGTTACTGAAGGTTGACTTGAAGTGTTCTATTCGATATTATGACCAACCAAATGAAGAATCAAAATTGTCAAGGTTTTGTGATGGCGGACTTCATAGATTTATGACATAATTAGCTAATGAGTAGTAATTAGAAACTATTTATTCGGATTTTATCTTTTATAGTTTCACTCAATGTGCCAAACAATTTATTAGAATTTTATTAGAAATTTGCTACTTGCTTACAATGTATTCT
Source organism: Stephania yunnanensis (assembly GCA_039657365.1). Lineage (NCBI taxonomy): Eukaryota > Viridiplantae > Streptophyta > Magnoliopsida > Ranunculales > Menispermaceae > Stephania > Stephania yunnanensis. The sequence goes on along the minus strand of CM077589.1, from coordinate 41,547,239 downwards.
TTTTTGGAACTTTGTAGGAAACGATAGGCTTAGACAAGTGATTGAGAAGGAAATGCTAAAAGTCGAGGTAAGTTTGTTCTTCCCAAAATGGCTTGTAATTTTTCCACATGACCTTATTAAATGTGTAAATTCACAAATGTTTAGTTTAGTTAACAGCTCCATGCTTAATAGAGTTGTCTAATGACTCGCTTCTTTGTATTGTTGAAATAGAGCATTTTGACTTAAAACATAAGCCATAAACCAAAGATAGAGATGGGCAAAACATTGGTTAAATATTTAAGAGAAAGAAGTAGTTAAGCAATTCTACCCATTAACCAAAGATTACTTTTAGTCTCTTAAAAAATTCATAAGATACTACTTTGAGAATCAATGAAAAATATTTAAAATTGGTCTTTGGTTTGTTCATCTACCCCCTTAACCAAAGATCAAATTTTAATATTTTTTAAATAAATTCAATAAATACTACTTTAAGAATCCATGAAAAACATATTTAAAATTGATTTTGGTTCATTCATTTTTTGATTGAAATATTCGATTAAGTGGTTTAATGCATAAATTTTACTTGAATATGATCTATAATTTGCATTGTTGTTTGAATAAGGATATGTCTTCTTTAAATTTAGGCAATAACAAGTCCATATCATTTTTTTTGGTGTGATCAATAGTTTGATACTCATTAAGTTCATACTTCACAACTTAAAAGGTATCCTAGTTCCTCATCAAGTTGATATTGTCAAACTCAACCTATGTAGAATATTGTGTGCTCTAGATAAAGGTAAAGGAGTCACCGTCACGCTTGGAAAATAAGGGGTGGGTTGCAATAGGCTGAAAGCCAATGTAAATCGATCTTTATGAAATGGATTAAACAGGTTTATCGTTTGGTTCTTGAAAGTTAAAAAAGCTCAGTTTGAAATGAGATGAGTGAGCTTATGATAAATTTTGTAGCTTGTGAAAGTGGATTGATTGAAAATAGTCTTGTGAGTTTTTTGGTCTATCTATGAGGTAGCATCTTTTTGTTTTCTTATATGTTTTTAGAAAATGAAGATAAAAGTGAAAATGACAAACATTGCTATCTTCCTCCTACTGGATTGGTAAGAATTTAATTTACTTAAATCAAGTATATGCAAAGTGTTTATCATCGTTTGTGGATTCTTAAATCTCAAATGAATTAATGTTAATCTTTTTGCTTGTTTGTAGACTTTGATGGTCGAGTGCAGGGATCGTCACTATAAGTTCGATGTGAGTCATTGCTCTTCTACCTTAGCTCTATCTCCTATGATGCTTATGTCCCTGAAAAATTTAAGTTCAACTATTCAATTATTAAGTTGTTTCAAATGTCCCTTGGCTGTGCAGGTGGTGTTGAAGAACATCTCAAGACTTTTCGATTGATAATTCTTTTTGTGCATATTTATAGGATTGTAAGTTTTTTTTGTTTTGTGGTTGTTGACAATAGGATTGGTGGTTTTGTGAATACTTAGAAATTTGGAGCATTTGTAATACTATACAATTTTTTTTGGATATATATCTTTTTCAATTTTTGATTTTTACATTTTTGTTCTCTCAATTGAATATTTGTTGATATATATTGTCGATGTATGAATGTCAAATTTTGTTTTTTTGGGGGATGTTAGCACCCCCAAGGAATTGTTGGAGGGGGTGCAGGCGATAATTTTTATTATATATATAAAAGTTAAATGTGCTTGGATTGAGACCTATATATGTAAGACTTTAAAAACTAAACAAAAATGAAAATTAGAGACGGAATTAGCAACGAAATCTTTGGATTCCGTTGCTATTTCCGTCTCTAATTTTCGTTTATGTTAGGTACATAAATCAGAAACGGATCAAATTCCGTCTCTGATTCGTCTCTGATTAGCAACGGATCAGAGACGGAAATAATCAGAAACGGAATTTATTCCGTCTCTAATCAGAAACGGAATTAGAGACGGAATAAATTCCGTTTCTGATCCATCTCTAAATCAAAAACGGAATCGCATTCCGTTTCTGATTGAATTAGCAACGACGTTTTTAGAGACGGAATTGATTCCGTCTCTGTTCCGTTTCTGACTGCAATTAGAGACGGAATTTTAACAAATCAGAGACGGAAATTTCCGTTTCTGATTTGCTATTTTTTTGTAGTGTAAGCAAGTTGGAGCACTTACCCAAATCTAATATTTCAGGTTCGCAACCCGGCGCTTCAGCTGGGGGAAAGGAGAAGATTTAAGTGTCTTGTATCTTCTCTATGATGTAATGAACCTTCTTGTATATATATTCACTATTTGATATAGTTTGATATATATAAACAGGGTTGGGAGGTTTATGATCAAACTTTTGAGTTTTGGTAAACTCTATATTACTGTATATTGTTATATATCGAAGAAATCTTAAATTTTTTGTTGCATATACTTTGATTTGTTTATTCGATATTAATATGCATGTTGAGTTTATTAAGTATTGACGGAGAGGTTGTTGGATCTAGTAAAGTCTGGCTAGGTTACCGAGGCTTAATTAGGGTTTCAGACTGAATATCGCCCTAATCGGGATAAGGAACGCTACCGCTTGGTATCAAAGCCCAAGGTTTGTCACTTTTGAATAAACTGGTAACATGGATATAGTTTAGTATCATTAATAAGGTTATGATCATGATTTTACTTTCAAATTCTTTTCGAAGTAAATGATAGCATATCTTTTTGTCTCAAAACTTAAGTTTATTGACTTTGAGAGTTGTCTCGAGTTACAAATAAGCTTAAGGTTTTATAAACGATTTTTATCATATTTTAGGGGGAAATGAGAATAAAAACATTATTATATGTTATTTGTTGCACAAATTATCAAGGATATCAAGGAGAAGGTTTATAAAGGCCTGAACCTCAGGGTAACAGGAAGGCTGAGGATCAATGGAAATATAAGATTGAGTAGCAAATGAGGGAATTGATGGAGTCTCAAGCGAGATTAATGGCTATGTTGATGTCTCGGATGGGACCACTAGTACACTAACCTGAGGCATAGCTTGCAACCAGTCTCGAGGTTAGCAGTACTAAGACAGTAGCAACTCTAGTTCAACCATTAATACCACATATTCAGATGCCAAAAGTAGTCGCCATGATGCCTATGGATTCTGAGAAGGTGACATTTCTCAAAACCCACAAGGAGTTCATGAAATACGATATTATGAGATTCAATGGCATGATGGAGGAAGGAGTGGCTGAGACTTGAATGTTGGAGATGGAGCAACAATTTCTTGCTTTGGATGTTGAAGGTCGATTTAAAGTTAAACTAGTCACCTTTTTTTGATAGATCCTACACGGAAGTGGTGAAGTTACATAGAAATAAGGGACGACTGTCACCACTTAGCCGCAGTTTAGGACTATATTCTATAAGCAGTATTTCTCGAAGTTAGTCAGGAATAGGAAAAAGACTAATTTCATTCAGCTGAAATAAGGAGAGATGTATGTACAAGAGTATGAGAGGAGGTTCACTGAGTTAAGTGAATTTGCTCTGGAAATGGTAGAGCTGGAAGAGAACAAAATTGATTTATTTCTTGGTGGGCCGAACTCCGAGATTAAGTTTGTGGTTTCCTCTCATCCTCGCACTAATTATGCTTTTATTTTTTAGAGTGCGATGAAGGTTAAAGCAACTTTATTAGCAAGACCTTCTGGTATAGTACTTATGCCACCGCCAATACCACAGTATCCTGGAAGTTAGAAAGTCTAGGAATTTGTTCATTTTCAGCCAAATAAGAGGAGGAGTGTGGTTGGCAAAACTACACAGTTAGGGTCTACAAGGATGACTTTTTCAGTGCACCAGTTCCACCAATATCTTAAGTTTCATAAGCCAAATCACATTTGCCGCAATCTCAGTCTCGAGGTAGGGGCTAAGGCAGAGCACAATCTTCATAGAAATCGAGTGGATCAAGGCAGGCTTCTCAGGCCAGTCGTTTTCCTTAGAAAAGCATCGACGATATGCTATCGGTATGGGCAGACGAAGCATATTGCATTGCAAGAGAGTGTTCCATGTCGAAGGCCACATTAGTAGGCAGTGTAGCACCACTTGCACGAAGGCAGACTCATGCAGTGGCTAAGGCAGATCTGGAGGCTAATCGGAGGCTTATAATAGGTATATTGAATATTTATAGTTGAGATATGCATGTTTTGATTGATGTTGGTTCTACTGTTTCCTTTATTACTAGTGTAATGGTTGATGAGCTGAAATTGAAACCTATTAGAGCCAGTGATTGTTAATTTTGAGCATAGTAGTGAGTGAGAAGGTTTATCCTAACCTGATTTGTGAGGGATATGTAATCATAATTGAGAAAATGAACTCCCAATTGATCTAAGATTAATGGGATTCTTGGAATTCGATGCATCACTAGGCATGGATCGGTTATCAACATACCATGCCAGTATTGATTATTTCCATAAGACGATAATCTTTCAAATTCCTAACCTTTTTGAAATTATAGTCTATAAATGTTATAATCCTTCACGATTTGCAACTCATGGAATGGAAGCTACTCTCAAGATTTAGAAGTTATAGCGGGAGTTGTCGCATTTGGAAAGCCTAGACATGAACTTAAAGTGAATGAGATATCCGTGGTTTGTAAATTTTTGGAAGTTTTTCCATCTATCTTGTCTGGACTTCCACCGCCACATGTCATTAACTTCATCATTAATCTTATTCCTAGTACTAAACCTACATTTATTCCTCCATACCATATGGCATCGAAAGAATTATGTGAGTTGCAGACTTAGCTTGAGGAATTGCTAAAGAAGGTCCTAATATGTCAACGTGAGGAGCACTAATTCTTGTTGTGAAGAAAAATGACAAAACAGACAGTTGAATCGTGTGACTATAAAGAACAAATATCCATTACCCAGGATTAATGATTTGTTTGATCAGTTAAAGGGTTTCAAACACTTCTCGAAGATTGATTTGAGGTCTGGTTATCATCGATTGAGGATCATGGATGAGGATATTTCAAAGATGGTTATCAGGACTCGCTACAAGCACTTCGAGTTTACAGTGATGTCGTTTGGGCTCAGTAATGCTCATGTTATGTTCATGGATCTGATGCATAAGGTGTTCAAACCCTATCTCAAATAGTTTATCATCATTTTCGGACTTGTGATTAATGCTGAAGGTATATCTATTGAACCAGTGAAGGTTAAGGCAATCAAGGATCGACTGCTCGTACCACAATGTCAGAAGTTTGAAGTTTTTTAGGGTTAGCGGGTTATTACAAATAGTTCATTGATGGATTATCTCGTATTGTTTTGCCAATGACTCGACTAACATAGAAAGATGTAAATTTTGTGTGGTCAGATGAGTTCAAGACTACCTTTAAAGGTTTGAAGGACAGATTGACTATGACACCTGTTCTTACTTACCTAAATCGGGGAAGAAATTAGTGATTTATACTTATGCTGCTCATTCAGGCTTGTTTATGTTGATGTAGGAAGGCAGGGTTGTAGTTTATGCTTCAAGGCAACTGTTTTTGCCTTGAAGCATTATTTTTGCCTAAAAGATTTGGAGGCACTATTTGAATGGTGAGAAATTAACAGTATTTTTAGAACATAAGAGTCTGAAATACTTGTTTACTCAGAGTGAGCTGAACATGAGGCAGCATAGATGACTTGAGTTCCTCAAGGATTATTATTTCACTCTTGAGTGCCATTCAAGCAAAGCAAATAGGTTATTTATGCCTTAAGTATGAGAAGAATAGGCAAAGAGAATGTAGCTACTGCCAAAGTTTCTCAATTTATACTTCTTGAGGAAGCTTCAATGATGATGACTCGTGAAAATCCAAGTGGCATATTATCAACCGAGAGAGCTAGTTCCAGAGCTACAAATTTGTTCTTCTAAGCTCATATTCAAGCTAAATCAGAGATGATTTAATGAGTGTTTGATAGTCAGAAAGTTGATCAGGATTATATAGCATTTCAGAGGTTAGTGGCTAGCATAGATCATTCTGATTGGTCAGTTTCTGATGATGGGGCATTACAACTCAATGATGGATTGTGGTTTCTAGCTCAGGATCAGTTAAGGCAAGAATTGCTACAAGAATCTCATAGATCGTTTTGCTTTATTCATCTAGGTAACACCGAGATATATCGTGACATGAGGCGTTTTTATTGGTGGCCTAGAATGAAGATTGATATCATTGATTTCATAAAGAGATGTGAGATATGTCAACAAGTTAAGGCTGAGCATAGGAAACCTGGAGGGTTATTGCATTCGCTGCCTATTCATGAGTAAAAATGGGAACACATATTGTTGGATTTTATTTTCGAACTACCTTTGAGTCAGTGTATGAACGATCCAGTTTGGGTTGTAGTTGACAAGTTGACGAAGTCTGCACATTTCATGTCAGTTTCCATGCGAGATCCTCTTGAACGTTTATGTGAGGTGTACATGTTGGGGTATATGCCATAGGCCAATTCTGTAAATGTTGGTTAACTATTATAAGTATATGCATATTTCTTTTATAATCGTATCCATTGATAATTATTGTATTCTTCTAAATATCTATAGTCAGTTATTATTGTGGGAATAATAATAAACTAAGACTAGTATGAGTCTTGATTGATAACCATATGATGATTATGTGTATACGGATACAGATCAAGATAATGGGTATCTATTAGGAAAAAATGCTAGACTGACCCACTATGAGAACACTACATAGTCAATGTCATAAGTGATTCTCATGAGAGTTATATCATTTAGTCCTTTGACTTGAAATCACTAGAGACTCCAACATTAGGTGCACAATGATTTGATACAATCAACTGTTGTCTTTAACCGGATGATTATAAAGATTGTGATTGGTCATTGTTCGACTAATGTGTGGATGTTGTGTGATCAAGATGGAAATTTTCCCTCTCTTTTAGAAAGAGATATCTATTGGGCCCTTCGATATGTTAGACTGATAAATGGTCATGTCTAGTGAATTGATTGGATCAATGTCACTTGACAATTTCAGTCTACTCTGAGATCGAGAATATTAGATTGAACTATAAGAGTGACATTCCATGTCTTATGTTCAATCAAAAGATACCGTGTGACAAAGGGATAAGATATACAGTCTACTAAGTTGTATTGATTTATTGATCTTCATGCTACTTGGGTAGTCATAATGCCTTGCTAGAGACCGCTTATGACTTGTGTACCAAAATGGTTTTGATTCACCGCCAACGTTGTATGAACCTATTAGGTCACACACAAAGAATGGATTTGCGCATGGATTTTATTTGATAAAATTCATTTTGAATATTCTCATTAAATGTCCTAGTTTGACTAGGATTCAAGATTCTCCTACATTTATAGTGTGACTAGAAATTTTATCTCTTAGTAAATCATATTTGGAATAGGACTCTAATTGGAATTATAGTATAACTTTAATTCTTATTTTGATTTTAGATAAATTAAAACTCTTTTTGGATTAGTAATTGTAGATTATCTATGACTTTATCATTTTTAGATTTGGACTTTATCTATGACTCTATTTGGAGTGTGACTAGGAGATAGAGTTCTTTTACGACTCGACCTAGTGTACTATAAATAAGGCATTAGGGTCACATTTGTGAAGTGATTTTTCTCAAAAGGGAATTCCCGAGAGAGATTTTTCCTAGAGAATTTTTGTGAAATTTTTTTGTCGTAGGATTTTTGGTGCCAGCACTCCTTATTGTGATCGTCCATTTGTGTGCGGATTGCTGATAGAGGACGTTCGTCCCTCGCAACGTCTTAAGGGAATCAATCAACACCAAACAAGGCAGACATGGAGTTATTCTTGCTAAGGTATGATTTTTTTTATTAGCACATCGATTTAATGGAATCAATAGGATCTTGGTTCGGGGATGTTCGAAAAGGTTTCGAAACCCAATAATGGTATCAGAGCCAGTAGGCATGATTTAATAAAATTGTAATGTGCCCTTATTTTTTATATACATGATATATATAAGTCAATCATGATATTTTATATATGGTTGCATCATTGCGTTTAATAGGATTAATTTATATGCAAAAGTGTGAAAGTATCGGCATGGTGTTGTTGATGTAGTCGCACCGTCACGTACATGCACAAAACGGGTGCGCATCAAATTTGGCGGATAAGATCTCACTATTTTTGTATATAGATATGTGTAATTTAATATATTGGTGGTTGTATGGCTTACGAAAGCCATGATATTGATAAAAAAATTAAAAAGATTTTGGCTAAGATGGGATGCGATCCCAAGCCATTCAACTCTTTTTAGAATGTTTTAGCCATCCTAGCTAGCATTTCAACTTGTTACAAGATTACAAAATAAAATTAAAAGCAAGTCTATTTGTAATATGATTACAAAAATAGAATAAATAGGTCGCCTTTTGATGATAGTAGGATTCGATCCTTCATCCACCAACTCATTGGAATGACTTAGCCATCTAGGCTATCGATTACAAGTTGTAATAGGATTACAACTCTATTTATATAAATTGAGTTATATATATATATATATATATATATATTAATTGAAAGAAGTTTTAATTGACTAATTACCATTAATTAAATGGTTTTATTGTTCATTAAATTGGATTGAATTAATTTAATTGGAAGGTTTTTTGATTGAATTAATATCAATTTAAATTAGTGGGACCATTATTAATATTAATTAAAATATTTAATTTAAAGTGGTTTTAATTAAATAGAGTCCAATAAAAATCATATTGATATATATTTAATTAATGAGATTAATGAAAATATAATCTTTCAGGCACTCGGAAAATTTTAAGGTATTTAATTTTCTTGATTTGTTTTATGATGCCTTGTTGATATATGAAGATGTTTATTCTTGTTTTATTTAATGATCTTTATTTTATGCATGTTGGGTATATATATGATATTCCATAATTAAATAGATGCTAGAATTGGTCATTGTAAAACACTACATGGATCATAAAACTTAATAAAAATCCCTCGATTAAAATTTTAAGTTAATGCAACCCATTTTAAACACATGTCAATGCCTCCATCATATCAATATGGGTTTGCCTTCGTAGGGTGTATTGTGTTGTTGTGACGGCCCCTCTCCTAATCTAGGGCACTGCCCGGCCTAATCCCGCAATTAAGCCCTAATTATATCCACGCGGGACTTAACTACATATTAGTCAGCCTTTACAATCTAAACGCCTCTTTTCTCGTGTTCAAGATAAGTAATACACTAGTCCTACCAGTTAATTAACATTTAAAGTTAATCAATTAATTAGCGGAAGTCTTATTGATTATGCGGAAGCAATGAATAACTTATGTGGAAACCATTTATAAAATCCTAAGTGTGGAAAATCAAAAAAATGACATCACATATATAAAGTCTTCGAAATGCAATCATTTAGGTATACTAACAACAACAAAGTAAAGTCCTAGCTTTATTGGCCTCCTGTCACTCCAAATCTTGTATTCGCTCTCCCGTACCTTTTTTCCTAGGTTCCTGAGTTTTGTGTCTCATTAGTTCAAATATAGTGGGTGTAAGCTCAATTTAAACATCACCGGCATATAACTTTCCCCAATTTCTATTTATTTTATCGACACATAATTTTCCTTAATTTTTTCCAATTTTTCTGGAATTTTTTCAAATTTTCTTTCGTTTTTCTTCCCTTTTTCTCTTCTTTTTTTTTTTTTTATTTCTGTTTAGGTCGGGTCGACCCAAACAAGTCAGACCCGACTCGGACTAGAATAGAACAGGTCCAGGCTTGGCCTATGGGCCAAGCCTGGCCCGTTCTGGCCCCGACCCAGTGAGGGGGTTCACACGCGCGCCCGTGTGCACCTCCTTCTTCCCGATCGGCCCAGTCGATCGGGAGGAAGGAAAAATCTTTTTTTTTTTTTGTTCTTCTCTCCTCCGGTGATGGGTTAGGGTGGTTCTCCACCCCAACCCCGGTGGAGCCGATGGCAGGGGAGGCACCCCTGCCATCACCACCGCGGTCATGGGGTTCGGCCAGGGAGGTCAAACCACCATTCTCGGCTACCCAAACAAATACAACAGTAACGAATCACCTAACTCTCCTTCCCGCCGCATCATTTCTCCTCCTCCTCCTCTCCTTTTCTTATTTTTCCCCTCTCGGTTTTCTTCCTCTTCTTCGGCCCGATTGTTGATCGTTTGTGTTTGCATGTGTGTTTTATGTGTATGGTGTGTCGGTGGGAGTGTTTGGTGGGCACGCGGTGTGGCATTGGACAAGTGTAGTGTATTTTAATACAAGTGTGTGTGTTGTTGTATTTGTATAAGTGACACCTAACTATGACACCACTAAGACGCTTGTCTGTGTTTTCGGGCGTTTCGACGCCTGGTTTCGCGTCCGAACCGTGATATCCGCATATCATCGTGTCGTTAGTCACCCAATATATATTCCATATGAGTTACTTGACATATTTTTATTCAGTTTGTGTGTTTTCGTTTCCCCGACCTAATATTCGGTCTCGTCAACTACCCGGTACCTGAGTCAAGACGCATATCGAGGCTTGTCCCCGCTCTTGTCTCGACGCCTACAACTGTACAAATCGACTTAGTAAGTCTACACAATACATAACACTAGACATACATCAATACAAAAAAAACCATATACCTCGGCCACGTGCCTCGGTCGGCGTACGGATCACAGTGTAGGTCCCACGTCAAGGGTCGATGATCCTGATTAAGGAATTAAAATGGGGTTAGAGATTTAGGCCGTGACAAATATTTCCAACAAAATGAGAATTTATCCTCGAAATTAAGTTTAAGTTACGATTCTGAATGGGTTGTTCCTCGTAAGAGATGTCCTCGCTCAAGTCGATCTAACTGAAGTCAAGTGTCGGTCGCACACCTGCCTTCGACTCGGCTAGTCGAAGCATCGAAATGTGGAACACTGGATGGACCCCTGACATATGCGGAGGCAATTCAAGCTCGTATGCCACTTTCCTAACCCGTTGCTTAATCATGAAAGGCCCGATATACCTCGGTGCAAGCTTGCCTTTCACCCCAAATCTCTGAAGACCCTTCCGAGGGGAAACCTTTAAATAGACAAAAGCTCCATCGAATACGCGAGATCACCGCGATACTTATCTGCATATCTCTTATGTCTCTCATGTGCTCCTCTGAGACTTTGACGGATCAGTTTGACCTTTTTCCGCGTGGTCAACAATAATTTCAGACCCCACTATCTCCTGGTACTCTAGCTCAGCCCAACACGATAGCGAGCGACATGGTCTGCCATACAAAGCCTCAAATGGCGTCATCTCAATGCTAGCTTGATAACTGTTGTTATAAGTGAACTCACACAACAATAGGTACTCCGCCCAAGATCCGCCAAACTCCAACATGCATGCCTGTAACGTGTCCTCGAGGACCTGAATCAATCTCTTAGTCTGCCTGTCGATCTGAGGATAGAAATCTGTGCTGAACTGTAGGCGTGTACCGTACTGCTCTTGCATACTCCGCCACATCCTGGACGTATACGTAGCATCTCGATATGACGTGATCGTTAATGGTACCCCGTGCAGCCTGATAATCTCTCTCTCAAACAGTACGCTCAGCTGATCGAACGTGTAATGTGATGCCACTGGCAGGAAATGAGCAGACTTCGTCAGTCTTTCAACTATAACCCAGATTGAATCATGTCTCTTCGCGGTCCTCGGCAATCCTCTGACAAAATCCATAGAGATGTCTTTCTACTTCCATCGAGGAATGGGAAGCGGCTATAATAATCCCCCGGGTCTGCAATGCTCGGACTTCACTTGCTGACATATACCATAATTCCTGATGAATATAGACACGTCTGCCTTCATCCCAGACCACCAGAAATATCTCCTCAAGCCATAGTACATTTTCGTCCTGCCTGGATATACGGTAAATTTGGAACGATGCGACTCTTAAAGGATCTCATCCCTCAGTTTCGGTACCTCTGGTATCCACAACCTGCCCTGGAATCTCAGACACTGATCTGTCGTCTCTGCCCAATCTGTACACTCTGCGCTAACTCACTAAATCTCAAGTACAATCTGTAAGTCCTCTGACCCTCTGACACTTGCTGTGTAGACACGGTCTGTAGTCTCATCTGTGCGTAAATCATCACCTGAGTATCGGTAGGAATCTTTGTCTGACATGTTGTCGCCGCTGCCTCGAGTAATCCATACTTATGCATCATGTGGCATCTGACCACCTCAGCATCTCTACTCGGTATCATACTCAGCGCATCTGCGACTACGTTCACTTTTCCTGGGTGATACTCTAAGAAAAAGTCATAGTCCTTCAAGAACTCCAACCATCTGCGTTATCTCATGTTCAGCTCTTTCTATGTGAAGAGATATTTCAGACTTTTGTGATTACTGAAGAGTGTGAATCTCTCTCCATGTAGAAGGTATTTCTAATTCTTCAGCGCAAATACAACCGCTGCCAACTCTAGATTGTGAGTGGGGTAGTTCTTCTTATGTATCTTTAACTGCCTCGATGCGTATGCCACGACACCGCTACCCCGCATCAACACACAACCTAGACCCATATGAGAAGCATTTGTGTACACTAGAAATCCCTATCTAGCCTTTGGCAGTACTAACATTGGCGTGGTAGTTAATGACATCTTCAATTGAGTAAATGCAGCCTCGCATTTCTCAGTCCACTCATAAGCAATATCCTTCTGCGTCAGCCTCGTCCTCGGTGAAGTGATCTTCAAGAAATCATTCACAAATCTACGGTAATATCCCGCTAACCCCAAGAAACTCTTGATCTCCGGTACTGATGTCAGTGCCGACCAGTCCGTGATCGTCTTAATCTTGGCCGGATCTACTACAATCCCTGCTGCCCCAACAACATGCCCCAAGAACTTGACCTCTATAAGCCAGAATTCACACTTGTTGAACTTAGCGAAAAGTCGGTGTTCCCTCAATGTCTGCAACATCTCTCTGAGGTGTTGCTCGTGATCCTCACGTGTCCTCAATGCTCAGTAGTAGATGCAGTTTCTCCTGTGATAAGATCCACTTCTCAATCTTGTAGTGATCCCTCTCTCCCGAAAAATACGTCGGCCTGAGTCTAATGAACTCCTCTGATATAGCGGGTGTGGGCATGTCTACTACTGCTTCACAATGTCTTATACCATTAAACTTTCTCCTAGATTCGCCTGAACCTAAAGCTCTGATACCAACTGTGACGCTGGTATCACAATGTCTTAAGCTATTAGATTCTCAAAAAATTTAGGCTGTGATACCAACTATGACGGCCCCTCTCTTAATCTAGGGCACTGCCCGGCCTAATCCCGTAATTAAGCCTTAATCATATCCATGCAGGACTTAACTACGTATTAGTCAGCCTTTACAACCTAAACGCTTCTTTTCTCGTGTTCATGATAAGTAATACACTAGTCCTACCGGTTAATTAACATTTAAAGTTAATCAATTAATTAGCGGAAATCTTATTGATTATGCAGAAGCAATGAGTAACTTATGCGGGTCTTCGAAATGCAGTACAACAGCAAAATAGTCTAAGTCAAGTCGGGAAACTAACGCTCAACCCAATATACCACCCCAAATAGTATCTGAAAGACGTATATAACATATACAATCAAAATATCAAAAGAAGACCTACAATCGATGCAGTGACGCGCCGCGGGCTCAGGGATAATCGCCGATCTTCTCCTTGCCTGGCCTGCTAGTAAACGGCTCTGCACCCACCGTCATAAAAAGGACGGTGAGTACAAGAATAAAACAGTAATCCCCGATGACAAGTTTAATTTGCATTTCCAAATATTCAAATGGTATTTAAAAGCATATAAATGGGAAAACTGGAAAATAAACCATATGCGAGTAAATACCAGAGTTAGACAAGTGAGACTGACACTAGGCTAAGTAGTGGTGATTTAGGTCGGGTCGGCAGTGAAACGTGTCACTCCGACTCCATCATCATATAGCATAAGGGAATCTAACCCAGTTACCAGGGACTCTAACCCCAGTGTGTAGACCACTTCAGGGACTCTAACCCCGAGTGTCATACAGTGTCCCAGAGACTCTGACCCCCGATGCGTAGACCACCTCAGGGACTCTAACCCCGAGTGTCATACAGTGTCAAGTAACATGTGTCGACATCCCCAGGGACTCTAACCCCATGAGTCGCGCACACCTCGATCGAGTACGGGACCTAAATGCAAAAATTACTTTTTAAATTTCAAGAAATACCAGGTATGGATTGTCAAGGCATAGGCACATCTACACACTTAAACAAATAAGGAATACAAGTCCTCTTAAACATTTATAAGATATTCACTAGCCTAATAGCATGTTATTTATCATTCAAATCACATTTAAAACAACAAGAATAGACATAGCATGGGATAGAATCAATGAATTAAATTAAATGAATGGATATCATGCAAACTAGACTCATCAAGTGAGCATAGACACAAAGAACGCATGATATAAAAGTACAAAGGAAAAATAGTCAAAAGGACTATACAAGAACAACAATTAATAGGAATGAAATGCCAAGTAAAATTGTCATTTGGGTATACTCACAACAAGAAAGCAAAGTCCTAGCTTTACTGGCCTCCCGTAACTCCAAATCTTGTATTCGCTTTCTCGTACCCTTTTTCCTAGGTTCCTGAGTTTGGTGTCTCATTAGTTCAAATATAGTGGGTGTAAGCTCAATTTAAACATCACCGGCCTATAATTTCCCCTATTTTCTACTTATTTTATCGACATATAATTTTCCCTAATTCTTTCCAATTTTTTTGGAATTTTTCCAAATTTTCTTTCATTTTCTTCCCTTTTTCTCTTCTTTCTCTTTTCTTTATTTATTTATGTTTGGGTCGGGTCGACCCAAACGGGTCGAAACGACCCGGCCTAGACCAGAACAGTCCATGGGTCGAGCCTGGCCCGTTCTGGGCCCGGCCCAGTAAGGGGGTGCACATGCGCGGGCGATTGGTTCGATCTAGAGGAAGGAAAAATCTTTTTTTTTGTTCTTCTCTCCTCCGTTGATGGGTTGGGGTGCCGATGGCAGGGGAGCCACCCCTGCCATCACCACCGCTGTCATGGGGTTCGGTCAGGGAGGCCGAACCTTCATTCTCGGCTACCCAAACAATAACAACAATAATGACTCACCTTACTCTCCTTCCCGGCGCATCACTTCTCCTCCTCCTCCTCTCCTTTCCTTCTTTTTCCTTTCTCGATTTTCTTCCTCTTCTTCGGCCCGATTGTTGATCGTTTGTGTTTGCATGTGTGTTGTGTGTGTGTGGTGTGTAGGTGGGAGTGTTTGGTGGGTACGTGGTGTGGCATTGGACAAGTGTAGTGTATTTTAAGACAAGTGTGTGTGTTGTTGTATTTGTATAAGTGACACCTAACTATGACACCACTAAGATGCTTGTTTGTGTTTTCGGGCGTTTCGACGCCCAGTTTCGCGTCCAAACCGTGATATCCGCGTACCATCACGTCGTTAGTCACCCAATATCTATTCCATATGAGTTACTTGACATATTTTTATTCAATTTGTGTGTTTTCGTTTCCCCGACCTAATATTCGGTCCCGTCAACTACCCGGTACCCGAGTCGACAAGCATATCGAGGCGTGTCCCCGGTCTAGTCTCGACGCCTACAACTGTACAAATCGACTTAGTAAGTCTACACAATACATAACACTAGGCATACATCAATACAAAAATACCATATACCTCGACCACGTGCCTCGGTCAGCGTACGTATCATAGTGTAGATCCCACGTCAAGGGTCGATGATCCTGATTAAGGAATTAAAACGGGGTTAGAGATTTAGGCCGCGACAGTTATCTTGGTGAGGCAAGCTGGGTAACAGTTACCTAGATGTTTTAAATTGGTTCGACTTAATAAAGCTATCAAAACGGTTATGGGCTTTAGGCATAGATGAGACGTAACATGTTGTGACATATGATTTATAAGTCTCATAAAGAACCTAAGAGCTGCATATGATGCAATTGGTAATGGTTACATACCTAAATAACTTGATTTTAAGTGTCATGCCTTAGGTGTCTTAAAATTAAGTGAAATATGGATCTTAGACCATTAAATTAATATTTACGAGGGTTATTGATTTAGTGGGAGTTTTATTACTCACTAATAAATTATTCTGCATAATCTTCTAAGCATAGATTTTAAACTCCTAGTAACACTAATTCATAACAACTGCAATCAATCCTTGAGAAGGATAAAATAATTTCTAATACTAATTTATGTGTTTTGATTTGAAAATTGATAAATGTCATCAACCATATAAACAAGGATGTATGTCTTAGATTAATGGTTCCTTTAAACCACCATCTATTAGTACAAGGATTATATGTCATGTTAGCAAATATAAAACTTGACTTTAGGAAATATTTGGGTCGTGAAAACTAATGACATGACAGTGACACTGAAGGAAATGTTTTAACAGTAAGGCACATGGGAAGGGCATAAAATTGTAAAATTCTTGTAAAATGGTTGAGAACCTATTAATATGTCTTTATGTTTGGAAAAAGAAAGAATTATATTAATTATCTCAAAAGGCTTGAATCTTCATGTGCCAAAAGTTGGCAGTAGATTTGATTTATAATTCATCAAAATAGTTTTAAACTACATAATTTGAAAGACAAGAGAAAATTGTTTACAATTGCATATGATGTTTAAAATTGTAAGACAAAATAATAAAAAAGGGGATTTAGATATATATTTGATGGTTCATAACTATGGAATTTAATAAAGAAACATAAAGGGAAGGTAAAAGCTACAAAAGGTGTTTGTGTCAGACACAGAAACCTTAGTTGTGAGCTAGACTTTGCCAAGTTATAAAGAAAGCCTTAAAGAACGGATTTTGTTTTTCATAGAATGAAATTGTTCATTTTATAATGAATTATAAATCCTATCAAGAAGACACAATTCTGAATTATTACGAACATTTCAAAATGAGTATAAAAAATCACTTGGCAAACTATTAACATACTTTGATGAGATCAAGGTGGATAATATTTGAGCTAAGAGTTTAAGTGACTGTCTTTAAAATTGTGATATTGTCTTGCAATTAACTCCACTAGGAACGTCATTTGAGAAATGATGTTTTAAGATGATAAATTGAGCTATATAGGATATAATTTGATTTATGATGTGTCACACAGGCGTTTCTATGATGACTTATTGAGGCTATACGTTAGAAACTAAGGCACTAGCACTAAACCTTATTTTCATTAAAGTGATTGATAAAACTCCATATATCATATGGAATAAAAAGACCTAATTTATCTTTTCTTAGATTCGAGGTGGCTAGACTTACATAAGACGTTAAGTCACATAAAGTTTGATAACTACGTCTTTTGTGTCTAATTGTGGTTAAGCACTATGATACTATTTTATACAATTGAGAACAAATTTTTTGTTGCTCATAATCATGTGTTTTTTATAAAAAAAAGTTTATTTTTAAAGACACTATTGGGAATAAAAAAAATCTTCAAATGTTCAAGAGCCACAAATCAGAACCAAACAAATTTAGGAAGATCGACAAAGTTTTGTACTAGTTGAGCTTACACAAGCAAATTTATCTCTTAAAAATCTAGAATGATTAGAAATTGGCCAAAGAAATTTGGAATTTCTTATTATTGATAGTTGTGATGTATTTTTGATATAAGAATATATCATTACTCATCAAGAGACATGTCTCATCTAAATTGAATGAAGAAACTAAGTGTTATTAACTCAGAATTTTAATTCATGTATGTTAACCAAGTTTGGAACTTGAATTATTTACCTGAAGATGGTATGACCATTGGATGTAAATGAGTTAAAGTGACATGAAAAAAAGATGCATACTTAAAAGCATGGCTTATCAAAAATTTTAGTATAAATCAAGGTGTTGATTATGATAAGATTCGCATTGTTAGCTAAGCTCAAGTTCTAGAACTCTATTGTCATTACATCATAGTTTGACTATAAGATATGGTAAACGGATGTCAAAAAATAGCATTGCCCTATGCTCCTTAAAGATGTGTATGACACACTATAAGGGTTTTTTTATCATCTTAAGAATTTGAGAAAGATACACAAGCTTAAAGGATCCATTTGGATTATAGTAAGCTTATCAGAGTTTTTTGATGAAATAATTAATGAATTAAATTCATTAAGTCAAAGATAAACCTTATGTATACACAAAGGTTAGTGGGAGCGCAATTATCTTTCTGAATCTGATGTTAATGATACATTATTCATTGGAAACCACATCTTAACCATGTAAAATGTCAAGTTTTGGTTAAGGAAGGTTTCTCGATGAGATTCTTAGCTAATTAGGCATGTATCGTTGTAATAGAGGTCTATGGAGATAGATCTAAGAGGCTAATTACTTTAAATAAGAGTGTTTATACAGAAAAATAACTGAAAAGGTTTCAGTGTACGAGATTCTTAAGAGAATTTGTACTTATGTCTTATAACATAAGTCTCTGCAAGACGCAACGTCTCAAGACAAACGATGAGCGGGATAATGTGAATATGATTTCTTACGCATTAGCTATGAGAATCATCACATATGCTATACTTTGCATTCAACTCGATATGTCATATGGTTTGTGCAAAACATACATATATCTCATAGAATCTAGTGAGGATCACTAGATATTTAGTAATAACATTATTAAGTACTTCAAAAGCACTCGAGAGATGTTATTAGATTTGCAGTGGTTTGAAAGATACGAGTCTTGTAAATGGTTACACAATGCAAACTTTCAAGTTAATATAAAAGATTAATGATCGCAATATGGATATGTGTTAACTTCATAGGAATGAATGGGAAATGTTCTAAACTCACTCTAACGAGTCCTATAACATAAACTGAGTTTTTAGTGGCATTTGATGCAGCCAAATAAAATGTTTAGATCATAAGGTTCATGATTGAATAAGGTGTGGTTCCAAGTGTTGGAAATAATGTTGGCTTTTATTTTATAATCGATGGACAGAGTTAGGTTATGGAACCTGAATCACACTATAGATCTAAACAATCACTTGAGCGTTTTTATCTTATAAAAGAGAGAACGTAAAGATTTATAGAACATCAATAACAAACAATGTAGCATATGCATAAATAAACTTCTTCCACTAAGAATGTATTATGGTTACTCAATATTAGATACGTGTAGGATTGGACCTAGTGTTGGGGCATGTGCCCTAGGTCAATCCATTAACTGTCTTTATGAATACTTTTAGTTAATAAAATAGAGGATTTCATTTGTTGTTTATTATAATTAATTTGCATGTTTACATTATAATAAGATCCATTGGTATTTACATAAATATCCTAAATGTCTCTAGTCGATCATTATACTGGGAACTATAATGAATTAAGACTAGTGTGAGTCTTGATTGATGATTATACGTATAGGGATACGAATCAAGATCACGAGTACTTGTTAGGGAACAAAGTACTGGACCGACCCGCTACGAGAACATCACATGGATTAAGTCATAGTCGTTTCTCATTATAGGTATATTTTTCAGTCCTCTGACTTGAGATTGCCAGAGACTTCAACATTAGGAACATAGTGATTTGACACTATCAAACGTTGTCTTTAACCGGACGATTATAAAGGTTGTGATTGGTTATCTTGTGTGAGCAATGTGATGAAGTTGTGTAATCGAGATAGAATTTGTCCCTCTCATATAAAGAGAGATATCTAGTGGATCTCTCGATGTGTTAGACTGTTAAAAGGCCTAGTCTAAGTGAATTGATATTGATCAATGTCACTTGGATGTTTTCAGTCTACCTAGAGATTGAGACTAGTACGATTGAACATGTTGGATGACAATTCCATGCCTTATGTTTGATCAAAAGGATATCGTGTGACAAAAGGATGTTATATATACTATTGATTAGGTTGTTTCGATTTGATATTCGTACAACTTGGGTAGTCATAATGTCTTGCTAGAGGCTGCTTATGACTTGTATACCAAAATGTGTTTTGGTACACTGCCAACGTTGTATGAGCCTATTGGGTCGCACACTAAGAATGGTTTTGTGAGATTTTAAGATGATTCAGAAAAATGAATTTTATGTGATAAAATTCATGACAGAAACGTTCTTGTGGTGTATTACACTTATACTTCTTTAAGTAAGGGTATATGTGTAATTTACTTAACCGTCTATATACAAGAGTTGTATAAATAGACGCTTTAAGTTAGAACACAGGTAAAAAAGAAAAAAGGCCGAAACTCTATTTTCGTTTTAGAAACGACTTAGGGTTTTTGGTACGCTCTGGCTCGTTTTGGAGAGAAACAAAAAGATTTGGTATTCTCTCGAAGCTAGCACTTCGAATCTCGACCGCTATTCGTGTGTGGACTACTGGTAGAGGGCGTTCGTCGTTGGCAGCGCCTTAGAGATCGATCAACCTTCAGAAAGGTACATTGCGACTGAGGTATGATTAAGTTTTCATTGTTTAAACGTTTTTAATGGAATTAGATTCGGATCCTGTTGGGGTTTTTGTCAAAATTGTTTTGTAATCTCCGCTGCGCATGAACCCTAAAACCCAACACCTAGTGCAAGTGGGAGATGTTGGGGTATGTGCCTAGGTCAATTTTGTAAATGTTGTTTAACTATTATAAGTAGATGCATGTTTCTCTTATAATAGTATCCATGGATAATTATTGTATTATTCTAAATGTCCCTAGTCAGTTATTATTGTGGGAACAATAATAAACTAAAACTAGTATGAGTCTTGATTGATAATCACGTGATGATTATGCGTATACGGATACAGATCAAGATAATGGGTATCTGTTGGGAATAGATGTTGGACCAACCCGCTATGAGAACACTACCTGGTCAATGTCATAAGTGATTCTCATGAGAGTTATATCATTTAGTCATTTGACTTAAGATCACCAGAGACTCCAACATTAGGAGCACAATGATTTGATACAATCGACTGTTGTCTTTAACCGAATGATTATAAAGATTGTAATTGGTCATTATTCGACTAATGTGTGGATGTTAAATGATCAAGATAGAATTTGTCCCTCTCTTTTAGATAGAGATATTTATTGTGCCCCTCGATATGTTAGATTGATAAATGGCCATGTCTAGCAAATTGATTGGATCAATGTCACTTGATGATTTTAATCTACTCGGTGATCGAGACTAGTAGATTGAGCTATAAGGGTGACATTCCATGTCTTATGTTCAATCCAAAGATATCGCGTGACAAAGGGATATGATATACATTGTCTACTAAGTTGTATCAGTTTATTGATCTTCATGCTACTTGGGAAGTCATAATGTCTTGCTAGAGACCGCTTATGACTTGTATACCAAAATGATTTTGGTTCACTGCCAACGTTGTATGAACCTATTGGGTAGCACACAAAGAACGGATTTCCGCGATTTAATATTGTCTGGGTTAATGAGTTTTACTTGCTAAAATTCATTTTGAATATTCTCATTAAATGTCCTAGTTTGACTAGGATTCAAGATTCTCCTACATTTCTAGTGTGACTAGAAATTTTATCTCTTATTAAATCCTATTTGGAATAGGACTCTAATTGGAATTATAGTATGACTTTAATTCTTATTTTAGTTTTAGATAAGTTAAAACTCTTTTTGGATTAGTAATTGTAGATTATCTATGACTCTATCCTTTTTAGAGTTGGACTTTATCTAGGACTTTATTTGGAGTGTGACTAGGAGGTGGAGTTCTTTTACAACTCGACCTAGTGTACTATAAATAAGACATTAGGGTCATAGTTGTGAAGTGATTTTTCTCGAGAGGGAATTCCCGAGAGAGATTTTTCCTATAGAGTTTTTATGAGAATTTTTGTCATAGGATTTTTTGGGCTAACACTCCGGATCGTGATCATCCATTTGTGTGTGGATTTCTGATAGAGGACATTCATCTCTCGCAGCATCTTAAAGGAATCGATTAACACCAAACAAGGCAGACATGGAGTTATTCTTGCTAAGGTATGATTTTTGCACATCAGTTTAATGGAATCAATAGGATCTTGGTCGGGGATGTTCGAAAAGGTTTTAAAAAGTTCCGCTGCGCATGATCCCCGAAACCCAGCAGTACATACTAGAGGTGTTGAGATTACATGGAGTTCCAGTGTCGATTACTTTGGATTGAGATCCAAGACTCACGTCCAGGTTGTGGAGTGAATTACAGATAGAGTTGGGAACTCTTCTTAACCTCGATACAACATACCAGCCTCAAACTAACGGACAGACTGAGTGGTTGATATTGGTATTAGAGGATATGCTTCAAGCTTGTGTCTTAGAGTTTGGTGGTAACTAAGAGAAATATATTCCTCTGTATGAGTTTTCTTATAATAGTAGCTATCAGGCATGCATTGGTATGGTTCCTTTTGAAGCTTTGTATGGTCGGTCTTGTCATTCATTGGCATGTTAGGCAGAGCTTAGAGATACAGTATTATTAAGATCGAAGTTGATTCAAGGCTAGACAAAGAGAATACAACTGATTTGCCATCATTTGACCATAGCATAGCTCATACATAAGAGATGCATCGACAAACATCATAGGTTTTTAGGAATTTTCAAATGACGATATTGTCCTATTAAAAGTCTCACCTATGAAAGGCGTATATAGATTTGGGTTGCGAGGTAAATTAGCTTTAAAGTACATCAGGTCATTCAGGGTACAGGAAAAGATTGGTCTTGTGGCTTATAGGTTAGAGTTACCTCCTCAGCTTGCCGAAGTTCATAATGATTTTCATGTGCCTATGCTTCACAAGACGGAGACTCATTTTACTCCAAAAATTAATTGGAATGAATTTGATCTTCGGGAAGATTTATCTTACAATGAGCAGCCGATTCAGATAATTGGTCATAAGATCGAGAGGTTGAGAACCAAATAGATTTCTTTGGTTAAGGTGAATGGCAATTTCATGGGAATGATGAACTAACTTGGGAATGGAAATCCTATATGAATGAGCAATTTCCATTTATCTTTGAAACTACAGGTAACTTTATGTTTACTTTAATTTTGAGGACAAAATTGATATAAATTGATGAGCCTGTAACGACCTATTACCTTAAGCTGGTGATTAGTACTAATTCAAACCCTAATTGACCCGAGTTAGGCTCGTGCTTAAGCCCGTCGTACCTCGATTAGCGTGTGCATTATGTTTGTTTGCATTATTGAACGAATTTATATATAGGTTGTAGTGTAATAAAGGCTATATACAAGTCTATAATTGAGAAATACATAATAAACAATGAATTACCGGTACACCAAGAGCGACGAATGGGTTGTGGAATGAATGTGCATGCTCTAGTATACTCGTAAGCATGTCCGATGAATTTATTGGCGAGGAAATACATGAGATATATATTTATATATAAATATATATATTAGAAAATAAGAGAATAATTGAATTATATAGATCAATTCATCGTCTCGAGTGGAGCGTAAGAGCTTGATGGTTTCAAGGTTCGTGTCACTTCAAGAAGTATCAATTTAAAGCATATATCACTTGATTAGTCTCGAGATAGCGCAATGCGTATCTCAAAAAAAACTTATATATTTAAACTTAAAACTCATATTTATCCTCTTCATTTCGATCAATCAACCGAGGGAGGGAGAAGGTTAGGTTTTGATTTCTGATTAAAGGAAAGTGATCAAGGAATGGTTTTGGCAAGGATTTAAGAGCTTAAACTGATTAAAATCCAGATATCATCACTATGGTATGATTTATTTTTATGTTGTTTAAAGTCTAATTTGATGATGATGATAGAATCTCTATGAATTGTGTTGTTTGATGATTGAATATGGTTTGTTACCTCACTAGAGGTCCTCCTTGATGAATTCGGGGAGTTTACGTTGTTGTTTGAATAATTTGTGGATGGAACAATAACTGTTTTGCCTGTGTTCTATCGAGACAACATAGGGTAGAGCACACGCCTCCGCACCCAGCGGAGGAGCGTGCTCCCTTCATCAACTATGATGAACACACTTGGTGGAGCACGCCCCTCCCTCTAAGGGAGCGCGCAGAAAAACATCAACAATGTTGTGATTTGATAAGGATTTCTAAATGACTTAGGGACTGGACTAGAGGTTCTAATTAGAGTATATGGAACCTAAATTGATTACAAATGGTCTATGGTAGGTGTTGGATCCCCGGGAAAGAGTAAGTGACTCAGAAAGTTATGCGTTTGGATGGAAACCCAAACCAAGGTAAGTTCAGATTCGCTTATTTATCAATGTTGTATGGCTATTCTAGTATATGTAGTTCACGTAGTTTATGTACTAGAATGTGAGACTATGTACACTGTAAGGATTTTTAATAAAGAAAAAATGATGTTTGTTGTGATTCACGATAGTAAGTTCCTAGAACTGAAACTAGGTTATATAGGGGATGGGTTACTTTCAACGCCTATATGTAACTTCCTACTCAGTTTATAGGTAGCGTTAAGTATATACTCACTATAGGGTTTTGGATAGAACCATTGGGCATTGATGGATTGGCTAGATATCATATCGGCCAATATGTTAGTCTAGCATTCGCATTAATGGCGCCAGTACGTAATCAACTCTAGTTTTATAAGGAAATGGGGATCACAGTGCGATAGTCCATGATAACTTGCTTTGCATCTGCTATGTATTGATTTATATGCTTTCCATATTCTTATTAGTTAACATTGGTGCATATTGTCATTGCATAATGTTCTTGAATATTATATGGAATGTTGATGGCTTTGTGAGTCCTTACTTGCTGCGCAAGTTGTAGCGCTCACCCAAATCTATTAATTCAGGTTCGCAACCCGGCACTTCAACTAAAGGAAATGAGAATATTTAAGTGTCTTGTATCTTCTCTGCGATGTAACAAACCTTCTTGTATATATATTCACTTTTTGATATACTTTGATGTATATAAATAGGTTTGGTAGGTTTATAATCAAAGTTTTGAGTTTTGGTAAACTCTGTATTACTGTATAATGTTATATATCGAAAAAATTTTAAATTTCCCATCATGTATACTTTGATTTCTTTATTCGATATTAATATACAGGTTGAGTTTATCTGGTATTAAGAGATGCTATTAGCTCTACTTAAGTCTTGCTGGATTATCGGGGCTTAATTAGGGTTTCACGTCGACTATCACCCTAATCGGGATAGGGGATGCTACACATTTGATTTCATCAAGATTTGTATCGCATGAATCTCAAGACAAATCTAATGATTTATTTATATATATTCCTTTTTATCTTCCTCGAGATATGTACTATGTATCTCGAGGTAAATCTTGTGGCTATCTCAAGATAATCATCACTAACCGCCTTTAACAATATCTATTATATTTTATCTCCTTGAGATACGTATCGTGTATCTCGAGGTGAATTAATTGGTTTTACAACAATGCACTAAATCACTTGATTTTCCTTAAGATTTGACAGCATGCATCTCGAAGCATAAACACATCTCACCAACAGCATGTTCCTCCATTCACTTCCTCGACACTCACGCTACACGTATCTCACGGCGAATCCAATCTATGCTTTTATTTAATTCAAACTATAGGATTGATTTATATACATTTATATATATTATATTATATATAAATACATATACACCTATATGTTCGCGGCTATAAATTTGTCATGCATGCCAATGACCAACCTAGGGCATGCACACTATTTATCTCACGTGTGTCACCCTCAACCACGCGTGTCACTGAGCGCCCACCAATTTATTAATTACTTCATTTAATTTTGTGATTATCTCTTTAATTTATGTCTAAATTAAATTCTGAAAATTACCAAAAATTAGAGAAAATTCTACAACTCGCTCCGGAACTCACGGACACCCCGTACACATTTTAACTTGACCTATTCACATCAAAATAGTGCGTAATATATCAAATCGGCATGCGACACGTAAAATAACATTAAATTTATGATCTCGGATTTGTAACACGTAGGTCCTACTTCGAATACTTAAATCTCAAATTAAATCTAAAAATACTTAATTAACCACCTAATCAAGTTAATAAAATTCTTGGCTCAAAAGATTCGCCAGCGTTTAACTACAGCATAGCTAAGACAGAAGAGATATGTCGATAAACATTATAGGTTTTTGGAGTTTTCAAAGGACGATTACATTCTGTTGAAAGTCTCACCTACGAAAGAGCTGTACAGGTTTGAATTGCGAGGTAAGCCAACTCTAAGGTATATTGGTTCGTTCAGAGTACAAGAAAGAGTTGGTCCCGTTGCTTACAAGTTAGAGTTACCTCATCATCGAACTGGAGTTGATAATGTCTTCCATAAGTCTATGCTTCGCAAAATAGAGACTCAGTTCACTCCGAGGATTGATTAGAATGAATTTGATCTTCGGAAAGACTTATCTTACAATAAGCAGGCAATTCATATTCTTGATTGTAAGATTCAGAGGCCAAGAACCAAAGAGATTCCTTTGGTTAAGGTGAAATGGCAATTTCACAAAGATGAGGAACTAACCTAAAAGCGAGAGTCTTATATGAAAGACTAGTTTCTATTTCTCCTCAAAACCACTGGTAATTTTATGTTTACTTTAATTTCGAGGATGAAATTGCTTTAAATTGGATAGACTATAACAAACAATTACCTTAAGCTGGTGACTTGCATTAATATAAATCCTAATTAACTCGAATTAGGCTCGTGGTTAAGTCCAGCATACCTAGAGTAGCATATGCATGGGTTTGTGTGATGATTTATGTTTGTTTGGAATGTTTGTTGAATTTATAGGTTGTAGTACAAAAATGGAATTTATATACAAGCCTATAATTGAAAAATATGTAATTAATTAATAAATTTTCAATACACCAAGTGCAGCGAGGGGGTCGTGAAATGAATGCACACCCGAGAATACTCGTAGGCATGCCCAGTGAATTTATTGGCCAGAAAATACATAAAATGTATATATTTATATATAATTGATATATATATATATAATTAAATTATAGTTTGGTTTGAGTTATATAGATTGTTGGACTGCCTCGAGATGAGCGTAAGTATTAATGATGTTAAAATTTGTGTCACTTTAAAGTGTCATTTTAACATATCATTAACTTGATCAGCCTTAAGATAGCACGATGCATATCTCGAGGAAGATCCATATATAGTTTAAAACCTTCAAACTTATCCTAATTATTCACTTATCAATCAAGAGAGTGAGAGAGGGGAGCAGCTGAGGGTTTTGGGTTTTAAGGCTTGATTAAGAGAGTTTAATTTCAATGGAATAAAAAGATCAAACCATAACTAGCTCAGAGATCATCAACTTGGTGACTGCAGTTTTGAGTTTAAAGTTGAATTCAATAGTTGTTGGTGATTTCTTTATGAATTGTTGTTGTTATTGATTGGAAATGGGTTTATACCTCACCAGAGGTCCTCCCTGATGTAATAAGGGAGTGTTTTATGATTTTTTTATGGTTTGGTGGATTAGATAATGGTTGCTACCATGTTCATTGTTGAGACAATGTAAGATGGAGCGTGTTCCCTCTAATAGGGGAGCGCGCTCCCTCTAACAAAGGAGCTTAAAGGAATCATGCTCCCTTCATTGATTAGGATAAACCCTATTGGTGGAGCGCGCTTCTGTACCAGAAAAACAACAACTATGTTGTAACTTGCTTAGAATCTCCTAAGGTCTTAAGGACTGACTTAAAGGTTCTAACATCAGGTATTTGGCTTATATTGACCACAAATATTTTGTGATAGGTTTTGGAATATCAGGAAAGCGTAAGTGACCAAAAAAGTAAGGAATTTGAAAACAAAAACCTAAACCGATGTAAGTATGGATTCGTTTATTTATTAATGTTGGCGAGAAATGTTAGAATATGTAGTTCATATAGTTTAGGACTGAATGGAGGATTATGTACACTGTTATAAATTTACTAAATGGAAAACAGCGTTTAATGTGATCCACGAGAGTAACTCCTGGAATTGAGATTAAGTTATATAGGATATAAGTTTGATCTCCTGGCATATATGTAACTCCTACTCGGTTAAATAGGTTGCGTAAATTACATATTCACTAGAAGGTTTGGGATATAACCACTGAGTATTAATGGATTGGGTAGCCAGCACATCGGCTAATGAATTGGTCTAGCAATCGCATTAATGGTGTTAGTGGGTAACCAACCCTAGTTTTACAAATAAAATGGGAATCACAGTGTAATAGTCATTGACAGTTTGAGTTACATCCATTATTTATTGGATTATATACTTTTCAAAATCTCGTTAGTTGTCATCGGTGCATATTGTTATTGGATATTACTCTTGATTATGATATGGAATGATGATGACTTTATGAATCCTTACTGAGCAAGTTGGAGCACTCACCCCAATTAGGAATATCGATAAGCGCTACGACTACAGGATAGATAAGTTTTAAGAATCTTGATCTTCTCTTCGATGTAGTAAATCTTCTCTATTCTTATATATTTGTATTGAATTGCATTTTTGCAATATCACAAGGGATATGAGGTTTTGTATAGTTGAGGATTATTCTGATTGGATTTGGTTTTGTATATCGTGTTTAAATATGGAAAAAGTTTTAAGTTCTATTGCGTTTCATATCTATTTTACATCGATATTCGATATACAATTGTGTTTATTAGGAGATAGAAGGAGATGTTGCTGGCTCTAGTTAAGTCTAGCTGGCTTATCAGGGCTTAATTAGGGTTTCAGGCCGATTATTGACCTAATTAGGTTAGGAGATGCTACACAAAACCTGTACTCGTAGCTCTACCCCTATCACGATGTCTTGTTGATTAGCCATCTCGGTCTGCAAAAGTAATATCAAGCTTCAATCAATTTCCATAACTACCGGTAGTAGTATATAATATATTCCAAGAAGTTTAACATGTATATTTCAAATCTAAATTCCCTAACTCTCCTCACTTCACAACTAAGACTCCAAGTTAAGATCATAAGATTCCACACTAAGTTTAATTGGCTTAATTCTAAGTTCATATTTTTGTCGAGGTGTAGGTATCAAGAATTAGGGTAGAAACCTATGGCTCTGATATCAACTTTGACGGCACCAACCCCACAAACTGGGTGTGACAACCCTAAATTTCTAATTCATGCCACGTGTCACCGCTGGACTCTAACGGGGACTTATAATGATGTGGCGTACTTGGCCAACCCTTAGGAGTCGACACCGAGATATGTTATATTTTCGTGATGTGTGTATTACTTATCTATACCCAATATAAAGTGGAGAGTGATACATGGTGAGTCATCAGTTTAATTTTATACACACATTAATGTAGCCAATGTATCTATTTATATAAGCATATATCATTTATGAAATGAATCAAAAATAGAAAGCCTAAAGTTGTGAAATAAATCCTATACACATAGATGCGCCTCCAGATTTATGCCAAAACCAATCTCAATAGGATCATGTGCGAGAAATTGTGCTAGTTTAGATGAATTAGTGGAGAGATAGGACTTAATGAGGACCATTGGAAGCACCTAGAGATGTAGAAAACACATCAAGAGGAACTAGAAACTATAAAAGATGCACTTAGTGTCTCTTTCTTCGTTTGCGTGCATTGAAACAAAAGAACTTTAGAGTTGATTGTTAGCTAGAATTACTCAATTAAGGGTACAAAGTGAAGGAGATTCATTAACCAAGTGATAAATAAGAGATGGGAATTCACAACAACTTTAGGTAACGTTTTGAACTCGTCAATGCATTTAAGATTCATGGGATTTGAGCATGAATTAAAGGGTTTTGTGCATAGTCTATTTTGAATTGTTATTTATGTTGTTCATAATCAAGTTTAAGCATTGATTTAGATCTTAAGTCTAAAATTTTCAAATTTGAGAGTTTTGGCCAAAGGTGGGGTTTTAAGCATGAAAGTGATTTTGCTAAATTTAGGATTATAAAGGTACATGTTTTAAAAATTAAACCTCATATTTGAGTTTCTCATATATTCTAATAAGTTTTTAATAAAGAATTTCAAGAATTGAGTTTGTTTTGATAAAATTATGAAATTACAAAATTCATGATGTTCTTGAGTGTGTATGTCAAAATGCATATTTAGTTTCAATAGTATGATGCATATTATTGATTAATATTTATCCATGCTGTTTTTGAAATGGTTGTACCCTATTGTGGGAGTTTTGGATGATGGAGATGGTCTAGATGGGATTTGGGGGCAAAAACTCCAGATTTTGACATGTTGAAATACAGTTTGCATCGCAATGCGCGCGTTATCTAGTTTCTACAGACAAGACAACTCGACATGTTTTCGTAAAACGGCCATAACTTTCTCATTTTAAGTTAGATTATGACACTAAGCATATCATTGGAAAGATAAGATAGAGATAAAAAATTGAGAATCATTAGTTTTTCAAAACTAAGACATATAATTTGTCAAAATGGGTTGAAAATCAGTGTTCATCCGTAGGGATAGCTCTTTTATGATTTTTTGAGCTGATTTTTGGTTTTTGACTTTCTGAAGCTTTCCACTCATTATTTAGCTCACTTTTCTAGATCATGGTTTCTTTATGTTATTTCATTGCTCGCCGATTTTTGTCTCGTTCCGAGTTGATTAGCACCATTTTCGATATGCGTTTTGGTTTAAAAATTCTATTATGTCAAACAAAACCATATATGGACTGAATTTCGGAAACTTGATTTCATACCATCTAATTCAGTTATAAATTAGTTTGTGTCACTGAATTATGTTCAATTACACATGAATTGAGACTTAGGTCTTTCTAGTGTTCTTTTCTAGACGTTTAGGCATCGATTTAAGGTCATTTTAGATGAATCAAGTTAATAACAAGTTGCTACCAATGAATATGGGACTGAAATGAAAAAAATTAAACCAATAACATGTTAAATAGAATTTAACATGCCAAAACCAACTAAAATGGATGTCAGGGACTTAGTGAGCTAGAGTCGGACATCAGGGGGTAGTTCGGGGCCATGTTGGAGCCACAAGAGAGCATCTTAGCATGGATCCATGGTAAGTAAAACTAGCTAGGAAATGCACAGTAATTCATCGAGTTTTACATGTTATTATTGTTGCACTATTATCCTTCCTTAGAATTCCTACTTCGATATGAGTGTCTAAGGGCCAAGTGAGTCAAAAAGGTATTTATGATGGAGTGGTTGTCGCCTAGCTACCGAAGCCATGCCCTCGATTCATTGGATTGTTTGGTCAGAATGAGATGTGTTTTACCAGGGCACCATTGATATCCCTCATTCACGATGGTCTAGGTACAGCAGGTGCTACCGCATCTTAGGACTCAAGTCTGCTTGGCATTATTGTAACTCTATAACCCCGACCTTGTGGCACCCATACTCGGTGGACTTGGACTACTTGGGCACCTCTCTATTGCTTCCTTTGACGCTCATTTCTCATTGTACTTTCATTATTAGGTCTTATTATAATGCATTCCTCATAGCTTTCTTTTTATCTACATGGATTTTAGATTGCTTTATTTATTTTGAAGTACTGTTTAGATCCTACTAGCTTTTACTTACTGGACTCATCATTCTTTTGTTTAACAAGTGTAGATCTGTAGTTGCGCAAGGGCAAGACAAGGCACTGATACTAGGCAATCTACTTTGAGGACAATGGAATGGCCTTCCCTCACTTTTATAGGTTTTTTTACTTTTGTATTACTTATATATGTCATTTTATCACACTTAGGATACTTATTTAGGGATGAGAGATGCTTATGACTTGTATATTGCTTTTATATACAATCTACACCTATCACTTGATATACAAGCTTATTTATATACAGGATTCCACATATAGGTTGTCCGACTCTTTATTTTTTAGATGTTTAGTTTTTTAAGTTATTCATTGCTTCCGCTAACTTGTAAAACTTACAAAATACTAATTACTTAACTTAAAATTATGAATTCATTTATATTTATCGATAGGAAGGCGACTATGCCTGCATTGACCTTGCGAGGCTGACTAAGAGGTCTACGAAGGCTTGGGCCGAGCAAGGCCCAGTTTGTGGGGAACAAGGGCCATCACATTGGGCCCCACCTGATCTAAGCCAACATGGACTCCCGATTAACCCCCACGAAATCATCGCATGCCTAGTCAACCTATTTTCCATTTCATTCGATCATTAGTTGCTTATTAAGTTTGTTATTTACTTTAAAGATGTCTTAATAAATTGCAACAAAAGTTACTCAATTTAAAACAATTTAATCAATTAATGACTAAGATTTAGGACAATCCTAATGTGGGAATCCTGCAAAAATAGATTTCGTATATATGCATTAAGTGGGAATTAGTGCAATACAGCGATCAAGTCATCATATACATGTATCTCGAGTCTCACAACCCATAATATCCCAAAATATAACAAGAAACAACAAGTGTAGTTCATATGTAACTCCAAAATATCAAAAAAAACCAACGGTAGTAGTAGATAAGAGCTGACTCTTAGGGAAGCTCATAAATAATCGCTGATCGCAGGCTCCTTGTCTCTCCTACTAAAGGGACATGTAATTGCCACCAGCAACGAAGATAGTCCCAGTGAGTAAATCCATAATAAACTCAACAAAATTTCAAGATAATAAATGACATGTCTATAGATCATACAGCAAATGAAGGAAACATTTAATAAAGCAGTAAAGTGCAAAATAAACAAACTAGGAAAATTAATGATAGATACCAAGTAACCGTAAGCAAAAGATAGGGAGAGAGTGGCCTATACAATATACGTTAGCAAAAGGTGTAACTGCAGAAGTTGGTACCATGGACCGAAGTCTCACAAGCCATACCAATTCACTCATCACCACCAGCTTTACCTAAACCACAGTCTGAGAAAGTCATAAGAAGGCCACAGTGACCCTGAATGCTTACTACTTATGGAACTTGAATGCCAACTGATGAACCACAGTGACCCTAGATGCTCGCGTTAAAAGGATTTAGACTAAAGAGGAGTCACGTCACTACCCAAATGCTCACCTCATTAGTAATCATAGTCAACTGGGCCTAACCACTTGAACACCTAAGCCAACTGGTAGGGAATTAGAGTCCAACAATTTTAGCTTATCATTTTAAAAATAATCAAAAAAGTGAAAGGAAATAGCATTAGTTTTTTGATTGGTTTAGTTACCTCAATAGAAAATAATATATAAACTGAACGCTGCTCCTACACGTCCATACTACACTCCTTATACCAGTGATGACGCTATAGGTCCTTAGTAGCTAATGGAGTTCATTCGGTATGTGTTAGAGCTTATTTAAGTTTAACTATCCAATTCATTATAATACAGTCCATTATTTGTCTTAATGTCTTTTCTACTTAACTTAGGTCCAATCTCAACTCACTATGTCCTAAAAAGGTTTATACTAAATCTTTAAGGTCCCTAGTCGCTTATTCTTACCATACATAAAGGCTTAATGCGAAGGAATAACCCTAAGAGACCTCTTTTATACATTTTAAATACTGCTTTAACACTTAACTTGGCCAAAATGCCCAAACTTGGTGTTACAAGATTGTAGACATTTTTCCTATTATTTTTATATGTTATTGAATCATCGAATTTCATTGGAAATCATTTCAAGTTGGTTTAATGCATTTGTTTGCAAAACAGTCCCTTATGGACCTTAAAATAATTTCCAACAACTTGTTTTTATGCAACTTGAAATGCGGCTAAAACACTCATAGAAATTCCCAAAATTCTCGATATTGTTTCGTTGAAGTCTATTAACTTAAAACCAAGGCTTTTTAGTGCTAAAATCTCATTATTATGATTAAGAACCAAATTTGAGACTCTAAGTCCTTATTTGTAAATATCGATCTCCAATTCAAAGCATAACTTGAAAATTAAGTTATACACACCAAAAAATCACGAAGCTTGGTAGGAACCTTTACTATGATCCAATAATACGTTCTAAAAATTTTGGTTCAATTCGACATCATTTGATGCCTAGAACACCTTAAGTCAAAAATCAGTTCATTAAGTAAGTGAATTTCGCTAACTTTAAATCTTATTCAGAAAATCATTCAAAACACCCTCGGAATCCCTTGAAACTCCTGAGGAACCTAACTTATAGTATTTCAAACTATTCTATAGATTTCGGTGATTTTCATACTTGTGGAGGCCCCCGAAAGATATCCCGATATACAAATACTTACAAAATGAATTATCTCTACAAACAACTATTGAATTTCAATCTATTTTTGATAAAGAAGATTACTCAATTTTTAAGAGATATTAATTTTAAGTTATTTTTCTATTCATTAGCCTTCTGAAATGGTAAAGTATGATCAAATCCAATTAAAATTAAGAAAGTTATGCTCAAAATGCCAAAACAACTCATTTTGATAGAGTTTCGGATCAGCAGTGTAAAAAATTCATAATTCTCAAACCACACGTCCAAATAATGTAGTTTTTGGTGAGAAGCTTGTCTAAGTATTCAAGAATAATAAATAAATAATAAGCCAATTTCTAGAAGAAATGAAGGATTTATGCTATCTAGGATTTCAACTATAATTTTGGCATTTCATCAACGTATATTATTCATCAACAACGAAATTCACAATACATGGTTCAAACCCCTTGATTTCAATCCAACATTAACACCTGATATAAAACATCATTGAACATCAATTTTAGAGTAGAAGCGCAAATATTAAATACACAATTGCATAAAAGAATTAGTCCATTTCTTCATCTAACCAAAATCCTCAATTCTTGAACCGAGACATAATTTTTTTATGAACACGAGAGAAACCTTAATTTTTAAATTCAAAATCATCTCCTAAAATCAAAGAATTCATCAAACTTGACAAAATTCCAGCACTAGAATGATTTGAAGAACCATAAAACATCACAATGCACTATTGAAATATAAGGAATTTGTTACCTAGGGTTTGATCATTGTAAAAACTCAAGCTCCTTGAGATCCTTAGTCTTAATTCCATTTTTTCTTTGATTTTTCAGCACTATTTCTAATCAAACACCTCTATTTTCTCTACAAACCTAGCTGAAGCACTTTGTGTTCACGCATGGTGTAGAGATTAAGTGGTTTTTTATACTCTAATTGTGGCGGCCTTACTCCCCAAGGCCACCGGGTGGGTGCTAGTCCTCGCTCCGCAGACCCCGCAGCACCAACCACTAGACCTGATCACTGGGCTGGTACCCACCCAGCCTGGCCTGAGCCCGACCAACATGGGTCGGGCTTATGCCTTGAAAGTCTCAATAGGGCTCGGCCTAGCCTAAGCCCGTAAAGGCCCGCTATTTTATGGGTCGGGCTTGGGTTTGCACTTATCAACCCAAGCCCGGCCTAGCCCGCCCGCATACACTTGTATCCGAAATGTAGAAATATGTATATATATATATATATAAAAAGTGATGAAGTAAGGATTTGAACCCTGGTTGCCTAAATGCTACACTAAAGTCTTAACCAATGTGCTAATCGCTTATTCTTGTCATCTAGTTGCATATGTATATATTTATTATAATATGTTCTGGTTCACTAATCAATTTTAAAAATACTTTTTCATTTAATACTTTGAAAATTAATAAATTATAATTTATACATTATCAATCAATCTTATATTTAATTTATCAAAACAACTAATGAAAGTGTATGTTTACATGTTGCATTTGTCAATCTATAATTTTTTGTAGTTCTATACTTATAGTTTTAATAGGTGTTTTTGTTGTTATGCAAGTTTAAAGTTTGGACATGAGAAGTTTTTCGTTATATGTTGTTATTTTAAGATGTGGAAACTGGGTTCTTAAATGATTGTTTTTCAATTTTAATTCGCTTTGATTTCTTAATGTGATATAGCGAAAAACTTATGGTTAACTTTTTTAAAAAGCCCATTTAGGCTCAGGCCAAGCCCGGCCAGCGATGGGCTTAGGCTGGCTTGGACAGGGTTTTCAGAAAAAGCCCACCTAGGCCCGGCCCGAGCCCGCCCAAGCCCGCCTGATGATCGGGTCTACCGGCCACGTCACTAACCTGCAGGGTCCCGCACTCATTAGTGTATCTTTCTACACCTGCATCCTCGGTGTACGTGCTAACTTGTCGTGTTGTCATTATATTGTAAATCATTTACGCAAATTACCTTTTTAAGTCATGTATATTTATGGTTACCTTCTTTTAGTTTCTAAGTTTACGAGTTAGACAATATGGCTTGCGTTTTACAAAGTTTCAAGTAAATAACCAGGTAATTAATAGTGGAAGTCTTAAACTGACATAAAAGCTTGAAATGTGTGTGTGTATGTGTGTCATAAAGCATCAATCCTAATATAGAAACCCCAAAAATAGTGTACTGTATATAAGACGACATAATAATCAAAAGATATGCATATATGTTGGGGCGTGTGCCCTAGGTCAATCTATAAACATTGTTTATCTTATAATTTTAGTTAATAAAATAGAAGTTTTCATTTATTATTTTTTTCTAAGCGATTGCATGTTTACCTTATAATAAGATCCATAGGTATTTGTTGAAATATTTTAAATGTCCCTAGCTGGTCATTATACATGGAACTATAATAGATTAAGACTAGCATGAATTTTAATTGATGGTCAAGTGATGATCATATCTATAGAGATACGAATCAAGATCATGAGTAATTCTTAAGAAACAAGGTACTGGACCAACTCACTATGAAAAATGTCACATGGCTTAATTTATAGGTGTTACTCATTATAGTTATATCATTAAGTCCTTCGACTTAAGATTACCGTAGACTTCAATATTAAGAGCATGGTAATTTGACACAATCAAATGTTATCTTTAACCGAACGATTATAGACTGATAAATGGCTAAGTTCAAGTGGATTTGTTGCCATGTAAATAATATGTAAAGGTATGTAATCAAGATAGAATTTGTCCCTCTGTAATAGATAGAGATATCAGTGGATTCCTCGATATGTTAGACTGATAAATGGCTAAGTTCAAGTGATTTGGTATGATTAATGTCACTTGAATGTGTTCGGTCTACATAAAGATTGAGACTAGTAAAATTGAATATTAAGGGTGACTTTCTATGCCTTATGTTTATCAAAGGATATCGCATGACAAAATGATATAATATATGTTATTCATTAGGTTGTATCGATTTTGATATTTATGTTACTTAAGTAGTTATAATGTCATGCTAGAGACCACTTATGACTTGTGTACCAAAATAGTGGTTCACTGCCAACATCGCATGAACCTATTAGGTTGCACGAAAAGAATGGTTTTGCACAATTTCAATTGATCCAGAGTAATGAATTTTATATGATGAAATTTACGATTTAAAAGCCCTTATGATTTGTTATATGATAACTTATTAATAGGGGCGTATAAGTAATTTGCTTAAACTGCCCAAATACAATAGTTGTATTATGAATAAGATTTTAAGTAAGGGCTTATCTACATATATAAATAGACGTTGAAACCTTAAAATGAGAAAAGATTTTCGTTTTTTTCTATTTTTGAGTTCTTTAGATTTATGGAGAGAAAGAAAAACGTTTTTTTATCTCTCTTAGGGCTAGCACTCCAAATTGTTGTCACCGTTTGTGTGTGGATTTTTTATAGAAGACGTGTGCTTGAACATCTTGGATATCAAACAATCAGATAAAGAAATCATTGATTAAGGTATGGTTTACTTTCGTAGATCTAGTTTAATAGAACTTATTCTTCGATCTTGTTGGGGTTTTCAAAATTTGATTTGAGTTTTTCACTGCGTATGAACCCGAAAACCCAATAATATATACATGTACAGTGTCTCGCTCGTCCCATTGATACCTAAAATAAAAAATAATAAAAACAAACATGTACAAGAGTGTCCTGGACATTAGGCGGTCAGTCGCCTAGGATCCCCTTGCCCCTGTTCGTATTAGGATCTGCACTCAGCCATCACAACAAAACAAATGACGAGTCCGGTGAGTAAAATCTCAAGGAAAATCACTAAGCATTTAAGTAAATAAATAAGCTAAAGGTAATGTTAAATAAATATGCAGAAATAAATAGGCAATTGTAAAAGGATCATCGCATGCATACATAACAAAGTAGATAAACAAAGTGTGTGCTCGTCCTAATCGGACTAGACTATACTTTGGATCCCTAAGATCCCTTCAGTGCATGCCCTCACTACCCTTTCACCTGGTTCCTTATGGTGATTGGCCTATTCCTGCGCTCCACTGACACATGCACCAGATAGCAGCTCGAGTTGTCATTCACCGAAGGCCTGGTCACACGAGCTACAGTCTAGCATGTCATAAACACACAATGGAAGTGTCGGTGGAAATAAACTCAACCAACCATCCCAAATATAGATAGAATAAAGCTGAACAAGGCAAAATATAATAATAGTAGTAAAACAACAACATAAATACTTAAGCGACATTTAATCGGCTTTTACACACCTCAAACAAGCTCTCCAACCTACGAAAACACTATGATCTGACCCTATCACATCCTCGATTATCGTAATATAGTCCTCGAGTCCCCTGAGGTCAATAACCAGTATTTTAAGGTGATTTACATGTGTTTGCTTAGGTTTAATAGCTTAAGTCCTAAAACAGCCCCTTAGTATTTTAAAAAATCAGTATGTTTTGTCTTTAGTTCGCTAAGTGCGTCTAGTGCGCTAAGGAGCCACTTAGCGCGCTATTATTCTTCATGATGAAGAACAGTTGCACACCCATAATGGATAGTGAGCTAGCGGCCCTGTCTAGCGCATTATCCGTGTCAAATGGCAAAATTCTAGAACTGGAATTCTGTCATTTGACATTATGGTTGTCCCCTTCACCGTCGACCCTACTCTCTCCTTGTACACACGAACTCCAGAGAAAAACATCAGAGACACAAGTACAGCAGATTCATCAAAATTGAACTTTCATACGTAAAGCTTCAAACTTACAATTCAGTATCAAATTTGGCTTTAAAACTCGTTTTGTAAACTAAATCTGCTTAGAAACCACAAAAACAACACCAAAGTCAGATAATTCGATTCGCGAATTCGTTTTCTTCAAAATCTATGAAATTGAGCTCATTTGCATGGACAAGTAATGAAGAAGATGATTACCTTAGCTAATTTGATTTAATTCTTAGCTCCTATCACCAATTTTAGCTCAAATTCCAACAAAAACCCTTATGATAAATCTGATTTTTCTCACGCAAGGAAGTGTTGGTCCAGAATTCTCCACTAATCTCTACTATTTATACATTTTATGTTGATCAATATCGTACACGTATCTTAAGGACGATCTTGCGGTTCTTATTAAAGATGTGTAACACAAATTGATGATTTCATTGAGACACTAAATAACCTAGTATCTCACATTTTAGGATCATCCTAATGTCCATCAATAGCTTAGATAATTTCCATCTAACTATAGGAAAGTCAATTTAATTCTTTTAAAATAGTCAACTTAGGTGCAACAACATTATAGTTAGTGTATTTGATCACATAAGTAACTCAAATGTGGTCTTATTAAAATCCAACTACTTGGCACCCGATGTCGCATAAGCAACAACATTATGGTTAGTGTATTTGATCACATAAGTAACTCAATGCGCATCTTAGCACGCATCACGAGACGCATCGATCATTGATGTACTCAATTATTATGAATTAGACTAAAGTTTTATCATCCATTTTATGTCATATTAACCTTGGTTCTAGTCATTTTGTTCAAGTTAGTATTATAAGACTTAGTATACCCGTACTACGCCTACCCGATACCAGCGTCGACAATCGTTACGAGGCAGTTACCCGTCACACAATCTCACTCGACATAACATGATATTTACAAATATGCAATGAAATTATGCCATACTAAATAAATACACAACAATTAAGCAATCAATCAGATAATATAAACCAATATTACCTAGTCGTGTTCCCTAGCCTATTTGCAGCATCCATATGGGTCTGAACTAGTGTCCTAGTCTGTAAATAATAAATAATAATCGTGTTATATAAAAATGGCTCGTTACACATGTAACGGTCCAATATTTATTAATCGCATTTATTCACAAATTTTGAACTAGGACGCCAACCCAGGTCTACGATGACACCGCGGAAAGGGTTAGGACATGTCGAGCTAGACAAAATAGTTATTTTTGCATAATGGTTGTTATATTGCGGTGTTTGAATTATTAATTTTCATATTGCATCGCATGTGTGTACTAGAATGTTGTAATCGAATGAGATTGTATGCCAGAAGTTTGCCTCGAAAGCTTGTCAACGCGGGCATCGAATAGGCGTAATACGGGTACACTAACTTGAATAAAATGACCGAGAATTAATGTGAATATGACGTAAAATAGATAATCAAACTTGAGAATAAGTCATAATAATCGGGTACATCAAGGATTGGTACGCCGCGATATGCAAGGCACTGGGTGTCGGGTAATTGGGTACTATTGGAAGTGGTAGTACACCAATTTAAAACCCTAAATGGCTTTTATATGTATAATAGTGCTCAAGTTAAATTAATTGAATCAAATGATTACAAATGCCTATAGTTGGACATTGCATTTACCGAAAATACTAGGCCCACTAAGGGCACCAAAATAGGGGAAGTCGAGAATTATCATAGAATGGAAAAAATAATGTCGTAGATTTGCCTCGAGATTTGCACTAAAACGGAATCCTAAAAGATTTAAGTTGAGAGTTTTTATCAACAAGGTGAAAGTTAGTGGAGTAGGAGTTAACAAGGACCATTAGATTAACATCGAGATATGTAAACACAATTGATTCTAACATAACCTATATATAGCTAAGTTAGTGGGAAATATATACGTGCAACAAGAACAAAGTTTGTTCTTGAGTTGAGGTGCTGGAGAATTCAGCATGAACAATGAGAAAATGAATGCCATCTACTGGAGGAATCAAGCTAGGAAGATCAAATCCAATACTTTATCATCTAGGTACAAAAACTCACTCTTTACTTGCTTAAATTTATGAAATATGTACATGAAAACTCGAGTTTTTGGGGCTTTATACAAAATGAATTTCAAAGATTAAACTACTGATTTTCTTGTCTAAATTTGTAACTGCCCGCTTTAATTAATCTCGATTAATCGACAAATTACATATTAAGATCTTAAGCTCAGACCCACGTGGACATCACAGAAAAGTCTAGGGCACGCCTAACGATGTAAAATTTTTTATTTTTGTATGCAAGTGTTTATTTATCTTACTATTATTTAATAGTTTGCGTCGTGCTAATTAAGAATTACGCTTGGTCATGTTGTGCGCGTGTAGTGACGAGAGTGTACGACGTCGTGGTGAGCACGTAACGCGGGTGTATGGGATAGTCTGAGATTTAGTTGTCACATCACACATCCCATCACATCACTCGTCACATCACCATACCTAAACCCATCATTCACTTTTTCTCTCTCCTCACAAAAATAAAAAAAGAGATTTTCATTTAAATATATAGAGAGGGAGAAAGAAGTCACCAAGTGAGAGAAAGAATAGAGGAGAGGAGAGAGAGAAAAAAAGATAGAGGGAGAGAAAGAGACGACCAGGAGAAAAAGAAAGAGAGAGAGAGAGGTGAAGGGAGCTCCGGCGAGGAGCAACGGCTCAAGCGAGACTAGAGGCCGCGAACGGCGGCTCGCGGCGACGTAAAGGCGCGAACGGCTAGACAAGTAGTGGGCGATGGGAGATCACGAACCAGTAGCAGCGGCTGCTGTGAGGCGGCCTTAACTCTGGCACAGATCATTGTATGGCGACGCAGATCCAGCAGCGGCGCCGGCGAGGCGGCTCCAGCAGTGGCGCCGACAAGGCGGCTCCATTAGCGACGACGAGGCTCCAGCAGCAATGGTGGCAACAGCGGCGCGGCGGC
The DNA here is from genome assembly GCA_039657365.1 of Stephania yunnanensis. NCBI lineage: Eukaryota > Viridiplantae > Streptophyta > Magnoliopsida > Ranunculales > Menispermaceae > Stephania > Stephania yunnanensis. Next base: position 41,505,477 of record CM077589.1, on the reverse strand, counting down.
GGCGGCAGCTGCGGCGGCACGTTGTCGGACCGATCGATCCCTGAAGAAATACAACAAAGTTGAGGTTGAGGTATATTATGAAGGTACCATGCAAGTAAAGAAGACCAAGTTGAGAATACTTGAGGAACATTATGAAACTTTCCGAGTTGGGGCTGATGAAGACATAGCTACCGCCATCACTAGATTCACAAAGCTATTAAATGAGATCAAGAATCTAGGCAAGAATTATGATCAAGAAACTTCAGTATATAAATTCCTTAGAGGCTTGCCTAAGGAATGGGATGCCAAGAAATACGCTATCCAATCGGCTCAAAATCTTGGAGATTATACATTCGATGCATTATGCGGAGAGCTAACAGCTCATGAATTTGAACTAAAAGACAGAGCAAGATTGGAAGCACTAAGTGGAGGGACTAAAAGCTCAAGAAAAGAAATCGCATTAAAAGCAAGTAGCTCCCAAGTGCATCAAGTAGAGGTCATCGAAAATGAGGAATCATATGATGAAAATGATCTTGAGAAAGAAGTAGCTATGATCTCAAGAAAGCTAAATAAGGCCGTGTACAAACGAGATAAGTACTAGAAGAAGCTGCGAAGTGGAAGCAAGGAAGGAAAACCAAACGAAATAATATGCTACGGTTGCAGCAAACCGGGTCACGTCAAGACGGAGTGCAAAACCAAGAAGGTATTTGACAAAGGAAAGAAGAGTTTCAAAGCAACTTGGGATGACTCATCATCTTCAAGTTCGGACTCCGAATCAGAAAGTGAGAAGGCAATATTTTGTCTCACAGCACAAGGCGAGGTAAACTCTAATGTTTTTAATTTTGATAATGTTAATGATTTGAATGATGTTCCAAATATTGATGAACTTAGAAAAGAGTTGAAAAAGGAGGTCAAAAACACTAAACAACTCAAAAAGAGTTTGATCATTGCAATTAGTGAAATAGAGTCACAAAATGAGATTATTGATGATCTCCAAAATGACTTAAATGAAGTCATAAAGGAAAGAGATGCTTTAGTCAAGGAAGTAGAGGACTTGACTAGCACGGTGCATAAGTTTACAAATGGTAAACAAATGTTTGACATGATGTTAGGAGCACAACGACGTGCACTTAATAAAAGAGGCATAGGTTACGGAGCAAACTTGTTAAGCTACAAGAAATTGCTAAATGATGATCGTAGATGCTCTAAATGTAACAAGACTCACATGGTCAAGAAATGTGCATTACAAAAGGTAAAAATGGGTAAACTAGCATGGGTAGCTAAAAATGTTTATGACACTAACACTCTCGGACCCAAAGGTGTTTGGGTACCAAAATCTAGTGTGTTTCCCATAGTATAGGAAGCAAGGAAAAGCACCCTATGGTACTTGGACAGTGGGTGCTCAAGTCACATGACCAAAGATGCACATCAAGTTATTAAACTAAAGCGGAATGATGGTGGAAAGGTTGCAGTTGGAGACAACACCAAAGGAAGAGTTATTGGTCTCGAAACTGTCGGTAACAATTTACTCTCTATTTCTAACGTTTATCTTGTTGATGGTTTGAAACTTAATTTGCATAGTATTAGTCAATTGTGTGACAAATGATTTCATGTTATGTTTGAATCATCAAAATACATTGTTAGAAATAAGAAGCATGAAACCTTAGTTATTTGCATATATAGATAAAAACGTTTATGCCATTAACTTTGATGAGATAAATATGCAAAATGTTTCATGTTTGAATGCACAAAGTAATTGTGATGCATGATTGTGGCACAATAGATTAGACATCATTCTTTGTGTGATCACATCCAAAAAGGGGAAATGTTAAAACTCATCCATGTGCCCATATATTCACTAAGTCTTTGCCTAGAAAACAAGTTTTTAAAATTCGGCGTGAGTTAGGCATGTCTCGAAAATTGGACCTTCTACATATGTTCTAGATATTCCAAACCTTTTTATATGGTGTTAGTGAAGTGTCCATGAAGTTTGAAAAGAATCGGAGCTATATTGCAAAAATTCAAAATTTTTGTGTCAAAAATTCCAGAGAGGAATTAGCGCGCTAATATCGAGAATTAGCGCGCTAACAGCCCTGTGACCGAAAAATTCCAGAGAGGAATTAGCACGCTAATTCTGTCCATTAGCACGCTAATGTCGATCGGCCAGGGTTTTATAACCTAATTTTTTCATCAAACACTCACCTCAAACACAAGTATCTCGTCTCCTCTTTCCAAATCCACTCTCCGTGTGCAATTTCCACCGCGATCTCCACTCTTCTAAGGTACAAATCTTCTCCTTTCTTTGTTGATTCCTTCCATTTTCGTTTCAACATGTCAACACGTCGCCCCTCAAACCGCCCTTCTTCTCGATCGGGTGCACCTACCGCTCCCAATCCATCTCGACCTACCCAAGCAACGTCCTCACGACGTCCTTCTAGCCGACGGATTGTTCATTCCTCCTCATCTAGTGATGAATCCGAATCTACTCACATTGTCTCACCTTCGGCTAATGCCCCACTACGAGAGAGTCGTACAAAAGCCGTCCATGAGTCCTCATCCGTACTAGAATCAGTGGCTCCACGGCTAACGGACGCCAAAATCATTCGACCCGCCGTTGTCGATGTCGCCTTCTTTGATAAGGCTCATCTCCCAATTCGGGAAATTCTTGATGCGGCGGGGTGGACTACTTTTTGTACGTATAGGTCTAACTACAACTCTCCTCTAGTTAGAGTCTTCTATTCAAACCTTGAAACCTCAAATCAATTTATACTCTGTTCATCTGTTGGTAGCCGAGCCATCGAGATTACACCTGAAAATCTCGCTCAACGGCTTCACCTCCCATTGCACCCTCCATCGACCACGGTTGTGTGCAAATTCTTGAGTTGGCCTTTTGACCGTTTAGAAGTTCTAAATTCCTTTCTACGGTCCAAAAATAACTTAACCGTCTATCCGACCGGTATCACGGATACCGATTTTAAGCTAGTACCTCACCTTCTTCATAAGGTACTTCACAAAGTTGTTCTTCCGAGAGGTGGTAGCAAGAACTATGTCACCCTTCTTGACATGTTCATTCTTGGCCATCTATTTCTTATGCTACCCTCGCCTTCCCCACATTCTCATTGGCTATATGACTAGCACATGTAGCGCAGGTCGTCATCTTCCATACGCTCATGTTATCACATCCTACTTGAGTCCGCCAAGTAGATCTCGTTAGGCGGTCGTCCTCTCAAGATATTTGATTCCATTGACATGGCCACATTGAAAGCCATGAAATACAGATATATTCGTGATAGGAAGCAATGGACTAGGGACGATGCTATTCCATTTAGTCGCATCACGGCGGTTACGAGTCTCCTATCTCTACGGACTATCCTTTTGATGCGCCGATTATTTGAAGTACGGCTATCACCTTGGCGATAATGACCAGGCTAATGAAGAGGGAACAACAAGCCACAATGATGATGATGGTGATAATGAAGGAGCTCAAGATTCTACAGTTCCGGAGCAGCAGGATGCATCAGCACAACCTCAGCATCCTTCTACATTCGGCGGCTTAACACCTCCACCTAATATGTCACCTTCTTTGGCATATGTATCTAAGGCACAACTGGGCTACTTGCATGATTATATGACTCAATCCTTCAATGCCGTCGAAACAACTCTTCGGAGTCATAGTGATCGGCTACGTCGTATTGAGAGTCAACGGCTTCCGGCTCGGCAAGTGAGAGATGACAACGCTTCTAGTTCTGACTATCCACCACCATCGTCTAGAAGAAGCGTTTAGATACACCTAGATGAGCATTAGGCTCCCATATGTTAGTCTTAGGTGTTCTAATCTGTCAAACTCATGTTAAGCCACAATTATGCAATCTCATTACTTTTGCTATTTATATCATGATTCTTTTGCGTATCTCTGAGTTTTCTTTATGGCTATTTTGTGCTTCACTATGTTTTATAATCTATACATGTGTCTCGCTTCCGTATGTTCTTTATCGATTTGCATAAAGTGAGGGGGAGAATGTTTTTATCATGGTATACTATGTTGTTGATATGCATAAAGTAAGGGGGAGAATGCTTTTATTCTGGTATATTGCTTATTGATAAGCATAAAGTGAGGGGGAGAGTTTATTTCTCTCGTATTGTTTGAATCGTGTCTATCTTTGCAGATACTTGACCCCATTGTCTTAATAATATCAAACGGGGGAGAAAAGGTAGAACTTGAAAGGAGATATTGTGATATCTTTGCTATTGTTATAATTTTTGAAAGGACGATATGAAAGGGTGTTATTTTCATTGGTATATATTGGTATCGGGTTCATAATTCTCATTTTTTTGGTATCAAGTTGATAAGTTAATATTATTGATTTTTGTAACTGGTATCAAGTTAATAATTTTAACCTGCATATATTGGTATACTTGAAAAAGTTGTTGGTTTTTTTTTGGTATACATGAAAGGGGAGAAAAATTGTGGATGCTTGACCCCGCTTTTTTGATAATATCAAAAGGGGGAGAAAAATGTGGTGAACTTGAAAGGTTTGAAGTTTGAAAAATGTGGTGTTGAACTTGAAAGGTTTTTATCTTGGTACATTTGAAACGGTTGTTGGTTTTGAACTTGCATATTTGAAGTTAAATGTGGTTAAACTTGAAAAGATTGATGTGTTGAATGTGATATACATTTAGATTGTGTTTTCACACCTTTAAAGTTCACATTGTTTGTTATCATCAAAAAGGGGGAGATTGTTGGACTAAGTGGTTAGTCATTCACATTCCTACCGAGATTTTGATGGAAACAAACAAAGTGAAAATGTACTAATCAAGTATTTCAGTTTGTGTTAAAGGATGCAATACAACACATCAGGGAATATGGAGACAAACAAACAAGGTGAAAATGTATTCAAGAAATATGAAGAAATTGTCGGAATAAATGATGCAATACAAGACTTCAAGAGCATTCAAGAAATACAAGTTCAAGACTCGGCACAAATGAAGAAATGAAGAAGAAAAGTTCAAGCCGCAATTTGTAATATCAATGTAAGGTATACAAATTCTTTCACGCAAGCCAAATGCATTAGTTCATGCATACATCAAGTTTTCGAAATCATTTCTCAAAGTTATAAATTCACTTCAAAGTTTAAAAATGGATTTTAAACACTTAACTAGGTAAATGAGGTTAAACAATGTGAAAACTTTGTGTGAATGGTCATTTGCATATTAGAGTTCATTATAAATGTTTTCGAAAAAGAAAAACTCGTTTTTCAAAGGTATTCAAAAAGAAAACTGAAAATTTGCAGAAAAGCCCCTAATACATTATGAAATCATGAATTTCCGTTTTCGGGATTTGTAAAAATATCCGAACCACCCAAATAGGCTTAATGACTCATAATAAACATGTATAACATGTTATATAAGGGTTGGTTAGGTCCCGGACAAGTTTAAGGGTTGCTAACACAAAGGGATAAATTAATTATTCTGAAGTCCTTGCAGTTAGCGCGCTAATAATGTAATTAGCGCTAAGACAGTTGTTAGCGCGCTAACTCACAAGTATTAGCGCGCTAATTGCACTCGCTCGCAATTTTTGACTTTTGGAAATCAAGCTTTGAATTTGAATTTTTGATTTCTGGATTCCTAGAACGGCCATAAACGGCTATATTGGAATTCCTACCACTATAAAACCACCTCAAACTTGGTTTTAAACAAGAAGAGCAAACACACTCAAAATCAATAGATCTACAAGGTAGAAATCAGATTTTTGTGAAGAAACAAGAGAGATCTTAGTTGCTGTTCTTTAGTTCACATATCCAGCACATTTGAGGCTTTCAAAAGGAGTTCAAGAATCACTCCAGAGCTGATCTCTTCTGTCATTCTTCTGGTTGTAAGAAATTTCTAGATCTACAAATCTTATTTGTGCTTAATCTTCATATTTTGAGTATTTGATTTGAAAATCATTCTGGTATGTGTGTTTGAACATATTCTCTGAGTTTTTATACTTAAAATTTATATCATCAAACTCTGAGATTGATTTGAACAAAAGTGTTGCACTTAAACTTGATTCTTGCTAAACTTTTGTTCTTAAACTTGAAATTGGTTTCATACAAATATATTAAGTTTTTGAAACAATTTCAAATCTGGAATTTGCTATAACATCAGTGATATATATTTTCATATTCCATTTATACTCACACTTGCATGCATAAGAGTTAGGCTCTAGGTGGCTTGCTTGTGTTTGAATTTGATACCACTTTTGTTGTAAAGTGTATCTCTGTTTTTCCAGCAAAATTGTTGTAATTGAAAGATTGTAAGACTTAGTGGGATCTAAGTCGAAAGGGAAAATCCTAGTTGCGGCTAGGTGAGAAAAATCCTAGTTGAGTCTAGGTGGGTAAAATCCTAGTTGAGGCTAGGTGGGAAAAATCCTAGTTGCGGCTAGGTGGGTAAAATCCTAGTTGAGGCTAGGTGGGAAAAATCCTAGTTGCGGCTAGGTGGGTAAAATCCTAGTTGAGGCTAGGTGGGAAAAATCCTAGTTGCGGCTAGGTGGGTAAAATCCTAGTTGAGGCTAGGTGGGAAAAATCCTAGTTGCGGCTAGGTGGGTAAAATCCTAGTTGAGGCTAGGTGGGAAAAATCCTAGTTGCGGCTAGGTGGGAAAAATCCTAGTTGAGGCTAGGTGGGGAAAATCCTAGTTGCGGCTAGGTGGGAAAAATCCTAGTTGCGGCTAGGTGGGAAAATCCTAGGTGATGCTTAGGTTGTAACACTTATTGGTAATATAAGTGGGTTGAAATCCTAATCGAGGAGGTTAGGTAGTGGATGTAGATCGTTGGATCGAACCACTATAAATCTTGTGTCACTTTATATTTCCAAAGCATTTCTTTTACTTGCATAGCTTATATATACATCATAGTTGTAAATTGCGCACAAAGTTTTTAAAAGGGCAAAAACTACTCGGTAACCCAATTCACCCCCCCTCTTGGGTGACCTTCAATTGGTATCAGAGAGGGTTATTGCTCAAAGTATTACTAACGTATCTTTGAGTGCTTTTGTGCAAGGATGCAAACTTTAGATCCACTCGCCTTCGGGAAGGCACCACTTCGAGTAGGCCTCCATATTTTGATGGAACCAATTATGCTCATTGGAAAGTAAGAATGAAATTTTACATTCGAGCACAAAATAGATTTTTATGGGACGCAATTGAAAATGGCTACACTCCACCGGATAAGCCATTGAAAGAGTACACCACGGAGGAGATAAAGCTTGAGCTTTCAAATGATCAAGCCGTAAATCACTTATTTTGTGCACTTAGTGAAAATGAATTTAACAGAGTAAGTGCGTGTCAAACGGCAAGGGAAGTATGGGAGAAGCTTGAGGTACATTATGAAGGTACCATGCAAGTAAAGAAGACCAAGTTGAGAATACTTGAGGAACATTATGAAACTTTCCGAGTTGGGGCTGATGAAGACATAGCTACCGCCATCACTAGATTCACAAAGCTATTAAATGAGATCAAGAATCTAGGCAAGAATTATGATCAAGAAACTTCAGTATATAAATTCCTTAGAGGCTTGCCTAAGGAATGGGATGCCAAGAAATACGCTATCCAATCGGCTCAAAATCTTGGAGATTATACATTCGATGCATTATGCGGAGAGCTAACAGTTCATGAATTTGAACTAAAAGACAGAGCAAGATTGGAAGCACTAAGTGGAGGGACTAAAAGCTCAAGAAAAGAAATCGCATTAAAAGCAAGTAGCTCCCCAAGTGCATCAGTAGAGGTCATCGAAAATGAGGAATCATATGATGAAAATGATCTTGAGAAAGAAGTAGCTATGATCTCAAGAAAGCTAAATAAGGCCGTGTACAAACGAGATAAGTACTAGAAGAAGCTGCGAAGTGGAAGCAAGGAAGGAAAACCAAATGAAATAATATGCTACGGTTGCGGCAAACCGGGTCACGTCAAGACGGAGTGCAAAACCAAGAAGGTATTTGACAAAGGAAAGAAGAGTTTCAAAGCAACTTGGGATGACTCATCATCTTCAAGTTCGGACTCCGAATCAGAAAGTGAGAAGGCAATATTTTGTCTCACAAAGACAAGGCGAGGTAAACTCTAATGTTTTTAATTTTGATAATGTTAATGATTTGAATGATGTTCCAAATATTGATGAACTTAGAAAAGAGTTGAAAAAGGAGGTCAAAAACACTAAACAACTCAAAAGAGTTTGATCATTGCAATTAGTGAAATAGAGTCACAAAATGAGATTATTGATGATCTCCAAAATGACTTAAATGAAGTCATAAAGGAAAGAGATGCTTTAGTCAAGGAAGTAGAGGACTTGACTAGCACGGTGCATAAGTTTACAAATGGTAAACAAATGTTTGACATGATGTTAGGAGCACAACGACGTGCACTTAATAAAAGAGGCATAGGTTACGGAGCAAACTTGTTAAGCTACAAGAAATTGCTAAATGATGATCGTAGATGCTCTAAATGTAACAAGACTCACATGGTCAAGAAATGTGCATTACAAAAGGTAAAAATGGGTAAACTAGCATGGGTAGCTAAAAATGTTTATGACACTAACACTCTCGGACCCAAAGGTGTTTGGGTACCAAAATCTAGTGTGTTTCCCATAGTATAGGAAGCAAGGAAAAGCACCCTATGGTACTTGGACAAGTGGGTGCTCAAGTCACATGACCAAAGATGCACATCAAGTTATTAAACTAAAGCGGAATGATGGTGGAAAGGTTGAGTTGGAGACAACACCAAAGGAAGAGTTATTGGTCTCGAAACTGTCGGTAACAATTTACTCTCTATTTCTAACGTTTATCTTGTTGATGGTTTGAAACTTAATTTGCATAGTATTAGTCAATTGTGTGACAAATGATTTCATGTTATGTTTGAATCATCAAAATACATTGTTAGAAATAAGAAGCATGAAACCTTAGTTATTTGCATATATAGATAAAAACGTTTATGCCATTAACTTTGATGAGATAAATATGCAAAATGTTTCATGTTTGAATGCACAAAGTAATTGTGATGCATGATTGTGGCACAATAGATTAGACATCATTCTTTGTGTGATCACATCCAAAAAGGGAAATGTTAAAACTCATCCATGTGCCCATATATTCACTAAGTCTTTGCCTAGAAAACAAGTTTTTAAAATTCGGCGTGAGTTAGGCATGTCTCGAAAATTGGACCTTCTACATATGTTCTAGATATTCCAAACCTTTTTATATGGTGTTAGTGAAGTGTCCATGAAGTTTGAAAAGAATCGGAGCTATATTGCAAAAATTCAAAATTTTTGTGTCAAAAATTCCGAGAGAGGAATTAGCGCGCTAATATCGAGAATTAGCGCGCTAACACCTCGTGACCGAAAAATTCCGAGAGAGGAATTAGCACGCTAATTCTGTCCATTAGCGCTAATGTCGATCGGCCAGGGTTTTATAACCTAATTTTTTCATCAAACACTCACCTCAAACACAAGTATCTCGTCTCCTCTTTCCAAATCCACTCTCCGTGTGCAATTTCCACCGCGATCTCCACTCTTCTAAGGTACAAATCTTCTCCTTTCTTTGTTGATTCCTTCCATTTTCGTTTCAACATGTCAACACGTCGCCCCTCAAACCGCCCTTCTTCTCGATCGGGTGCACCTACCGCTCCCAATCCATCTCGACCTACCCAAGCAACGTCCTCACGACGTCCTTCTAGCCGACGGATTGTTCATTCCTCCTCATCTAGTGATGAATCCGAATCTACTCACATTGTCTCACCTTCGGCTAATGCCCCACTACGAGAGAGTCGTACAAAAGCCGTCCATGAGTCCTCATCCGTACTAGAATCAGTGGCTCCACGGCTAACGGACGCCAAAATCATTCGACCCGCCGTTGTCGATGTCGCCTTCTTTGATAAGGCTCATCTCCCAATTCGGGAAATTCTTGATGCGGCGGGGTGGACTACTTTTTGTACGTATAGGTCTAACTACAACTCTCCTCTAGTTAGAGTCTTCTATTCAAACCTTGAAACCTCAAATCAATTTATACTCTGTTCATCTGTTGGTAGCCGAGCCATCGAGATTACACCTGAAAATCTCGCTCAACGGCTTCACCTCCCATTGCACCCTCCATCGACCACGGTTGTGTGCAAATTCTTGAGTTGGCCTTTTGACCGTTTAGAAGTTCTAAATTCCTTTCTACGGTCCAAAAATAACTTAACCGTCTATCCGACCGGTATCACGGATACCGATTTTAAGCTAGTACCTCACCTTCTTCATAAGGTACTTCACAAAGTTGTTCTTCCGAGAGGTGGTAGCAAGAACTATGTCACCCTTCTTGACATGTTCATTCTTGGCCATCTATTTCTTATGCTACCCCTCAGTCTTCCCCACATTCTCATTGGCTATATGACTAGCACATGTAGCGCAGGTCGTCATCTTCCATACGCTCATGTTATCACATCCTACTTGGAGTCTGCCCAAGTAGATCTCGCGTTAGGCGGTCGTCCTCTCAGTATATTTGATTCCATTGACATGGCCACATTGAAAGCCATGAAATACAGATATATTCGTGATAGGAAGCAATGGACTAGGGACGATGCTATTCCATTTAGTCAGCATCACGGCGGTTACGAGTCTCCTATCTCTACGGACTATCCTTTTGATGCGCCAGATTATTTGGAGTACAGCTATCACCTTGGCGATAATGACCAGGCTAATGAAGAGGGAACAACAAGCCACAATGATGATGATGGTGATAATGAAGGAGCTCAAGATTCTACAGCTCCGGAGCAGCAGGATGCATCAGCACAACCTCAGCATCCTTCTACATTCGGCGGCTTAACACCTCCACCTAATATGTCACCTTCTTTGGCATATGTATCGGCACAGCTGGGCTACTTGCATGATTATATGACTCAATCCTTCAATGCCGTCGAAACAACTCTTCGGAGTCATAGTGATCGGCTACGTCGTATTGAGAGTCAACGGCTTCCGGCTCGGCAAGTGAGAGATGACAACGCTTCTAGTTCTGACTATCCACCACCATCGTCTAGAAGAAGCGTTTAGATACACCTAGATGAGCATTAGGCTCCCATATGTTAGTCTTAGGTGTTCTAATCTGTCAAACTCATGTTAAGCCACAATTATGCAATCTCATTACTTTTGCTATTTATATCATGATTCTTTTGCGTATCTCTGAGTTTTCTTTATGGCTATTTTGTGCTTCACTATGTTTTATAATCTATACATGTGTCTCGCTTCCGTATGTTCTTTATCGATTTGCATAAAGTGAGGGGGAGAATGTTTTTATCATGGTATACTATGTTGTTGATATGCATAAAGTAAGGGGGAGAATGCTTTTATTCTGGTATATTGCTTATTGATAAGCATAAAGTGAGGGGAGAGTTTATTTCTCTCGTATTGTTTGAATCGTGTCTATCTTTGCAGATACTTGACCCCATTGTCTTAATAATATCAAACGGGGGAGAAAAGGTAGAACTTGAAAGGGAGATATTGTGATATCTTTGCTATTGTTATAATTTTTGAAAGGACGATATGAAAGGGTGTTATTTTCATTGGTATATATTGGTATCGGGTTCATAATTCTCATTTTTACTGGTATCAAGTTGATAAGTTAATATTATTGATTTTTGTAACTGGTATCAAGTTAATAATTTTAACCTGCATATATTGGTATACTTGAAAAAGTTGTTGGTTTTTTTTTGGTATACATGAAAGGGGAGAAAAATTGTGGATGCTTGACCCCGCTTTTTTGATAATATCAAAAGGGGGAGAAAAATGTGGTGAACTTGAAAGGTTTGAAGTTTGAAAAATGTGGTGTTGAACTTGAAAGGTTTTTATCTTGGTACATTTGAAACGGTTGTTGGTTTTGAACTTGCATATTTGAAGTTAAATGTGGTTAAACTTGAAAAGATTGATGTGTTGAATGTGATATACATTTAGATTGTGTTTTCACACCTTTAAAGTTCACATTGTTTGTTATCATCAAAAAGGGGAGATTGTTGGACTAAGTGGTTAGTCATTCACATTCCTACCGAGATTTTGATGGAAACAAACAAAGTGAAAATGTACTAATCAAGTATTTCAGTTTGTGTTAAAGGATGCAATACAACACATCAGGGAATATGGAGACAAACAAACAAGGTGAAAATGTATTCAAGAAATATGAAGAAATTGTCGGAATAAATGATGCAATACAAGACTTCAAGAGCATTCAAGAAATACAAGTTCAAGACTCGGCACAAATGAAGAAATGAAGAAGAAAAGTTCAAGCCGCAATTTGTAATATCAATGTAAGGTATACAAATTCTTTCACGCAAGCCAAATGCATTAGTTCATGCATACATCAAGTTTTCGAAATCATTTCTCAAAGTTATAAATTCACTTCAAAGTTTAAAAATGGATTTTAAACACTTAACTAGGTAAATGAGGTTAAACAATGTGAAAACTTTGTGTGAATGGTCATTTGCATATTAGAGTTCATTATAAATGTTTTTCGAAAAAGAAAAACTCGTTTTTCAAAGGTATTCAAAAAGAAAAGCGAAAATTTGCGAGAAAAGCCCCTAATACATTATGAAATCATGAATTTCCGTTTCGGGATTTGTAAAAATATCCAGGACCACCCAAATAGGCTTAATGACTCATAATAAACATGTATAACATGTTATATAAGGGTTGGTTAGGTCCCAGGACAAGTTTAAGGGTTGCTAACACAAAGGGATAAATTAATTATTCGAAGTCCTTGCGAGTTAGCGCGCTAATAATGTCATTAGCGCGCTAAGACAGTGTTAGCGCGCTAACTCACAAGTATTAGCGCGCTAATTGCACTCGCCGCAATTTTTGACTTTTGGAAATCAAGCTTTGAATTTGAATTTTTGATTTCCTGGATTCCTAGAACGGCCATAAATGGCTATATTGGAATTCCTACCACTATAAAACCACCTCAAACTTGGTTTTAAACAAGAAGAGCAAACACACTCAAAATCAATAGATCTACAAGGTAGAAATCAGATTTTTGTGAAGAAACAAGAGAGATCTTAGTTGCTGTTCTTTAGTTCACATATCCAGCACATTTAAGGCTTTCAAAAGGAGTTCAAGAATCACTCCAGAGCTGATCTCTTCTGTCATTCTTCTGGTTGTAAGAAATTTCTAGATCTACAAATCTTATTTGTGCTTAATCTTCATATTTTGAGTATTTGATTTGAAAATCATTCTGGTATGTGTGTTTGAACATATTCTCTGAGTTTTTATACTTAAAATTTATATCATCAAACTCTGAGATTGATTTGAACAAAAGTGTTGCACTTAAACTTGATTCTTGCTAAACTTTTGTTCTTAAACTTGAAATTGGTTTCATACAAATATATTAAGTTTTTGAAACAATTTCAAATCTGGAATTTGCTATAACATCAGTGATATATATTTTCATATTCCATTTATACTCACACTTGCATGCATAAGAGTTAGGCTCTAGGTGGCTTGCTTGTGTTTGAATTTGATACCACTTTTGTTGTAAAGTGTATCTCTGTTTTTCCAGCAAAATTGTTGTAATTGAAAGATTGTAAGACTTAGTGGGATCTAAGTCGAAAGGGAAAATCCTAGTTGCGGCTAGGTGAGAAAAATCCTAGTTGAGTCTAGGTGGGTAAAATCCTAGTTGAGGCTAGGTGGGAAAAATCCTAGTTGCGGCTAGGTGGGTAAAATCCTAGTTGAGGCTAGGTGGGAAAAATCCTAGTTGCGGCTAGGTGGGTAAAATCCTAGTTGAGGCTAGGTGGGAAAAATCCTAGTTGCGGCTAGGTGGGAAAAATCCTAGTTGAGGCTAGGTGGGAAAAATCCTAGTTGCGGCTAGGTGGGAAAATCCTAGGTGATGCTTAGGTTGTAACACTTATTGGTAATATAAGTGGGTTGAAATCCTAACTGAGGAGGTTAGGTAGTGGATGTAGATCGTTGGATCGAACCACTATAAATCTTGTGTCACTTTATATTTCCAGCATTTCTTTTACTTGCATAGCTTATATATACATCATAGTTGTAAATTGCGCACAAAGTTTTTAAAAGGGCAAAAACTACTCGGTAACCCAATTCACCCCCCCTCTTGGGTGACCTTCAGGACGGGTTGACGAAATCAGCTCATTTCCTACCAGTTTCTATAAAATATAATTTCACACAGTTGAGCATATTATTCGAAAGAAAGATTGTATGACTGCACGGAGTACCAATTTCGATTGTTTCAGACCGAGATAGACGTCTTACATCATCATTGTAGTAAGCTATGCAGGAGCTGTTTGGTACTAGATTACAATTTAGCACAGCATTCCATCCTCAGACAGACGGATAGTTAGAGAGATTAATACAGATACTTGTGGATATGCTTATGGCATATCTGCTGCAGTTTGGTGGGTCTTAGGAGGAATACTTGCCACTTTGTGAATTTTCTTACAACAACAGCTATCAGGGCAGTATTGGGATGCCACCATTTGAAGCTCTGTACGGTAAACCGTGTAGATCACTGACTTGTTGGGCAGAGCCCAATGATACAGCAGTCATGGGGCCTGAGATTGTTGTGGACCATACAGAGAAGGTGAGACTGATTCATCAACGGTTGTTGGCTGCCCAACACAAATAGAAGAAGTATACGCATATGTATCGCGATGGGCTGAGCTACAAGGTAGATGATTGGGTCTACTTGAAAGTTTCTCCATTGAAAGGTCATCTAAGATTTGAGATCAGGGGGAAACTAGCACCAAGATTTATGGGGCCGTTTCAAATTGAGAAACGAGTTGGGGAGGTCGCTTATCAATTGAGATTGGCAAGTCGATTGGCAGGGGTTCATAATGTTTTTCATATTTCGATGTTACGGTTGGCTAGATCAGGACCGATACCGAAAGTTGATATAACTAAAATCGAGGTTCGACCAGATGTGACGTACAAGGAACACCCCATTGAGATAGTGGATCGCAAGGTACAGACTCTCAAAAGGAAAAAAAAATACCACTTGTACTCGTTTGATGGCAGTATCATAAAAACGAGGGCCTCACTTGGGCGAGAGAGTCTACCTTGCAAGAGCAATACCCCACTTATTTCAAGGTAAAGGTTTCATTAAATTTGAACTTCGGGACGAAATTCCTTTTAGTTGGGAAGATTGTAACGGCCCGTGTTAATTAATCCCGATTAACTAACAAATTACAGATTAAGATCTTAAGCTCAGACCCATGTGAACGTCGCAGAAAAGTCTAGGGCACGCCTAATAAGGTAAAATTTATTATTTTAGTGTGCGAGTGTTTATTTATTTTACTATTACTTAATAGTTCGCACCGCACTAATTGAGAATTACGCTTGATCGTCTCGTGCGCGTGTAGTGACGAAAGTGTACGATTTCGCGGTGTGCGCGTAACGCGGGTGTATGGGATAGTCTAGGATTTAGTTGTCACATGACTCACATCACACATCCCATCACATCACCCGTCACATCACCAAACTTAAACCCATCATTCATTTTTTCTCTCTCTTCTCCAAAATAAAAAAGAAAGATTTCCATTTAAACGGATAGAAAGATAGAGAAATCGCCAAATGGGAGAGAGAATAGAGGAGATGAGAGAGAGAGAGAAAGAGAAAGAGAAAGAGATGGCCAAAAGAGAGAGAGAGGTAAAGGGAGCTCCGACGATGAGCGACGGCTCCAGCGAGACTGGAGGTCGCGGACGGCGGCACTCGGCGATGTGAAGGCACAAAGGGCCAGACGAGCAGTCGGTGGTGGGAGATCGCGAACGAGCAACAGCGGCGACTGCGAGGCGGCCTGCACTCCGGCGCAGATCACTGGACGGCGACGTGGATCCAGCAGCGACGCCAGAGAGGCGGCTCCAGCAGCGGCGCCGATGAGGCGCTCCATTAGCGACGACGTGGCTCCAGCAGAGGCGTCGGTGAGGTGGCAGCAGCGTGGCAGCGGCGGCGACAGAGGCACGATGAATGACGTGGAGCAACGGCACGGTGGCGCATTACCGGACTGATCGATCCGCGACGAAACACAACAACAGTGGACTAGGAGGTGTGACTTCGACGAAGCTCGACGACGTGAAGGACTACCCGCGAAGAAGACGAAAGGCATGGATTTTTGGAGTCGAGACCTCCATTGAAGGCCATGGTGAGGTTTTAAACCACATTGATTTCAACTAAAGGCTAATTGATTAATCTTGTAGTCAATTCTGTTATGGTTTACTTCAAGTGGCTTAGTTTTAATTTGAATGACTTAAGTAACTTATTAAGAATAAATATGAGCCCTAAATGGTATAAATGGATACTAGGGACTTAGGAGACTATAATCGCGTATCGAGCGCATATTTCAAGGCGTGAGCGGAACGTTTTGGAGAGATATTTGCGATTGTTTGAGGTAAGTAAGCCCACGAGAAAATTAGTTAAAATTCATTTATGGTACTTACTTTATTCCACATTTCAATTTTTCCATTGTGTCATTTATTGTTGTTCATTTATTGTTCATCCACTCTCATGTGTGTACATGTGTTTATCGACGAGGTCGGGCATGGCACGGACTCACACCCCGGGGCTAGCGACCCCACGTTGTTCGAGAAATTGGTCATGTTAGAGCTATGCGGTGATTATTTCCGCAAGACCAGTAGGTTGAGAGATGTTTGACGAATACCTAAGTCTTCGTCATGGGTTCCTCTCGAGAGATGTTTGGATGGGGTTCTCCCGTTCATGGGTTCCTCTCATTCGACCATGAGATTTTTGGCGAGGTGGTCGTCATGGGTTCCTCTCGGTGTAGCTAAGACGATTTCCGGATGTCGACCAGGGTTCTCTGTCACGCTACACTCATGTCCAAATTCTATTTCTCAACGATTGATAAGTCAATATTTTATAGGTAATTTATAGTCTATTTTAGTATAATAATTAGCGAAAATATTTAAAACAATATATTAAATAATATTTTGTCATTTTTAGGTGAAATCGAGTGCGCGGTTAAATTTGTGGCGGAAAAATACTCAAAATGGAGTATTTACTTGCAATAATCGGATGACAGACTGTTTGTCTCGAAATACGCGTTACGCGGTAGGTCAAACAGAGGACAGAGTATTCCAGCCAATACAATGATGCCACGTCAACATTCAGCCAATCAGACGATGCCACGTGGTGTCGCCCCATCGCTTTAACCAATCAGCAAACGCCGCATCCGCACCAAATCGCCACGTCATGAAACGTCGCAGGCTCCTATTGGTCTAGCTTGTCACGTTGAGGTGTCTCTGTCAATCACGTACAGCCACGTGTTGCGGTCTTCCTGGTCAACAACTGCAGGTGTTCAATCCCATTGCGACACGTGGCGATCTTCTTTTCGACATCTGCGGTGGCCCAATGGCATTGCGACACGTGGCGTCCTCCGTGGACACAAAGGTCACCACATCAGAGATGGTCCAATTAAAACACGCCAAGTGGCAGGCTATTCTCACAGCACGTCACAGCAGCAGCCCTCCTCCAATCACCTCGGGCCACGTCAGCTTCACAGCAAAGACACCCAATCACGCGATGACACGTGGAACAGCAGTAAAAACCAGCCAATCAAGCACTGACACGTGGCATAAGCAATTTTAATAAATATGTGATCGACCGACAGTATTAGGAGTCAGTTTTTGGAGTTTTTCAGAGTTAGTTGATAGGCAGTTTTAGGGGGGTCATCTTGGCCTCTCTGGCCGAAACTCTCGACCACCCCCCATTTTGTATTTTGCTTTATCACGTGTTTTTTTTATGGGGGACTAAAGCCCCTAGCCTAGGCAAGACTGTGAGGGAGGTTTGACTGCATATATCAATGGATTTGTGAGATTTATATTTTTTTAATTTCAGTCTGTTCATTAATATTTTATTTTCTCGGGTATTGTTTTAACAATCGAGGTTAAACACTAGTTTAAATCTTGATTTACGTGCCAGGAGGTCGTACGCACCCGTACTTGTGCAATAAGACCACACTAGTGGCATTCGACCATACCGATTGATTAGACCCTTTTGGGACCGGTTGAATACCTTAGAAATCTAGGCTAAATCGGACACACGAGTGATCCGATTGTCTAGGTGTAATGCCTTCACAAAACTCATTGCGGTCAACACATTAAACTCAATTCACTTGAATATGTGGTTATGTGTTTGATTAGAGAAATAGTCACCGTCGTACCTTGGCTATCGAGATTAGGAAGTGCGAGGAACCGCGTGCGTTACCGGGTCTATAGCTACACTAAGATATTTTGATTTGTATATTTTACATAAATTGACGACCAAATCCAATCTTTTACCGAACCGAACTTGTATGTCTTGACCTAGGTATTTTTATTAATCGTTTTCAAATTTATTTCCATTGCTTTAGTTACTTTGTTTATTTTTAGATTAGTTAATTAATTCAATCTCTCTTAAACCCCGATTTCTCTTTTCGTTATTTTTTAAACCTTAGAAAGATTACCAATCCATGTGGGATTGACCCTTTGCCACTATTCTACAAAATAGTTGGTCTAGGTATTTTTAATTTTATTGACGCGTTCGGCGCGCGTCAACGACTTATTTTCATGCGATTACTTTATTCTTGTTCCTTATTTAAATTGCATGAATTGTAATCATTTTATTGGATTTCGTGAATATTAGCTAACGTTCTCTTGGATTTACTCACTGGGATTTGACATTATTTTTTGTGACAAATCGCAGATCCTACGACGAGCCAGGGCAAGGGGGTCTTAGGCGACTAGCTCTGAGTTAGGAGAGCCCCATCAGCTTTTTGTGTAGGTGTATGTATGCATTTATTTACTACTTTTATGGAATATCGGGGAGGACTTTTATACCTTATACATGCATATACTCACCTTTTGTACTTCGTCGCTCTTTGATATACATGATATCTAATGTCGGGTTTCCACACTATAGGGTTATTTATACAATGCAAACTTTTCATTTCTATGATATTTGCATGCTTCAAAGACTTCCGCTTTGATGTTTAACTCATATTAATTTAATAAATCGTGAACAACTTAACTTAGTCAATTTAATGTAAATATTCATAAAACATCCATAAATACTAAGTTAAGGCGAATAAGATACGTACAAAGGTTTAGGTCGTGGACAGTTAAAAATAAGTGTGTGGTGATGTGGCATGCTTGGTGACGTGTCTGGCGACGTGGCGGTACCCGGTTTGCCTCAAAGTTTGGGGCCATCACAAAATTAGTGGTTAAACTGATTTTGATGATCAATAATTGTTTCAAGCTAGTTTTGGCAAGAAACTGAGGTTTCTTGAACCTTTATGTATGTATGTTAGTTCTTAGCAAATCTCTTGACCTAACCTTTGTAAATTGAGCATAATTGTCGGATATGAACTCGAAGTGGGGCAGATTATACGAAATTGGAAAGCTTACCTAGAGATCTACAACTTTTATCACTGAAGAAAACTCGAAACTCAAGCACATTCTAGCTCAAAAATGCTCCGTAAGCATGCCGTTGAAATGGTAATATGGGATTCTTAAAATGAGTTTTGAAAAGGTATAACTCTGTCAATTCTTATCGGAATGAGCTCATATTTTAGTATGTTTTTTAGGTATGTTAGATGCGTTGTGATCAAAAATCATGATTTTTGGAGCTATAAAATTGGAGAAATGATTTTTACAATATTGCTGGTCGGATTCGATTCCAATTTGAGCTATTTTAGTAGAAGTTTGATATCTCTTTCATTTTGAATTGGATTTTTGCACATCAAACCTTTTTAAAAAACTAAGACATAGAGCTAAAACTTTCATGACAGGTGTCTTCGATGATTTGGAATTTATAATGGTCTAATTTGCGTTGCAACATATGATCCCAAATTGAAAGTTAAAACTTTATTTATTCTGTAAGGGGTTGTTTTGGGGAGTAGAACATTAAACTTAATTTAAACACCTTAAGTCACTCTAAAACACTGAAAATGGACCCTAGGGGACTCGGAGGCTATGGTACGGTAGGTGGGAGCATAATGGGGTCAGATTCGAGAGTCCTTGAAAGTTATAACGCGTATTGAGGTACATAAAACCCACGAGAATGTTTCACATAATTTAGTTCGCTTTTAATATTTGTTTTCCAGTTACCGACTATTTTTACTTATCTTATGCATTTTACGACTGTCGACTGTTTTATTTTGTTGTTTTATTCAACTACAAATTATACTATGTTGTCACGATTTATTGTTGTTTTGTTCAAGTTGAATAATCATGCTTTATACGTGCATTTTGAGATTATTTAAAGATCGGTTGAGTTGGTTCGTCGGGGTTTTACAATGAAGACCGATTAAGTTAGTTCACCAGGGTTATGTTATGTTATTATTGTGTAACGGAATGATTTACCAGTTGAGTGGTTCACTAAGGCTTTAGAAGACGTAGTATAGGAGTGACTGATTAACCGGTTGAGTGGTTCACTATGATTATATGTGTTTACATCTTTGCTTACTTATATAATTGTGGTTCTATTTTCTAATTATTTACCAGCTAATTTGGTTTTGTATTGCCCTACATTCATGGAAGTATGTATTTCCGATGTCAAAAAGCATATTTGCATGTCTTGTAGTTTTATTTGATTTCTTACTGAATATTGTGTGGACTTATCTTGGGATTTTACTCACTGGACTCGTCATTGTATTTGTTGGGTGACTGAGTGCAGATCCTTCTATGAGTAGCGACGAGGGGAATCTTGGGCGACTATATCTTTTTGCTGACAGTCTTGGATATACTTGTAGGTGTTTATATTTTGATATATTTTGATATATTATGGGTATCAGGGGAATATGAGAGACGTTGTACATGTATATACCTACTTTTGTATATCTTGTTGCCTTATATACATGGTACTTTATTTTTGGGTTTTCCACTACATAAAAGTTTTGATAATATGTATAAGATACTCATATATTTTAAAGTCTTCCGCTGTAAAATGACAATGAAACCTAATAGGTTAACTAACTAGCTAAACAAATTCATTAGTAATTGTATGAAGAATAATTAGCTAAGCTAGTGTTATTTGAAAACGTGTAAACAACTAGTTAGGTCGCAGGGCGTCGTATATAAGCAGGTCATGATGTGGAAAGGCATGGTGACGTGTGATGTGACATGGTCGTTCTCAGGGTTGTCTCGAGATCTAGGGCTGTCGCAACACAAACTTTTTGAAACTTGGTCATTATATTATCCTAGTATCATTCCATCCATCAAATCTTTAAATATATATGTAGTTGGTGTTAGTTCCCATATGCATACCATAGGATCCATTATGACTCATTTGGATCCTGACATTGACACATCACTAGGTAAGTTAATATACTAAGAGTGTGGTCTCCATCAAAGTTCCTAACATTTCATGTTTTTGATAATCCATAAAGACTAAATGGCACTACAAAAAATAGCAGATCAGAACGGAAATTTCCGTCTCTGATTTGCATAAATTCCGTCTCTAATTGAAATCTGAAAAGGAACAGAGACGGAATAAATTCCGTCTCTAAAATCGTCGTCGTTGATTCAATCAGAAACGGAAATGTAATTCCGTTTCTGATTAGAGACGGATTAGAGACGGAATAAATTCCGTTTCTGATTAGAGACGGATTAGAGACGGATTAGAGACGGAAATTAGAAACGGAACAGAGACGGAACAGAAATGGAAATTTTCAAAAATGGTACATTGGTAATTGCATTCCGTCTCTGATTCCGTTGCTAATCAGAAACGGATCATAGACGGAATTTTTGCATTCCGTCTCTATTTCCGTCTCTGATTAGAAACGGATCAGAGACGGAAATAATGCATTTCGCCTCTGATCCGTTGCTGATTCATGCATCTATTCCTCGAAAATTAGAGACGGAATAGCAACGGAATCTCTGAATTACGTTGCTAATTCCGTCTCTGATCCTCTTTGTTTAGTCAATACACACATATATATATAGGTCTCAATCCAAGCACATTTAACCTGCCAATATATAATACAAATCATAGCTAAATAATATTTTGATATTACACAGTTTATATAAACTTAACATATCCTTAAAATTATTTTTCTCAATGTACTGTACACGAAACAACAAAAACAATTTAAAAAGTTTCTATTTCGTATCTTTCTACAAAAGTAAAAGCAAAAATTGTTCTAAATGAAAAAAATAAAATAAAAATGAAGAAGTGTTCCGAGATTATATAAAGTTGATTGTGCTTCAAAAAATACTTGACTTCGTACCTGAAAAAAGATCAAAAAGAAAAAATCACTAAATTATACGAACAATAATAGGAATATAAACAATATTATGGGAGAACTACGTATCATCGCAAGCACAAGTGTATGAGCCAAATACAACATAAATAAAGTAGTAAAGAAAAAGAAATTCATCATTATCGAGAAGGAACATGGTGTTAATTAGCAAATTATCTCTCGCTCCAAACAATGACATGAAATTTAGTTCTAGATTAACACAAACAAGAGTCAATTGTCCTCGATGCTCCAAAAAATTAAGAAGACACTATACAAAATGAAATTAAAGTAAACTAAAACAAAAGATAGAACACAAATTAAAAGTAAAGAAAACTAAAATAAAAGACTCAATAAGATAAACAATGTGTAATGGAAGTATGATAAATAAATGATACAAGACAAGTACCAATTTTCATAAGTACTTCAATATTAATAACTATTTCTTTTTAGAGACAAGTGATGTTCATGATCTTCAACACGTTATTACAATGAATGCATTCTGGAAAAAAATTCTAACTCTTAATTTCCTACAAAATACTTAGCAAAGTTTCTCCTAAAACTAGGGGTTTTAACTAATAGAATGACTATACAGCATACACACACAAACACGTGTCATTATTGATTGCACCCATCCTTGAGCACCAGATACAGGATACTAACACCGTTACACTGCCATTATATGCCACTAACAGTGTAGCTTCCCACCAAAACACAAGGGCAACATCATAATTTTTGCACACCTCCAACATTCTTCCAAGTTCCTATTAACTGAGATATAATTGCCAACATATTTCAGAATTACAAGTAATATCAACACAAAAAGCACAACCTCTTCAGTATTCAATCTAAACATTTTATTTAACTAAACAATATATCCCTAAAACAACTGTGGTAAAAGTCAGCAAGCCCAAAAATGAAATATGTTTTTCACTAGGAACAAAAGCTACTGGTATACAAAATCCTGAAAATGAAAGGAAAGGTAAAAATAAGACATGCCTGTGATGGTTCCATTCTCGAGACACGATCCTTGTTCAAACTTTGTGCAACACCCTGAAATTGAAAACAAGGTATTCAAGGAAAAAACAATGAAACGCTAAAACAGAAAACTAAATTACTAAAGCCAACCTTACTTCTGAAAAGGACTAATGCAACTGCTATAAAAGTTAAAATTAGGAAAATTAATAAAAAAATTGGTTCTTAGTACTCTAGTTAGTTGTAATCTGGAAAATGCAGCGAATGTGTATAAAATCAAAGTAACTGAGGTACATAAATCATTATACTTTATTAAGTAAACCTATTGGAATTCAAGAGCTCCATAACTTCATGATAGAAGGAGCGTATTGTGTAGTTCCCAGATATGTCCTTCCTGACATGGAGAAATTTAAAGTTAGAAACTTGAAATAATGAAGACCAAGAAAAGAGATTAACTTACTTTATATAAAAAGAAAAGAGATGAATTTATGGTAAGTTTTTCTATAATTATTATTTTCTAAAAGTTGTCAATTCTAAATGCAAAAGTTCACAGGAATCAAATAATACAAATAATTAATGGATCGTAAGAAACTTCTATGCAACTCTAAGTCACAAAGAAGAGCCTGGTAGACTGTCAAGCACATCAGCAAAACAACTATTCCCTATTCTAAACTGCAAAAGCTTGTAAAAAACATTTTCAAGTAAGCACCAGCTTCTAAATATCGGCAATGTCAAATATTACTTTCAAGCATATCTTGGTAACATACTATTTCTCAACAGACCATGACACTTTATTCATCATATAACAAGATAGAATCTTAAAAAGCACAACTCAATTTTAATATATAAAGTACATAGTATGAGGTTTAAGTAGTTGGTAATTCATTCATATTTCTTAAGCACATGGTTCATATTCATCCTAAGTACCTAACATAGAAGGTATACTGTTTGGCATTAGCCATTCCAAAGTGACATGAGTTCATCCACAACTCGCTTCCCAGATGAGTCGTCTTACGAAAAAGAGTTTTCCTCCATCCTTTACCACAGCAGAGAAAATAAATCTCATATAAAACATTTTCTACTTAGTAAACCGAGAAAGCAATCGCAATGAACAAGTTACAACTAATTAAATGGCCAAACTGGTAGTGAGATAATTAAAAAATTAACAGTAAATGTAATCGAGATATTAAAGATTAAAAAAATGTTGCCTATTTACCTCCTAGTGATGCAAAGAATCGCAATGTAACCTAAGAATGACTAGACCTATATGGCAAAGCAATGAACAAGGACAAAAAATAAGAACAAAAAACAATGGAAGATCAATAAATTTATGAAGCAACTGCAACAGAACCAGCGGCCAGACCTATATGGCAAAGCAATGGACAAGGACAAAAAAATAAGAACAAAAAACAATGGAAGATCAATAAATTTATGGAGCATACACATGACTGGTACATGTTAACAGAGGTCATGCATATGATTGAGAGACACAAGTGTGCAAATGCAAATCAAGGACATGAAGAAGGTTTTACCATACTACAAATTCCTAAGTTTTAAGAAAATGACCAATCATAGAAATGAAAGTTTGGAAAAATATATATTACAAAAGTCAAGAAAATAAACAAAATAACAACATTGCAATATATATATATAGATGAAAAAACACTAAATGCAATGCAAACTAGAAATATATGTAACTTGCACTTAATGGATTTTTTTAAAAGTAATTAAGACTGAGATTTACCTTAGCAGTTGTGATTTATGAAAGAAAGCAATGTAGGTATACTACCAATGCTGTCAAAGAACATGTGAAAGTTAAGTTACCTGCATGTTCCCAATCAAATGAGCAAATAAAACCAGACCAAAAATGGCAATCAGTATCGCAAATATAGTTTCCCCAATGAAAGTACTTGTTGACAAACTCTGTCCATATGAGCTGAGGAAACAAGAAAGTGAGTTAGCCAACTTTTGAAACAAACGTAAAAGAGAAAAAATAATAACTCTCTATTGGAATCGTTTGCACTCATTCACTGCACAATGCAAATGAAAAGACACTTGAAAATATAGAAAACTGAAATAACCTACTACATCGGGCAAAACTGTAAGTTTTTGCAAGAAAAAAAAAAACCAAAACAGAGGAATGTAGATAGTATATAAAGAAGGTTGTCCGCTCGAATTCCACCCTCCACCATTGTGGCAAGATGAACTTGCTTGATTACAACTACTCTTTAAAATACCAAGATTGAAGAAAAACATAATTTTTTGAACAACAGTCCTCACTATCTGAAATGAATCAATGAATAGAATAAGTGAAACAAATCTCTGCAAACAACCAAGAAACCAAGTCAAAAAGACTCTAAAAATAGGCATAATTTGCTTAAGTAGGAAGAATCAACTATTTTTGTTGAGACAAAAACTGAAAATCTTAGATTTCTAAAATTAGGATTGATAATAAACTAGAGTACTCAAAATATATACAATGACCACAATATAAACATAAACATTACAGTGTTGAAAATAGATTTTACTCAAGAAGGGACTTACGGAACAACTAATGCACAATAACTATTCATTAATGTTTCTCAATCGAGCATTTTTTTCAATAAAGGATTGAAAGAAAGCAAAATCATCAAATTTAGAATGTATAATGATCTCTCTCTCTCTCTCTCTCTCTCTCTCTCTCTCTCTCTCTCTCTCTCTCTCTCTCTCTTTTTATAACTAATTGAACAGTCATTTAGCCCCTTTTACAGCATACAAACAGGGCACACACTTGTGACACCACAGCCAAGGATTAATTAAATCTTCCAAATAGTTAGGGTCCGCTACAAGTATCACCACCAAAGACTCAACAATTTAAGTAGCAACCAAATGCAGACAATGAAAGAGTTGCTTTCGTTCAATTTTCGGGGATTTTCGATCCTTCAAAACTCTCATATCACTACAAACTAACCACACCAATTCCTACTTATCCCCATTAACTTCCAAAACAGAACGAAAAGATTGAACAGCAAAATTTCAACAAAAAAACCCTAAAAACAGTTTCAGTGAGTGAGGTACCTGAAGTATGCCCAGAATATCCGCCAATTGGCCATTCGTCGCCATGATCGAGGCAGTGTAAGCTACTACAACAATTGAATGAATCAATCAAAATCAGACAACAATCGCGAAGAGATCAACAAAAACAATCAAGTTTTCTGGAACGATTGAGATTACCGGCTCCGCTAAGGAGCACGATCTTGGAGAAACTCATCCCGGTCGCCTGCATCGCCATCGCTCGGTGGATGAAAAGAGGATTTACAGCGAAACCCTAATAGACCGATTAATCTCTGACTCTGTGTTGATGGAGAGAACACTTTGATGGCGAACGAGATAGTTGGTTGGTTGGTTGGTTTGAGAGGAGAAAGGGCAGAGATTAATGGCGGTGCGAGGTGAAAGTTGAGGGAGAGATGGCAGATGCGAGGGCTCCGGCGTTGGCAAGGGCAGCGGCGTTGACGGAGGCGAAAGGGGACGCGAGGGTTAGAGCTCAGACAGAAGAGAGCAGAGAGAGAGAGAGCAGAGAGCGGTGATCGGAGAGAGAACGGAGAGCCGTGACCGACCAAGAGACGGAGAGACCAGAGAGAGAGAGAAGGAGAGACGAGACGAGACGGAGAGACGAAACGAGCCGTGTGTGGGATTTGGGGGTTTTTTTGTTGGGGGGGTAATCAAATCTCGAGATTTGATGAACGGTTATAAGAAAACAAAGTTTTGGTGGGAATGTTGGCGCCATTTTTTAGAGACAGAATTTAATTCTGTCTCTATTTCTGTCTCTATTTCCGTCTCTTATTCGTCTTAATTCCGTCTCTGAATTAGTCCGTCTCAATTCCGTCTCTAACTATTTTTTTAGCAACGGAACTTAATTTCGTTGCTAATTCCGTTTCTAAATTTCGTTTTCCTTGTAGTGTGGTATTTATTAAGTAAATATGTTCTATAAAACTCATTTGATAAGTTAGGTACTAATAATATGGATATTTTCTCAACGTTATACTTAATTTATATGCCTAAGCCCAATCACTCACTTAGAAAATTTATAGCTTTTCGATTTTTCTAAACTTAGGCCTTATTGAAATGAAGCACATAGACTTAATTAATGATATCCTAAATTCTTTCGAGACTCACTACATAGTTTAGATGACTAGTTAGAGTCTAAGTAAGTGAATTAAGTCATGAACCTAAGCCCAAGTTTTCAATCCATCTGATAGTCCCGCGCGTACCCATCTCGAGGTAACTTGGCACACTCAGCTTTTATAAAAAACCATTTAAAAGTTATGCACACATATAGAAACATATAGTGCATGCATAAAATCAAGTAATATTATTTAATTATTACCTTAGTGTCGATGTCTGAGTACCGACCAAGTTCGCTAAGCAGGACTAGTCACCATGTAACAGTCCTACAAAAATACAACTAGGATTAGATTATTCGGGTCATTACATATTTCATAATCATCTCTTCATTTTTTTTTTTGGAAAAATGATATTTTGATATAATTTGGGTGCATACATTGGATACACGATGGTCCAAATTTTATTGGGATATGTCGACACAAATCTCAATGAAATATGAACCATTGTGTATCCAATGTATGTATCCAAAGTACGTCAAAATATCATTGTCCTTTTTTGTCCAAGTCACAAAAAAACCCAGATTCGACAAAAAATTAGAGAATTTACCAATGCGCTCTAAAACTTTCGGACAACTCATCTCGCATGCAATTCGAAGCGTAGAGCCACGTCGGCTTGTTAAGTCAAATTTAAATTCACATTTCAATTTTTAAACTTAACCTCATTAATTTTTCACGAAACTCGAAATCAATGTTCGGGTCAACATTTTAATCATCACGGGACTCATTTCAACACGTATCTCGAAATAAAACCCCGTGAACTTCAAATTTACTTTGTCAAGTTCAATTTCGCAAAATAATATAATATTTTAGTACATAACACTAAACAAATACAATAATAAAATTACCTATAAATTTTTTGTTTCACCGGTCCTTAGCTCCCGATTCGCGGCTTAAATCATAATTAGGCTTCATTAATCCTTGTTTAGCTTTAATTATTGAATTATAATTGTAGGATTTGACACCAAATACCAAAAAGGTACTCAATACCAATTCTAAAATATTTTCACAGTCCATAGAGTCAATTTGGATAAAAATTAACCAATAATCAATTTGTTCAAAATCCCAATGTAATTGAAGTCCAGCTATAAAAACATCTTCAAAACAGTTCTCAACTAAATCGCGTCAACTCAGTTTACC
Source organism: Stephania yunnanensis (assembly GCA_039657365.1). Classification (NCBI taxonomy): domain Eukaryota; kingdom Viridiplantae; phylum Streptophyta; class Magnoliopsida; order Ranunculales; family Menispermaceae; genus Stephania; species Stephania yunnanensis. The sequence continues at coordinate 41,476,996 of CM077589.1, read as the reverse complement.
AAAACCCTAACCCATGACAGTGAGATTTATTTTAAATTGGGGCAAATCAACCCAATACACCAATTCACAACAGTTTCTATCAATTCACATTAAAACCCCACGAGAAAAATCGAAAAATCTCGTGAATTCAAATTAAATTAAATAAAATGTCAAGAATTGGAAATTTATCGAATTCTAAGCAGAATACATCATTTTCACCGTGGAAACTTGGCTTAAATTGATAGTCTCGACGTTCTACTTTTTGCAGAGATAAACTGGAAGAAAATTGGAGGTATGGAGATCGTGGAGCAAAAAATTGACTTGAAAGGGTTAAATAAAACTAAACTAATATTTCATTACGTTTGTACGAATTCGTTTAGTTTTTTAGTTTATATAAATATATATATATATATATATATATGCCTGTTCGAGCAGCTCAGTTTTTTATTATTTAGTTTCTAAAATTCATATTTTGTTCTGTTATGACTTTCAAGGCTTGTTTTGGATCCCATTTTTTACAAAATTGAGCCAAACTCTTGACAAAACAGTCCAATTGCATAAAATGTCCATAACAATCTCAAAAATATTAAATATGTCCATAACATATTAAAATGCTACGGACCAACCCTCTTGCCATACTTAACTAAAGTTGCCCTAATTTGGACCCGTTTTCAACCTCGACCACCGCCAATCGACGTATAACTCGAGGTAAGGTCTCACACTAACTTCATTTTTATTTTTCACTACAACCAATCCCGATTTGCACAGAAATCGGGGCAAAAGCCTCACTTGATACTTAATGTTTGATTTGCTTGTTTTCGATCAACTAATAATATTTGTTTTTACTTGTGCTCTTCAGACACACACTTGCAACCTCGATTGTAACAAAATCGAAGATACACATCAACACACTCCAAAAGCTTTAGACAACACTATATGATTTATATTCACACTGGGCATTCACCAACAAAAAATAACATTAACCTAGTGGTTTCTTTTTTTCACTAATTATAACACATGTCATGAATAAGACTCATTAATCTCGTAATCAACTCTTAATACAATAGTTTATTGAAATATGAGATTTCATAATACTCTTCTCTTAAAATGTGGATATTAGTTTCATATATATGCTGGACCAGCTTAAGAAGTTTGTTTTTTTATAAGAAAGAAACTTGGTCGCAGCAGGTTTCGAACCCCAAACCTCTTACACTCATACCTTAATCATTAAGTCACCCACTTGGTTATTACCAGCTTGAGAAATTTTGGACAAACTTAGCTCAAAATTAACAAATTTAACACGTGAAGTCTCGACTTATGTGTAGCTGAGATTTTTGAAGCATTTAGAAGTTGCTTCCAAATTTTTGAAGAAAGACAGTCTTACATATCCAAATGCTTTTGGAAATGACCTATTTCCTTGCATCGTTGCACTAGTCGCCACGCCATACCTACAAAATTAGTCGTGGAGATTTCTTTGCCATTCTTGCTCTCACAATTACGAGATTTGGATCTTTCAGGATAATTTCGAGAGACATCCCTATTAATTTGGGTATTTTGTGATATTGAATTGTGGAAGCTTGTCGATGAACTTCAATAGTGTCGCGTTGATGTAAAATTGCAATTCTTGTCTTTAATTTCTATGGAGGAGACTCAGGAGAGTTCGAACCTTGTTCAATATTAAAATTACAGTTTCGATTGTAAAATTAGAGGTAGGAACTGAGTGTTTTTCAATCATTCTACGTTGTATCGTATACCTCTCTTTGAATATAGTAAAATATTATAAAACTATGCAAGTCCCACATACGTAGGTTATGGACCAAATTGCATGAATAAATTTTGGTGTTTATTTTGTTATTTTCTATATTTTTCATTCACCCAAACTTCTTTTCTATCATCTTATTCATTTTTGTTAGGCATTAAAACTTTTACAATATATATATATAAAAAAAAAAAAGCCGACCAAAAAAAGGAGAATTAAAGAAGAGAACCGTGAAGAAAAGAGCAATTAAAATTCAACACCATGGAATACTTTCAGATCTGTGCGCATTGGGTACTTCTTTGAAACCCAAATCAGGGTTGTTAATGGAATTGAAATTGTATTGAATTAGGGTAAATTGGGTACAGGTGCTCTTATTTATAGAGCATAAAATATAGAAACTACTTAAACTACCTAAATACCAAAATATAGAAACTACTTATAATTTCCATAACACCATCCCTCAAACTCAAGATGGTTCATGAAAACCAACTTAGTTTGACAATCGAATCAGTAAACCAAACAAATTTAAGTTTCGTTGCGAAGCAGATCAACGACCACTCAAGACGGCAAATCAAAGTTCGTTGCGAACGGATCAACGACCACCTTACACGGCAAATCTAAGATTCATTACAGAGCATATCAACGAACATCCAAATAGCAAGACAGTAAAGTCGACAGAGTCGACTACAGACAAATAGCGGAGTCAACGTAGTCGAAGAGAGAGAGAAAACGGAGTCGATGAAATCGACGGTTGGCAAACAACGGAATCGATGTAGTCGACAGCAGGCATAGCGCGGCAGCGAAGAAGACGGAGAGATTCTCCAGAGAAAGATGCGTACTCAGGGACTAATTCGAACTTTGACTGGATGCTTTGAGAGTTTGTTTGTGAAACAACTCCAAAGTTCTTCCCCTATTATGATTCCATGCGCAGAGAGTGAAAACACACTTTTTTAATGTGCATGGACGTGGAGTGAGCACGATTTTGTGATGGGATTCAGAGAACGGTGGAGATGAGCAACGCTGGACAGATTGACACACACTTAGGATCACAAGGAACAGTGGACAACAGATCACAAGGGCTGATATGTGTTACAGGACGCACATACGTACAGACGCTCGTGATCATGTGGACAAGTAAACGACAATGAACAAGAACTTAACACAAATAAGAAACAAGAACAGCAAAAATGAGAACGACCACAAACGCGAACACCATGAATCCGACATCGACTCGAAAGTCGACCAACCTAATACAAGTAATTAACCAAACTCCGATATCATGTTAATGGAATTTAAATTGTATTGAATTAAGGAAAATTAATTGATTACAATAAAGTGTTTTTATTTATAAATCTGAACAAAGCATAAAATATAAATATTGAAACATAAAAACTACCTATAGTTTCCTTAACAAGGGACCATCTAAGTTTGAGAGAGAGAAAGAGGATAAAGCCCTAATTTGTTATGACAAGATGTGAAGAGAGACATCTTTGCATGTGTGCAAAAACGAGAGAAGGTAGTGCGTATAGAGAGAGATGTAGAAGGAGAGATATAGAGAGAGAAAGGTTGTGCGTATAGAGAGGGGGGTTATGAGAGAATATAGAGAGATTCTCAATCTCTTATTTAATAAGACTCCTAACAAATAATAAGTTAAAATAAGTCTTACTAAATACAACCTTTAGTTTTATATTCATCTTATTAACTTATCAAACTTTAATGCAATGACTTTTATAATTAAATTATTGAATATTTATTCAATGTCAATGATTTTATGTACTTGCATTAAGTTTTTTTTTCTGCATCGATTAAAGCATGCTCGGGCACTACGGGCCTATATGGAGGATGACCGTCCCAACTCAATTTTTTCCATTCATAAGACTAGAAGACTTTGCTTAAGGAAATCAAATCCTTTACCACTTGCGTCAATCAGTTGTTGGTCGTTGAATTTTCAATTGTATATAACTTAATTTTATATTCTTAATTAACTTTTCAAGGCATGCCAAAATAACTTTTGATAAAATTGATGAGACATTATTTTTCAAAAGCAAAATTAAGGAGGTTGTTAGTTTGACTAACGCACAACTTATAGCCTCGACCTTATAAAATTTCAACATAAAACCCTTCTAAACTACATGTTTATAAGTAAAAACAAAAACTTAATTGAATAAAAACTTTCTAATTTACTTTTCGTCAATTTCATTTTTTAATTTACTAATTTTATAATTCCTAATTGTATTTGTATCCACCAAACTATTTGCTGGAAAAAAAAAGGCAAAACCAATTTTTTGGCCCCTGAACTTTGAAGGTTTTACACTCTTGGTCCCTCAACTTTGAAAACAACACATTTGGTCCTTCAACTTTTCATATAGTGTAAATTAAGTCCTTTTGTTAGTCCAGTCATTATTATTGATGACGTGGCGAAAGTCAATCGCCACGTGACAATCATTTTCATCTGAACAGTTGGTTCAATGAACCAACCGGTTCAATAAAAAACCAAATGAAGCCCTCTTTCTCTGTTGCGTTTTCTCCCCTCTCTCTATGTGTTTTCTAGTCTTCTCTTTCTCTCCGCGTTTACTTTCTTCTCCTCTCTATGCACATCTTTCCCGCTCTCCCTCGCGCCTCGCTCGCGCCCTCTGCCTCGCTCGCGTTCACGCCCTCGCTCACTGTCGCGCTCACGCCTCGTTCATGCCCTCTGCCTCACGACCGTGAGCGAGTGAGCCCTCTGCCTCGCTCGCGGTTGTGCTCACGCCCTCGCGCCTCACTGTACGCATCTCATTCACTCGTAGTTCTCTCACGATCGTGGTCGAGGTTTTTTTTCGCGGTTCCCTCCCCATCCAATTTCACTCTCTTTGCAAACTTTTTTGTTCTGTTTATTCGTGTATCTTGTGCGACTGTGAGCAAGGCAGAGGGCGTGAGCGCAGCGCGGGTGCGTGAGCGCAGCGCGCGAGCGAGGCAGAGGGCATGAGCGAGGTGCGAGAAGAGCGGGAGAGATATGCACAGAGAGGAGAATAGAGAAAACGCAGGGAGAAAGAGAAGAAGAGAGAAAACGTAGAGAGAAAGTGAAGAGAGAATAATTAGGGTTTCATTTGGTTTTTTTATTGAACCGGTTCAGATGAAATGGATTGCCATGTGACGATTGACTTTCGCTACATCATCAATAACAATGACTGTACTAACAAAATTACTTAATTTACACTATATGAAAAGTTGATAGACCAAATGTATTGTTTTCAAAGTCGATAGACCAAAAATGTAAAAACTTCAAAGTTCATGAACCAAAAGATTGGTTTTGTCAAAAAAAAAAAATTAAATTAAATGCATAATAAACGGAATCAACGGCCGTGATTAATTCTCTTTTGTCTTCAAATTAACTGCAACCAATAACATGCAGACACGTGGCATCGTACCCTTCTATTACTGTCGGAAAGTAAGATGAACCGAAATACAGCTCTCGTTTTCTCTGAAGAAGAAAAAGAAATCTTGAAAATGAGGATCACGAGAAACGTTCCTCAAAACTACTCTTCAACAACACAACACAACACATCTCATCTCTTCTTCTTCTGTTTCTCTACCACACCACTCGTATTCATCAAGCTTGGTTTCTTGAATTCTACTAGTAGTATTTATGGTTCTGGGTCTCTCAAGGGGCGTCTCCCTTTCTCAAAGATTCTCTCGCCCAGGTTGGTTTTCTTCGATTTGAACAAGTTTCTGACGAGCCCACTTTGTGGGATGTCTAAATTTCACGTTTTTTATTGACAAGTTTTGATTTTTTGTTGCTATTGATTCATGGGTTTTTTTTGTTCTGTTCAAGTTTGATTTTGGTTTTGATTTGTTGAGAAGAGTTTGGGTTTTTGATCTTGACGGGTGTACTGGTTTAACTTTTTTTATTTCTTTACTTTTGGTGCATAGATTGATTGAGATTTGAGTGCACTTCAATAAGTTGAAGACAAGGAGGGTTTCTAGTGGTTTTATTGAACAAGATGTACTAGAATTGTGATTGGGGTTTGTGGGGTTTATTGATTTACTAGTAATAGTACTGCTAAGTTCAACGATTGAATGATTTTGAGTTCTCAAGATTTCAAAGATGTCGGAAAAGAGCTTGAAATCGTCAAGAATACTATTGTGCTTGATCACAATAGCCATGTCTCTTTTGATTCTCTCCTCGGTTGTTATGCTTCAGTCTACGGCACTATCGTCAATACCCAGTTCAGTTTTCAGGCAAATCATTGTTAACCGCACGGTGCTCTTCAATACTAATGGTGATAGGCCTAATAATCAGACTTCTTTGGTTTCTACAATTGGAACTGAGGGGCCCAAGTTAAGGGAAAACGTTTCGGGTTGCCGTAGTGCGAATGTTGTTAAAAGGGTTGCTGTAAATATTGGAGAGAAGAACAAAAGACTGTGTGGCCCAAACCAGGGTGAACTGAAAGTTTATATGTATGACTTGCCACCGGAATTTCACTTTGGTTTGTTGGGTTGGAAAGGGAAAAGTAATCAAATATGGCCAGACGTTAGGAATCCGGATCACATTCCGTCGTACCCGGGAGGATTGAATTTGCAACATAGTATGGAGTATTGGCTCATTCTTGATCTTCTCTTATCAACCACTTCAGGTGTTTCCAGGCCTTGTACTGCTGTTAGGGTGGGAAATTCAAGTGTGGCAGATGTTATATTAGTGCCATTTTTCTCCTCTTTGAGTTACAATAGGTATTCTAAGCTACACGGGCGTGAGAAAGTGAGTATGAACAGCAGGTTGCAAAATAAATTGGTGGAATTCTTGACAAGCAGGGATGAGTGGAAGAGATGCAGAGGAAGGAACCATGTAATTGTTGCTCACCATCCAAACAGCATGTTGGATGCAAGAGGAAAGTTGGGGTCGGCTATATTTGTGCTTTCTGATTTTGGCAGATATTCAGCTGATGTAGCAAACTTAGAGAAAGATATAATTGTTCCTTACAGGCATGTTGTGAAGAGCGCTGTGAAATCAGTGTCCTTCGATGAACGACCAATTTTGGCCTTTTTCCAAGGAGCTATATATCGAAAGGATGTAAGTTGGCCCTTATACTTTCAATTGTTATTTTAAATTCTGCGAAAGCGCATTATTTTTACCTGTATCGATAATTACTCAAAAAACCCCCCCACTGTTTTTTTTTTTTTTTGTTTTAACCTTATTTGATTACATCCAAATGACAATTGAATACTTAGATGCTAGTAAGGTTGCTACAACTATCTAACGGTCAGGTCTGGATGAATCTTTACCTATCAAGATGAAAGCCACAAGTCATTCAATTATATTCTTTTTCCTTTTTCAACAAGTTATCATGATTTCATTATCAGAGAGAGACATAGAAACTTCCTTTTTTGGTTTGGGTGTGAGGTAGGGGGTCAATTACCATTTGAGAATGATTGAACAACTCTTCCAAGCTTTAGAAACTCACATATGGCAGTTTAATCATAAAGTTATCTATTTTTTTGTAAGTGTGACTTTAATTTGGGAATATTGTGGTTGTGATTTGTGAGAAGCTTCTTAGTGAAGCATAGCTACTGTTTCCAGCCTTGTCATTCTATTGTTATTTGCTTTTTACTCAAATTCGCTTTCTTGATTGATCTGTCTTCCTGATGAATTCAGAAGATAGATTGAACAGTAATGCGGATTTATCAAGATACAACAACGATAGCTTCAATCCACAATCTCAATAGTCCGCTACATAGATCAAACTCTTCCATTGCGCTCGATTTAGTGCAATTGATGTGTGCTTTCCAAATCCTTTAAATCCCTCCTAATCAATGCATTCCAAATTAACTTCAATCTATCCCTACGTTGTTGACGAATTTCTTCAGTTTCTATTTAGTTAAGTTTCTAGTGGGGGCATTTGTGAGCCATTTTTATCCAAACCACAACCGCCTTTCCCTAATCTTTGTGTCAATTAGTCCTACTACTGTTCTTTGAATCTCTATATTACTAATGCATCGGTTGCAAGTTTTCCACGTGCAATTAATTCAGTTGTTTCTGCTGGTTCTGCTTCTATGAAAAATCACTTCTCTTCGTGGGATGAGACTGACCGCGTTATTTTTATCTATCTACAGAACTCAAAATAGCCTCTCCAATGCTTTTAAACAAGTTAACTTTCTTCTGAGTCGTGATATAATGTTATATGGAGGATTTTAAATATGAATTATAAATTGTGCAATCTCCAATGTCTAAGACAGTTTTCTCGTAACTTCAGAAACATATTATAATAAGGATCTTTCATCTTTCTTAAGGCGTCATGTTATTTATATTTGTCATGCTTGTATTCGGGCACATTGAGATTTCCGATTTAACTCTTTTCAGGGTGGGGTAATTCGGCAAGAGCTGTATTATCTTCTAAAAGATGAGAAGGATGTGCATTTTACTTTTGGAACGGTACGTGGGGATGGTGTCAGTAAAGCTGGCGAGGGTATGGCAGCCTCGAAATTCTGTCTGAACATTGCGGGGGACACCCCATCTTCAAACCGCTTGTTTGATGCAATTGTGAGTCACTGCGTCCCAGTAATAATCAGTGATGAGATAGAGCTCCCTTTTGAGGATGTACTCGACTACTCAAAGTTCTCCATCTTCGTACGTGGATCTGATGCTGTAAAGAAGGGATTTTTACTGAATCTACTTAGAGGGATTAGTCGGGAAGAGTGGACAAAAATGTATGAAAGACTCAAGGAGGTAGCACAGCATTTCGAGTACAGATATCCTTCAGAGCCTGAGGACGCTGTAGATATGACTTGGAAGGCGATTGCTCGCAAGATCTCTTCTGTTCAATTGAGAAGGCACAGGGAGCATAGGCTCTACAGGTCTTAGTTTTTGTAATATATAGAAGGGGCTGCCACATGCATACTTGAAGAAGTTTAGGTATTTCTTACCTCTGACACAGTTTAATTGTGAAAATTTGTTTCTTACCTTAGTTTTGTATGAGATGAAACTTGCAACCTCTTGGTTGAGGTAGAGAATGTCAAGAAATGGAAAGAGTTCAATACCTGATGCAAGTTTTTAGTTATTCAATAAAGAATTTGATTTAGCTTTATTTGTATTTTCTTTTTCAAGTTGAGATAATCAATATAGTGGTTACCTGTAGTCGCATAGGGGGCCCCGACTACAGGTATGATTCTGGAAATCTGAATTTGAGAAAAACGGGTTGGTACCCTGCAGTCGCATAGGCTGACTATATTAGAGTCAAGCAGCGTCGAACCCCATATAGGACGAAGCACTGCCAACATTGTATTCTCCATTCACTATACTTGAATATAGACCTTACTTGAAGGATTCATAAACTTTTTCTACGTGAGCCAACAATCTGTTACTCTTTATCTATATTTAAAGAAAAGCTGTTCAGAAGAACCTTCTTTTGCTCCTTTAGTTTAGAATACTACCGCATGTGTATTTGCTTTTGTGCTTTAAAAATTTTAAATCCTATTAAAGTTGATGGTCTTGTATTGTATTACATACTAATGTTGGATTTAAGCAATCAAACAGTAGTAGATGTACTGAGAGCAACTAATGCTATAATTTTTTGTACCGTCAAACAAATGAGATGTAAATTCCTACATTAAAGAAATTTTATAGTGCTCTGGAACAAGAATGCAAATAAAACTAGTTCAACTTTGGAAAGAAAACAAGAACTATTGAGGTGATCCTTCGACGATGGAAGTGCGGTTGGGAAAAATGAAAGCGGAAATTGAGAAATCATTCAAAGCAATCAATATACAATGGTTTGCTCATGTGCTACACAGATATGAATAACAAGCAGGAATGATGCCAAAGAATTTCAGTATATTTTGAGAGAACTAGAGTTGCTGTTGAGGGAGAAATATCTTTCTTTTTGTTTCACAAAAACGAAGTAAGCCCATGTAGTTCTGTTCTGCTGGGGCTTGCTTCATCAATCCTCAACTCAACTAGCTTTGTCTATACACATATATCTCTATTTTCTTCTTTCCCTTTTTTTTTTTTTTTTTTTTTTTTTTTTTTTTTCAATAAAAACCTATAAACTACTAACTAACATATAAAAGAAAGAAACCAACCAACCAACCAACGCGAAATAACTGAAAAAGGGAAGCAAAGCATGTCCATCATCCATCCTTTAGCACTCTAAGCTCGGCATTAGAAACATCAATGTGTGTGTATATATGTTGCTCTGTCAATCACTTCTATGCTAGAATATTATTAAGCAGAAGAAATTACTTGTACACTTCAACACCTATTGTGGATTGGATCAGACCCTCGCCGAACTCTCCTCTTGCTCAACTGATAGGAATCGAATGCGCCAGAGGGCCCTGGTGCCAAAGCATCCTTGGTGTTCAGCTTAGCCACTTGTTCGCTCACAGCCATTAGAATGCGCACGTGTGGTACTTCTTCAATCATTTGTCGCCCTCGCTCTTCTCTACCCGTTCGCAGAACCATGTCTATGCTTCGCAGACCTGAAACTTGTTCTGGTTGAAGAAGAAGTAGGAGTCCCAAGCAGACAAGAAGGACAAGCATTCTACAAGGACAGAAACCCATGTTTCTTGAACTCGTAGACAAGGAGAATAGAATATATCTCTTTGCGAAGTAAGGAAGATTGTGTGTGATGAGGACTGTAATGCTGCCTTGTCTCTTTTTATTGCATTCCAGTAGGCATAACAACAAGGGCCTCTTTAAGGTTTATCTGTTATGGGGATACTGCAGGGTTTAAAAGGCACAAAGACAAAGCAGATTAGAGAGGGCCCAACACACTTTAAGAAGTTTTAGATTCATCTCAATCATAAGCCTGTCATTCAAGCAAATTAAGGCTGTTTTTAGAATACTCTGACAGGTTTAAATAAAGAAGGCTTGGGACATATATCCTACAGCCTTAATAAGCTAAGCATCTTTTGCTATATATGTTCATTAAGTTACTATCACCCTGGTTTTTCTTGTCCTCATAACAAGGACATACTGTTGCCGTCGCGACACGTGTCGTGAATCTCCATTTTTAAGTTGATTTGATCAAGAAGAATGGCTTGAACAACAAAACTCTCAAAAGGGTGGAACTAAATTAATATGTGGATTAATTTTGATGAGTTTTGATTAAATCATCAATTAGGGGACAATGCGTGGTCATGTTGTGAATTGTTTAGAGGAAGAAAGGTGGGAAGTAGGCTTAGTCATGTTAATTTGTTGAATGCAACAGTTGCAAGCAAGCCATAAAAGGTGATGAGGGGGGAATAAGAACCATCTCAAAAAATACCAAATGCTTGCTTTATATATGCCATTCTAAGATCTTCCATTGTTGCTTTACTTTTAGAATTCCAAGCTCTCCTCTCCATGCAAAAACAAAATAAAACAAGTCCTTGGTTTCTTGTGCTAACTGGGTTTCTTTATGCTTTTCTTTGCTCTTTATTTGGTATTGATAGAGAGATCCCCAAAACCCACCATTCAAACTTTGAAAGAAGACCAACTATATACAAGCTTCTCTCTCTCTCTCTCTCTCTCTCTCTCTCTCTCTCTCTCTCTCTCTCTCTCTCTCATGTGTTCTTTATGTTTTTGTTTTTTCAGAAATTAAGCTAAAGCAATGCAAGCTCTGATGTGCTTTAGTGATATTTGGGTGATAGCTAGGTTTGTTTTCTGGGTTTTGGATCATGGTCCGACCAATCTTATGTGGTTAGACCCAACTTTGGTATATTTTAATTTCTTTGTGTATATATGTAAAATGTATATTGCTAGTAATTTGGTGCCCATTTTGCTTTTGCCTTTGAACTAAAAAAGTAAAGCAACCATTAGACTGATGACTGTTTGCTTTTTAATATACTCCTTCAGTTTAGAACTTCTTCAGACCTCCTTGCATGAAGTTAGTGAAAGAAACGTGGTTCAAATTCATTAAATTTTTCGCCGCCAATGGTATTGGTGTGGTCGTAAAGTTATTGAAATATGCTTGATGGCTGCCATTAAGTCATTAAATCGTATCCTGTCATTCAACTCTAAATACGTTAGTTTCTCTTAGCCTCTTAGGATCCAACTTATAATGAGGTTTGGGAATGCATGGCTGGTTGGCTCTCTTGGGATAGTCTAATCTAAGTAGGGATCGAGGGGACGAAAAAAAGGTTGGGGCAACCACGATTATATATATATATATATAAAATAAAAAGAAAACTCATTAAAATAATCAAGTAACTCATTTGATCTAAATTCTTAATTTGCATGATTCTTGAATAAGACACATTTAGGTCTCGTTCCGTTTATTTTTGATTACTTACCGTGTTAGTTGTGAGTTATCTTCTTGGAGTTAATACTTTCATGTTTGGTTCAACTTTAAACTTGAGTGGAAGTTTCAATTTTTAAACAATAAAAAATATGAATTAACAAAAATAGTCTTCAAACAAGATAGAGATGAGTAATAAAATGGTCATTAATGAGGGGATAATTTTATCTACAACTCCCGGGAGATAACTCCCTAGGGGGTGGTGGAGAGATATCTCACACCTTAGGGTGCAAGTTGGGAAGATAACTTGCAAGCAAGTTAGGCAAGCAAACAAAATTAATTTTCAAGTCCTCGTGAGCTATTTCCTTAAAGATATCTCTACCTCATAACAAATAAGGCATTAGTACTCTTTTTATTCACATGATTTATTAAAGTACTAGACACAAATAATTGGATGGCTCAATGATTTAGTAAGAGGTTTGGGGGTGATAAGTCATAGGTTTGAACCTTAGCGGGGGCAAGTTGTTTTATTTTTTTTATTAAAAAAAAATAAGGTACTATATCCCTGATCATGTGCATAAGAACATGCATTTACATTCTGTACAAACTAAAGGATTTTTCATGTGTTGGACCCAATCATGGCTCCAGCTCAGTGGCCCCGACTGATTGTGCATTGTAACGAATTGTCTGGGACTGGGCCCATACTTGATATATTCCTTAATTAAAGGCCCAACCTGCTTTTAAGTTCAGACTAGTTGCCAAAAAAAATAAAAAAAATAATTTCAAAAGCATTTCCTTTATTAACATATTAATATGATAGAACAAGTACAGAATGACCAATTTACAAGTTATAAAGGAATGTGCATCTCACTTCCGTCGGAACATTTGGCACCTAGTTCAATCTAACGCACCGAGGAGAAGATGTTCGCCAACTCTTTGATTTTTTTTTTTGACAAAAAATAAAAAAAATTCTTTGATTTCTAGGCAGATGATTCCATTTTCTTTTTCATTAATGGTGCGTCTTTAACTTTCTCCTCCTCTCACTTATAAACATCGTCGGGGCGAAACTAGCTTGGATTATTAATCATGAGTGTCCAAACTTTTTTTTGTCCCCCTTCTAACCTTGAAAAAACTTTGTTTTAATTGGAAACTAGCATACATTACTTCTTTTCCAAATTCTAAAGAGGTGGTTCTAATTTCTTTCTTAAAGGTACACCTTAATATCCTTTCATTTCTCTCTCTATCTACCAACTTAAACATTAGTTTTAGATTTCTTTTTTTCTTTTTAATATTAAATTGTATGAACCTTCTTTCGCCCCTTCAGATCTTATTATATTCTGTTCAAGTTAAAGATTTGAGATTGTCATTTATTTTGTACACCCTTGATATGGCATGTAAATGATATAATGTGATTAACTATAACTTGTGGCATTACAAGAATTTTGTCAGGTTTAACGACAGGAAATAGCGACAGGGTATTTCTCGTCGCTAATTGAAGAGGGGAAGGCAACGGGGAGCAGCGTTGAATTGTTGACTAAATTAGTGACAGGGTAGCGACGGCCCCCGTCGCTAATTATTGGGCGGGAATTTTCCCGCCCAAATGGAGCCACATGTCACTTCCCTACGCCACGTAGCCCTGATTGCTCGTACGTTTCTTTCCCTCCCCTCTTTCTTCTTCCTCCCTCCTCCCTGGTCCCTGCGTACGCGCTCCTCCCTCTTCCCGCTGCCTCTCCCTCTTGAACCCTTGCCCGCCGCCTCTCCCTCTCTCGATCCCTTGCCTGCCGCCTCGCTGTTTGCATCGGCCGCCGCCTCGCCCCCTTTGGTTTGGCCTCTACCTCCTTCTTCGCCTCAGCTTCCTCTCCGTTCTTGTTAGGTATAATTTTTTTGTATATTATTTTAATTTGTCAATATTTGTTGTTTGTATTTATTGAAATATTATATGATTTGTAATTTGTGGTTGATATAAAAAAATCTGGAATAAATATTGATTAAAAATTTGATTAGAAATTTAAAATTTGTCAATATATTTTGTTTTTTTTTTTTTGATGAAAGTCAATATATTTTGTTGTATTTATTTATTCTGCTTTTTCCATTTTAATGTAAAATTTTTTAATATAAATTGTTTGTATTTAAAAAAATGTAATTAATGGTTTCATTAAAAATAAATAAATGTATTTTGGTTAGAAATTTGGAATTAATTTTTTTATATGTGTTATAATAAATTATTGGAAATAAAATATGTATTTCATGTATAGGAAAGAAACTTGTTAAATTGATTAAAATGTTGGAAATTTTTTTAAAGTTGATATTTATTATTTATTTATTTTTGGGACAAATTTAATGCATGTGTGTGATTTGAATTTATATAGTTTTTTGTGATTATTTGTGATGTTTATTGTATATATATATATAGTATTGATATATGTACCTATTTTGTAATTTGTTATAATTAAATTATTATTTAACTGTTTTTTAAACTAATTAAAAAAATCAAATTAAGGGTAATATAGGAAAAATATTAAATATGAGAGTAATTGAATCATCTAGGGATGATTGTTATTATATATATATATATATATTATAAATATAAATAAAATAAAAGACTAAAAGGAATATATACAAATTATGTTAAGCTGAAATAAAAATTAAGTATGAAGTTTACAAGTTAAATTAAATATTAATACACTAGCTAGTACATTGTAATGACAAAAATTTAATTAAATGCTACAAATTCATTGGACAAATTAAAATCTCGATTAGGACCAAAAGTAAAAGAGTATAATATATTATACTATATATACATATAGATTAGAGTAGTTAAAAGCAATTTAATTATAATAAGAAATTTTTTAATTGGTTGAACAAAATAATACTTATATAACAATGCTTATTTACGATATATATATATATATAGTATCGCTATAGGGAGGATTGATATTCATCTATATAACTATATATATATATATATATATATATATATATATATTATGTTAACTTGAAATAAATTTGAGTATGAAGTTTACAAGTTAAATGAAATATTAATACGTACAATACATTGTACTGATAAAAATTTAATGAAATGAAAGAAATTCATTTGACAAATGAAATTTCAGTTAGGACCAAAAAAAAAGAAGAAGCGTATAATATATTATGCTAATATACACATACATATAGAGTAGTTAAAAGCAATTTAACTATAATAAGGAATATTTAATTGGTTGAACAAAATAATATTTATATAACACATATATATATATATATAACTTATAATATATATGTAATGAAAAAAAAAGAAGTAAACAAAAAATATTAGAACAAATTGAGCACTTTAAAATTAACTACAAATATTGAAACAAAATATAAAATTACTAAGGGAAGTGTGTGCATATATTGCAATCAATGCGACTAATTACGGTAAACAATCGACTAAAATGTATAAAATATATTATGTAAAGTATGTGCAAATGCAACCGATTCGACTAATTACGATTAACACTCTGACTAAAATTTATGTAGTGATTGATGTGTACATGCACTCAATTATGGTTGTTTAGGGCTTTCAAGATGTATGTGTCTAGAAATTGGATGTACAATCGGTGGTTACATTAGATTAGAGTTTGTGGTTGGCGTGAAGGAGTTTATAAAATCTATCATGCAACACTGCACCGCTTACTTGAACGAAACGCAAATTCGATGTCCTTGTCGAAAATGTTGCAACGACAAATACTACGATGTAGACACCGTGGAGTTTCATCTAACGAGGGGTGGATTCGTTCCCGATTACTATTGTTGGACTGCGTATGGGGATGAAGAAATAGTAAGCGATGAGGATGATGGAAGTGATGATCTAATAGATGAATATTTGATATCATATCATCATAAGATACACGACATTGCGGACCCCAGTTTCGATTAGAATCGTGAAGAGGAACCGAACCCTGAAGCGAAGCATTTCCTTGAAATGATTGACGCGGCGAATCAACCGCTTTGGCCGGGTTGCAAGAAGATTACTAAACTCTCAGCAATGGCACTTTTATTGACGATAAAGTCGAATCATCATATTTCGGGGGAAGCATTCGATGAAATTTTGCAAGTATGTAAATACATGTTGCCTTAACACAATTATTTGATAGATAGCTTTTACAATGTAAGGGCTTGATGCATTGGTTGGGTTTCCCATATGAGAAAATTGAATGTTGTCCCAACTTATGCATGTTTTATTGGGAGTTCGACTCCGAGCTTACATATTGTAAATTTTGCGAAGAATTTATGTTTAACTCTAACAAACTGCCGCATAAGACAATATTTTACTTCTCTTTGGCACCTCGTCTCCAACGTTTGTACCATTGAAAGTTAATGCGAAACATATGCAGTGACACACAGAACACGTTAGAGAATAGGGCAATATGCAACATTGCTCTGATTCCATGGCATGGAACAATTTCAATCAAGTGAGCCCTACGTTCAGCTCCGAGGTTCGTAATGTTCAACTTGACTTATGCACTGATGAGTTTCAACTTTTCGGAATGACAGGCAAATCGTAGTCCTCGTGGTCGGTGATTCTAACACCGTACAACTTGCCTCCCTCGATGTGCATGAAGAAATAAGTGATGCCCTTAACAGTGATCGTACCTAGGCCAACTAATCCGTCGCGAAAAATTGATGTGTTTCTCCAACCGTTGGTGAAAAGATTGCAAGAGTTGTGGTATGACGGAGTGCCTACCTACGACGTATCAACAAAGACAAAATTTCAAATGCGCGTTGCACTCGACTTTCTGGCGTATAACATGCTGTCGGGATGGAGCACGTGCGGGAGGACTGCTTGTACTTATTGCATGGAAGATGTCGACACTTTAACATATACATTTCGACTAACTTACTTCTACATACTAACTTACTTCTACAAATGTAGGTACTTGAAACATTTAAAAAATAATGTTATGAATAAGGCAAGGGTTGAGGGCTCAATATGCAATGCTTACTTAGTGGAAAAAGAAGCCGCATTTTGTTCTTATTATTTTGAGGAACACGTCTCCACCTCGCACAATTGTCTGCCCTGCAATTACGATGGTGGAGTCGGACCAATTCAAAGTTTTAATGGCAACTTCTCAATATTCACCCACCCAGGTCGGCACACTCATATGTGTTGTTAAATTATCCCGGGGTCGCTTCATTCATTAGGTATGCTTTAATCTTAATTATTATCTTTAATTTATTCAATTGCAATCCTTACATTCTTTCATTCTCTTGTTAGGATGTACGTATCGGAATTGTGTTCCAAACACGTGAATATTACACAAGTGCAATCAATAAACATCTTGAGAAACATTTCTCCAATTGGTTTCAATAATTCGTAAGTCATTTGTACATTCATATTAAAATAATTATTTATTTTTGTTGTTTATTTGAAATTGAATTTTATGAATGAAACATTTTTGGCAGTAGGCTCCATAATCTATTCAAGATAAAACACTTCGAATGTTGTCATACGGCCATATTCGACTTTGCACCGTATACCACGCGTATCTTGTTAATGGCTATAAATTTCATACCATATCGCATCACTCAAACAAAGATATGTGTAGTAGCAGAGTGTGCATTAGGGACACTAATTACGCACAATGTGACAATGACTTTTACAGGCAATTCGTCGAAAACGTTGACAGTGCGCCTATAGAACAAGACGTTTTTAAGGAGCAGCTACTTGAGCATGATACTAAAGTCGATATTAGCAACAATGTTCCAACTTCGCTAGTTGATCCTAGTGGCACACACATGTCAGACATCGACGAAAAAGACGATGAAAATGATAACTCCAAGCTTTCATTTAATGATGAGGACGGTGACGACGAACCATGATACTTTCTTGTTCAATTGGTAAATGATGCAATTATATTTTTTTATTTGTTACGTAATATTTCAAATGTTGGAGGTTCATGCGTATCTAACTTAGTCTTTATTTTTTTATAAAGTTATGTCGTCGGGCAAAAATTACGACCTATCTTCTGGTGAGGGATCCGATGGAAGATCTGGTAGTCGATCAAGCGGACAATCCAGCACTGCTAGAGACCGACAATCGGGTGGATCACACCGACGTTCTCATGATGATGCTACTCCACCTGCACAGGCTAGTCAGGGTCATCAGAGTCTGCATCTATATTCATACCACCCTTCTCAGCATACCTCATTTCATTCGTACCCATACCGCCCTTCTCAGCAAACCCCATTTCTCTATCAGACGCCTCCCTCATATTGTGCACATCCATCAATCCCTCTACATCTTTCATGTCTTTGTCATCTGTTTTTGGTGATGATCCTACCTCTGTGCAGATGTATTCCATTTTACTTTCCTCCCTACCCACTCCACCCGTTGATGGTCGTGGTACGTTTAGGCCAGTTGTCGGGCATACTTTTTCATTAAGGAGATCAACACCTCCCTCACATCTTCATGATCATACGCACGACCACCGTACAACCCCACTACCACTCCATCCAGATTTGCATGCCTCGCCCTTTCTGAGTTAGGCGGTAGAACAGTCGCTGAGTTCTTCGGCACATTGTTCGAGTGACTCATCCATAGGTACCGCCCCACGTGGACGACGAAGCAGTACTACTAGCCAACCTTTTAGGCGGATATTATTGGTCGTGAAAGATAACAGATAATATGTATAAGTACAAAGTTTTATGTTTGCTTATTTCTTATAAACTTGGTCTAACTCATCGTTTTCAATTTGGTGGACAGAAATTACACCCGTCTGACAGAGCTGCCCGGGAGATGACTAGGGCATACAAACACTCCCTGCACAAGGACAGTTATTCTTGGGAGTATGTTCCGCAGCACATGCGAGATATTTAGTAGAATCGATGGAAGGTAAAGTTGTTTAAGTTAAGGTTGTTTCATTTACATAGGATTTACAAACAATAATTGAAAAGTATTTATAGATAAACTTAAAATTTTATTATTTTTTGCCTATAGTTGTCATTCGACTGGGAGCCATCGGATGACGCAGCTATTAGAGAAGCATATGATAGGCAGATTGCCACTCGGTATGTCGATTTTATTAGCAAGATGCGGTCGAATAAGAAGCCTGCACATGTATCTACTGAGATCTTCGACTACTATAAGAAGATGCGGTCCACCCCTGATTTTAAGAAGAAGTAAGAGAAAGCAAGTAAGAATCAGAGAATTGAGATAGAGGACCCGGCATAGGGATTGCAGTGGATACTGGTGGCTCAATATCCATTTACCAGCACGCAGTGAGACTGGTAAATTATGTTATAATAAGTTTATATATATAATATACATGGATTTAGTCTCAAATTTAATCCTCTTTAAATATATGTTTTGTAGGCGAAAAAGTTGGGTCGACCTCCGACTGCTTTGGAGTTATGTCTATACTTCCATACGAAAGATCATGACGGCGTAACTTTCCTCTATTCGAGAATAGAGAAGATTGTCGTAAGTAAATAGTTTTGTTTTTAAATTTTATTTAGTTAATTAATTATAGGTATTAATGACTTTCAAATGTCTTAATTTTTAATTTAGACAACGATCCTGCGCAGGCGGATTAAGTTGACACAGTCGTAGCCTGACACCCCGATAGATGAGACCGAGCTATATTTGTCCGTCGTTGAGCGTGACAATAAAGGACGAGCATATGGACTAGGGTGGACACCGTCGAGGTCGCAGTGCAGACATGCTACAGCTGGAGGAGCTAGAAAATGAGCTGAAGGTGGAGATGGAGCTGGATCTTCTCGGCCTATTTCTTCTCCTAATAAGCCCGTCGAGCTTTTACGGAGGGATTTCCAGGAGATGCAGACACAGATTCTTTCAATTATTCAGGATCACACTCTAACTCAAGATCAGTTGCGAGATGTCCAAAGCTAGTTGCATAGCATAGGGCAGGCTCTAATGGACAGACTTAGCCAGTGCCTCCGAAAGATGTTCCAGCTAATGACTCAAACACCAATGACGATTGAGTTGACTTCCTTCTATATTTAGCCTTAGGTTGTTCTTATCTTGTTTTGTACATTTTCATACTTGTAATTGACTTTTTTTGTTGTATTTAATTTATTTTGGTTGATGGACTTCAGTTATTAACTTTAATTTTCTTTAATTTTTCTGTCCTAATTGTTATTTTGAATAAATTATATAGTATAGATTAAAATATATTATTTTAATAATATTTTGTAATAAAGTTTTATAAAGAATTTTTAAATTTAAATATTATTTATAAATAATATTATTTTGAAACATTTCATTTAATATTTAATTTTAATTGAATTAAAAATTTTAATAAGATTTTTAAATATTACATAATAGCTTTTGCATTTATATAAAAAATACATAATAGTTAAAATATTTTAAATATTTAAATTTCATTTAATTTAAAATTTAATAGTTTTTTATAAAGTTTTTAATATTTAATATTTCTAAATTATTTATATTTTTAATTTTTAAATATTATATTATATTTATATATAATAGTGTTTGCATTTTATAAATATTAAATATTTATAAATATTAAATATTATATATTATATATAGTATAAAAAAAATTTAATTTTTTTCCCTAATTTAGCGACGGGCCCGTCGCTAACCTCCAATCTACGTGGCTACCAACCAGCCACGTGGACAATTGGCGACGATGTTTTAGCGACGGGCTCCGTCGCTAATTGTCCACGTGGCATGGTCAAACGAGTTTCGACCAAAACCACGTGGGACATTTGTGACGGGGAGTGGTGACGGGATTAGCGACGGAATCCTGTCGCCAAACCTGACACAGCGTCACTAAAAAGATTAGGGACGACCAGGTTAACGACGGGGTTTCCCTTCGCTAATCCCGTCGGGGACGACCAGGTTAACGACGGGGTTTCCCTTCGCTAATCCCGTCGCTAACACAAGATAGCGACGAGAAACATCAGATTAGCAACGGATTTCCCTGTCGCTAATCCAGTATCCTTTTGTAGTGTAGGTTTTATATACATAACTGTATTTCTATGTTGTGCCCGCAAAGATATTATATGTGGGTGCACAGTCGTAATCTTTGACAGATATGCAAAATATTTGACATATGTGAAAATATTCTTCAATGGAGAGAATATACAGTTGGGATATCTTTGAATATATTTCTCACTATGCTCTGTTTGACAACACTAGCTGATAGCGGATAATCTAGCTGAAAGTTGATAGTCTAGTTGATAGCTAAAAAAATAGTAACTGCTGGCTGATAGCTGATAATCTAGCTGATCAATTAAAATTATTTAAAAGAAATAGCTGATCAAATAGCTGATAAATGCAAAATGACATAAAAGGACTTTCT
The DNA here is from genome assembly GCA_039657365.1 of Stephania yunnanensis. NCBI lineage: Eukaryota > Viridiplantae > Streptophyta > Magnoliopsida > Ranunculales > Menispermaceae > Stephania > Stephania yunnanensis. The sequence continues at coordinate 41,455,748 of CM077589.1, read as the reverse complement.
TTTGAGCGGTGCTATGTGCACCCCAATTTTTATGAGGGCACCCCAAAAGTATACCCATTTACATGCATTTGGGGGTGCCCTCATAGACAATTGAGGTGCACATAGCGGTGCTCTTTCTTTTTAGTTCTTAAAAAAAGACATATTTATATTAAACTATTATTTACATTACATATACAAATAAATTTATTATTATAAATAATCTATAATATTTAACATCTTACTACTGTAGATTATATATTTACATATATTTCAAAATTAGTCATAATAGCCTTAAAAAAAATTAGTAATGGTAAGTGATAAAAGAATTAGTAATATTAATACTTTGTTCCATATGTATGTATAATAATGTAATATTAATGTTTTTAAATAGTAAGCATAACACGTCATGTTACGTTGCATATAGGGTATTGTCACTGTTGCGTTATCATCGTTGCACTTGCACATTACACGAGTTTTTTTTATTATATATTCGTTATTTTGTTTCCGAAAGAATAATTGAACACCCGTGCAAAATTCGAATGAAAAACCAAAATGACGTCTTAAAAATAAAACGCTAGTAGGGATAGCAATTATGATTGTAGCTTATCATTTAGCTTATAATCTAGTTGATTAACTAGCTGATAAGCTAGTTTATGCATGCCAAACAGAGCTTATAACTAGCGCTAACTTTGGTTGTCAACTCACAATATTTGACAATCTTTCCTTGCACAAAATGAAGAATGTAGGAAATGGAAGATATGTCAACTCTGTGATTGAAGACATACACGGAAAAAATTTCAAAATATATTATTTGTTTTCTTTATATATTCATGTAATCAGATTTGCTTCTTTCTCCCTTCTTATACCGAAAGCCAATCTTGAGATAAATGAACACTAATTCGATTTTTTACTTTTTTTTTCCAAACTTGTTAAGGAGACTTGATTTGTAAGCCGAGGGGATCTCAAGTACCAAGAGGATCTTCAGTATTAGTGTAAGTTCATTGTTAGGGGAAGTGATGAGAGTGTCAAGGCTCGGTAAGGGATCGCTAACTAGATGAGGGGATCGCTAGTTATGAGCTTTATGTAAATTTGTTGCTCATTCTCTTAGTAAAGCTTACACCTGGGCGCGGCCCCGCAGATGTAGGACAGGAGGTCTAGATTGTGTAAACAAGATCTCTCCACACAAATTAAGGGTTATACATGATAGAGGGATGGTTTTCATGGAACACTTTAAAATTTTACCGACCGAGCCACATATGCGTGCGCGAGCCTGTAGATCTCTGCCAGCACCGATATTATCCTCAACTTAACTACCTTCAACTCTTAAGTGTGGGGTTTTAACTCAAAAGGCTTTGGTGTTATTAAGAGGGAGATAATCGCTTATGTACTTCTTTATTAAGTCATACTTAATCGATGTGGGACTAAATCTTTCGCTCCATATATCTTCAACATTTTACCTTGGATCGAAATGCATTTCTCAACCGTCACAATCAAACCGTCAACCCACACATCCGTCGGCTTTGACACCATATAAAGATTCTCATCTGTCGGCTCTAACACCATATAAAGATTCTCTTGCACATCTGCACAAGCTTATTGATCTCCACCAGCACCAATACTGTTCCTAACTTAACTACCTTCAACTTTGTTGTGAAGTTTTGTCTCAAAATGCCTCGGTGCTAGTTAAGGGGAGATCATCACTTATATATTTCTTCATAAAGTTTCATTTAATCAATGTGAGACCATTATTTCGATCCACACATCTCAACACTCCGCTTTGGACTGAGATTCATTCAAGAGGTTTTTTCTTGACAAGTCCCAACCGAACTGTCAGCTTTGATACCATGTAAAATTGTTCTGGCCCCGCTGCATATGCGTGCATGAGCCCGTTGATCTCTACTAGCACAGATAAACACCCATGCAATTTTTGTTGTATAGTACTTAAAATGGAGAAAGGAAACATTTCGTAGGAAAATTGCATACATTTGATGCATAGCGAGCTGAGGCCTTGGTAAGACATAAAGATTTAGGGATGCGCATCTCAACACACAATCACAAGAACCGAAAAAAAGACATTGAGATATACCTATGCGCATCTCAACACACAATCGAAAGAACCAAAAGAAACCAAAAAAAAAAACAGAGAGATTTACCAAAAAGAACCAAGAACCGAAAAACAAGACATTGATGGAGATGGAAAATTGCATACATTTGATGCATAGCGAGCTGAGGCCTTGGTACGGAGATTTAGGGATGCGCATCTCAACACACAATCACAGGAACCAAAAAAAGACATTGAGATATACCTATGCGCATCTCAACACACAATCGAAAGAACCAAAAGAAACAAAAAAAAAAGAGATTTACCAAAAGAACCAAGAACCGAAAAAAAAGACACATTTATCGATGGAGATGCGGGGTATCGATCCCCGTACCTCTCGCATGCTAAGCGAGCGCTCTACCATCTGAGCTACATCCCCATTATGTCTAATTGGGTGCTTTACATCTTTTATACCAAAAACTATGAATTCCTTACTTTGTCCAAGGTTTTAAAGGAATTTATTTCTGGGGCTAACACCACTAATTAAGGATAACACAACCGAAACCATCAAGCCATTTATTTTTATTTTTTTATGGCTATTGATATCTAGACAAGCCTGACAATTCTCTAGAGACCCTGGTACAATTGGCCTAAGCGTACCCTAGTGACACGGACAATTTTGATGCAACAGACAATTAAACTTAGGATCGTGCGTCTAACCAACACAATCTCAAACTCACTTTTTACAATTGGGCCAATGTAGGCCATTTATTTTTTACAAGTACAACTTCATTTTCTTCAGAGACCTTGCAATTTTAGCAGTAAAGCTAGCCAAGACCAGAAAATTATTAAACTAGAATAGACGAATGAGGGCATAGGTGATCATTTACAAACCCTCTTATCTCAAAAGAGTAACATCTCTTCAACATATTATCTTAGTACACACATACCAGCCCAAACCACATAGCTAGGCACATACATATGTGAAAGATTTTGTTCTGTTCTCCCTTTTTTCTTAGTTCTCACCAACATTAATTCTATAGGTCATCAATGGGATCTCTAAAAATATTATTCATCTTATCATTGCCTAATTGATGAAGCTTGAATTTTGGAGAAGTCCCATCATCAACTGGCTTTTCTGAAGCCCTTACAAAATTGTAAGACAATGCTCCTAATAGAGTTCCCATCAATGGCCCAACCAAATACACCCAAAGGCCCTTGTAATAGTGACTTGCGATGGCCGGCCCGATCGTTCTTGCAGGGTTCATGGATCCACCTGATATTGGCCTAAGTACATGCAACTTCACCAAAGATCAGTAATGCTGAAGGATATTAGGTGTATATGTCTGTGGAATAGATTTGATGAGTGAACCAGTCATTTTCAAAAGTTGGTGAATTAATGGCGTTGGACTATAAGAAAATAGGCGTAATATATGTCTATTTGGTATCGAAGTTTTTACGGGCTAAGTCTAATAAAAAATTTATTAGTTTCTACTGCTATTTAATCTACAACAGACTTAAAATCTTTCTAGAAAAGCTTTACCCATGGTACAAAATAAACTTTCTTTAACATGGGCTTAAAGCCTGTGTTATTAGGATATCTATATCGATCCTCAACTCCGTCATAGATTCGACAGTGGTAAGTAGCTAGAAGTCGATAATTCTTATCACGGAGTTTTAAGTGGTATAAAGGAAAATCTTCTTTTATTAGTGTTTGGCTTACCCAGCTAAGATGGATGTGATGCAAACTGCAGAACCAACTGCTATTCCACCCAATTCTCCTCTCTGTCATGAACAGATAAGAAGCAATCAATCAAATATATGAATGAATGGAATTTCATTAACAATCCAAAACACCATTATTTTATTTCAAGAGGAGTGGTAATAAAAGCATAAAGAGGAATATAAATGAAAGCTGTGCAGGGAATTAAAACGGAAGCAATTCTTACTGCTTTAGTGTCGGTAGCAACGGCAGAGGTGATGAACATCATGGAAAATGTGACAACAATCTCAAATACCAAGGCCTGCAAATCTGAGCCTGAAGGAGATGTGGTGCCTATTCTCTCAATGGGATGAAGTAACTCTCTAAGTGTAAAGGAAGCCACGATGGCCCCGGTTAATTGTGCTGCAGCATATAATGGAACCTACAAATTCAAATGAACAAACAAAAAAAATCCAAACATTTAAGTCCCCTATATATCCTGTAAAAACATTGTATACAAACAAAATCATGCATATCATGATTAATTAGTTAGCCACAAATTTATTTTTTTTTAGGTAGTCAAAATTGACGGTGGGTATCTTATGATCCTAGTGTAATGGTTGATGGAGAAGAACAAATCTGAATTCCAACCTCAAAGCTCATAATTCAGGAGAATTATTGAATGCATGATTCGTCAATTGTAATGAGTAGTTTTAGATGGCTAAAGATCAAGAGACATGATGCCCCAACAAAATTAATTGATTTGTGGTTTTTGTGAACTATATTATACATAGGGCCATCTCAGGTGCACAAGTGACCCCACTTCACCTCTATCCACATGGGTTCCCATCACTCAGCTTATCACATATATGTTGAAGTCCAGTACTACCATGAATATACAAACTCAAACCAGAGACGTAGACATTTCTACAATGGTGATGGGAAAATCATTTAGTCTGTAGTGATTTCTATTTATGTCCATTGCTAGGATTGAAAAATACTATACGATGACTGCGAACTGGACACGACCACATATTGCATGTACTTGTATATATGTTGTTAGATGCTCATCATACAGTGTGATTTTACATGATTCTGACAATCCAGAACTAGAATATGTGGTTGATCATGCCGTGGTTGTCATCCTATTATCGCATCTGATCTATTGGATTAGCATCTTAATTATAATGTTGTACATATGATTAGTGAAAACATTTAAAGGTTATTACCTTAATTATAACATGTATAATCTACCAATGTTTCAATTTTCCCATATTAACTACTCATCACTTTGAAGAGAATTAGAAAACCAAAACTCAAGCATAATGAAGTGTGTGTGTGTGTGTGTGTGTATACATATTCAGATAGGTATGCACCTGTTTCCAAGGAAAATGTCTCACAGCGGCGAAGGCAATGGTGACGGCAGGGTTCATGTGAGCACCGGAGACATGTCCGACAGCATAGATCATAACAGTTACTATAAGCCCCCCTGCAACCGATGCTGCCATCTGAGATACCTTGTGTTGATTGCTCGCGGCACTCAGTGCAGCTGAACCACATGTCACAAACACTAGCAGAAAAGTTGCTATTGTCTCCGCAACAACCTATTCACAAACACTCAAAATTTTCACATTAATTCAGAACATCCCCTGTACATAGAGAATGCTTAGTAAATGATAGAATATACATATTAATTAGCTAACCTTTCGGAGAAACCCAGGAGGGTAGTGTTTCTCATAGAAGCTCAGTGAAACCGTGGCTCGTGGGTTTTCTGATGAGACCATGTTCTTATTTGTATCAGCAGTAGAGGTATTAGTGGAATTTGGAGTGGGTGCCATGTCTTAATTGGTATTGTAGGATTTTCAAGGCCTTCTCATAATCTATGAGTGAAGGACAGTATGTATGAAAAGTGCTGAGGTGATGAGCAGGTGGCCTTTGTGCCAAGAATTGTGGAGTTAATTCTCAGGACTTCTGTCTTTTTATAGGAAAAAAGTGTGCTACTCTGTCATCTACTCACTGTTGGTTTCTAAGAACTGCCTCCCTCATCAATATATTTAAATGAACGTGTAATAAAAGACTTGTATATTTTTCATTTGCCATTGTATAGTTAAAAATTACAAACTAAATAAATATTGTCCCAAAGCCCTTTTTTAAAAAAAATTTGGAGCGATAGTTTCATAGTTTGCTATGCTAATTTAAAGGCAAAGCACATTATTTAGCTTCTGAACTTGTTTGAGATATCTTGATTCTGAACTTAACTTAATTAATTTAGGTACTCAAACTTTAATGTTTATTAACATTAATTTGACCCTTTAGTCGTTAAGATAAGAAACAGATGCCCTGACAAAAAAAAAAAAAAAAAAAGTAATCATGTTGAAGAAAGAAAAACACAGGTTTTAGCCCCTGAACTTGCTGGTTAAACCATAACTTGGTAACTACTAGTGTTGGGCAGTGTTAGATTTCAAGACCAACCTATTATAAAAAAAATTATCTCACATCTTCTTTTAATATATTGTTTATGTACATCAATTAGTCCATCTATTACACGGCACTGTATCCATTACAAATTGGCTTATGCTGCCAAAAGAAACTTTCGGCTTATATTACTCATCTAATACATATATATTGCTTTCATTTTTAGCAAACTCACCATTCAAAAATCATGTTAGAAGACAAACATTTAACCTCATGCATGTGAAGGTGAAGACATGCCAAACGAAATATTGACATTACAATATCAACTAGTTGCTTCCAAAAACAAAAGAATGTTTTGAAGCTTATATATCAGAGAAAAAATTAACATAAAAAACCCCCCAACAAAAATCTGGATTTGAACCCTGGGGCCTGAGCAGAACTGCCCAACTCATGACTTATATCCAGGGGGCATAAACATGCTTACACAAAAGTTGGACGCTTTTGCATGTATAAAAAGGAAGTGGCAATAAAATATATATAATCCAGTGTCATGGACTGAAATGAAGTCAACAAAGAGAAAATTAAAATCGGAAAAGAAATCAACGAACATCTTAGCCAACAAAATGGTAAACTTAATGGATAGTCTTAGTATCCAGGGATGTTAACCTGCACCTTCTATAAGACAAACACAATTATTGACAAGCCAAGATATTAATCCTCAGAAAATGAGTTATCTTATCAAGTCTCACCATCTCTATCTAAAAGAGGAGAGAAATTAATGCATCTGCACTGCCTATTTGGCTAATCGGTCTCATTCTTTGAATTGTCTTTCTCATTAAATTAACAGCACTTTAGTTAAAAGTTGAAAACTTTCAGCCTGATAAGTGCTAAGAGAAATTATATATTACAAGCACTTGTGAACATGCATTAATCAGCTGCTCTAAATATGCATATACCTGAATTTGTCTCCAGCTTGGGGAGGTTAGCTTGAGCATCACAGTTCAAATGCTGGTCCAAGGTTCTATCTTTAAGTCCCTTTCAAGTTTCAGGTTGAGATTCTGATGGAAAATGTCAGTGAGGGCAATTCCAATCTAAATAAAGTTGAGCAGAAACAGAAGCCACTACTTTTTGAACAGTAATATAGAGAGTGTCAAGTAATTAGTTGAAGATACTGGAAAGCAGCATTCGATCTCTGACGTTAAGCACACGATACAAAGGTTAATTGGAAGGAAGCAATGCAGCCATTTCAGTAAGCTGGTAAGACAATCAATTATTATGAAAAAATATTTTACAACACAATGGGGAATCTAATCATCCCCTGAACAATTTTCTACATCAAAAGAGAGACAAACCTCAATGTGCCCTCAAATAATGCGACTCCAATAAGGCTCCTAGGGGCAACAAAGTTAGGAACAAATTTAATTAATGCACTAGAACTACATGCTTTCCTACCTGCCCATCCTCATCGCCCAAGGGCACGATATGACCTATCATCTGCCAACTCGTGTGACAATGTAGCGCCCTTTCTCAAGATCATAAATAGTCTTTAACTGAGGCTTCCAAAATTTTGTTGTTGACCGTGCCATAAATATCACAACTAGGGAAATAACAAAGAGAGAAAATAGCACATTTGAGTCACCAATGAGGAGAATAGAAATCCAATGCGGGCGTTCAACTTCCAAGTTAGACATATTATGTAAGATGAAAGCTCCTAGTGCCCAATCAAGAGGAATGCCACCCAACTGATTCACAAATCCAATCCTGAAAAATGGCAAAATACAATAAAATGAACGCCCCCTAAAGCATCCCTGTATAACTCATGGAAATAGGCAGTTTATAAATTACAAAAAAGGCAGATGGTAAACCAAACCAGTAAATAGAGTTCAGGGTATGGCAAAAAAATCATAAGATAATTCCACGATGCAAATTGTAGAGAGCATAAAGTAATAATTAAGGGGGCACCTATCATCATTCAAAGCGATTCCAAGACTGTCATGCAACAGGGCCACAATATATGCTGAACTAAAGCAATATCGCAGTAAGTCTTCTTCATCAAGGCTTGGGTATTTCTTCTGTAACTTCGACCAATGTTCTCCACAGAATTTTTCTCCAGCCGACACCATATCAGAAAGAAATGCTTTTGGAGGCAACCCAAAGAACTGTCTCAAAACAAGCAAAGAGTATCATGAACATCAGAGATGTTGCATTTAAATTCTTCCAAGCCCTCATTTCCATAACATAAACTTAGGACCACCAGGAAAGTAAGGCATATCACCTCTGATGTATAGAAGAAATTCTCTGTGGCCATCACCTTCCCATGGAGCTTTGGAATGAAAGTATTCCCTATATGGCAAGATTTATAGGAGCATTCATCTGTATATCAAGAGGAACAGTGTCACCGTTTCATTTTTCAACTGAAAATGCATTTCAAACTTTCGACTGCATTGGGACAAAATGATCTTTTTTGTTCTTTTTTAAAGGACAAAATGACCTTAATACACATCGCACGAGCTTTTAATAGAGTTCCCAACCTTTTCCTTTCTGCAACAGCATGAGAGCAGCTGATTTACACTCTGAGAAGTTACCCAAGGCTTCAAGCGAGGGAAGGTATTTGTTCTTCTCCAAAGCACCAGGGGAAAGATTCCATGAACCCATGCCACGAGAGTACCCTTTGGGGGTACATGGGTCGATATATGTTTCACGTGGAACAGATTCGGCTGCACAATAATGAGAATTCGAGTAAGAATATATGAATCAAGTCCCCAGCACATAGATCCAAGGTCTAGAAAATTTGCATCACAAGCCATATCAAAAGAAAAATAGAAAATACTACTGTTGAACAGAGTTCTCACCTAATTTTTCATTATACGTTTAAAAAAAAAAAAACCTGAAATAAATAAAAATGCAAGAAATGTAAACCAAAGAAATGAAAAAAAAGGGGATAAGAATTTCTAGTTCGTTTCATTGGTTTCTAAAGCCTTTTTGAAGTAGCATCTTCAGAAACCCCTGCATGCCTGAGCACAATTGCTTCCAGGCAAGGATAAAAAATTGGTTTAGCCTTGAGTATCTTCTTCTCATAATTAGTTCAATCCATTCCTCGCAACTTTTGTTGTTGGTTTAATCCATTCCTCATACTTCACTAATATTGTCTATTATGTTTTTACTCTTAAAGAGTGTCTTCTAACAAAATTTAACACTAGCTATATTTCACTTTTCTTAACAAGTCATTGCTAAAATTTGCAAGTGTCAAATTTCCCAAACTTCGGTAGATTTTTTTTTTTTTTTTTTTTTTTGCAAAATTTATTTTGCACATAATTCTTATGTGATGTGTAAGAAATTCTAATAAGGAGAAACCTCATCAGGAGCTTCCATGCGGCCTTATAATAATAAGAAGAAACAAACAAAGCAAAATCAGAACATCCAGATCAACCCCATAACTTAAAAATTGAACATGGAAAAAAAAAAGTAAGAAAGCCACTAGCTCTAGTTTCCGATAAAACTGCTTATAGTGAACAAATATCATTACTTTCTTTTTCTTTAGTTCTTTCTCATATGCATTTCAATATTACAGTATTACTGCAAGTTTTTTACATGCATTTGTCACAAACTAGAGGTGTTTAGATTGTCAATTGCAATGTGTGAGCGTGCTTTTGATGTATGTCTGTAGGATTTGCAACAATTTTGTAATGAATGTATGTATCAAAGAACGTCATATAATGCCTACCAAAAAAAAAAAAAATGTCATCTAATTAATATTCAAAACTTAAACAGTCGAAAACAATAGGACAACAAGGCAACAGTCAGTGACAACCAAAAGTTGATTGATTAATCTGAAGAGAAGGTAAAGAGAAACAAAGTGTGCATATGAAAGAAAATAACCATGTCATAATTAAAGCCAAATACAAAACATTTACACATCCCTATTCAAAATATCAGGAGGCACAACAACGATAGTATGACACTCTATTGTACTTCGAGCACAACGAGTCAACGACTAAACATGACTTCTTAGCAAGTTTAGCAACAGCCAGATAGAAAGCATAGTGCATATGTACAGTTGCTTAATTTCATAAACTTGGAAAGTGGTAACCTCAATAGAACACTTACCAAATGTCTGGTCCTTTGAAACAAGCAACTCCCTCAAAGAGTCATATGCTACATTCTGTGAAAGTTTCAATAATTTTAGCAACTCCAAATCACAAATAATAATTCCAAGAATATGTCAAAACGTCAAAGCATGGAATCAAAATAAAGAGTAACTTAATGGTTTCAAATAAAACATTAACAGAAACAAAACCATATGAACAACAAAGGGCAACAACCGTTATCAGCCAAAGCACTAAAAAGCATGCTTCTCGTTGCAATGTTTAGCCATTAGAGAGGTTTAGTGTCTAAAAGCCATTGACACAAAGTAGCTGATCCCAATTATAGAGAGTAGTAGGCAGTCAATTTTATCAAGACACAAAATATCAAGCCTTCGATTCAATATGCCAACAAAAGACTTGCGGGCTTGTTTTATAATCGATAGCTTAAGGGGATTTGAAATACTCAATGAAATCCCAGATGCATGAGAAATGATAGTATTGATAAAGCAAGAGGAGACTTGACAATTGACATACTCAAGGCATTATTGAGTTGGGTTTTCATAGAGTAGAGTTGAAGATGCAGATTCAAGTGGCTAATCAATGTACTAGAAAAAGGCTTGGTGGAGTTTAATTGAACTAATTTTCACCTAGAAAAAAGCAAGAGCTTTCAAGTTTCCCAATACATTTTACCTCAAAACCACAACTTCTTGGTGTGATGCCTTCTAGTTAATACCTAAAATTTTAAGCTCCATCCAAAGCTTTATTAAAGCATTCTGAAAAGGTACAAATGTGATATGCTATCTTCCAATTTTGCATACTGTTATTTCAAAAATATTTAAAAAAGAAACAAATGTATTCTAGTGTTTCCTCCTTAAAACATAGTACATAACTAATCAACTAGCTAATACACAACGACACCAACGATGACTAATTAAATAATTATTTTCATCTATACACTACCTAGCTGATACATTTGCTAGTCACATTATGCATCAATGTTATGCAAGCATATCTCAACGTGTAGCAATATTGAGTTCAATGGATTCTTAACATTTTTGTAGCAAATGTGTTGCAAACACAAGTCACCAATTAGTGAACAGAAAAAAAAAAAGGAGAGAGATTTGCAAGAGCAGCAGAAAACAATAGATTCATTAAAAGATTAATTGGAAATCAATTGGACCTTCAAAACATGGATTTCTATTTCAAACTCTCATATCTAAGTAGCAACAGGTTAACCATAACAAGAGTAAATATTACCACGCTGACCACTTAAAGTAATAGATAGTAATAGCTAGACCTTTAGTTAGTATCAAGTCCAAGACTCCAAATCCAAATGGATCTTGGTACAATAATCCAAGACCACTGTGGATCTTGGTAGCTATGCAAACCCTTAGTGGCCATCTAGGTTCGCCTAGGCTCGAGTCATTGTGACCCACCTAGGCTCTACGAGTCTATTTTGACTGTTTAAATCTATCCGCTTCACTTCAACAAGACTAGAATCGCTCCTCGTTAGCTTGTAATTAAAAAAAAAAAACGAAAAGAACATCTAGTGTCACAAATCACAATTAAAAATTTTAAAATGATGATTTATAAATGCAAAGATGAACATGGAAGACAAGATAATAATTACACACCTAATTGAAGCAATCCTCATAAAACGTTGGTCATATTTAACAGAATTGAAAAGTACAGAAGTTCACTTAGCTAAGCATAAACTATTAAAGTTAATTTAAATAGTTTAGCGCTTAAATCACCTGGCCAAGATGAAGGAAGCTGTAGCTATAGAGGTTGTAAGTGAACTTCCCAAATTTTAAAGAATGCGCAAACTCAGGTGGAAGTGGCTCACTGGAGACAAAAGTTACCTGAAATTAAGAATCGTAGAATATTAGTATGTTCCAAATTGTGGCAACATAACCACTCAGCAGTACAACAACAAGAAAAATAAAGCCTTAATCTTAAAGTAGTTCCGAAATTGATCAATTGAAAGAGAAACAACGATTACAAACTCGAAATAACCCAGAGAAGAGTCTTAAAACTCTCTTAACCCAATCTCCTAAGAGTTCCCAAATTACATTCAAGATGACAAGATGTTTTTCTCTCCCTTGCAGCCTCTATTTATACTACTACTACAAACTTACTCAACTACCCTTATAACTAACTTGGATTCACTCCAATACTATTGTGGTGGTCCCCTTAAACTCTATCATTACTCCCCCTTTAAAAATCTACCTTGTCCTTAAAGTGGTAAAGAGATAATGATGCAACCAGGAACATGGATCCACATGGGGAGAAGATCTTAAGGTATTAATAACCAAGCAATGATCCATATCAGTCGCAGAGCACCCATTGGAACAAGCAAGTGCTCCGGCATAATATCGAATGAAGGCGCTGAAGTGCAATAGAAACCCGAAGTGCTCAAAACATCACCATGTGTCCCCATCAATATGAAATTCAAATTAGTGTTGGCAACACAATGCTTCGAGAACCCCAAAATAAATCTTCCATGAAGCTCATATAGAATGGCATGAGCTAATGTTGGAAGCTCAGACCCAAGAAAGTAAGGCAACAAAATCTCAAAGAAAGCATTCATAGGCTCAATATCCGTTAATGCCTTTTCATCAAACACTTGTTGCACACAGCAAATGGCGACCAAAGCAAGGAGTAACAAATATTAAGAGAGTGTGTAGTCGAGAGAACATGTAAGAATCCACAACAACCATGAGGCGCAAGGGTGAGAGAAATTAGACTGTAGATTTGCCCTCAATAAGAGGACCAAAGACGCCAACCCATCAGCCCACCAGAAGGTGTCGCGTACCCACCAATTGGTCAAGAACATTTCAGCAAACACTTCCAATGCAACAAGATTACAGTCAATTTGCACGTACGAACCTCTTCCCATCCACAAGAAACACCATGCCACAACAAACAACACTTCATGAGTGCACTCAAGGAAGCAATGAGTTGAAACTTAAACCATGGAGTACCCGCACATAACTAATGTCGTTGGGTACCAAGACAACACAAAGCATTGTGCCCTGCACCGCCACACAATAGGTCGTAACATCACCATGAAGGGAGTAACCATAATGAAGACAGTGGAGTAGATACCACTGTATTGATGAGAACGATGTGAAGAAAAGCATGTGGTAGGAGATAAAACAAAATCCATAAGATATTTCTCAAATGACGTAGTACCTCGCCTTATAAGATCTCCTCGACTCACCCACAATGTGGTTATCTTCCCAAAAAGATGTATTACTAGAAGTTCTGACCTAGCAAAAATGACGGAAACAACACACCTAAAGATGAGATCAGCGAGCTCTCGAAGGAAGATTGACGTTATCGATAAGGGTGGCGGCTGTCACGGAGCTAATAAGAGAGGGGTTTTTCTCAAGGAAATTTTTCTCACTCACTCAAACCCGTGGTGCCTAAGGGCCACCTTAGTTCAGCACAACCAATACTCAAATAGAATGAACAGCAAGAAATGGCACCAAGGAATTGTTTTACTAAGCTCTCAATTGGAATACAACATTGGAACTCCATGCTTCCCCAAGCCTAGAGCCTTTGGCTTTATAGACCAACCAACAAGTAGTTACATAACCAACTAGGACACCTGTCCCGTGTACATCGATCCATAGACCAAGTAAAACCCCACTCCTTGTGCAGTTACCCAACTACCTTGCTGCCACATCGTTCCATAACCGTCACCACTACAGGGTCAATTGCAACATGCTCTATGTATTCGGGACTTCCTTGGACGTGCCTTGATCATGGCCCCTGCCCATGACCAAGGTAGTTTCTCAACCGCTTGGGACCGCCTTGACTTGGTCCATCCACGCCTCAAGGGACGTGGCCCATGCTTCTCTAAGGGACAGGGACTGCTCGGTAGTGTCTGGCCGTGCCCAGGCACTTCGGGTGCTAGCCGGGGCTCGGTCGAGTCCCACCGGCTCGGGGGACTTCGTGCCCATGGGTCCGAGGGTATTGCCTTGGCATGGTGCCCAAAGCATGCTCGAGGGTCCTCCTTGCTTCTTTGCCCATGCTGCCCCTAGAAGAGAACACACCTCTCCCTATAGTAGATGTTAAGTCATTTCCTCAGCTCCAATAGGAAACATCCCAAAATGAGACCAAGCGTACTTTGACTTGGTCAACGCCCAAGTCAAGATTTGTCAACCCTTGCCGATGTATGCCTTGCTCGTGCCAAGGCGTGACCTTGCTCGTGCCAAAGGAATATGCCAACGTATCGCCTTGCTCGTGCCAAGGAACTTGCCAAGGCGCGGCCTTACTCGTGCCTAAGGAATCTGCCAAGTCTTGCCCGTGCCTACGCCAAGGCGCGTGCCAAGGTTTGCCCGTGCCTGTGCCAAGGCGCGTGCCAAGGTTTGCCCGTGCCTGCGCCAAGGCGCATGCCAAGGAACTTGCCAAGGTTTGCCCGTGCCTGCGCCAAGGCGCCTGCAGAGGAACTTGCCAAGGCGCGGCCTTGCCCGCGCCAAGGCGCCGCTATGCTCCCGCCTAGGAACTTGCCAAGGCGCCTGCCAAGGTCTGCGCCAAGGCGCAGCTGTGCTCGTGCCAAAGCACCACTGAGCTCCGCTCCTAGGCGCGCGCTAAGGTGCGACCTTGTCCACGCCCATACACTCTGTCTCGTCTATGCCGCATACGATTTCCCCATCCGCGCGAGCCTCCGTGAACCATCCGTGGTGCACCATTCAGCAACTAACTCCCATGGAACCTTCCGAGTCCACCAAAACTCGGATATTGCTAGGTTTTCCCGCTGCCTAGCCAGCTTACTTCGGTCACATTATTGAGGGGCTGACAGCGGCCACGGTGGCGAAACGAGGAAAACGTTGTTGTCTTCAATACTCCTAACGCTCAAAGCTACATATGTGATGTCGTCGTTATGCTAGATGTCAACATTGAGTGTATGAGATGCGGGAGTTGCAGATGTTGCAAAGAGAATATGAGACATCAACATCTTGGACACCACCAGATCTGATGGATCCGGTGGTTCTGGTTTGCCTACAATCAGTAACCCTTCGGATAACCCTAGGTCTGACTGACTGGAAACTTTCAACAACAACGCAAGTGGCAAAGTTTGAATCCACAAAAGTGGAATCGACAATGGCTTCACGATTTGCTATGCACGAACAATCGTTTGAATAACCGAGTTGGAGAAAACGCCCGATTTGATATTTGATTTGACAATGGATGGATTTGAAAGCACTAGCAGCTCCAAAGTGCGATCACCATCATCATGTGAGATCATGGTTGGAGGTGAAGAATCACGAACTGACCATGTATCAAGCTTCTCTAAGATGCAATCAAGCCCCAACTTAAATTCGTAAAGACCTCTTAACATCTCATCCGACAAAAAACTTGAATCCATTCTTGATTGATTATATTTCTGATGAAAATGCTATGATACCAATGATAGAACACCGAAATTGATCAATTGAATTGAAAGAACGATTACAAACTCGAAAGTAACCCAGAGAAAAGTCTTAAAACTCTCTCAACCCAAACTCCTAAGAGTTCCCAAATTACATTCAAGATGACAAGATGCTTTTCTCTCTCTAGCAGCCTCTATTTATACTAGTACTACAAACTTACTCAACTACCCTTATAACTAACTTGGACTCACACCAATACTATTGAGGTGATCCCCTTAAATTCTATCAGTTGGCTATAGCATCCAATGTTTCTATTCGAAAGTTATCTAATATCTACCACTACACCTTCAGATTCTTCTTAAACCTGTTATAACTAATTCATCCCAAGTTATCCAAGATCCGCCCATGCACCTCCAAATTTTTTCAGTTTCTAACATGCCAAGTTTCATAACAGGGGCATTCCAAGTCGTCCATGGATGTTTTCTAAACCACAACCACACAACGACAATGACAAAAGGCCCAGTTTCTTACGATACACTATAGATACTTAATTAGCTTTGTATAATGGAACTTGGAAGTGCATAACATTTTGGTACCAAAGAAACACATGACAGCCCCACCACAACGAACGCACAGATACAGTGTACACATTTAATTTCAAAAAACCTCATCATCTTCAAAAAAAAATTTGGAACTAAGCGATCACCTTCACATTTTCATTTCAATTCACAAAGCAGAAATCCAGCAGGTCAAATGACTTTTTCATGCCTACATATTAGGTATTTTATGATAATTTACAAAAATAAACAAATCAAAAAAGGAGTCCTTTAACTTTCCTTCCATCTTAGCACAATTTATACTTTACAAATGCATAAGGTCAAAGCTAAACACTTGTTTATTTTCAAATTCAACAAATTGCTGTTAAGAAGTCACAAATATCTTCAATGCCAATTGTTTCCAAGATTTTAAAGTCCTTGGAGCAAATATAATTTAATTTAAAATTCTTTGAACATCTAGTATTTATGTATAAGAGAAAACATGTATATTATCCAATTTATTCAATTTTATCACCCAATGCATCAATTCAACATCTCGACAACATTTAATGAACATAGCTTCAAGGGCATCCAAAACTAAACTTTTTTCAAGGAGAAAAATTCTCAATTTCAACAACTTAATAAAAGTACAACAACATAGCCTCAATCCCAAAATTAGTTGGATCGGCTACATGTATCAAACTCTTCCTAAAAATGACTAGAATATCTAAGAGTCCTAAAAACACATTAACTACTATAAACCACCAGAAGCCAAGAAAAAAAAAAAAATGAAAACTGAACCTGAGCAGATGCCCCACCAAGTTCTATTATCCCAACTGTTTCCTGAGGATACTTGCCAAGAGTACCATGAGCATAGTTTGCTGCAACCCAAGCATATATTCCTTCATCCACACCTAAAATAGCATGCAATATAAGGCCTCTGAGCATAATTCTTTACATAAACAGAAGGGTATTCGTCTATTTATCTGTTATTCATGCAATCAACAATAGTTCATAGATAATAATTGTTAGTGAGTGTACATTACAAACATTGAAGCACTATCCCAATCACTGCCCAACTACTTACATACAGACCTTTAGATAAAATAACAGAAACTGTTAGGTTGACTTATATGTCCTATTTAATCAGAGTGGAGCATAATCATCACCTGCCATTTTTCTCTTAGTCATTGTTTTTTTTTCTGCCTATTTTTTCAGGGTGTCCAGGGAAACTAAAGACGGGTTTTCTTCAAGGATTTCGCAACAGCATAAGACAAATATTGTTCGTGCAGCAACTGTCGTAAAAGCAGACTTTACATGACATGGATAAGTAGGTCTTCCTTGCCAACATTGTATTTTTTTTTCTTTTGCGCAAAATGCAAATGATTAAAAAAAAATGAAGGAAGGATCACAAAAGGCATAAGACATGCTCGACAAGAAACCATCCGCTGAACTCATATCAAATCCTCACTTATTAGCAACATTTCCCTTCCTCCAGCATTGATTTTTTCAAGTTCCCAATCTCCAAAGAAAAACCCATCGCTTAAAGAACCAATATAACATACAGTCATGATGTCCACAAAAGAGCCATTTTGATCAAGATTTCATCACCCGGGTTCATTGTTTCTCCACCTAAGGTTTTAGTCATTCATATCTTCCTTTCAACAATAAGTAGACAGGGTAAACAACGTCGCTAGTTATGCCAAGTTACTCAATTAAACACTAATCTCACATACTTTTCACATTGGTGATTAACGATTTAAACCACTGCACGAGATGAAAAAAGCTCTCACCTTTTCCACAATCCCAACATCAAAATGCACACTATATTCAAATTGAACTCAAAAGCGAAACCGCAGTAATGTACCTGTTATAACAGAAGCCCAATCATCTCGAAACTCGAAACCAGAACTCCTCAAAACCCTCCTACACGACTCCAATATCAGTTCCCGAACATCAGAACCCAATAACCTCATCCCCGCAGTAGCCATTAACCTAATCTCAGTCCCTCCCCAGTCCCCCTCCGGCACTCTCCCCTTGGCAAACTCCAAAAGCTCCAACAACGACCGCCCCGCCCCCGCCGGATCCCCCGCAAAGGACGACAGCCCCGGGTTCACTCTCATCGACGCCAACCCTTCCTTCCCAAAATCAAACCTCCTCTTCCCCCTCTCGTCCACCGATAACTCGAATACATGAATGCGAGTCCCCGTACTCCCACCGTCGATGAAAATCCCAAACCGTCTCTCCAAAATTGAAGATTTTGTACAACTTTTTGAAACTACAAACACCAAAACGAACAAAAACACAAGAACGAACAACAACGAGAAGAGTTTTTTTCCGGAACTCTTCGGAGTAGTGATGAGATCGAAGCGAGAGTGAGCGGATCGAGGCGCGCTGGAGCGCAATTGAAGCTTGACTGAGTCCATGATCGGTTGTGCGACGAGGTTTCGAGCATTCAATCGTCGCATCAACGCGCCCGATCTCCACTGATGACGATGATGATGATGATGATCAAATTTAACAAGAGAAAACAACACGGATGCTATCTAGGGTTTGGTGAAAGTGAGAAAAGATTGAATTTTGATGAGGAATTGAAGAACATGGAGAGAGGGCTTTGAAGGGTCGGCCCTCTCTTCTTCGTTGACGATCTTTGATATGTTGTTGTTGTGGGCAGGATTGACTGACTGACATTTAAGGAAATTGGTTCCGCGTCCAACTCAGTTGAGTCGTCAAACCGTGTTGCTGTTGTCGTCCGTGAGAGTCTGACGAGGACGGGCGCGCATCTCTAATGAAATAATGGATTGATGTGAAAATGAATCCATTAAAATATAATATATATTTAACTTAAAAAATATTCTCCAATAAAATCATAAATTGATAATGTCTATCTTATGTAGCGTGAAATCAAAGTGGAAGATCATACCAATTGACTCTTTTTTATTTTTTTCAGACATTTATTAATATTATAAAAATTGAAAATAAAATCATCAACTCATCAATTCATGATCTAAATTTACTATCCATTAGAGACCTTTTTGAGATGTAAATTCACATATGATAGACATTCTCTCAACATCCATGAAGTAGCATCAATTCATGGTTTAAATCCATATTACTATTGGAGATGCTCTTATAGAAGAGATGTAAGAGACTCACATGAGACGTGTCACGTTTAAAGTTGGTAATATTTAATTATAAGAAATCCTAAAATGTTTTTTGTTGTAATAAAAAAATTATTTAGTAGATTTTTGTAATAAAAAATTAATTATTTTTTTTTTCGTTGGGTGAGGTATAATAATTTTTTGTTCCTAACCCATGTCGTGGACAATTTGCGTATTAAAATAAATAGTTTAGATACTTGGGATATAATGCAAATAAGAATTTGTGTTAAGTTATATGATTTCTTATTTATTAGATAAGGTTTGTTAGAGTGTGTGTCAAAGTTGAAGTCGCTTTTATATAAAATAGAGAAAAAAAAGTTAATTGGGGTTGTTCTTTAGTTATATGGTTAGAATACATGATAAGTTACGTTAGTTGCTTTGGAGTCATAATTGGAGTTTACCTAGTTTATGTGACGGCCCCGTTCCCATAAATTGGGTCTCGCCCAGCTTAGACATACGTGGACCCTCGATCAACTCATCAACTCCCATGCCTAGTCAATCTCTTTTTTTTATTAAGTATTATTTAATCGCTTATTAGAGTTATCATTTATGTGTAGCGGAAGCAATTATTATTAAAGTAATTTCAAGCAATTAAGTAATTAATTTTAAAGTCGAGACGAGCCTAAATGTGGGAACTGGGGCTGTCACAGTTGATATCAAAAACAGGTTTTGATCATGTGACCTTTGGGTTAGTTTATGAGTCTTAGTTTGATTCCACTTTGGTCATTTTATTTAGAACATTGTCCCGAAAGTCTATGAATCTATATTTATTTTTTTTATAAATAAAAATTGTTTCTAAATAAATATAAAAATATATAAAGAATGACGTAATAAAGTTGTTATTGTGTAAAAAATAAAAAGGACAAAAAATAAAAAATAAAAATAATGTATTTAGGCTATTTGACGCGCGCCGAACACCTCAATAAAGTAAAGTTTCCTAAACCAACTATTTTGTAGAATAGTGGCAAAGGGTCGATCCCATAGAGACTGCTTGTCTTTCTTAGGTTAAAACAACAAAAAAAAGAAAATCGGGGGTTTTAAAATAAATATTAATTAAACTAACTAATTAAACTAAACTAAATAAAATAAAACAACTAACTAATTATTAAAATAATTAATTAATAATCAATTAACACCTAATTAATACATAAATAACACCTAAATCTTTAGTTCCACAAATCAGAATCAAAATTCAATAACAATCATGGTCTTCAATCTTTCTCAAAAAGTTATTAATTTAAATTCTCCTAGATTAGCCATAGAAAATCGACATCCGCCAGAAATTCCTAATTCCCCTAATTCCGATAGTCAGGACATCCGCTACTAACTATTTCTCTAATTAATGTATAACCCTAGACATCCGCCAATCAGGTTTAACACACTAGCTGCAGTAATATAGATCTATGGGAAAACTAATCCTAAATAACCAGATCACATCCGCTACCGATTTAACCTAGATTCAATTGTTGTACATCCGAACACCGAAAGGGTTTTACGGCAAACGAGTGAATGTTTGTTACTTTATTGGTCTAAAAGCACAATTACACAGATACTAATATTCCAAATAACAATAGATTGTCCACTTAAAAGCATGCACTGGCCATATATATACCATAGATCTAAATCATAATCATTAAATCAACAACAATGAAATATGAGAGATTAAATTAATTAAATAAAAAAATAAAAAAAATCTCACATAATATGCTATGAATCCATGATTCCGACTTGCTTCCCCTTCGACTTAGGCAAGAAATTGATTAGCCGGACATCATCTTCAAAAATCACTACTAAAAACTAATAATTAATCTCTAAAAAATACTAATTAATTCCTTCCTCTAATAATAACTTGGTTCCTAATATATAAATGTACTACAAATTGGTCTTGGATATTGGCTTGAAAATCCGAGTCTGCCACGTGTAAATAGCCGATTCGCCAAAAAACTGGGTCGCGCTGACGTGTCAGTGTCTCATTGGACCGCCTCTGACATCACGCTGAGGTGTCGCCGCGCAATTCGCCAAGTACTGTGCGTTCGGTTGTGTGTGGCTGAGTCAGCGCCACGTAGCATCATGTGATTGGCCGAACCACATCATTATAACGCGCTGGACGAATGGGAACTCGCCACGTGTCACGACGTGGCACGGACGAAAATCGCCCGACTCGACCGAAATTCTGGGAGTTTGTATGCGCACGGATCTCGAGGAAGATCAACAGTAGCTGAAACGCGGAGATATGTTGCTTGCGTGATGTGGCTGCGCTAGGTGACGTGGCAACGCGTGGCGGTTTCTCATTGGTTGCTGGAACTGGAGTCTGCTGACGTGTTGACACCCTATTGGCTAGAATCGGTGTATTGACGTGCTGTTTGCTTTGAACTTCCACGTGGCATCATCCGATTGGTCCAGAGTTGCTTTTCGCGCTGACGTGACATCACCTTATTGGCTGAAATACAATGTTCACTATTCGACCCACCGCGCAACGCGTATTTCGAGGTAAACTATCCGACATCCAATCATTGCTAGTAAATACTCCATTTTGAGTATTTTTTCGCCACGAATTCAACCGCGCACCCCGTTTCACAAAAGAATAACCAAAAAATATAATTAAATATATTTTTTAAATAATTTTAATAATTAAATATACTAAAATAGACTATTAAAAACTTATAAATACCGACTTATCACTATTAATTAGGATACTAATATTAATTAGGAAGTTGACATGTGTCGACATGTACATAATTTGCTTTTGAATAATATTGGTATTTTGAGTATGGAGAATTTGGGAGATTTTTTTTTTGTGTCTTTTGGTATGAGTATTCTTTGAATCAACAAACAAAGAACATGTGTTTAATCTTACTATCGGTTATTCGAAGACTCAACGGTAGAAAAATTTTAGGTGTGTTTTGAGTTTTACGTATCTAGCACTTCAATTTGCATCATGATCTTGCATTATGATCCCGCACTAAATTGATCATAATAGAAGTGTTTGATTCAAGTAGTTGACTCCAACTAATTTGGGGTGAGGATATATTATGTTGTTGTTGTTTCATAGTTGAGAACCTATTTAGGAGGTAGGTTTAATTTATTAAGAACTCCATAATTAAACAACAAACACAACAAACCATCAATTCAAATCTAATTGGGGTCGACTAGATGAATTTTCGAGTTGCATTCAGTTTAATGTAGTTAATCGTATTTTCCAAATCATTTCATCCCTTCTTTAGGGTGTATTTAATTTGACAAATCCATGAATTTTTTTTATAACGATGGATTTCTATGAATCTCATGAAATTTGATGTATTTAGAAGGACTTGACCCAAATTCATCTAAATCTTATTAGTAGGGGTAAGATTTGGGTAAGATTTGGTTATATCTATTTTTTGAATAGAAATCCAATAAACTTCGTTAAAATCTACATAAATCTTAAATGTAGTTTAAAAATTTAATACACCTAGACTTTTTAGAAATTCATTAAAATCCATCAAAATCCTATTTTCTTTTTTCGAAACAAAAGTCATTTATTTTTATTAATCTAGGGCAGATAAGTCTTTCCTTACAACGAAAATTTTTTTGAAATCCAAATTAAATACGCCTTGATTTCAAAATCCTCCAAACCCTTTTAATCAATGCTTCCCAATTTTTTTTATTTTTTGCGAAAAAAAAACATTGATTCAATTTTTCAACTCGCTAAATTATATTTAACTCACAACACATGTGAGACCGATTAGAATTTGTGAAGAACTTAAGACGTGTCCCATATGTTATGCCTCGAATAAAAAAGAAAGAAAGTAAAGATCCTTTAATTTGATCTCAATTTACTTTTTTCTTAACAAAATCTCCACACTGGTTGAAATTAAAATTATCTTCCCAACCAAACAATCAACTAGTCTAAAATAATAAA
The DNA here is from genome assembly GCA_039657365.1 of Stephania yunnanensis. Lineage (NCBI taxonomy): Eukaryota > Viridiplantae > Streptophyta > Magnoliopsida > Ranunculales > Menispermaceae > Stephania > Stephania yunnanensis. The sequence continues at coordinate 41,432,547 of CM077589.1, read as the reverse complement.
CCTTTAGCTAGGATCTATTTATGCCTAGTAGACCAATTTAGGTTTTAGATTTTTTTTTTTTCACAATGCCTAAGCGGCAATTTAGGCTCAACGTGTTCATTATGTTCTATTAAGCTATGTATGTTCTACAAAAAAAAATGAAGCTATGTTTGTCTACAATGACCATCAGCTTCCAATCCATTCCACTTCATTAATATTAAGAATTTCGTTCTTACCCTTATGAGACCAATCAGATAATTGTTTGAATACCTATAATCAATAAAAAAAAATCAGTTCTTAGAAAAAATCTTGATTGAAGTAATAAGGGCAACCCTCCTTTTCTTTTTCCTTTTTGTTTTAGCGAGGAGGGTGACCTTTTTATGGTTATGATAAATGGTCATTTTCTTTATCAAATAAATAATCCTTTTTAAGAAAACTAATTTTTTTTTTCCAACTCCCCCTTTAAGAAAATTATCAATTTATGGATGCATGTAATTATATTACGACCTTGTTTGGTTAGGGGTCGAGTCAACTTCTTCCCAAGTTATTTCTCGACTCACACAAAGGTGAGTGATAACTCCCTGGAGTTATCTTATAAGAGTTTGTGGATGCAATTACCCATAATTTAATTACCTTTTATTACCCACATCCATATCTTTTATTTGAAAGATATTTATGTCAATTCATATCTTTAATTATTATTTATAAATTTGCAATTTTTCTACAAGTTTAAAGTTCAACTAAAACTAAAAATACGATCTTTCACTGCAAGGAACTCTGCTTGCATTGTAAGTTGACAAAAATAAACTAAACGAGGCTTTTATATATCTAACTATATATCTATCATATATATAAAAGCACGAATCACAAATTTTTTAGTGGTAATGAAATTTACCTATTTGCCCATATTTCTTTTTTTTTTTTTTCATCTTCAAATCAATCTTTTCGTTTGTCTCCGAATCAAACTCTAACTCCTTATCAATCCACCACACGTTTTTTTCTTTATCTCCAAATAAATCATAAACTCCTTCTCATCAATCCAATACACGGTTTTCCCTTTTTCTCAATCTTCAATCGATCACTCTCGTGTTCCGGATGAACTCCTTCTCATCAATCCAATACACGGAGACGGAGATGTTGATGAATTGAGGGAGACTTCTAAATTGGAGTGTGCACTTGTTTCTAGGGAAAATCGATTTATATGAACATTGTATCTGTTGAAAGCTTAAATTGCATGCTACCATTTGATACGTCGTGCATACTACTGGTCATCGTCTTCATCATTCTCACCCGAACTCTCATAGTTCTTCCTCATCTCTCTCCCTCTATCTCTTTTGGTTGGAGATCAAATTCAAGGAGAGACGTGAGTGTTGGTGACATTGTCGAAGAACAGTTGAAGGTGAGATAATATTTCACTTTTTGATTTTAGTGACTGTGGAACTGGTTAAGTCTATGAATTTGAAATTGGAATTGGGAGGGGTTGTCGTGGTTGGTTGTTGATTGTGTAATGAAGAGAGGAGAAGGTTCGGTTTTATATATATAAACGGTGAAGAAGAGAGAATCCAAGAGGGAGAAGAAGTAGGTGGGGGTTGAAGAAGAAGGTGGTTTGAAGGTTTGAAGAAGGTGTTGGGGGAGGGAACAAGCCCAAAACCCAGAAGAAATTTGAATAAAAAAATTCTGATTAATCATGTAAAAAAGAAAGTGTCTAAAGCTCCCAACTAATTCAATTATTTATATTCATAATCTCAAAGTTATCATTTATATCTATAGAGTTTGAGGTAAAGATTTAACTTTATGTACAATTCTACGGAATCTCCACAAACAAGCGTTCACAAATTGATGGGTCAAATCACTTCTGTGTTTTTTCCTTGTTTTTTCATTCACATCTTATCTTACTCACATTAGAGAATATTGATAAGCTAAAAAAGGTACTTGTATTTCTAATTTTTAAATTTTAATTACAATTTTGAATTTTATTAATAAATTCTTAGAAATTAATTTCCTTCGTCACTTGAATTGACTTGTTTACCTTTCCTCACTTTCGATCAATTTACACGAAACTAACAGGGGTGTATTCAATTAAGATTTTACTAGACTTTTGGTTACTTTTATAAGTGAATGACTTTGATGAAGTTTTAGATTTTGGTAGACTTTTAAAGACTTTGATAAACTTTTATGTAGATTTCATTATGATGACTTTTATCAACATTTAAGATTTTTAGTGACTTTTGTGAACTTTTTAAACATGATTTTGATGATACTAATAGATTATTGTGGTTTTTAAAATAAAACAAATATTTTGCACTTTATTATAAAAAATAAATAATTTAATTTTTTTTATTAAGAACGATTACTAATTTTTTAAAAAGTATTTTTGTATTTTAGTAACAAAATATATATAGACATATTAATGAATTATTCTCAAGGTAGTAGCATAACAAGTAAGTAAATAAATATCAACATAATAAATAGGTAAATAAATCATCTTTTAGTGGTAGAAAAGAATCGAGTAAGATCATTGAAAATATATTTTTTTTTGAGAAAAGATCATCGGAAATACTAGTGTAAAAGTTTTGCACTTTATTTTATTGTTTGACTTAAGCAAAAAAAGTATATTTTTTCCTTAATAATGAAAGTTTAAGTTCTAAAAAATGCACTTCTTGCATTTTTAAAAAAATTATACAATATTTTCTTCAAAAATAATAATACTACACTTTTCGAGATTATAATAATACAATAAATAAACGAAACTTCTTTGTCAAAAAAAATTATAAAAAATGTATAGTGATGCAAGAATAAGATTTTGTTAATAATGACATCAATCCATTTTCATCAACATAGATATTATAGTATAATGGGTGAGCAATGAAATCCAAGAGTTGTGGAGTGATTGGAGAAGTGGATAAAAACAATTGATAAGAAAAAGACCTCTTGTGAACAATGAAGTAAAAAATGTAAACAACAAAAATTATAAGTCTCTAAAAGTTTCTGGGTTGAGGTGAAGAGAAGTCGAAGACTTTTTTATGTGTATTTTTATACAAAAAGTCTACAAAAGTCAAGATTTGTAACAAATCTACAAAAGTCACTAAAAAATTAAATACACCTTACTTTTATGAACTCTTTAAAAGTTTAAATTGAATACCCTAAAATTTTTGTAGATTTTTTAAAGTCTATAAAAGTCCACATTGAATACACATTTTAGTCATTAAAAGTAACAAAGTTTATTAAAATCTCAATTGAATACGCCATGTAAATGTGCTCGTCCAACCTTCTCGCCCGCTCTCTCCACCTATTCTTATCACTGTCGCTCACGTCTCTCGCTCATCTCTTACGTCTCTCGTTCTCTCCCCGTCTCCATCACACGGTGTGCCTTGCAATCTCTCTCTCGCTTTCTCCTACCGAATCTTCTCTCTCGCCAACTAATTGGGACTTCAATTGTTTGTTTTGGGTCTGAATTCTGATGTTGGTTTTGAATTTTAATTTCTATGCTTAATTCTTTGATCTTTTTGGTTTGTTTCGAATTTCATTGTTTATGCATTCTATGTGTTTGATAAATTTTCTATGAATTTTTATATGTGTTTGATCAATTGTCTATGAATTTCTATGCATAATTCTTTCATCTATTTTGGTTTGTTTTCAATTTCTATGCGAAAGAGATATATGGACGCAATGGCTTCGGTTCAACATTTTGAAAAGCTAGACATTTTTCTCACTATCACTTGTAATCCTTATTGGCCTGAAATACAACTGAAGCTTAAATATAGAGATGAGATGCAAAACATACATGATCTTGCTGCGCGCATATTTAAATCAAAGCTGGAATGCCTTAAGAATGAGATAGTGAAGAAAAAAATATTCGGTCCTGTTGCAACATATGTCTACGTTGTTGAGTTTCAAAAACTGGGTCTTCTACATACTCATTTTCTTATTGTCTCGGAACCAACAACAAAATTGATAGACCCAATTTCTTTTGATTCGTTTGTATGTGTTGAGCTTCTGGTCGAATCAGATCATCCTTACTTGTATAGAGCAGTTGTTAAACACAAAGTGCATGGTCCATGTGGTCATATGAACCCAAAAAATGTATGCATGGATGTAAATGGTAAATGCGGTAATAATTACCCCAAAGCTTTTCGAAATTGTACTATGCATGAGAAAGATTCGTATCCGAAGTATAGAAGACGTGATGATGGAAATAGACCAATAGTTAAAGGACACAAATTAGATAATCGTTGGGTAGTCTCATATAATCCGTACTTGCTGGCTAAGTTTGACTGCCACCTGAATGTTGAGGTTTGCTCAACTATTAAAGTTGTCAAATATTTGTATAAATACATATACAAAGGACATGATAGCGTAGCATTTCAATGCAATGACAACAATGAAAATTCTAGGATTGATGAGATTGAGAGCTTTCAATCAGCACGTTGGGTAGCAACTCCAAAGTCAACGTGGCGCATCTATGGCTTTCATCTAAACAAAATACATCTACCAGTCATCACACTGCAACTTCATTTGTAGGGAAAACATTTGGTAAAATTCAATAAGAACGACATTTTACAAAATGTTGTTGATAATGGATTGTCATCCCGTTTCATGTTAACTGAATACTTTAACATGAACAAGAATGATGAATTAGCTCGCACCGTCTTATATCGAGAATCTCCAGAGCATTTTGTTTGGAACCAACAAATAAGAAGATGGTCAAGAAGAAAAAAAAATGCCAGGTTATTGGTAGAATTGTTGCAGCGAGTCCACTAGAAGGTGACATATATTATCTTCGTCTGCTATTAAATCACATTAAAGGATGTAAATCTTTTCGAGAACTAAAAGTTGTGAATGGTGTTCGTGTGGAATCGTATAGAGAGGCAGCTGTGTTGCAAATGTTACTCGAGGCCGACAATAGTTTGGATTCATGCTTGGAAGAAACATCAATGTATCAAATGCCATTTAATTTCCATCGATTATTTGCTACAATATTGATGCATTGTAACTCTAAGAATCCTCGTTATTTATAGGAGAAATTCAAAAATGAAATGTGTCAAGACTTTGAGCGTTTACATCTATCCTCACTTCAAGTGGATTTAAAAATATTGCAACATATTAATACAATTCTAGAATCAACGGGAAAAAATATTAGCAAATTTTCTTTTGTTGATTATTCAATTGCTTTTGATGATACTTATCACTACACGAGAGAAATTAATGAAGAGTTAGGCATTATTGTTGATATTAATGATTTGGAGGCTGTATCGAAGTTGAATCAAGAACAAAAATATGCATATAATTCTATCCTTGATAAAGTTCTCAATAATGAATCGGCTTTATTTTTCATAAACGGTCCGGGTGGTATTGGAAAAACCTTTTTGTACAAAACGATATTAGCGAAGGTTAGATCCAATAAAATGGTTGCATTGGCTACAACATCATCAGGAGTAGCGACTTCATTATTACCTGGAGGTCGAACAACACATTCTAGATTTAAATTGCCAATAAATATTAATAGGAATAGAACGTGCAACATTAGCAAACAATCAATGTTGGCAAAATTACTATTGACAGCACACTTGATTATTTGGGATGAAGCACCAATGTCAAATAAACATATTATTGAAGCATTGGACTCTATGCTTAGGGACATAACAGATAACAACACACATTTTGGCGGTAAAGTTATTTTTGGTGGTGATTTCAGACTAGTGCTTCCTGTAGTACCAAAGGGTAGCCAACAAGATGTGATAAACTCGACGTTAACTACTTCATACATTTGGCATCTGTTCAGAAAAATTAAATTAGTTGAAAATATTAGAGCAAGGCTTGATCCTCGATTCTCTAACTTTATACTTCGGGTTGGTAATGGTACAGAAGAAGAACTTCTAGGCAATCTCATTGTCATACCTTCAAACATCATTATGTTTTATGCCGATGAAAATATATCTTTGGATAACTTGATTACAACTGTGTATCCCAATTTAAATAATTGCGCAAATTAAATTAGTACAATGTCAAGTCGTGCCATCTTGACGACAAAGAATGATTTTGTCGACCAAGTCAATTCTTTATTGATTCATCATTTTCCTTGTGAAGTTTTTAGGTATTACAATCTCGATGAAGCTATCGATGAAAACATCAATTCTATTAATCTTGATTTTTTAAATAGCTTGTCTTTAAGCGGTTTCCCTCCACATGAGTTGATACTAAAGAAGAACTGTCTAATTATGCTTTTGCGTAACATTAATCCATCAGAAAGATTATGTAATGGAACCCGATTGATTTGTCGAAGATTTGAAAAAAAAATGTCATTGATGCTGAGATTGCTACTGGTCATTATAGAGGAAAAAAGTGTTCTTACCTAGAATACCTTTTATTCCTAACAATCAAGATAAAACACCGTTCAAACTCAAAAGGAGACAATCCCCAATTCAATTATACTTTGCAATGACCATTAATAAAGCACAAGGACAAACATTAGACTTCGTTTGAGTTTATTTACGAGAACTTGTATTTTCCCATGGTCAACTTTATGTTGCCCTTTCACGTGTCACAACAGCCTCTGCCGTCAAAGTTCTTATCAAGCATTCTTATTGTAGTGATAAAACAAATCAAACCAAGAACATCGTTTACAAAGAACTGTTGTCGCTCGTGAATGCTTCTTCAATGGAATCACTTTAACTGAAAGGTGAGTTTAATAGCATTTTCCTATTATGTTCATGTTAAAAATTAATTTATGTATCTGTTGTTTGGTGTTATTATAAAATTAAAATATTATTTATTATTATAAATTTGAAGGTACTCCAATAATAACACGAGGGACTGATTTCTCCAACATTATAAATATTCCGCGACAAGTAGCCAAAAAGGTACTATTATCATAGTAATTCAATAATACCATTGAATTAGGTTCTTAAGAAAGTTTATTTATTGAATATGTTAGGTAATTATGTTATAGATCATGCAACTAACGGTTATCGTCCTCGGTTCTTCTATGACACATTTTTCACTCAAATTGACCTTTTTATTTGTTTTGTGCATTTGTTGTGGAGCAGACAATTTTTGTATCATATTATATTATACTAAAATAAAAAATGAATCCAATTCTTATTTATATTATGTTCTCCCATTCTCTCACTACAAAGGCATAATTGTCAATGCTTCACATGCTCAAAGTCTTTATCTTCTCTACATTTTATTGTTTTGCCAGTGTACATATTAATTTATATTCATGTATTTTTGCTTTATGGTTTTCCTTTCAAATCAACAGGTCATCTCTCTTACACCATTTTGCACATGTTTACATATATTCCGACCACTTTTATCTCTTTTTTGAATTTATTACACCTGTGTTTCTTTCTTTCTCCCCGGGGAAAGAGTGGTACTGGTTTAGTGATTCTCTCAGTTCATCCTTTTCTCTCTTTTATTGGAATTTAAGGTAATCAAAATTGTTCATGATTTTGTTCCACGTGTGATAAATCTTATGTTGACACTTGAAATAACACGTCCTATTGCATGCTATACAATGGCCATATAGAGAACATTTATTATTAGACTTAAATTACAGGTTTCTTATGTTTGTGCTTGTTTACCAAAATTTCTACCCCCTTTTTGTTGGTCTCCTTCAAATATGTTATAAATTTCTCCTCATAATGCAATTATTTTTCTGAAAAGTGGTTGTTCCCATCTATTTGAATCTCTTTATCTCCACCATCTTAATATTCCTAATATACATGCAGTTTTTCTTATATAGACTCTGTGATTGTAAATGTTTTGTAGGAAGTTGAACTCGCCACTTTGTGGGCAGAGGAGATTCTGATTGAGATGAACTTGGTCTTAGACACTCTTTTTCTTGTTTATTTCGAGTCTTTTTGTCCATGTACTTGTGAACATTGGAAAAGATTGTGCCTTCTTTAAAAGGTAATGACTACTACTTTTTTGATTGTCCCTTATGTGGCTGACATCTTTATTCTTACTCGGGTTTATGAATTTTATGTAATTTTGTCTGGGTCATTTAACTCTAAAATGCTGGTGGTATCCAACGAAGCAAGAAACTATTTTCATCACTGCAAAAGTTCAGTTACTTCTCATTCTCATAGAAACATTAGACCAATAAAATCTTCTTTAGATGGTTTATGATGAGCTTCCTTTTAGGTTTGTGAATGATTGTTGTTATTTTTTTTTTCAATTGCGCAATATTTCTCAAGTATATCCATCCCTTTATTTCTTACTGTCAATTGGTGTATTACTTGCCACATTTTTTCAGGCAGGTTAATACCTTATACAGCTCCAGATATATCCTAGAAATGGATGGTATGGTTTCGAGTTTCAATTCCTTTGAAGTAGAGGAGGCTAGCCCCTTGGTTATGTCTTATGCGATATCCGTCTGTCTAATTTCATCCCTTCCAGGAAAAAAAGACACCAATTTGTTCATGGTATTCATCTGTCTAATTTTCTTTCAAGTTAGAAATCCTTTGAAACCCACTTTTCAAGTATAACAAGAAAGCTTTATAGACAAATCAAAATGTTTGGTATCACTATTAGTTTTATATAAAGGTTCTTGATCTGATAATACTACTCGTGACCTTTATTTGACTTATGCTCCTACTAATGTTATTGTAGATGTAAATTACTGATTAATAAAGATTAGTTGTCTTAGTTTAAGTTTTAAATCACAATGAAAAAGTTTGATCTATGTAGCCGGCCCCAATTAAAGTCCCTTAAGCAAGATCTTGGCTCGAAGGAGCTTGAAGTCCCTTAAGCAAGATCTTTCTTTAGTTTAAGCGTTTTTAATGTAATGTTGTCATTCCCTTTACCTCTATAATTACAACCATTAAGCCTACTTAGTAGTTTATTTAATGATGGCCAAGTTGATGCTATAATAGATGAAAACCCACACCAAGAAAGAAATGTAAACTATACACGCAATATTAGAATTGTAGAAGTTAAAGAGGCATTGAAAAGAATGAAAATAGGGAAAGCATGTGGCCCAGATGAAATACCCATAGAGGTTTGGAAATGCTTAGGAGAAATCGGATTGACTTGGTTGACAAAGCTTTTCAATAAAATTTTAAAATCAAAACGGATGCCAATGGATTGGAGAAGAAGCACGCTTGTGCCAATCTTCAAAAACAAAGGAGACATTCAAAGTTGCTCAAACTACCGGGGAATTAAACTCATGAGTCACACTATGAAAGCGTGGGAGAGGATAATTGACAATAGGCTAAGGAGAGAAACAACAATATCGAGAGAACCAATTTGGTTTCATGCCTGGGAGGTCAACTATGGAAGCGATTTTCCTTGTAAGACGATCGTTAGAAAAATATAGAGAAAAGAAAAAAGATCTTCATATGGTATTCGTAGATTTAGAAAAAGCATATGATAGGGTCCCTAGAGATGTTCTTTGGTGGGTTCTAGAAAGAAAAAGAGTGCACGCTAGATACATAGACACTATTAAAGATATGTACGATGGAGTAGTAATGAGTGTAAAGACATTTGGAGGAGCTACAAAAGAATTTCCCATTACGATAGGACTACATCAAGGATCGGCTTTAAGCCCATATCTATTTACTTTAGTTATGGATGAATTAACTAGACATATTCAAGAGGATATACCATGGTGTATGCTATTTGCGAGATGATATTGTCTTAGTGGATGAAACTAAAGATGGAGTGAATAGGAAATTAGAACTCTGGAGAAATACATTAGAATCTAAAGGCTTTAAGTTGAGTAGGACTAAAACTCGAATACATGCACTTGTGAGTTTGGAAACACTAGACATCGAGATGACGGAGTGGTAAAATTAGGGGAAGTAGAAGTGCCTAGGGTAAACCACTTTAGATACCTAGGTTCAATCATACAAAATGATGGTAACATTGAAAATGATGTCACACATAGAATCCAAGTCTGGATGGAAGAAATGGCGGAGTGCAACGGGGTGATTCGTGATCGACATGTTCCCACTAAGTTAAAAGGAAAATTTTATAGGACCGCAATTAGGCCAGCTATGCTCTATGGAAGTGAATGTTGGGCGATAAAGCAACAACAATTACATAAAGTGAATGTAGCAGAAATGAGGATGCTTAGGTGGATGTGTGGTAAAACCCGTAAAGATAGAATAAGAAATATAGAAATTCAAAGACAAGTAGGAGTAGCACCAATTGATACAAAGATTAGGGAAGGGCGGTTGCGATGGTTTGGTCACCTGCAAAGACGGCCTACAAATGCCCCAACTAGAAAACTTGACTCAATAGAAACTGTAGAAATTCGACAAGGTAGGGGTAGACCAAAGTTAACATGGGATGCATTAATTAAGAGAGATTTGAATGGTTTGCAAAGCTCACCATCAATTGCGCTGAATCGAGCACAATGGAAAAGTTTGATCCATGTAGCCGACCCCAGTTAATTTGGGACTGAGGCTATGTTGTTGTTGTTGTTGTTGTAAGCCTACTTAGGTGATAGTCTGATATAACAATTGTCCGACCTGTTGCTTTGGATGGAACTCCATTGGAACTTGATCTCTCTTTGTAACTTTTAGGTGGAAGATAATTGCTTAATCTGTTCGTTTTGTCGTGTCATCTCCTCTTTTTTCCCTTCAAAAAAAAGTTATTCCTTTTTTTCTATTTGGATGTTCAAATGGAGGCTTCTTATTTTATCTAGTGTCTTAAATTGTACAAAAAGTCCAATTGATTTTGCATTCTCAAATTTTTTTTAGCATCGCAGTCCGTAAGGAAATTATTGAAATTAATTCTTTCATGCTTGGCATAATGGCTGGAGGTGCTGCAGATTGTCAGTTTTGACTTAAAAACTTGGGAATGAAGGTACTTTTTCATGTTTCAGTTTTCTTTATTCTAAGTATATTATAAGGAACAGTATGATGATGACTATCTTTATGGTATGAATCGTATGATAATTGATGAGTATCTTGACTCTTGTTGTAAAATGTGGTTGAATTTGCTAATTCTTACTTTGTTATATTGGATCAATCTGCCATATCACTTGCTAAGATGATTCAAACTATTTTTACTTGCTTTTTAATTTATCAAGTTTCTGATTAATTGCAATATGTACCAAGTGGGTGGAAAATAATACTCTTTTTGGAAATTCAATACACATTCTCTTGCAATTATTTGTTTGTGTCAGTACATGGTTGAGATTGAATAACTGTTTAGAGGGAAATTGCGTTGAACCACTTTTCGAAATTTATTAGCTCTACTATTCTATTAACAGCACCGCTTGCATGAACTGGCAAACAAACGAAGAACTTCAATCGCATGGGCATCAAAACTACTTGCCAACATTCTTTACTCATATCGTGGGATGGGTTTATCTCTTGGTACCATGGTTGCAGGATGGGATGAGACAGTGAGTATTATGCTATTTTGAAAATGTGTCATCTAGCATGTTTTGTTATTCTCTCTATGCAGAAGATGCCCAAGTTTTCTCATCTATGTGAGGTGCAGGGTCCTGGGTTGTATTATGTTGATGGTGAAGGTGTTAGGCTGAAAGGAACTCGATTTTCAGTTGAATCTGGTTCCCCTTAAGCTTATGGCGTCTTGGAAAATAGGTAAAACTTTTCACTTTTGATCAATTGATTTGCACTTTATATGCTCTTTAACCGGCTATGCGTTTCTTGATGGTCGATTTTGTTCTAGATATACCTGGTATCGTTATGACATGTTCGTGGAAGAAGCTGCAGAACTGGCTCGCCATTCTATATACCATGCTACATTCCTTGATGGTGCTAGCGGTGGAGTCCTTAGTTGTATTTCCCTCCCCTCCCCTTCATTTCATACACAATTTATGTAATTATACTTGACACTATCTTTTCATTTTCTTTGCAGATTATCACATTGGTCCAAATGGATGGAATAAGCTATCCAAAGATGATGTTAGTGAGCTCTACTACAAATACTACCCTGTTGTTCCAAGCAATAATCATGTCTTCTTTCTTAGTTTATATTTCTCTCTTATTCCATTCCTTCCTTTTTCGCGTTCTATGTAATCCTTCTTTCAATGTTTTATATCAAGAATCTGTGTGTATCTCTCACTTTCTTCTTTTGTTCTTTACATGTTAACTCTGCTTTATACGAATAGCTTTTACAACAAAAGTCCAACTATTATTAATTGCCTTCTGTACACGTTTTTAGTGTACGACACTAGTGCTTTGGGTTAGAATGAAGGATCTTGACAACTTTGTTGCTGATAATAGAGATTTGTTTTGCCCTTTCTTTTTTATCATTTAAATCTGTTGCTTAAGTGGGTTTTGTTGTTATTTCGTAATTTTTAGGCATATTGTATATTTAGTTTGTTACGTTATTGCTATATAGTGTGGAAAGACTACTTTTAGTGGGATCTGTGGGGATATGAATGTGTCATGTTGATTTTTGATTGGCAAACTATGGATGCTTAACATTAATCCCATGTCTCTTAATATCATTTGTTCTGCTTGATGTTAAAATTATTGTTAATTAATTTAGGTGATAGAACTCCCTGCTCTATTTTTGCTATGGATTTTGGTGAACTCTGCAGCTATGATCACATAAACATGCTTAATTGTCAAGTAAAAAAGACAATGCTCATGATGGGCGTTGGTAATAATCTCTGATGTATTTCAAGGTTTCCTACTTCGACAAAGGTGACCAAGCATGGAAAATCATCGGCAACAAAGTGCCCAGTATTGTCTTAAAAGATGGGCTTCCCACAGAGTGCTGGTCCTGCTCAACTTCAATCTGAAGCAGATTTGGTAATGAGAAACTTAACCTTAACTTTCAAATAAAATTTCATTGCCATACTTGAATTTGACTTATATATTTATGAAATTGGCCCCATTTGATTCCAGAATCTGTCATCCAAGCTGTATGCTGCTTTGCAAATGCTTGAATCGCTCTTGTGAAAGAAATTTGGAGATGGCGTCATGGCATATCACATATTTGGGTGAGCCCCAACTTTTATTAGTTTCTCCCCTATGCTTTTTCACAAACTCTTGGAAAGATTCTCAACCCGAGAAAGCTGTTTTCTATTGTAGAAACGCGACGTTGCGTTAAAGAATCGCCAGCAAGCGAATTCCAAGAACAACTAAAGAACTCCTTGAAATCAATGGCATTTTCGAGTAAGTTTCTGGTTTGGAGTTCGACATGCGTATTCAACAGGCTTTATGTTTAACAAGATTACTTCTTCAGGGAAAAGATAAGCAAATATGGAGTTCGGTTATTGGTGACCATTGAATCCACAATTAAGGAGCACCATAAAGTGGTTGGAAATGGCAGTGGTATGCATGACACCAGTGAAGTGATCAAGAGGAGGAGAGATTCGTCTGGTACCATGGATGTGAATCCTAATGAGGATGATGACTTCACTAATAGTGGCGGTGTATCAAAGAAAAGGGCAACAAAAGGTAGCCTTAATAAAAATGTTGAAAACAATGATCCGTCCTTGCTAACATATGAAGAAAAATTCATAGATTGTAGCCTTCTGTGTTTTTGGTCGGTTCAAACCTTATAGTACTGCAAATTCATCATTCACATGTATAAATACTTCATGAAATACAAACAATGATCATAAGTTTATCTGTAATTATAATGAATTAGGCGAATGACTGCCACAAAAAAAATCAACCTAGGTAACAAAACATGGAAGGAATTTAAAAAATGGCCAATATAAAAGATTGATTTCTCTCAAGAACAAAAGACACTAGAATTTAATAAATTCAATCAAGTACATAGTTACATTTTTCTTAATATGCTTCAGTATGTCTATTATGAAGCGCTTCACTAAAACCCAGAACTTAATAGACAATAACTAAATTTTAAATTCTGAAAGTTAAATATATCAACTTCGAGAGATCATCGTAATAGGAGCAATATTTGCGAAAGGGGGGAAAAGAGAAATTAATGACTAATGAACTGAAAAACTATAAAATCGTAAGTGCATAACCTATTAATAATCTATAATGCATAGGGAGGTTGGGGAAAAATACAATATATGTTCCTTACATGTTTGTTTGCGTAAGAAATCAAGCAAATTGTATCTAAACATGTTCTGATCAGTCCCAAATTAGTTAGGCAATTTGGGTCGGTTACATGAATCAAAGTCTTGCACTCTACTAAGTTGACGGTGTGTTTTCAAAATCCTTTAAATCCATCTTACAAGTTAACTTATATCGACCCCTACATTGTCAAATTTTTAATTTCAACAACATCAAGTTTTTTCCTAATTGTTGTTGTTTTGCAGCAATTGGGGCTACTCCTACTTTTCTTTGAATCTCCCTAATTCTTTTTTTTTTTTTTTGATAAATGGAGGCAGAACTCCTTGTATTAGTGTGTGTGTGTGTATATATATATACATAAAAAATAAGTATTACAAGTATATGGTATAAAACCGTAATAAATAAGAAAACTAGCAGAGCTCCCTATTTCATAAACAACCTACCGAGAACTCGTTTGCTATAGACATACCAGTCCGCCAAGAATTCCATGGGTTGCACATGACCTGGGCCAAAACAGACAAATTCACCTCCTAGGTGTACTGCCCCAAAACAAACAGAAAACACACAACTCAGATATCCACCACTAACCAGCACACTCACTCCACCCACAGAAACGCTCCACAACCAATTAAATTTCAAAACCGAAACCAACATCACTCCCTCTCCCAGATGTAAATTCCCCATCAAACTTGCATACTCTACACTGCCAACTGCCACAGAAACACACAACGCAGATATCCAATTGGGCCAAAGGTTGGGTAATCTCCCTAATTCTTATTCTATCATATAATCATAACGATTTGCGCAAAAAATGCAAAATTTTCTCGATTACAAATATAATGACTGCATTAAATAGTTATTAAATAGCTAATAAATACAATCGTACTAGGCTATCTATTAAATAGAAAAACTTTATACAAATAGAACAACTATATTAAATCGGCTAGCTATTAAATAGCTATCTATTACTAACAAATAGGAGGATAAGTAAATAGCTATTAAATACAAACAATGCAACTAAAATCCTATTAAATAGCTATTTAAATCAAAACTATATCCACATACAACCGGTACTACTAAATAGTAAAAATATAAAAACGTGTTTAGCCTTCCTCACTTTCGATCGATTCTCAACTTCCATCGCTTACATCTCTCGCTCTCTCCCCTTTCCTTCACACGGTTTGCCTTGCAATCTCAATTGCTCGCCTAACGTTCTCGCCGAACCTTCTCTCTCGCCCGCTCTCTCCACCTCTCCTTCACACTGTTTGCCTGCAGAATCTTCTCTCTCGCCTACTAATTGAGACTTCAATCGTTAGGTTAGGTCTGAAATCTGATGTTGGTTTTGGATTTCAATTTCTATGCATAATTCTTTGATCTTTTTGGTTTGTTTCGAATTTCATTGTTCATGATTTCTATGTGTTTGATGAACTGTCTATGAATTTTTATATGTGTTTGATAAATTATCTATGAATTTTCTATGCATAATTCTTTCATCTCTTTTAGTTTGTTTTCGATTTCAGTGTTTATGCATTTTATGTGTTTGGTTGTTTTGAATTTCAGTGTTTATGCATTCTATGTATGCGATGAATTCTCTAAACCATAAAATTAGTGTTTGGTGAAATTTTTGTTCGTACTGTCGTATAGATTTACATAATGGATTGATATTGCGTTACTTAAATGTTATAATTTTTGTTATGGAAAAATCATTACTTAGCATATGTATATTACTTTATATACATTACATTACTATTTTTAATACTTTTTTTTGTCTTACATTAATGGACTTCTAATGGAGATCACTCCAATAAAAAATATCGACAAATCAACTAATGCTTTTAAAGAAAATGGAACTCGACGGATACATATAATGGTGCACTACTATCATTTGATATTATTTTAATAGATGAGAATGTGGGTAACTATATAATTTTTTTTTGTTTTATTATTTTTTTTAAAGAAAGGTTTCTTAAATACTCGTAAAATCAAGGTCTAATTAAAATACTTTTTTTACAAGAAAATCACATTCAATAATCCATAAACATTAGTTTGGTTCCGGATTTCAACCACTTGATGGAAGGGGGATATACGAAATATCAAACTTTGAAGTAAAAAAAAATGACTTCAAAGTAGAGAGCCATGATTTTTTCATCAATTTTACATTGAGTACATCCGTTGAAGAATATTAAGGCAACATACAATTTAGAGATAACAAGTTTGAGATTGTACCATTCAACAAGTTGCGTCGACGAATAAGCAAAAACACTAAGTTTTTTGATAAGAAAAACACAACAAATATTTTAAAATTATTTACCTTTATGAGTTACATAACTTTTTATGTTTATATTATTTTTCTTTTTCAGATATATTCAGACGTGTAATTGGTATAGGCGATATAGAAGATCAAAAACTACTTGGCAAGGATAAGATTAATAAGAAATTGGTTTTGCAAATTCAAGATATCATGTATGTTTCTTTTTATAAATAAATATTTTTTTATGTAAGTTTTCTTGATTTATTTTTTTATATTTGTTTTTCGTAAAATTTGCAGCAATAACGAATTCAAAGTTACCTTTTGGGAAAAAAAGCTATATAGACGAAAAGTATAATTAATGTTGACGAGTCATCTGATGTGCCAACAGTTATCATCACGCCAATTTCAGTTAAACCAATGTATAAAGGTAATTATAATTCTATTATCTACTTAATTTATTTTAAAATAAATTGTAATATTTTGTTTCACTTTAAACAATGATTTTTTTGTTACATTTTAAAAATTATGGTATCAGGTCAACTATCACTTTCATCATCTGGTGGAACAAAAATTTACATGAATCCCAACTTTGCAGAAGTTCAAACAATCACAAAAAAGTAACTATTTTTAATTACTTTATATTATTAAATAATGAAAAATACATGACATAATCTATTTATTTTTCATTTATATCTTAGTTGTAAAGATGCACCGAAGAAAACAAAAGTTCAAACGAGTGAAGAACAAAATAAAGAACTAAAGGTAGATGATGTGAAAATGGAAACCATGACTATCTCGGAAATCAAATCTCAAGGTCGAAAGACAAAAAGGTATACAAAGCTAATTATTTAAAATAAAATTTTAATATGTTGATTTTTCTTCTCACATTAACTAAATTTCTTATAAGTTAATTGCTAAATGCAGCTGGTGTTGATCATACTTTGTAAAGTTTCTATTACTTCAATATGAAGTCCATGGTATTACAAATCTTGCGGAAGCTGCAATAGGAAGCTCGACATGACATATGATGGAACATATAAGTGTACCAGCCGTAACACCAGTGCCGAGGTATAAATGAAATATTTATTAATTTAATTATAATTTTAAGAAACCATTTATATTTATGCTTTCTAACAATTCTCCAAGTGACAATTAAATTTCTTCTTCTAGGGTTAAGTTACAAGTCCAATGACAAGATGATTCAAGATCTGCAACATTCGTCTTATTTGAAAATATACTATACAAAATCATAAGCGAGGAAGTAGTAAATGACGTATTAGAGAAATTACCAAAGGTATGCTTAAAAATTCCTAAAATTTAATTAAATTTTGTTAAAACATTCTATTACAATATAACTTTTATTAACTTTTTATAATTATTCTTTTCTTTCATTATTTTCTTACATTAATTTTTTTTAACTTTATTTAGGACACGGGTGTCTAAAATAATGTTCCACATGAATTTAAAAAAAAATTGTTGGAAGAAGTTTTACATTCGTTGTAAAACTAACTTTCTTCAATTTCAATAAAGAGCAAGAAGGTTACACATTGATAAATATATGTTATTCAAAGCCTCAAACAAATCAATAAGACGTTGTAGATAAATAAATTAAAAAGAAGAGAATCGACACTTTTTTGGAAGATTCACGGAGTAAAAAGAACAAAGAAATTACTATTTTATAAAGTAAGTTAATTCAACTTTAATTAAATAAATATTAAATCGTATTAATTATATTTTGCTAAATAATTATAATGGGGTATACTAACTATAAATTTTTAACTTTCAGGGATGATGATGATGATTATGGCTCTTTAATTTAGATTTTTATTAGGATGCATAGTTTTATTTTTAATTATGAAGTTGTTCGTATATTCAATTGCTTACTTTAAAATGTTCATTATCTACTTTCTTCATTTATAATTTGGTCATTTCAGCTAAATTTTAGATTAATATTATAATTTTATATTTACTTATTAAATTATAGCACGAGCATGTACCTAAAACTAGTATATATCTATCATATATATAAAAGCACGAATACCAAATTTTTGAGTGATAATGAAATTTACTTCTTTGCCCATATATATCTATCATATTTACTTCTTTCCCTATATATATATATATCTATGATATATATAAAAACAACTATATATCTATCTATATACACTACCTCTTCAAATCGATCAACAACTCAGCGACTCTCATACCTCTTCAAATTGATCAACAATTCAACTGATCAACGACTTTCATTCATTTTCAAATCGTTCATTCCCTGCTTTTCTTCATCGACTCATTTGCTGCTTTCCTTTGCTCTTCGATTCAAAGACGAGTTAATCTACATTTCTTCTCCAATTCTTTTTTTTTTTCGGAGAGGTTCGATTCAAATGTGAATTAATCATTTGGTCTATATGGTTCAATTTGATTCATGGTTTTTGAAAGAGATTTGGGTCAATCTACCCTTGATTCAATGTTGAATTTAACACAAAAGCCTTCTTTCATCTGGTCTATATGGTTCAATTTGATTTATGATTTTTGAAACAATACCTTGGAAGCTAATATGATCAACCCCTCGTTCATTGTATGGTTATTAGAATTCATGGGATACATATATGTTTGACTATTTATAATGAGCGATTTCTTGAAGACACTAAGCCGAAACTGAATTGGGCTTTAATATATTGAATACTAGGTGTTTGTTGAAGTACCAAAATAATCTTCATTTTCTTCATTTATATAAAAAATATATAGATGTTTGATTTGTCTGTGTTTTTACAAGTTGGAATTAAAAAATTGCATCTTTTATATTAGCATACTTGAAAAAAAAAGGACATGAAGTAATTTGAATCTTTGTTTGTTGAACTTGTTGTGTTGTCGGCAACGAACTAATATCTTGGTTCATTAATTCCTACACAAATGAATGTAAAGTTTTGTGCTCATTTGAGATAAATGAAAGCCTCCAATAAAAGCATGTAGGAGATGAAAAGTAAGCAATGAAATTCTTGTGTCTTTTTATCTATATCGAACTTGCGGTCGATATTTTTTTAATTTTTTTGCTAAATTATGTCTTTTATGTCTTGTTGAACAAGCTCTTCGAAGTAATATTTGCGATACATAATTTATGGTGTAGAATTCTTTCGAGAGGTCACAACCACAATACATGCTAATCCTATTATAACTTGGAACTGAAGTTGAACTAAAAACACAAACTGTCTCCAAATTATATTTTCAATAATTGTGGTTTATCATATTATAATTTGATATCGAGGAGCAAAGCATATTGCATTTGATTCCATATACTATTTGATTGCAGTTTTCAACTGATCGGTTAATTTCCATATGTGCAGAAATATCATCTTAATTCATAGTTAAGATGAAATGATGGACCATCTTAGTTTTACAATTATGCTAGTCTACCATCTTAATTTTACAATTATGATTGACACGTTTTTCTTTGGTTTTCTATTTCAGTTAATTTCCTCAAAGTAGATCTTGACAATAAAGCGAATAAAAGAATAATAAAATAAGAATAATTTGTAACATCAATTGAAGTATAATGAGAGAACCCCTTATTGAGGCAGTTGTCATCCCTCTTTCCATTTTTTCTAGATTATTCTCGAGGTATCCTGGGATTTGCCCATGCCAATTTTGGACTTAAGGAATGTAGGACTACAATAATTTGCAAAAGTTTTAAAGCTTTTCCATTCCTAGAGTTTTCATCCATCTTTTCACCCGATTTATATTTTGAAAATGTGTTCGTAAGTAATTCTTCTTAGTAATCCGACTTCGAAAAATTCATGATAAATCTTTTTTAATAGGTAATATGAACTCAAACTTGTAATTTGCTCTTTATATAGACCTACTTCCATTTGGTGAAGTTTTAAATATCTAATTAAGTTTTAATGTATTTAATGTATTT
This sequence comes from Stephania yunnanensis, assembly GCA_039657365.1. Taxonomy (NCBI): domain Eukaryota; kingdom Viridiplantae; phylum Streptophyta; class Magnoliopsida; order Ranunculales; family Menispermaceae; genus Stephania; species Stephania yunnanensis. Next base: position 41,412,422 of record CM077589.1, on the reverse strand, counting down.
AAGTTTTAAAGGTCTAATTAAGGTAAAGTTACACATAAGATGTTCAATCCTCCAATGGGTGGCTTAAACTACTTGCATTTGGTGGCGGTAGTTATAACTTAACATCAAAAAATTGAAAGAGTTTCTTCTAGATTGAGTTAACTCATAAACAATAATTCCATAATCTTTTATTTTGATAAGAAGCCAACTTAATTAGATACAACATACTTGACTCCAAAATGAGTCAACCCCCAACCTTTCCTTTGACATCTGCATCAATATTAATTCATCTAATTAGATACGCTTTGACATAACTCTCTAATCTTTCCTTCTTGCTTTCCACTTTATTCATCAAACAAGCTCAATTTGTAAAATTGGTCATCTTTCAAATTTTAGGCTACTGTTTCTTTTTTATTTTCTAGAACAAATAATTAAACATTATAAAAATTAACAAGACATTTTTGCGAGTTGATCAAAAGTCTATTGTATAGTTATATTTTTTTTCAAAAGAAGATATTTGCGAGTTGTGTGCTAATCTTTTGGAAGACTAGGGATGACTAATAGTCAAAAGTCATTAACCTCAGGGCTAAATATTAATGTATAGTTCTATTTTTTTTTTCAAAAAAGGATAGTATTCAAATGAGCGGTTCATGTCGTCAGTATATTTCATGTAATGTTTAACAATGTTTATAGTATATGTGTCCACAATTGTGAATTCAATTTTTTCACGTCTTTTGCTTTGATATTTCGTTCCTATATATCGTTTTTTCTCTTTCTATTTTTTTCTTTGCTAAATGATGCTTCTTGAATTGCACTTTTACTTCTTACGTATTCAAATTATGTACGTTTGGATTTTATATTACATAGTTTGTTCAAACTCATACATATTATTTAAATTAAATTTTATATTTAGTTGCATATTAAATTAACATAATTTATTTTTTTAATTACTACTCTAACGTTTGTTTCATTAGATTGTAGTTTAACAATCTCATCTAAAAATTCATTAAGTATAACCATTTTACCTTGCATTAGCGAGTTACCATAGTTAAAAACTTAGGAGTTGTCAACAATAGTGAATATTCTGTAAGAAAAGCAGTAAATACTAATCATAGGGAGGTGGATAATTTGAAATGTAAATTTGCAATGGAGGAAGAAAAAGAAATGAAGCGGGGTTGTAAAAGACAACTAAGGAGTGAAAAGAAAGAGTTGAATGATCACAGTATGAATTTGAAACTTCGCAAAATATTCTATGAAATATTGAGTAGGGTGAATGCTATGAAGCAAAATGAATTATTTTAATTAATAATTTAGAAATTAAGTTGTCTTTATTTCTTTTTTATGTATAGGTCCTCAGAGTGCAAAACCACGTTATGTCGCTATGGGTTTTGAGCATGTTGCAAGTTCAGCAGATGTGTTACAATCTGTAAACTCTTGTTGAAATTGTAGTGCGAAGAGGTTTTTCATGAATCTAATAGTTTATGTTGTTCAAACGGTCAAGTAATACTCGTTCCTAATGTTGTCCCTGAAGAAATGTTCGACCTATTCACTTCAAACACTGAAGAGACATGTGAGTTTTTTTTATGTACATCCGTACTTATAACACCAATTTTGGTTTTACATTTTTGGTGTAAAGTGAGAGAGCGAGAGAGTATGCCAAAAGTAATGTGGTGTATATACGTTTAGAGTGCAATGCCAAATTCATCATTTTATAAGTAATTTACTTCATGACAATGAGCATCCATTTTTTTGCAACTGTACTTTTATGATACTGATCATGAAGTATAAAATCGAATGCATTGCTCTGATAGGATGAAAGAGACAATTTTGGCAAGGTTAATTAGTATACTTGCGAAAAATCCATATGCAAGTTTTTTCCGCACTTTACAAAATAAGAAAGATTTAGAAGATCATGTTGTTTAATTAATTTCAAGTGTTAGTCGCATTCTACTTATTGTTTTTCATGTTTTCTATTAATTGTAGTGGTTCTTTTCAATTTTGGTTAATTAACTAGAAATTAATTTCCGCGAACGAAGCGAGCGGGTCAATTGTGCGTAACACGTCTTGAAACTAGTATATATATAAATACACACACTTCGAAAGAGAAATACTTGAGTAACCTATGTGCAATGCACGCACGGTCACCCATCCCAATCTAACGGAAAAAATGAGTTATTCTTTCCAAAAAAAAAAAAGAAAAAGGAAAATAAAGGTAGAATTACAGTTTTACACGGGTGTATTCAATTGAGATTTTAATGGACTTTTGGTTATTTTTAATTACTAAAAAAGTTTAGGTGTATTCAATTAAAACTTTTAGAGAGTTTATAAAAGTAAAGTGTATTCAATGTGAACTTTTATAAACTTTTTAAAAGTCTATAAAAGTTTTGGAGTATTCAATTTAAACTTTTAGAAAGTTTATAAAAGTAAGGTGTATTTAATTTTTCGGTGACTTTTGTGGTTTGATTACAAATCTACAGGGGTGTATTCAATCGAGATTTTAATAGATTTTTGGTTACTTTTATAAGTGGATGACTTTTATGAAATTTGTAGATTTTCATAAACTTTTAATGACTTTGATAAACTTTTATGTAAACTTCATTTTGATGACTTTTAGTAACATTTAATATTTGTAGTGACTTTTGTGAACTTTTTAAACATGATTTTGATTGATACTAATAAATTTTTGTGATTTTTATATTGAAACAATATTTTGCACTTTATTATAAAAAATAAATGAATACTTATATTTCTTTTTCTTAAGAACTTTAAAAAGTATTTTGTATTTTAATACAAAAAATAATATATACATATTAATGAATTATTATCAAGATAGTAACATAACAAATAAGTAAATAAGTATCAACAAAACAAATAGGTAAATGAATAATCTTTTAGTGACAAAAAAGAATCAAATAAGACCATTGTGTAAAATTTTGCACTTTCTTTTACTTACATAAAAAAGCTTATATTTTTTTCCTTAAGAATGATAGTCTAAATTTCTTAAAAAACACTTCTTGCATTTGAAAAAAAAATATACGATTATCTTCTCCATAAAAAAAATATTACACTTTTTGAGATTATAATTATACACTTAATAAACAAAACTTCTTCGTAAAAAATCTTATAAAAATGTACAATGATGCAAGAATAAGATCTTGTTAATAACGGCGTCATTTTCATTTTCATTTTTATCAACATAGACATTAGAGTATAATGAGTGAGCAATGAAATCCATTAGTTGTGGAGTGGTTAGAGAAGTTGATAAAAACAATTAATATGAAAATACATTGTGAACAATGAAGTCCTTATCGAATAAAGGAACCAACAAAAATGAAGTCTCTACAAGTTTTTGGGTTGTGGTGAAGAAAAGTTGAAGATTTCTTTATGTGTATTTTTATACAAAAAGTCTATAAAAGTCGAGATTTGTAACCAAACCACAAAAGTCACCAAAAAGTTAAATACACATTACTTTTATAAACTCTCTAAAAGTTTGAATCGAATACCTCAAAACTTTTATAGACTTTTAAAAAGTCTATAAAAGTTCACATTGAATACACCTTACTTTTATAAACTCTCTAAAAGTTTTATTTGAATACAACTAAACTTTTTTAGTAATTAAAAGTAACGAAAAGTTTGTTAAAATCTCAATTGAATACACCCCTGCTAGATTTTTATAGACTTTTTGTATAAAAATACACATAAAAAATCTTCAACTTCTCTTCACCTCAACACAGAAACTTTTAGAGACTTCTAATTTTTGTTGGTTCTCTTATTCAATTAAGACTTCATTGTTCATAAAGTATTTTCTTATCAATTGTTTTTATAAACTTCTCCAACCACTTTACAACTCATGGATTTCATTGCTCACTCATTATACTCTAATGTCTATGTTTATGAAAATGATGTTGTTATTAATATATAAGATGTCATTCTTGCACCATTGTACATTTTTATACGATTTTTTTACAAAGAAGTTTTGTTTATTAAGTGCATAATCATAATCTCAAAAAGTGTTAAAAATGATTTTTGAAGAAAATAATCATTTTTTTTCTCAAATGCAAGAAGTGCATTTAAGAAATTTAAACAATCATTCTTTAGGAAAAAAATATTAGTTTTTTTACTTAAGTCAAAAAGTGCAAAATTTTTACACAATGATCTTACTTATTCTTTTTTGTCCCTAAAAGATGAGTCATTTACCTATTTATTTTGTTGATATTTATTTACTTATTTCGTATGTTACTATTTTGATAATAACTCATTAATATGTATATATGATTTTTTTATTAAAATATAAAAATACTTTCGAAAAAATTAGTAATAGTTATTAAGAAAAAGCAATATAATTTTGCCTTTGACCGATCATCAAAATCATGTTTAAGAAGTTCAAAAAAGTCACTAAAAATCTTAAATATTGATAAAAGTCATCAAAATAAAGTTCACCTAAAAATTTATAAAAATATTTAAAAATCTACAAAAATTTATAAACTTCAAAAAAATCATCAACTTATAAAAGTAACTAAAAATCTATTAAAATCTGAATAGAAGACACCTGTTGGACTTCAATTGTCGTCCCTTTCAGTTCTCGCTTCTCAGTTCTTACTATAAAATCCTAACTAGGGTTTTGCAAGGGATTCCTTCCTCTCTCAAACACGGTGGCGCCAAACATGGCTGAAGTTCAAGAGACAGTTGCAGCAACGGCAGACGAGACAACGGCCATGGATGAGTCCATGGACGACGTAGTAGAACCCTCAGGACCCGCTCAACAATCCAACCCATCCGAGACCTTGAACGGCGAGGCGAAGCGACCGAGGGAATCCGAAGAGGAGAATAACGGAACGGATGCCGACGATAGCGATGCCGCAGCGAAGAAGCAGAAGGTCGAGAAGTCCGTGGAGGAGCAGAGGCTGGAGGAGTTGGAGGAGAAATCGCCAGAGATTGTGAGTTTGGGGCCGAAGAAGTTCTGTTCTTCTGAAGAGATGTTTAATTACTTCTTCAAGTTTCTTCATTGTTGGGCGCCCAACATTGATGTCAACAAGGTTAGTTTTTTAGGTTTTTTTTTTTTTTTTTTTTTTTTTTTTTTTTTTTCTGGATTGTGGTTTCGATTTGTTTGTTTTGATTGTCTTAAATTTTGGATCTTTTGCAAGTTAAGTTGTTTGGTATTGATTGGTTAAGAGAGTCGTGATTAGGATCTAGGGTTTCATCTTATGCACTTTGAATTTATTGGAAGTTAACGTAATGGATTCAGTGTTTTTATCTGGTGATTGAACTGGTTTGAGATCTAAGGACGAGTTTCGGGGAACCTGGTCGGGTTGCCACAATAGCGAGGGCGAAACGCGGGGTTGCGCGAGTTAAGCGCATGACCTCGGTTTCGATTATCCGGGTCACTGGGTTCTCATTTCCTGTCGATAGAGTCAGGGGCCTCAGGGCCTTGTGGGAATAGTGAAGGTAACCTCGACGCCTACTGTTATCATAAAAAAGGACGAGTTTTGGGGAGTTTGCAACTTGTGGAGGTTTGTCTGGGAGACAGGGAGAGGGTTTTTAGGGTGGTTCATGTAAGGATCTATTGTTTTGTCCCGTCTTTTGTGAATTCGATGCCGAGAAGGTATCCCTCTAGATTCATTAATGTTCTGTGTCCCTGTATATGATTGTTGCCTCTTCTATGGCCTCAGTGTCCTGTTTATGTGGTTTTATTGTTTTGATGATATCAGCTGCTTTGTAGAAAATACCATACCAATTGGAGGATCTCTGTCTGATTAGAATGTGTCCCTTGGTAAAATCTCAAACTTAGTGCCATCGATTTACTCTAGAGTTTTCTTCTGTAAAAAATAATCAATTACTTTTTTTCACAAGTTGTTCTATTGTCTGCTGTATGAGGGCCGGGGTGACTTGGTGAGTTACCAATCCATGTTTCTTTCACTACTTGTTGCAGCGCAGTTAATGACTCTGGATTGTCTTTGACGATTTAATCCTAAATCCTGGAAACGATTATTGCTGGAACTCTAAATTTTGACTGGATGAGAGTGTTCCAATCTATTTTATTTATGTAATGCTACTGTTCACTCTTTAATTCATGAAGTTCACCAAATTGTCAAAGCTACTTCGATATTATGATGCGAGGGAGCATCTCTCTCTTGTGGCTGACTGTGGGAGGTTCTCGTTCGTCATTATCTAGGGTTTTAATTGTTTTAACTTATAAGTACAACAAATACCAAATGATAACACTTAAATAGTTAAATATATCAAAAGACATCAAATCAATCAATACAATATACATACAGTTTGATTTACCTAAAGATACAATGAAATTATAAATTTATACATAAATGCTATATAACTCCACCTATGTTATACATTATGTGCGCTACATAGCCGGTCCCGAGTCCGGATAAAGGAAGAGGACTCTGACGTCCATTTTTTAATACCGAAAAATGGGTAAGGGAGGTTCCAAACTCACTTTTCATACTCGAAAAGTGGGGGAGGGAGGCCCTAAGCTCATTTTCCATTCTTGGAAATGGAGGAGGATTGCGATAGGTTGACAGCCAGCATAAAACTTTTGTCATTTTTCATGAAATGGATCAAACATATATTGCACTTAATCGAGCACAATGGAAAAGTTTGATCCATGTAGCCGGCCCCAGTTAATTTGGGACTGAGACTATGTTGTTGTTGTTGTTGTATACATAAATGCTATATATATTAGACACTTTTAGCCGAGTACAAGTACCCGTGTCCTATTATTTGGACACATCTGGCCAAGCCCACGTATCTTTTTAATTAGAAAATAGCAAGCCCGACCCTCATATATGTACTTGTACCTAACACACATACTCAAGTCCGGGTAACCTAGTGTAAAACAAGAAATTAATGTCAAAGTATGAGTAATGAGTTCTATCTTATTACAAAAAACTGCGGCCATCCGACCCAACACACTTTTGCGAGCTATTTTAAAGATGAAAAAGGTGTTTCCTATCCACATGGAAAGCTGTCCCTCTTCCATAGAAAGAATTGAAAAAAATAACATCCGAAAGGATCAAAACCATGAAAATTATAATTAATTATTTAATAAACAATGATTATCATAGACAACATGTTTCCCTTAATAGAATTTAGATCTTACTTGCACTTGGGGTGAAATTATTGATATATCTCTTCAGTATATAAATTTTATGAAAATTTCCTGCATTGAGTTATACTTTCCCGAAGGAAAATGATTGGGTAACCCACTTTCGACACTCACTTGTCGTTGTCCTTTGAATTTTGCGTTTAAATGTTTGAGCATGAGTCTTGATGTGTATCTAGAGGACTACAACAACTAGGTGTCAGAATGTAGTTGTCAAAAGTGGGTTACTCTAGCATTTCTCTTGAAGTGGCCAAAGATAGATACGGAGCCAAATTTTAAATCCTTGTTCTTCAATTCTCTTAAGAGTTGGGAGTTCCCATTGTTATGTATGAGTAAATCATGTTGGTTGGTGAAGGGTCCTATTGTTGTTTAAGATTACACTTCAAGAATGCACCAAGATTGCTTGTGACTTGACCAAAAGGGTCTATGAATGACCTTATCTTCTTTGGACTTGTATTTTCCCGACATCTGCCAGTAATCGCTTGGTTAGGAGTTTTATTTTTTCATATTCTAATGTGGTTCATGCTGTGTTCTGTTTTTGGTTGGTATATTGCCACATCATGAGAGGATAGGTACTTCAATTAAACGAAGTGTTAGTCAATTTTCTAGATTTCACCTTCACAATATCTTGACATTCGAAAGCTGTTGGAATTGGCGCTTCAAATCATAGTTGAAACTTGAATTGTAAAACTTAATTTTTTTTTTTTTGGTTGAGTTTCATGCTGTCTGCTTCAAAAAGATTTTTTTTTTTTTTTTTTTTCATTGGTTGTCATTTATCCCTACTACACCTAACTAATCTCGATCATGTTGCTTATTTTTGCCTGTTGGTATGGAAGTCATGTTAATTGTCTATATTGTATTTTACTTGCATAGCTTCCGATGTGTATGGCTAGTGGCTGATTGGTTACCAGTTTCCTTCTTTCTTGTTTCTAATGATGCGTATGCATCATCCTGCAGTATGAACACTTGGTATTGTTGGACTTGCTCAAGAAGGGCCATTCAGAAGCTGACAAGAAGATTGGTGCTGGCGTGCGTGCTTTCCAAATTCGCAACCATCCAATGTGGAAAAGCAGGTGCTTCTTTATTGTAAGACAAGATGATTCTGTTGACGATTTCAGCTTCAGAAAGTGTGTTGATCGCATTCTGCCATTACCTGAAGAAATGAAAGTTAAACAAGGCGCCAATAAGGTGTTAGGAGGACGTGGTGGCAGCAGGGGTGGTGGTCGTGGAGGAAGAGGCGGTGGAAGAAGAGGTGGGCATGGTCGAGGAAGAGGTGGCAGGTGACTCTTATGATGTACAATCACCTAGAATTGAAGTGGGTGCCTATTTACTATTATTACAAGTGGGAAAAATTTTGGCATTACTTGGTTTTCCCAAGTTTTTAACTTAAAAGAGATTCCGAGATAACTATATATTATGATCTTAAGAATTTTAATGGTATTTTTGAAATCTCTGCGTGGCATGATTTTGTTCCATTTCCTTTTGATTCTATTATAAATCCATTGAATTTGGGAATATCTTCTTGCTTTAGATCTCTTTTCAGTCCTGTGAAATGATGAAATTGTTTGGTTTGAGATTTACATGAGCTTGGTTTATCTTATTTTTCATCGACCATGTGGTATAGACTTCTATTGGAATATATGTATGAAGCGTCAGGAATATATGCGTCATACAAACTTTTTATCATCTGTCATTTATCTTTATTGGATTGGTGCTCTGATAAACTTGTTCATGCAATTCATTCTAGTCTTGGTTTTAACAAGTTTTTCATTTTAATTACTAAACTAAGTGGGTTGCATATAAGAAAGCACGAGTTATTAAAGTAATAAACTGAGCTTTCTACATTAAAATAATAGTAATAAACTTACCTAATTAGTGATGACAACACAAACGATTCAATGAAATTTACTGCTCCTTATCAGGACATGTATTTCCAACAACAATTAATAGAAGATACATGTCAGCCTCTTAATAGCGTGACCCGAGTAGGCTGGGCTGGGCAGCAAGAAACTTAGCCATTGACCGAGTTCTGGAGGGCTCGAATGGTTCCATAAGGTTAGATCGGGGAAGAACATGCGACATGGCTCATAGATGTGAAGGGGGGTTGCGCCTGGGCGCGCATCTTGGCACGTCGCCTTGGCACACCTTGGCACGCCTTGGCATGACACCTTGGCGCAAGGCACGGGCGCTCCTTGGCACAACGCCTTGGTGCGGGCACGGGCAAGACTTGGTGGGTTCTTTGGCACGAACAGGGTCGCACCTTGGCACGAGGCGAGGATTGACAAGTCTTGACTTGGCGTTGACCAAGTCAAAGTACGTTTGGTCTCATTTTGGGATGTTTCTTATTGGAGCCGAGGAAACGACTTAACATCTACTATAGGGAGAGGTGTGCTCTCTCCCTGGGGGCGGCATGAGCGAAGTAGCAAGGACCCTCGAGCATGCCTTGGGCGCAATGCCAAGGCATGACCCATGGACGAATCATGGCGTCGGCCACCCCGAGCCGGTAGGACTCGACCGAGCCCCGGCTAGCACCCGAGGTGCCTGGGCACAACCAGGCACCACCGAGCAGTCCCTGTCCGTAGAGAAACATGGGCCACGTCCTTTGAGGCGTGGATGGACCAAGTCAAGGCGGTTCCAAGCGGTTGAGTAACTACCTTGGTCATGGGCAGGAGCCATGATCAAGGCACGACCAAGGAATTCCTGAATACATGGAGCATGTTACAATTGACCCTGTAATGGTAGTGGTTATGGAACGATGTGGCAGCAAGGGAGCAACGCAGTTGGGTAACTGCCTTGACCACAAAGGGGGTGGTGTTTTACTTAGTCTATGGATCGATGTACACATGACATGTGTCCTAGTTGGTTATGTAACTACCCGTTGGCTAGTCTATAAAGCTAAGGGCTCTAAGCTTGGGGAAGCATAAAGTTCAGTGTTGTATTCCCAATTGAGAGCTAGTAAAAACGTTTCCTTGTTTCCATTGCTTGTTGTCCATTTAATTCGAGTATTGGTGTGCTGAACTAAGGTGGCCCTTAGGCACCACGAGTTTGATTGAGTGAGAAAATTTTCCTAGTGAAAAACCCCTCTTTAATTGGCTCGTGACAATTGGTATCAGAGCCAAGTTTTGGAGACGATGACGACCCGAGCGGCAAGTGATCTAAGCGAGAGGGTAGCTCACCTAGAACAATTGATGGCAACGATGGCTGTCCCGACGGACACAGCGCATTGAAGGCTTGAAGATGTTGGTGGCTTCGTTGGTGACTAGGGGAGAGTCACAGGAAGCCGTAATAGCTATGTGGGAATCAAGATTTGATGAACTTGTAGCGGATGTACGTTCGGTAGGAGAACTTACAACCGAAACAGCCTCGACGATGGCTATGGAGGTGAATCTGCTCAAGCGAGCCGTGGGCAAATCCTCGGAGGTTGCAGTTGCGGTGAAGTCTAAAACCAAAGTACCCGAGCCAAAGAAATTCTCAGGCAAGCGGAGCGCAAAGGAGCTTGAGAATTTCCTTTGGGACATGGAGCAGTACTTTGCTACTGTTGGGACGGAGGAGAACCAAAAGGTCATCTTGACCTCCATGTATCTTGAGGGCGATGCTAAGCTCTGGTGGAGAACCAGATTAGACGATGATGCAGTTGAGGGCAGACCCAAGATCTTGGACTGGGAGGTGCTTAAGAGGGAATTGAATGATCACTTCCTTCCTACCAATGTGGCTTGGCAAGCTCGAGAGGCCTTGCGCAAGCTCAAGCAGACGAGATTGGTCAGAGACTACGTTAAGGAGTTTTCCTCTCTCTTGCTGGACATTAAAAACATGTCAGAGGAGGATAAACTCTTTAACTTCACTACTGGATTGCAGTCATGGGCTCAATCCGAGCTAAGGAGGCAAGGGTGAAGGACTTGCCTGGTGCAATTGCTGCGGCTGACAGTCTTGTGGACTTCAAGACTAGTTCTTCCACGAGCGAAGGGAAGAACAAGGAGAATAAACCGTTCAAAGACCACCACAAGAAGGGCGAGAAGAAGCCATTTCCTCCCAAGCAAGTGTGCTCGAAACCACCCCCGAGAACAGACGCGAAGCCCTCATCAAGTTCCTCAGGTAAGGGCTATTTCATTTGCAATGGCCCTCACAGGGCACGAGACTGCCCAAAGAAGGAGAAGATTTCGACCTTGATTGCGGAAGATGATGGCCAGCCCCGAATGAACCCACTGCAGTTGTTGAATGCCATTCAACAAGCCAAGACTAGCCCTTCGGAGGGGCTGATGTACGCGGATGCGGAGGTGAACTAGAAACGAGTCTTGACGATGGTGGATTTGGGATCTACACGCTCATTTGTGGCGGACCACATGGTGGAGAAGTTGAGACTGGACCTTGTCGAGAACTCCAGTCGAATGAAAGCAGTGAATTCGGAAGCAAAGCCGATTCAAGGTATGACATCTGATGTAAACCTTAAGGTTGAATCTTGGGAGGGAAAATCAACCTCATGGCAGTTCCCTTGGATGATTTTGATGTCATCCTAGGGAATGACTTTCTATTATTGGGGAGCATTGCCTTGATGCCATTCTTGAGGGGACTGTTTGTGATGAACAAGTCCCATCCTTGCTTTGTTCCTGTGGCTAACTTGATTTTAGGGAAAAAAAGTGCAAAGTTATCCCATCTTTCAGCCATTCAGGTGAAAGATGGAGTGAGGAAGGGTGAACCAACATTCCTAGCGGCCTTGGTGGAGACTAAGGCAGGAACGATAACAAAGGTCCCTGCTGCAATTGCTGAAGTACTGGAGGACTTAAGTGATGCGATGCCGGCGGAGTTGCCAAAACAATTACCCCCAGAAAGGGTAATTGACCACGAGATTGAGCTAATCCCTGGCTCGAAACCCCCAGCACAAGCCCCGTACAGAATGGCTCCAAAGGAGTTAGAGGAGCTGAGAAAATAGTCGCAAGAGCTGTTGGAGGCTGGATTTATTTAGCCATCCAAGGAACCCTATGAAGCACTAGTCCTGTTCCAGAGGAAGCATGATGGAACTCTCCGGATGTGCGTGGATTACAGGGCGCTGACCAAGTTGACAGTTAAGAACAAGTACCCTATTCTATTGGTGGCAGACTAGTTCGTTCGGCTATCCAGCGCAGCCTACTTCACAAAGTTGGACTACCAAGTCCGAATTGCAGCTGGAGATGTCCCTAAGACGGCCATGGTGACTAGGTATGGATCATTCGAGTACGTAGTCATGCCGTTTGGCTTGACGAATGCCCCAGCTACATTTTGTAATTTGATGAACGATGTACTAAGGGAGTTCATCGATCATTTTGTGGTTGTTTACCTTGATGACATTGTTATTTATAGTCAAAACCTCCAAGATTATGTGGATCACTTACGAAAGGCTTTGACTATGCTGAGGGCTAATCATTTATTTGTAAAGAGGGAAAAACGTGAGTTTGCCGCGCAAATGATCAGTTTCCTTGGTCATGTTGTAGGCCAGGGAAAACTACAGATGGACCCGGAGAAAGTGCAGGCGATCATAGAGTGGCCGAACCCCATGAAGGTTCATGAGTTGTGGTCTTTCTTGGGTTTGGCGAATCACTATCGGCGGTTCGTGGAGGGCTACTCAAGGAGAGTGGCACCGCTGACAGATCTGTTGAAAAAAGATCGAGCTTGGGCATGGACGGATCGATGAAGCCAAGCCATGGCGGAGCTAAGGCAGGTTATTGCCTTTGAACCAGTATTGGGGTTATCCAATTTTGACCTACCATTCGAAGTGCACACGGACGCATCAGATAGAGCACTGGGGGCGGTACTTGTCCAGGAGGGACACCCCATTGCTTTCGAAAGTAGGAAGCTGAAGGAAGCGGAACAGAGGTACCCGGCTCATGAGAAACAAATGCTAGCTGTGATCCATGCTCTCCACATTTGGAGGCATTATCTGCTGGGAACCAGTTTCGTGGTGCGGACGGACAATGCGGCGATCGCCTACTTCATGAGTCAGAAGAAGCTCAATCAGAAGCAGGCGAGAAAGCTAGATTTCATAGCAGAGTTTGATGTGCAGTTCAAGCACAAACCCGGGAGGCTCAATTTAGTCTCGGATGCTCTCAGTCGCAAGGTGGTGGTTGAGATGGTATCAGCAGTGGTGAGGCTGGAAAGTGAGTTCCTGCCTCGCATCAAGGAGGAGACAAGCAAATACCCTGTTTGCTTGAAAATGATGAAGCTAGTGGCTGAGGGAGTCACTAGGAGGTTTTAGTGCGAAGATGGAGTCCTCTATGCCAAAGGAGGACGTTCATATGTCCATAGTACTGGTGGACTAAGGCGACAACTTCTAAAGGAGACACATGATGCTCGGTGGGTAGGACACCCGGGCATGGAGCGCACCTATGCCCTTTTATCGAGTTCGTTCTTCTCGCCGAAGATGGAGGAGGGCGTGGATCTAGTACGTGTGGACTTGTCTTATGTGCCAACAAGACAAGACAGAAAGGAGGAAGGCCCCAGGGTTGCTGGAGCCTTTGCCTGTACCAGATAGACCCTTTCAAAGCATATCGATGGATTTCATTACAGGTCTTCCTAAGGTGCAAGACATGACCAGCGTGCTAGTGGTGGTGGATCGATTCTCGAAGTATGCTACATTCATAGCTGCTCCAAAGAATTGCGATGCGGACCTAACAACAGAGTTGTTCCTGAAACATGTGGTGAAGTATTGGGGAATACCGGAAGACATCATCAGTGATCGAGATGCTCGCTTCACTGGAAGGTTTTGGGTGACCCTTTTCAACTTGTTGGGCTCGGAGCTGAAGTTTTTCACAACAAACCATCCTCAAACAGATGGGCAGACGGAAAGGATCAATGCATTGCTGGAGGACTACCTCAGACGCTACGTGAATGCCACTCAATCTAATTGGGTAGATTTACTTGATACATCCCAATTTTGCTACAATCTTCACAAAAGCTCAGCTACAGAGCTGAGTCCGTTCGAGGTGGTGACAGGACAATAGCCGGCTACTCCACATGAGGTAGCCAAATCAAAGGCGATGGGATCGAGTCCAGCGTCCTATCGCTTTGCGAGGAACAAGCAGGAGTTGAGGGAGGCAGCTCAAGACAGTTTGGCCAAAGCTGTCAGAAGGATGAAGAAGTATGCAAACCAACACCGGAGACCCTTGGAGTTCCAGGAAGGAGACCTGGTCTTGTTGAAGCTTACTCCCCAGATTCTAAAGAAGTTCAACAAGAAGGAGACACACAAGGGCCTGGTACAGCGATACGAGAGACCATTTAAAGTGGTCAAGCGAGTTGGAAGGGTGGCTTATCTCCTTAAGCTACCAGAAAGGTTGAAGATACATCCTACATTCCATGTAAGCTATCTTAAATCTTTCTATTCTGATGAGGCAGATCCAGAGAGAGCACAGTGAGAAGGGCTCCACCTTTGTTGCGAAAAGAGTTTGCAGGGGAGATTGAGCAAATTCTAAGTCACGAGACGCGTGGCGAAAGCAAGAAAAACAGGCGAACTTTTTACTTGATTAAGTGGGTTGATGTTGAAGAACCTACTTGGGAGCGAGATACTACTCTATGGCAGTTTGAGAAGGAGATAGCAGACTACCAGAAGTGGCAGCAACCGAGCAGTTCGATGAGGGCATCGAACATTTCGGCGGGGGATGTTTGTCAGCCTCTCAATAGAATGACCCGAGTAGGCTGGGTTGAGCAGCAAGAAACCTAGCCATTGACCGAGTTCAAGAGGGCTCAGATGGTTCCATAAGGCTCGGTCGGGGGAGAACATGCTAAATGGCTCATAGGTGTGAAGGGGGTTGCGCCTAGGCACGCACCTTGGCACGACGCCTTGGCACATCTTGGCACGACGCCTTGCCACGCCTTGGCACACCTTGGCACGACACCTTAGTGCAAGGCACGGACGCTCCTTGGCACGCGCCTTGGCACAACACCTTGGCGCGGGCACGGACAAGACTTGGCAGATTCTTTGGCACGAGCAGGGTCGCGCCTTGGCACGAGCAGGGTCGCGCCTTGGCACGAGCAGGGTCGCGCCTTGGCACGAGGCGAGGATTGACAAATCTTGACTTGGGCGTTGACCAAGTCAAAGTACCCTTGATCTCATTTTGGGATGTTTCTTATTGGAGCTGAGGAAACGACTTAACATCTACTAAACGGAGAGGTGTGCTCTCTCCCTGGGGCGGCATGTGCGAAGTAGCAAGGACCCTCGAACATGCATTGGGCGCAATGCCAAGGCACGACCCATGAACGGATCATGGCGTCGGCCACCCCAAGCTGGTGGGACTCGACCGATCCCCGGCTAGCACCCGAGGTGCCTGGGCACGGCCAGGCACCACCGAGCAGTCCCTGTCCTGTAGAGAAACACGGGCCACGTCCCTTGAGGCGTGGATGGACCAAGTCAAGGCGGTTCCAAGCGGTTGAGTAACTACCTTGGTCATGGGCAGGAGCCATGATCAAGGCACGACCAAGGAATTCCCGAATACATGGAGCATGTTACAATTGAGCCTGTAATGGTGGCGGTTATGGAACGATGTGGCAGCAAGGGAGCAAGGCAGTTGGGTAACTGTCTTGACCACAAAGGGAGTGGTGTTTTACTTAGTCTATGGATCGATGTACACAGGACATGTGTCCTAGTTGGTTCTGTAACTACCTGTTGGCTGGTCTATAAAGCCAAGGGCTCTAAGCTTGGGGAAGCATAAAGTTCAGTGTTGTATTCCCAATTGAGAGCTAGTAAAAACGTTTCCTTGTTGCCATTGCGTGTTGTCCCTTTAATTCGAGTATTGGTGTGCTGAACTAAGGTGGCCCTTAGGCACCACGGGTTTGATTGAGTGAGAAGATTTTCTTAGTGAAAAACCACTCTTTAATTGGCTCTGTGACAATATCCACAGTACCAATATTAGACGCCTTTAAAGACAGTCTAAAAATGCCTCAACCATTAAATTTGATTCGTATGAATTGAAGAAATTAGACGAAGTAAGGGTCTATCGAAGCTAACTTGGGACGGATTGATCGATTAGAAGGAATATATTGAAATAATATGAATAGCACACCGTCAATTGCACAAAATTGAGCGCAATGAGAATTCGATCCATGCAGCCGACCTCAGCTAATTTGAAATGGAGGCTATGCAATAGAAGATACCTGGCCTATTGTATATTCTGTATGTTTGATTCGTGTGCCCTTTGTTTATTCATTGAATGGATAATGCATGACTAAACAAACTCAAAAGTGAACCACAGACTTAAGATCCCACACAAAACACTGTTACAAGATTTCAAATTTAGCCGAAAAAGAAAAAGAGATTGCAACATTGCAAGTTCAAACACTCGCATTGCTAGTGCGCATTCTCTTTAGTTCATTTGGTGGCATTTTCCTTGTCCATTCTTCTTCCATGTCTAGTGCTTTTCTTTTATAGTAGTGTAGAACTGTTGATCCTTTATGTTTACATCAAAGCAACAAAAATTGTTCGCCAAACCATCTCTACAGAGGATTTAATATATGCATCTCATATGAGCACTACAGAAAATAATGTGGCCATTTGAAACCATTATTCCTCAATTGAAGGGTCTTGTCTTGATAGATGAGCACCTAATAAGCTGGAATATGATTCTTACCAAACAACCCAAATGAACTATAACTTTCTAGCTATCAAAAGAAAATTAATAATGAAAGAAAGCTGAGGTGAGAAATTAGGTTTAAAATAATTTCAACTTTGCTTTGTTTTCTTTTCTTTAATCTCAAAGTTGAATAAATGGACATCTACTCATCTCCACAATCTCCTCACACGAAACCACAAAAAATGAATGACACATGAAAAGCACGACTTACGCGCGATATTGGTGAACATGTTAATTTTTCTCGCTTTAAGAAGGGCGACTTCTCTTGTTAATGGTGAGTATTAGGAAATGGAAGTTCACAATGATGAGAAACTAGAGACCCAACATTCTGGCCTGCAACCTTCCGAAGGCACAACTTTTCTAAGAACTTGTTTCAATGGTGTTAATGCCATGTCAGGTTTTTCTCTTCTTCTATTTGGCTCAATTCTTGTCCTAGCTAGATCTATTTTTCTTCTCCTTAGCTGGAAAAGTGGCTTACTATTTTTCCTCATTGTTGAAAGAAAGCCTACCATGCATGACAAGCCACTCTAAATGCTTATCTGCATAGAAGTCCATTTGGATCCTTTAGTACTATATATATCACATAAAAGTTCAAATTAAACAACAATGGATTTGCCAAACAACTGGTATATAATTAGTGAAAAAAACCGACTTTAATTAGTGTGGTAATTACATAGGCGATGTTACATCAAAGTATCACTAGGAAAGTTTTTTATATCTTCATAAAAGGTGAAAGCTAGCAATAATGTAAACTAATGCCAGAGGTTAATCACCATGTTTAAACAATAACGATCCTTATAAAAACGTCAATCGCATGCCATTGTTTTAATCTTCGCATATATGTAGACAACTGTACTTCCTAAACAATCGAGTCTTAGCTTTTGCAAATGATTAAGATGTTTATTTTTTTTCCCTTTTGTGTCAACATTCTAAGCTGCAACTTTGAGGTTCTTGAATGCTTACATTAATTCTACTGTTTCATGTTTGTAGCTAGAACAAAATAATTTCGGTTTAATTTGATTTTAATCGTTCTCAGGAGTTGGAATATTATCTGTTCCATATGCATTATCGGAAGGTGGATGGTTTGGATTAGTACTTCTATTAGTTATGGCAGTGGTTTGTTGGTATACAGGCCTACTTCTACGTAGGTGTATGAATGCTAATCCACTCATCAAAACATATGCCGACCTGGGTGAGCTTGCGTTTGGCTATAAAGGAAAACTTATAGTAGCATTTTTCTTGTATCTCGAACTGTATCTAGTAGCAATTGAGTTCCTAATATTGGAAGGCGACAACTTAAACAAGTTGTTTCCAAACATGAGCTTTAAAGTCTCAAATCTCAGAGTCGAAGGTAAACAAGGACTCACTTTGCTTGCAGCAGCTTTGTTTTTGCCAACTACATGGTTAAGGAGTATGGGACTGCTTGCCTATATTTCTGCCGGTGGGGTTCTGGCTTCTATCATTCTTGTGGTTTGTGTCTTTTGGGTTGGCGCAGTAGATGGCGTTGGATTTCATGAAAGAGGCCAATTCTTGAAATGGGGCGGAATGCCAACCACTGTTAGCTTATATGCCTTTTGCTATTGCGGCCATGCAGTGTTTCCCACTTTATGCACTTCCATGAAAGATAAGAGGCAATTCTCCAAGGTAAACAATGACTTCAAACATTACTAAATAATTAACATACATAAACAATTTCATTTTTTTTTTTTTATTATACATCTCTAACTTTGGTCTAAAATTGTTGCTGTTAACAATTTTCTGCATATACAGGTACTGGCTATTTGCTTTGTTGTCTGCACAGTTAATTATGGATCAATGGCAATTTTGGGCTACTTAATGTATGGCGACAGTGTGAAATCCCAGGTGACGCTAAACCTTCCTGTTAAAAAGCTGAGTTCGAAGATAGCAATATACACGACATTGATAAATCCATTCACAAAGTATGCAATTATGATCACTCCAATAGCAACGGCAATTGAAGATCATTTTCAATTTTATAAAAGCAAGTACTCCATCTGTGTTCTTATCAGAACTGTATTGGTGATCAGTACTGTTGTTGTTGCACTAGTTGTTCCTCTATTTGGATACCTAATGTCTCTGATTGGCGCATTCTTGAGTGTGACAGCTTCAATGTTGCTTCCATGTATATGCTACCTCAAGATTTCGAAGGCTCATCGCAGTAATGGCTTAGAATTATTAGTCATTATCGGTATCTTGATACTCGGGTCATTGGTTGCAGTCTTGGGAACTTACATGTCTTTAAGACAAATCATAAGTCATTTGTGAACTTTTTTCTCTTCACAGATTAAATAATAAGATGTATATACATATCTTATATCTCCTTATTAATTAGAACAATAAATCAATTTGGATTTCGATTGCACAATATATGCATAAATCGAAAGGAGCAAATATGGGAGTGGTAAGAACTCCGAAATCCTTTCGATGATGCAGACAAAAAGTATCTTAGACATACGGAAGTAGGTAAAAGACATCTTTAATTTCTACAGTTATGAAATGTTCTCCTTTAAGATATATATAGGTTTGGTTTATCTAAATATTCTTCCTCCATTAATTTGCTATTGTAGATTTGTTTTGATAGGAATAATAAGAGGTAGACTTGCACTGATGGAATTTAAGTATATGCTTAATAAACTGAGCTAATTAGTGATGAAAGCATTAATGATTATTCTAAAAAGTTTTGTAATAGGTTTGGTCCAAGTCGTGAGAGAGTGTGGATACTGGATAGTATACTATTGTGCATTAATTTCTTAAGTTCATTTGAAGGCATTTTCCTTGTCCAAATATCCTCCATGTCTAGTGATCTTCTAATTTTATAGTAGGTGAAGGCGGGATTTGGATTTTGTAGGTTATGCGCAGTCTCGAGATCGATTCCCCACAACAACCAAACATCGGGCTACTGGTGGTCTCTTTCTTCAATCCAATAGAAGTATGCAACACCGAAACCAATTGACTTGTGCTACAATCCAATCTACATGCACCACTTATATATCATATCAACTCTTATTATATTTCTGATATGGGATTATATACTCCAACAATTTATGCTGGTGAGGTTCTGGCTTCAATCATACTACCAAGACCAACGCTCACACCTGCAATGGCGTCATCAATGCGCCTGAAACTTAGAATTTTAAATGGAAATTCAAAAATCTCGAATCCAAATCAAATGGACAAAAGTAGAGTACGTAGTTCAATACAATGTTCAATTAGTCATCAGCATTAATTCATAGAAATTCATAGAAATACATATATATATATATATATATATATATATACTAGTTTTAAGACGTGCTACGCACGATTCCCCTACTCGCTTCGCTCGCAGAAATTAATTTCTAAGAATTTATTAACAAAATTTAAAATTGTAAGTAAAATTTAAAAATTAGAAATACATGTACCTTTTTTAGCTTATAAATATTTTCTACTGTGATTGAGATAAAAAAAAGTGTATTGGATTGATGAGAATGAGTTCATGATTGATTTGGAGATAAAAAAAAAAACGTGTAGTGGATTGATAAGGAGTTAGAGTTTGATTTGGATACAAAAGAAAATGTTGATTTGGAGATAAAAAAAAAGTATGGGATTACCACTCAAAAATTTGTGATTCGTGCTTTTATATATCAAAAAAAGTAAGAATTTATTAACAAAATTTAAAGTTGCAATTAAAATTTAAAAATTAGAAATAGAAGTACCTTTTTTAGATTGATAAGATGCGAATGGAAAAACAAACTAACCATGCTAGGACATTACATCCTCAAAATGTATTGGATTGATGAGAATGAGTTCATGATTGATTTGGAGATAAAGAAAAAAAAAACGTGTAGTGGATTGATAAGGAGTTAGAGTTTGATTTGGATACAAAAGAAAATGTTGATTTGGAGATAAAAAAAAATGTGCAAATAGGCAAATTTCATTACCACTCGCTTTTATATATATGATAGATATGTATGTGGGAGAACTCTAGATTGATACAATTTGTGATATTTAGTTGCTTTTATATATATATATATAGTTGTTTTTTTATATATGATAGATATATATGGGCGAATAAGTAAATTTTATTACCACTCAAAAATTTAGATTTTGCTTTTATATATTGATAGATATAAAATTCAAAATTCAAAATAATTAAAATTTAAAAAAGAAATATAAAATTTTTTGTTTATCAATATTCTCTTTTTGAGATAAGAGTGAATGGAAAAAAAAAGTATGGGCAAAAAAAGTGTATTGGAATGATAATTGATTTGGAGATAAAGAAAAAAAATCGTGTAGTGAATTGATAAGGAGTTACCATATCGATTTGAAGATAAAAAAAAATTTAGTGGATTGATAATGAGTTAGATACAAAAGAAAATGTTGATTTGAAGATAAAAAAAAGTATGGGCAAATAAGTAAATTTTATTACCACTCAAAAATTTGTGATTCGTGCTTTTATATATATATATATATATCCACCCAAAATCAACTTTCAAATCTTTGAAATCAAGTTTTATTACAAACCAATTCCACTTTAAACTGCGTTGATTCCAACTAATTAAACTTCCCAAACCCAACAAAACATAGCAATATAACCCCAATTCATAGCAAAAACTATCCAAATCATAGCAACAAAATGACAAACAGAGTTCTAAAAAGTGCAACATGGAGAATATTTCCTCTTGTATTCATTCACTTCATTTAGATGGTAATATATACAGAATTGTGTGCAAGTTAATTAGGAAACAATAGCTTCCGAGAATCACTACAAATCACGGAGAATATTGCCTATACATATCATCTATAAATATTGATAAGGTAAAAACATGTATTGTCATTATTTGTTCAACCAATACTTGGTAAGAAAAAGATACGATATAATCTTGTGAGTTTTATGCAGAGATGCTGGTTCTGTACCTATAGACTTGTATGTAGGTACAGAACACGTCCCTTAAATTCAAACAATATCCTTAATAGATACTCGGGACAGCGGCACAAGATATTCATGCCAACCTATATACGTTGCAAGGCAAAAATATTTGATTACCAACTCTTAAGAAAACTAAAGCAAGTTTCCTTTGATCAATGAAGAAAGAAGGAAACAATATATTTGCCACATCACTTGATTGAAGACATACAAGGAAGTTTCCATGAAAGAGCCATTGTACAATCTTTTCATATTGATGTAATCACATCTGCAGTTCCATCTCCAATGCTGGAACTTTCGATATCACTATGAGACAAGAGCTTTCGAGAGATTGTTCTCTTTGATTTACACACACATAACTGAGGAGATCTCGGTTGTTGTCCAAAGGGAACTTGGGACTATTGTGTAGGATCGGTTGTAAGGGGAGTGGGTAGTGTAGCAAAGTTTAGTGAGAGATTCACTAGCTAAATGAGGATCACTAGTTAGGAACTTTGCATAAATATGTACATCACTTTCTCTTAGTGGATTCTACACCTAGGCATGGCCCTACAGACGTAGGATAGAGGTTCGAACTGCGACACCAATCTTGTGTCTCTTTTACTCTATTTTACTTTGTTGCTAGTTTTATTTTAATTGTAGTTGATTGAGCATTTTCAAGTGGTATCAGTGCCAACACCTAGGCTCCTTGTTGTGTCAAGTAAGGTAAGATCCATACATAAAAAACATGTCTCAATCACTATAATTCGATCAGCCTGAAGGAGTTTCGATAACAAAGCCACATTTGCACGCCTACAAACTACACATACTGGAAAACAAGGATGTACGAGTTTATTCTGTCCTTAGATGTCAAGGCTTGGAGATCAATAGAGAAGGGCTACTTTGTACCTACATTCATCGATGAGCCTAAACCGACAGATCAATAGTCCGAGGATGAAAAACAACTAATGCTCGCCAATGCCAAAACATTGAACATTATATTCAGTGCTGTAAACCAATAGCATCTAAAGCTTATATCTTCTTGCGAGGTTGCAAAAGAAGTATGGACAAATTCTTCAAAACATGTTTGAAGATAATGAAAATGTACAAGACTCAAAGAAAATTCTTCTTGCCTATCTGTTCGAAGGACTACGCATGGGTGATGATGAGACGATTGCGGAATACACAGCAAAACTGAAAGACATTGCAAATCAAGCCAAAAAACTAGGCAAAAAGTATTCAAATAGAGAAATGGTAAAAAAAAGCCACTAGATCATTTCCTTCGAAATTCAACGTGAAAGTGGCTGCCATATAAAAGACAAAAGGTTTGAAAAATTTACAACTCGATGAATTAATGGGTTCCCTAATCACGTATGAAATGCATCTTAATCAAAATAAGAAGTAAAGAGAGATGGCGCTAAAGGTGGTAGCATAATATGTAAAGGAAGATTAGACAGAGACAATGGAACTGGCAATGTTTACCAAACAATACAACAAACTTTTCAAAATGGCATGGTGATAGAACATGAACAAAGTATGATGGATCAAGAAATGGAGGATTTGATGCAAAATCAAATGATGGACAAAATGTCAAACAAGGATAATGCCGATAATGCAATGGATTTAGTCATTGCCAATTATGATGTCCAAACTTTCTGAAAAAAAAGGGAAAATCACTAGACCCAACTTTAAGTGATAATGACTCAGATAGTGAAAACGAGAATGGATATTGAAGCAACTATGTTGCTTTTGCTTGTGCAATATCCGAAGAATCTAGTGATTCCTCTGCTATACCCACAACGTTTGCTATATCTACAGCTTTGGTTGTACCACAACATCTGGTGTACCTACAACCTTAACTGTACCTACAATGCTTGTTGTATCTATAGACTCCAATACAACATATCATATAACTTCTCCAACTTATGATTCAGATTCAGTGTAGCGGGTTGTTTTCCGAACGAACCGCTACAGGGGCCAATGTGGGCCCATAATCTGGCCTACTAGATCCAGCTGTATCCCATATGCAATCTCCATCCACCATTGAACCATTATTAACCACGAAGGACAACAATTTATTGTTTAAATTGTTAATTACTTCAAATAATAAGTTAATATCATTTTAAATCCACAAATAATCCACAATTAACCACAACGGAAGACTTTTAACATGACAATTCAAACATAAATCAACAATTCATGCCATGCATTCGTTTAACTCTGATACCTAGTGTGGAAAATTCATATATCATTATCAAATATATAGAAGGTTAAAAAAGGTTTTAGAATCCCAAAATCCCAAAATTTAATCAAAATATGTATAATACAAACGTACAAGCCTGGTTGAAAATCTATGATATCATTGATAACTTGGCAGCTTACCATTGCCTTAGCTCGTAATGGGATCCGCACTCAAACCATCACAAAACATAGATGACGAGTCCAGAGTGAGTATTTCCAAGGAAATTAAGTGAGCAATACTGAAAGTAAATAATGGAATTGAAATAAAGCTATTAAATAAACATGCGGAAGAAAATACAGACAACTGTGCTCATCGCATGCATATGTAATAGTGAAAGCTCAAAGTGTGTTCCTAGCCCCTATGGTGAGACTAGCACCATACTTCGAACATACCCGCGAGCACTACCAGCGAGTCAAACCCCAGCATGGCCAACCTTCGGGTCCTCTCGATGGCCGGCGTGGTCTCAACGACGCACCGACACGTTCACCGAAAAGATTCTCGGGTCACACTATTCACCGAGACCCCGCGTGACACGTGCTATGGTCTAGTGGACATACACATGGAAATGGCACGGAGGGAGAGCCTCAATGTCCGACCATATAAGTTTAACATAATAGAGTATTGAAAGATAGAATATGAATTTAAAAGCCAAAAGTAAGTAAATGCTCAAGAAATCTCAGTTGGGATACTACATACCTCAAACTGCACTTCACAAATATAAAAACAAATCTCCACGTCTCCAAATGCGTGCCCCAACACCCGTCGATCAAATCCAAGTACCTAATATTCGTTAATTTATCAAGTTCCCAAACTTTGGATTTTCCAAATTCACATTAGAGTATCAAATTCATCATATAAATTCATATTATGCCCGACATCGATCCCGGGATAGACCCCCAATTGGCCGAATTGAAACATAAACCCCGACAAAACTTGGCGAAACCCCGACAAAATTTGGCAAAACCCCGATTAAACTCCACAACTTCAGCACCACCATCCACAACACTCAATATCATGATAATTGCTCCCATCCAACTCAAAAATCATAGCAAGAACCCATCAAAACAGCCCCAAAATAGCCACATATCACTTCACTTATAATTCACACAAAAATCCCAAAAACTCATACCAAAAGAATGAGCAAGTAGAGGAGATTGTGAAGCTAACCTTGCTTTGATGATTTCACCACTCCAAGCTCTTCAAATGATCAAATTTGCTAGCCCAAACCCTTGCTCTTCACTTCAATTTTCGGATAGAAATGAGAGGAGAGAGAAAAAATGGTGAAGACAAAGTCTTCTTGACTTTTTATATGTTCAAAGTGATCTCCTCTCACTTGTGCATCACTAGGCCAATCAAATGAGCTATATTTTGCCCATTTCTCATCCTCTCATGATTCCAATTGAGACAGTAATAGCTCACTTGCTCTTGTTCTTAGCCCCAAAAGTCGACTTTTGGGTGTTTCGATGCCCAATTTTGCGTCCCAAAACGCGACATACACGTACTACCATGACCCTAACCACCCAATATACATTACATATTATTGTTTAACCCATTTTATTCATTGCATATGTGTATTATTTCCCTCGACCTAGTATTTAGTCTTTTAGACTACCCGGTACCCCCGTCGACATGCATATCGAGACGAATACTTAACACACAGCCTCGCACGCCAAATATAATATAAACACACATATTTCGATGTCGTTTACTTTATTTCAACATAAACATCACAAATTAAACAAATCAGCATGCAAAATAAATAGTTACCTAGCTTCAGGCGCGCACTAGCCTAGCTACGGGTCCCACGAGCGTTTGAGCTGTCCGCCACGTCTGCAACTACGTTATTAATAATGAAAAATTAGCTTTGGGCCATTACATCCAGATTCTACTAATTTTGTTGATACCGCAGATTTGAAAGAAGCATATGCGTAGATCTTTGTGAAATGGTCAGATGCAGTTGACAAAAATATCATAGTGTCGAGAAAAATCACAGCGTTGCAACACCAACTTGATTCCAAAGAAAAATATTTGTGTGAAGTGAAGAAGATCTTGAAAGATCAGATTCAACTTTCAAGCTATTGAACAAGGGAAAAACACAGCTTGACGACATCCTCAAAATGGGAAATGATTCTTATGATCACAAAGGCCATGGCTACACAAGCAAAAGATCAACCTCTAAGAAAGGAGAAGCCACTCCTTTCATTAGAGAAAATAAATGATATCTGTTGCAACTGAAATCAAAGACATTCAACAGCATTTCGGGCCAACATGTTTTTACTGCGGCATCAAAGGTCATACTCGACCTTGATGCTACAAAATGTATCGAGATATAGCTAGGCTGTAACGACCTGTTACCTTAAACTGGTAATTAGTACTAATTTAAATCCTAATTAACCCAAGTTAGGATCATGGTTAAGTTCGACGCACCTCGATTAGCATGTGTATACATTTGCATAACGTATGGTGTTTGTTTGAATTGTTAAATCAATTTATATATAGGTTGTGGTATAATAAAAAAATTAAACACAAGCCTATAAAATGGAAAATATACAGTAAAAAATGATTTACTGAGACACCAAATATGACAAGGGAGTCGTGGCATGCATGTGCACGTTCAAGGACACTTGTAGGCAAGTCGAGTGGGTTTATTGTTGAATAATACACGATATATATATATTTATATGTTTTTAGATATATAAATATATATTAGAAAATAAAAGAATATTAGAATTATATGGATTGTTTGATCATCTCGAACAAAGCATAAGTGCTTGATGTGTCAAATTAGATGTCACTTTAAGGAATGTCACTTTAAAGCAACCACTTGATCGACATCGAGATACGCGATGCGTATCTTGAGAGAAATTCATATATAAAAATTAAAAAGTTGATCATTATGAACATAACATTCGAGAATTCGAGGGAGAAGGTTTGGGAGGTTGGTTTCGATCAGAAGAGGTGATTCAGGATATTGAATTCGATGAGATTGGAAATGGTTGATAACCTTATTACATGATGATGAAATCTCTGTGAATTTTTAAGGTGATGATGAAATCTCTATGAATTGGAAATGGTTGATTACCTCGAATCCATAGATCATCATCTTCGTATGATTTGTTTGTGTTAAATAAAGTTTAATTTGTAGGTGATGATGAAATCTCTGTGAATTGGTGTTTTTGATGATTGGAACTAGTTGATAACCTTATTAGAGGTCCTCCTTGACCATTTGGGAGTGTTTTAGAGGTTTTTGCAGCGATTCGCGAGGATTTTGGAGTGAAACAGTGGCTGTTGCCCTATGTTCTGTCGAGATAGCACAGGGTGGAGTGCCCTCCACCTCAGAGAGGAACGCGTTCCATTCATCGATGAAGATGAATGTAGCTATTGAACCGCGCTCCACCTCAGAGAGGAGCGCGCTCCATTCATCGATGAAGATGAACGTAGCTGCTAAAGCACGTTCCACCTTAGAGAGGAGCCCGCTCTTACCCCTGAAAACAACAAGTTTGATGTATTTTATATATAATTTTTGGAGGACTTAAGGACTAATCTAGGGGCTCTAAATAGAGTATATTGAACCTAAATTGAGTACAAATGATTTGTTATAGGTTGAGGAACACCGAGGAAGTGTGTGATGACTGGAAAGTTATGAGTTTGGGTAACAGAGACTTAAACCTTAAGTAAGCATGGATTCGCTTATTTATCAATATTGCCTGACTATTTAGTATATATAGCTCATGTAGTTGTTGGAATGAAATTGATGATTATGTACACTGTGATGGTTTTCATTAAATGAAAAACAGTGTGTAATGTGACCATGCTATAACTCCTGATTTGAGAATAGGTTTATAGGAGATGGGTTCCCTTCCCGGCCTATATATAACTCCCGCTCAATTTGATGGGTTGTGTGGATTACATACATACTAGGAGGTTTGGGATAGAACCGTAGGGCATTAATGGATGGGCTAGAGAGCGCATGTGCGCAATGTGTTGGTCTAGCAATCGCATTAATGGCGCCGGTGGGTAATAAGATGAGGATCACAGTGTACTAGTCTAAGACATTTGCTTTGCATCTGTTATACATTGAAATATGTGATTTCCATATTCTCGTTAGATATCAGTGGTGCATGTTGTTATTGCATAATGTTCTTGATTATCATATGGAATGTCGATGGTTATGTGAATCCCTACTTACTGAGCAAGTTGGAGCGCTCACCCCAATTAACATTACAGGATAACACCAACGAGCGCTACGACTACGGGATTGAGAAGATATAAGAGTTTTGATCTTCTTTTTGATGTGATGACGCTCTCTTGTCTTATATATTTGTATTGAATTCTAATCTTATAATATCACAAGGGATAGGTAATTTATATAACCAAGGTTGATTTTGGTTTAAATTGGTTTGCATATCATATTTTATATGGTGAATAAAGTTTTAAATCTCCACCGCATTTATAAATTAGTTTATTTTGATATTCGATATACATTAGTGCTAATCAGGTGAAGGTGGTAAGTGAGATGACCTTCCCCCGACCTAGGGTCGAGTCGCTGGCCCAAACCATTACCCAAGCCCAAATACCTTAACCGGACCCGAGCAATGACTTGGCTCTTCTAAAAAAAATCTACGAAATAATAATAGCTATACCAATGGATAATAAATGCGGAATTAAGGAAATAAAATATCCATAAAGCTATTAGAGTAAGATCCATGAACTGGGTTTTCAAAAGTTTATTCAACTCACGATATCCTAAAAGAAAAACTTCAATAAGTTCTAATTATAACAACAAATGGTTCAAAGTACCCAACAAGTCTTAAGTTACAACCCAAATTCATAAGTTCTCAAAGTACAATAACTAGACATTAGGAGCACACGAGGCTCACAATGCAAGGGAAGACTTCAAGCCATCTCATTTCCTTCGCTGAGACTAAAGTAGATGTGGATGTACTTGGAGAGTAAGTAAGGTGAGCTAAAAGAGGGAACGAAGCTTAATAAGAGGCAAACCTCGCTTAAACATCAAACACGCAAGTACTACTTAATAAAGATGCAAGATCTAACATGGAGTTGAAATTAAATCATCAAACATTTAGTAGAAAGCACGAAAACAAGATTCATATCTATAATTAAATGTAAACAATCCATTTTATTCATTTAAGACAAGTTTCAAGATTCATTAAACCATATAGCAAGAGGTTCGCAAATCATAAATGAAATTAAAACATTCATGCATAGGGGCCCACAAGTGATGTATCATAAAATAATAATAATATTTATAAGACATTGTTCCATTCAATGCATACTAGTTATTGACTTGATTTCGGTGGCCGATTCCCCTACTCTCAAGGTGATGAAGATCACTAGTGAACACAATGGCCTTTGTGTCCCCTCAATGGTCCCATCAAACTAACAGTAAGTTCGTCCAAGCCGTTGCCGATTTGTGCACCAAGATCACTTAGAGTTTTCATGAGAAGTTTACTAGCATTCAGGTCCTTAATAATTTAACCGCATCTCCTTAGTCATGAGGGGTGATCCCAGCTCCTTACCAAGAAGAGGGTCATCCAACTCCTTACCAAGGAGTGGGTAATTCCATCTCCTTGCCCAGGAGAATGTAATCCCAATTTTTTTGGTGCAACACATATATAACCATAGATAGGTAAATCAAGTCAATAGCATAATGCAACCCATTCCCAAGTCTTGAGTTCAAATAATGAAACTTAATTATCTAATAACATGCCATATTTGATACTTTAGCGAAGCTCCTCACTTACCTTGATTCGTTGCGATATCCACTTTCGATCCTTGCTCGCGTGGGGTTATGTGAAACGCTTCACTAATCTATAAAATTCAAGACTCATTCTCATTAATTCTCTCATTTCAAAGTTACTCAATTTCAATTTATTAGCAAATTACTTTGGGTCCACTTGTGTGGGTCCCGTGGGTCTCGCATTGTTGAGAATCTTCGTTCAGGTGTGGCAGTGCGACTCAAATTCAACGAATTTTGTTTCTTTTTATTTTCTTATATCCATTTCTATTATATAAATATATAATATTTTATATTTTTTATTTGATCTAGGGGCCAAAATGGCCCCTGGTCGGGGTGACCAAGGGTCAAAGTAACCCCTGACCTCCCCCCACCCTGACAGTGAGCATGATTCACACGAGGGCTTCCTAATGGAGGCCCCTTCTCCTTTGATGGTGGCGCCTTACCACCTCCACTCAACTCCGGTGGCGGTGGGTCTGCCGCCTTAATTGACCTCGTCGTTGGCCTTCTCTAGTGGTGCCGACGGCGCCACCCCTTGGGGTTCTCCACCAAAATTTTACAAATTAAAATCAAAAGGAGAAAAATATGTTTTCCACCATTATTGGAGCAAACACAAGCTTGCAAATTTGTTTAGACAAGAAAAGAAACGGTATAAAAGGTGGTTTACCATCAACGGATGTCCACTTAGCTTCGCACCACCACGATTCCCCAAACAAGTCTCATCTCCTTTTCTCTCTCAATTTCTATGTGTGAACAAAAAGGGGCTAGGGTTTATAATTAAATTTATATAGTGAGACCAATTTAGTTTAGGGTTTATGAAATTACTAAATTACCCACGGGATGGGTGTTTTTGATTTGTGGGTCGTCACAACATCCCCAATTTTAAGAACTTTCATCCTCGAAAGTAAAAGTAAAGTATACATGTTGCCCAACGTGTTCGTTTGTAATGATTTCTTTTACGTGGGGTCGTAAAAAAAACCAAACTGCCAACTAGACCTGTGCTACAAGCGAGCGTGGTTGGGCCGACCGGGCCTAAAGGGGCTTTTTTTGAAGGCCCTGTCTAAGCTCGCCCAAGCCCCTTTTTTCATATGATAGGCCCAAGCCCGCGTAAGCCCAATACGGGTCGGGCTTGGGCGAGCCTAATTAAACGGGCTATGCCTCTTTAAAAAACAACATCAAAGTTTTTTTTTTTTTTTTTTTTTTTTTTTATAACAATGCATATGTATTTATCAATGCATATGTATAGTTTTTTTAAATTATTTATGTAGTGGAGGTGTAGCTTAGTGTTAAGAACGTGAGGATGCAACTCGATGAACACGGTTTCGATCCTTTTCTTCATTCTTGTTATTGTTCAATACATATACGGCTGTATGACTCCACTACTCGAGCCGGGCCTGGGTAAAAAAAATCAACCCTGGCCCGCCTAATAAAACCGTGGGCTTTCGCGGGCTTAGCAGGGCCAGGTTTTGTTGTATAATTAGGAACCCAAGAGCGACCCAAGTCGTGCGGGCTTGGGCAGGCCTCACTACAAGAAAAATGTGGAATAACATCAAAAAATTGCAACAACAAATCAGCAACAATTTTGCATCAGATAGAGAGTTCGACTCGGTTGACCAAAAAGCAACAAATCAGTGACTGATTTGTGACAACAATTATGAAATTTTTTTTTTTGTCATTGATCCGTTGCTGATTTCTCCCGCCAATATTTTCCCGCCCATTTTGTGACAGATCTGCGATAGATCGGCTACGAGAACCTAGTTTGTCGATGATCGTAGCTAAATCACGTGACAGATCTGCTCTGGATCGCCGACAGATTCAATTACATTTGCGATCTGTCGCTAACCAAACAACGATTCAATTGCATCATTGCGATTAGCGACAAACCAAAGAACAGATTGTCGCAACAAAAAAATATGTTGCGATCATCATTGATTAGCGACAAATTAGCAACAAACAAATCAGCAACAGACTACTCTGTTGCTGATATGTCACTAAATTTTAAATAGTTTTTTCAAACCAGGGGCTCTCCTTTTTAGATAAAAAAATCCAATATATTATTTAATTTTAAGGTAATGTAGTAATTTAACAAAAATCCCTTTTATATTGGTGTTTTATGTTGCAAATTGCACTTAGAACAAAAATTTACGAATTGATTAATTAACAGTTTCCATTAAGTGCAGAACCATTGATAATTAAATAGGCGGTTTCCTAAAATCATGGATTCTATTTTTATTTGAAAACAATATGCAACACCTTTACATAAATAAAATAAAAACCAAGTTTTAAAAATTTTGGAACCCAAAAATTATTTTTTTCAAGATCTATATCTATATGTATAATATATCTATATATCTATCTATCTATTCAATATTAATGGCAAAATTGTTTAATTTCCTAATGTGCCCCTACTTTCAATTTTGTCATAGGCTAGAGCAACAAAAAAATCGCTTTGAAGCTACTTTAGGAAAACCCCAATTTTACTTAAAACATATATCTCGATTGTACATGAAAACTTAAATTAATTAGCTAATCGATTAATCTTATTAAGATAAGTTTTGTATATAGTTAGCCAGATTAAGCCCAAACAGACTTAATTAAGGGCATTGTCAAAATTTGTACCACCAAACATATATAATGAAATTAATTGAATTGTCAAACTATACATTTCGAAATATCAACATCATCAAAACAGTCCACAAGTGTTTATTTATATTTAATCTTCACGGTCCTTAAGGGGTATAGCGTGCATAGTGGGAAAAAAAAGAGCATCCATATATATATATATACTCTAATTGAGGCGGAGACATTAAGTTAATTTAATTCTTACAACTATATTTTCTTGGTTTCTTTCGAACCATGGAGTTGGGACAAGCCGATCGACTTCCATTAGATTGGATGAGCCAAATTAAAAAAATGGCTAAAAACAAATTCGAAGCCCTTAATTAATTATATATATAGTTACATCAAAATATATCTATGCTTTGTCTTTTCTTTTCCTTGGACTCTGGAATGATCGTAAACGCATGGTCGCCTTAGCTAGGCGATGTAGTTGAAATTAAAATTTTTAGTTGAAATTAAATTTTTTTTCATGAGATGTTGAAATTAAATTGAAAACATATATACATATATATTTAATTTAAATTTTCATTAATATTAGAAGTTTGGATAGATAAAGTTTTTTTTTTTTTCCGATTTCGATAAAACGCCAAAGTGGAGCTACAGTGATGTTTTGCCAAAATGTCATGGAGTTGAATGAATAGTGTCACATCATTTCGGTGTGGCACTATTCACATATCATATTACTATTAATTATTTTTATTCTTTTTTGTTTTTGGTATTTTTTTAAATTATCTTTGTAATTGTATTATTTTGAGATTGCAAATCGAATTAAATAAAAAAATGATAAAAAGTTAATAGTGTAAACTACAGTGTTGATGGTTGGAGATGTGAATAATGTAGTTAATGTTTATATCAAAATTGATATATATTTAGTTTGTTCTTGATTTGTTCTTTGAACGAAGAACAAATCAACAATAGATCAAGGTGTCCACGTAAATTTGATCAAGAACAGATCAAATCTGTTGTTGAACAACAACAAAACGACAACAAACGCCACATAGTACATCCACGTAGGCTGATCACCAACATATTTCGATCTGTTGCTGATCACCAACAGATTTCGATCTGTTGCGATCACCAACAAACTAGCAACAAATCATTTCAAAATCAATATCTAAATGGTTTTACTTTTTACAAACCATTTTCAATATTTTCACCTCCCTCCAAACCCATTTTCACCTCCCTCCAAAACCATTTTCACATCTCCAAACCCATTTCACCTCCAAATCCATTTTCACCGCCAACCCTCCACCACCGCCGGGACCCTCGCGACCACCGCCGAGACGAGTCCCGCGCGCGCGCATTCGGTCCAGGCGCGAGTGCGCCCCTGCGCGAAGCGCGCCGCCCGCCTCGCCCAGCCCGAGCATTGCAATGCGGCCGGCAGCGCGCGCTGCGCCCGCCCTGCGTGCCCTGCGCTGCCGGTGTGAGCCCAGCTCGCCCTGCGCACCCCGCCCCCTGCTGCTCGCCGGCGAGCGCGATCGCGCCGCGCGGCCGCGCGCTGCGCGCCCGCCCTGCGCGCCCGCCTGCCAGTGCTCGCCCTGCGCGCCCGCCCCTGCCGTGCTCGGCCCCTGCGCACCCGCCACTTTTCGCTGGCCCGGACGCCACGCCGCGCGCCGCTCGGCTCGGCCAGAGCTGCCGCTGCGGCGGCGCATCCCGCCACTCCTCGGCCACGCGGCTGCGGTTCATCGGACACCTCGCCGCAGCATTGCGAGTCGGATCCGCGCAGTCTCTTTCGTATCATTGGTCGCCTTTGGCTTCTCCTTGGCGAGTTTCGGGTATCATTTGTGGTTTGCATTTTCTTGAAAATCTATTTTGGTATTTTTGTTGATTTATGATTTTATATGACTTCCGAAATTTATATATCTAGCGACAACAACAAATTAACAACTCAATTTCCTTGTAACGTGCATATTTAAGTTATCTTATATAGTTTATATAATTCACATTAATCACGCACATCACCAAACTAATCGAGTTAAAATTTAGCAACTTGAATGTAAAATGTATCATAATGAGGTAGCAACACATTTAAATATATTTAGTTTGTATTTAAGCTTTTATAATTGGGAGTGAGGCTATGTTGTTAACTTGTTCATTTTGTGGATTTGTATGTTTTTAACTTGTTCATTTTATGCCTTTGTATCTTTTTATGTTTTGCTCTAACAAATTTTTATTTCCTTGTAACGTGCATATTTAAGTTATCTTATATGTTGTGGTATTTAAAATTTTATAAGTATATACGCATGAATAAGAATATGCAAATTGAATCTTGAATGTAAGTATGAAATTTACATGATTCTTGAAGGTAGTTAGAGGTTATAGAAGAGACTAAGTTATCATAGTTGAAGAAAAGAGATTCCAGAGGTATCACTTTTGAACTATGACTTGTGTAAATAAAATAGTTTAATATAAATTGAATAAATTAAGAACTTCCAATTCTTATTCAGTTTATAGAATTTATAGGTATGTATCTATATTAAAATCTCAAAGTTATTTATATTTCAATTTATAGATTGCAGAGGTATGTATCTTCAATGTGATGTTATCGTAGATAGTATTTGGTATTGTATGCATATCATAATTATCATTAGTCTTTGGGCTGAATCTAGTGCAACGAAAGAGTTTGATTTGTGTAGCAGAGCAGCCCGAGCCCAACTAATTTGAGATTGAGGCTATGTTGTTGTTGTAATGACGCTTATCGCCGATGGTTTTTTAATTATGTGCAAATTTATTAGATAATTGAGATTATGGGATCATTTAGAAAATGATGATGATTCATCTAGTGTTGTTAGAGTTTATCATTGTTATCTCCCAATGCCCTTTTCTTCTAACTTAATTTGTTAACAAAATGCAGGATTCCTTTACACGCGCTAAGAAGTGGGTTCAAGAGCTACAAAAGCAAGGTGGGTTTCGGATTTTTCTTGTTTAGTTGACAACAAAGGCCGAGCTTAAGAAGTGGGGCGAGGGGCAGGGGGGCTTGAATTGACTTTATCAGAACTTTTATTGTTGACTTATGCTTTTTAACATTGATCCAGGTAATCCTAATATGGTAATGGGCATTTGGGAACAAAGAGGACTTGGAAGACAAAAGAAAGGTGACAACGAGAGGTGAGATTATTTAACCTATCCTTGAATTTGTTGAAATTTGTCCTGGCGAGGAAGAGGCTTTTTAGTTATTTTTTATTATCTCATAATTCTGTTTTGATGGTGGGCAAGGTCGAGTTAATCTTTTCCAGAGGATATCATGAATTCTTGAATTAATTAATGGGTTTGTGTTATGACAGCTATTTTGTTTTTCCCGAGATCAAGTAATGAAGTTTCATTAATGGGAAAATATAGGCAGAAGAATAAGAAGTTAATTAATGAAGTTCCAAATACTATCTGGGCACCCGCATGATCATCGATCTGGGCATTTGATCTCTCCACATAGGAGTTAATTAATGAAGTCTCATTAATGGGAAAAATAACTTGGCTTGATTTTTCTGTTGTTGTTGTCGTCTATGTTCAAACTTTGATCTAATTTCTTCCTACTCATTTGCTTTAATAGGAGGTAAAATGTTTTTATTTAACCATTACGTGTCTAAATGCATGTTAGTTGATGGATGAAAATATTGAATTCTAAATGTTTTTAGAATGGTTCATTTGTGGGCTGCATGATGTCTTCTTCTATGTTTTTAACTTCTTATATATATACGAATGAATGTACAAAATGAAAGAAATTGAAAAAAATGCATGGAATGTCATGTATGGAAGTTCTTTCATTCCCTTTTGAGTTGGAAATTTTTTGTGTGTGTCACTGTGGACGATCTTTTATGTACGAGGTCGATGAGCAAGGCTTAATTTTTTGATTTTTTCATTTGTGTTTGAATATTTTTATTGCAATTCGAATATTGTTCAAATTATTCCTTTTCATTTTCAGGATTTGGATGGGACACGCACTCAAATTATATAGTGTCTATCTTGTATCGGTGGCACAATTGGGTAAGGGTGTGAGATTTACATTGTAGATATATATATGTAAATTAATTTGTGTTGCCATCTTAATTTGTGTAGTATTTTGTTGGATAATGTTCATCTTTCATTATGAAATGTTAATCTCAACATTTTGTAGATATTTTTTTGTCAAATTTTGATAATATACAAACAATTATTCAATTTTAATTTTAATTGCAGCAGGAATAAATATATTTTTTTCCAGATTTTTTCTTCATAGAATTTCTTGTTTGAGTGAACTGTAATTTTATAAAAAAAAATTACCATTCCAAATCAACAACAGAGACTTTTGTCATTCTTTGATTTTGCATGATCACAAGAACAGACTAATTTGCTGATCAACAAAAATGTATCTTTGTTGATCTGTCATTGATTTGCAACAGATCTGCAACAACCGCATTTGTCTGATTGTGCATATCATCAACAGAGACTTGTCATTCTTGATTTGCATCGATTTGCAATAGAACCACCTTTTCTAATCATCTTGAATAGATTTTTTTATTCTTGTTAGCAACAATTTAATCACAAATCTGTTCTTGAACAACAACAGAACCAAAATCTGTTGCTAACTTCAATCTGCGATAAAGAGTTTAGCAACACCTCTGTCTAATTCTTGATCTGTTCTTGAGTCCCTTAGCAACAAATCCGTACCAAATCAACAATGATTAGTTTGTTCTTTGTTTTTTTTTTTTTTTCTTGTAGTGCCTAGCGGGTGCCCAGCCCAATGAATTGGTTTACTGCCAACTGATAGTAAGAACGAGGATAGCTACTCGCTATAGTATGAGCACTAGCACACCAACTATATTGTTATCTCGGTTACATATCAATGAACGACTTTTCATGTCCTAGCGACTCATTTGTGGAGTCTACAAATGAGCATGTCAAATATTCCTCTTGAGAATAATACCTTAACATCAATGTTAACATACATTTATTGGCATTTATTGTTGTAGGTTTTATATTTTGAGTCAACTCTCATGATCCTTGGCAACTATTTTAAATTCATTTGGCTGATTCATGTTTACATTCGATGAACAAACGCCCTTTGTCACCTTTCTGAGCTAACTCTTAACTCTTACAACTTGTTCAAAACTTTCTCTCACTCATAAATAAAATGTCTTAACTTTTATATGTTACGTTTGAAAGTAACGGTCACTCCCTTGGAGAAATTTCAATTCACTTACTTTCAACGATTTTCAAGATTTCTCGTGATGTTATCAATATCATTAAAAATTTGGGCTTTCGAGTGTGTTACTCCCTTTGCAAGTCTGATGGCTATTAAAGGCTATCGTAGTGTTCATTGTCTCTTTTGGATTCACAATCCATTACATCACCTATTTACTTATTCTTTATTTTCAAAAATTGATTCTATATTAAGATCCCCAATTTTAAGGATTCTGTCATCATGACTTAGATTAGGTTGTACTAGTTACATTATTTATTTCTCGACTTTATTTTTATTTCTCACCTGACCTTTTATGACCTGATTGGGTTCCACTTGACCCAACGGTTGTCAATCCACATGTCTAACACCGAACAATCATATCAAGACGTACTATAATTTTAACTGGGTATCTTTAATTTTTAAAATATGTCTATCATTAAGTTCATTATCATTTGACTCATTATAGTATTACTACCCGTAAGGTATGTTCTCCAAGTCATACTAACTTGGTTCATTTATATTTTTGTACTACAGTTAAGTACACCACACTTATTTCAAAAGAATGTTGTAACACTTCGGTATCCCCAATTTTAGTAACTTGTCTATCCTCGATGCGCTTCCCTCAATGATTTGCATATCTTTTAAATCAAAACCACTAGGTCTACTTATTGAGTACTTTTAAAGTATTATCTAAATTTTCAATCCTTATTCTGTACACCATACACTTAATGATCATTTTAATGTATTCTTAATATGGAGGATCCCCAATTTTAATATTCTACCCACTATCTGTGAGATCATGCAATTCCATCAATGAGAGTATTGTTATTATTATTTTTTGTCGAGTTTTGCTTTGGTCTATCCAACCCTAAGGTTCCAAATTTTGGTTTCCTAATAATAGTAAAATGATAGATTTCAAATTAAATAATGCATGTTGGCTTCATTACCAGAATTGAAGCCCATAACTGCAACTACCCATCGTGGGTCTCTTGGTCATGCTTAGCTACTACATGGACTCCTCATCGAGCAACTGGGGCCACACCCCTCTTAGATGGTGTTGGGTTTGGGCATATGCTCTAATAATGTCATGCTTCCCCACATTGGAAACATATTACGTGCGACTTGTGGGAATTCGATGGTGGCTACGCGACACTCGCGGATGCACTCTGTCTCAGCCCCATCCCTTTGCTCTGCTGCAAGTATTGTGATGGACATGGTGGCTCAAATGTCACACTTTGAGTAGCCGAATGCGCGGGGACATGTGAAGGTGGGTGGTCCCTGAATCTACTTTAGAGGGTGTACGACCACTCGATGATCCTCCAAATCTATGCTTCTTGGGATTTCCTCCATCACTATTCTGATAAGTGTCGAATTCGTGCTTGCCTTGACTGTACTGATTGGATCCCGCCTGAAACTGTATGTCGTCCTCGTCACGAAGTGTTGACTCACATTCGAGTGCCCGATGGTATGCATGCTGGTAAGTATCTGATCCTAATGCCGCCACTATAACGCATATTTCTTTCCTCGGTCCCAAGATAAATCGTCTTCTACGTATCGTTTCGGATGGAACATACTCGTACGCGAACTCTACCCGCTCATTGAACCTAGATGCATATTCAACCATGGTCATGTTGCCTTGTACCAACGTAAGGAACTTGATCTTGTCTGCCTTGACGGTCTCAAGGAACCACTCATCATAGAATAAGGGCTTGAATTACGGCAAACTCATATTTGGCCCCTGAGTTCTTGAGATAGAAAACCACCACTTATGCGCTTTGTGTTCTAGCAAAAAAGCTAGCAACAGTACCATAGTACTCTCGTCAATGCCAGGGTATCTTTCCTCTTTTCCATGTTCAAAATCCAAGCTTATGCCTCAATAGTATCAGGGTCCTCATAGAAGTATGGTACATTGTATTTCATGAATTCCTTCTGTATCACGCCCCTTCGACATGCCTAATTATCTCCATCGACTGCAGGTACGGCCGCTACAGCCGCGGAAGTGATAGAATTAGCTCCCTCCTCCATGGGATGGTCATCATGCAGGAGTGCTAGTGGAGGATTTGACCTAGATCCCAAGGGTGCCTGCTCAACCGGTCTATTATTCCTCTAATGATGTGATAATCCTAAAATACGTGCCATGTTTCTTTCTTGAGATTAGGCTAGCTCAGCCAACCTCTGGTCATGTGCAGAAGTCAATTCCTAAATGGCCTTTTGGTGTGTCTCAGTCATAACAGATATACTTTGTTCTATCTGACTGCGTCATTGCCTTTCTTCTCTTTCTTAAGTTTCCCTCAAGTTGTAAGATGTTCCTCCATAGTTACTCACTGCGCACTGTAGAGCAACGAAGAGGGATTAGTCTTACAATATCAGAAAGTAGGCAATAATATCTAAACACTATAAATATTATAATACAAAACAAATAACGTACCAATGTTTTCTTTCATGTTTTCAATCCCTTCCCATCTTAGGATTGGTCGTTTGTGCACATTAAACCAACTTGAACCAATGTCCTATACCATTGATTTGTTCGACTTAAACTTGAGCTTTACTCTTAAAGGTTCTACATACTTAGGTTTCATTAACCTAATGTTTCTCTAGGTTTTAATCCCTATGCTCTGATACCAATTGAGAGGACCCTCCCTTGACTTAGCATCGAGTCGCCCGGCCAAAACCATTACCTAAGCCCGAGTACTTGAACTGGACCCGAGCAACGACTTGGCTCACCTAAACAAAACCTACGGAAAAATAATAGCTATACCAATGGATAATAAATGCGGAATTAAGAAATAAAATATCCATAAAACTATTAGAGTAAGATCCATGAACTGGGTTTTTAAAAGTCTATTCAACTCACAATATCCCAAAAGAAAAGCTTCAATAAGTTCTAATTATGACAACGAATGGTTCAAACTACCCAACAAGTCTTAAGTTACTGCCCAAATTCATAAGTTCTCAAAATACAATAACTAGATATTAGGAGCACACGAGGCTCATAATGTAAAGGAAGACTTTAAGCTATCTCCTTTCCTTTACCGCGGACTAAAGTAGATGTGGATGTACCTAGAGAGTAAGTAGGGTGAGCTAAAAGGGGCTACAGAGCTCAAAAAAGGAAAACCTCGCTCAAACATCAAACACACAAGTACTACTTAATAAAGATGCAAGATCTAACATGGAGTTGAAATCAAATCATCAAGCATTTAGTAGAAAGCATGGAAATAAGATTCATATCTATAATTAAATGTAAACCATCCATTTTATTCATTTACGACAAGTTCCAAGACTCATTAAACCATATAGCAAGAGGTTCACAAATTATAAATGAAATTAAAACATTCATGCATAGGGGCCCATAAGAGATATATCATAAAAGAATAATAATAATATTTATAAGTCATTGTTCCATTCAATGCATACTAGTTACTAACTTGATTTCAGTGACCGATTCCCCTACTATCAAGATGATGAAGATCACTAGTGAACAAAATGGCCGTTGTGTTCCATCGATCATCCCATCAAACCAACAGTAGGTTCGTCCAAGCCATCACCGATATGTGCACCAAGATCACTTAGAGTTTTCATGAGAAGTTTACTACCGCTCAAGTCCTTAATAATTTAACCTCATCTCCTTAGCTAGGAGGGATAATCCCAACTCCTTACCAAGGAGAGGTTCATCTAACTCCTTACCCAGGAGTAGGTAATTCCATATCCTAGCCCAGGAAAAAAGTAATCCCAATTTTTTTGGTGGAACACATATACAACCATAGATAAGTAAATTAAGTCAATAGCATAATGCAACCCATTCCCAAGTCTTGAGTTCAAATCATGAATCTTAATTATCTAATTACATGCCATATTTGATACTTGAGCGAAGCTCCCTACTTACCTTGACTCGTCGCGATATTCACTCTCGATCCTCGCGCGTGCGGGGTTCTATGTGAACTATTTTGCGAATCTATAAAATTTAAGACTCCTCCTCATTAATTCACAAATCTCATTTCATAGTTACTCAATTTTCAATTTATTAGCAAATTACTTTGGGTCCACTAGTGTTGGTCCCGCGGGTTTCGTGTTGTCGAGAACCCTCGTTCGGGTGTGGTAGTGCGACTCAAATTCCACGAATTTTGTTTCTTTTTGTTTTATTCTATCCATTTCTATTGTATAAATATATAATATTTTATATTTTCTTATTTGATCCAGTGGCCAAAATGGCCCCTGGTTGGGGTTGGCCAGGGGTCAAAGTGACCCCTGACCTCCCCTCTTGTGCTCACTGCCATTCGGCAGTGAGCGTGGTTCACATGGGGCCTCATAATGGATTCTCCTTTAACAGCGGCGCCTACCGCTGCCAGTTAACTCGGCGGTGGTGGGTCTGCCACCCTAACATACCGCGGTGGCGGCGAGGCCGCTGCCCTTCGTCGGCGCCACCCCTTTCACCAAAGTTTTACAAACTTAAAGTCAAAAGGGAAAAATATGTTTTCCACCATTATTGAAGCAAACACAAGCTTGCAAATTTGTTTAGACAAGAAAAGAAAGAGTATAGAGGGTGGTTTACCTTCAGCGGATGTTCCTTTGGCTTCTCACCACTACGATTTCCCAAACAAGTCTCATTTCATTTTCTCTCTCAATTTTTGTGTGTGAACAAAAGAAGGCTAGGGTTTACAATTAAATTTATATAGTGGGACCAATTTAGTTTAGGGTTTATGCAATTACTAAATTACCTATGGGATGAATGTTTTTGATTTGTTGGTCGTCATAGTAAGGCTGCTAGCTCTAGTTAAATATGGTAAGGTAATCTAGGCTTAATTATGGTTTCAAGCCGGGTATCACCCTAATCAGGTTATGCGATGCTACAACTTGGTATTAGAGCAACATGTTCCAGGTTAAAGACTAGGTCAAAGTTCGATTTACAGCTTTGGTTTTGAGATAAGGTTTTAAGTGTTTTGTTACATTGAATAGCTTGGATATAATTTGGTATCAGAGTCTAAGGTTTATCACTAACGGTGATACAATTTGGTAACATGGATAAGGCTCTGATCCTAAATTCACTTTTGAATGGTGTTCAAAATGAATGTTAGTCTACTTTAAAGTGTAAGGTGTATCAGAATACTTAATAACATAAAGTTTATTAGACTCTGAGAGTTGTCTCGAGCTATGAATAAGCTTAAGGTTTGATAAACAATTTTTATAATGATTTTGGGGGGCAACCAAAAGATAAAAAATTGAGATATGTTATTTGTTGTGTATACTATATCTACGTGGTAGATATGAGAATATGTTTTTCCTGAATGATAATAAGATGGTTGAAGCCCATCTATTTCTCATAATATGAGAAGGTGTCAGAGGTAAGAGCTCAAGCGAGTCTTAACCTGAAGGAGACAAAAAGGAAAAACATAAGGAAACTTATAAAGATGAAATGAAAACTCTTCTCCAAGTAGCATCTTTAATGGTTTTTGTTCTCACTGATATTATTAGATAAATAATAGTCAGTGGAGAAGTATCTATTAGATTAAAACCTTAAGATATGTATTAAGCTCTATTAGATTAAAACCTTGAGATGTGTATTAAGAGAATGGAAATTATGAAACAATAGAATACTGAATGACTTTTGGGGAAAACTCAAAGGTGGTGAACCACTTTGAGAAAAGATTTAATACTAGTATTGAGACTAGTTGAGTAAGTAATGAAAGTTATTCAGTGAATAAACTAGTGATTAATGATAAAAGTCTTTTGGAGATTAGGAAATCACTAATGCAATTATACTTTATAAGTTGTTATGAAATAGAGAAATTCCAGTTATGGTGTGAATCCATATTGGAGTAACGATTGATTTTTCAGAGAATAAAAGACAGTTGAATTCAAAATATAGCGGTGAGTTGGTAAGATATCCTAGTTTGATCTATTAGACTGGATAGTGTAAATTAGGAAGAATGAGTGGTCAATGAGTCTTAGAATTGACAACTAGAATATCATGTAGTAGTGGAATGAGTATTCATTGGTCGGGATTGATATCATGTAGTAGTGAAAATGATTAGAGTTAAAGATATAATTATAAAATGAGTTCAGGGGTTGCTAGATCATTTTTAAGTGGATGGTAAAAACCACTAGAAATTATTAAAACTCATGTTATGTTCATAAATTATGGGTGTCATGTATAGAAAACTCTATTATACTGAAGTTGTTATTGTATTATCAACAATAACAGGGAATCTTTG
This sequence comes from Stephania yunnanensis, assembly GCA_039657365.1. Lineage (NCBI taxonomy): Eukaryota > Viridiplantae > Streptophyta > Magnoliopsida > Ranunculales > Menispermaceae > Stephania > Stephania yunnanensis. Next base: position 41,368,841 of record CM077589.1, on the reverse strand, counting down.
AAGACTTAGAGATGCACAAGCAATTACCGTACAAAATTGTAAATTGGTAACGCTAAATTGGTTCAGACCAGATTTTGCAAGTGCCAGTGCTAAGTTTTAAATGTTAATTAGTGGTATGAGTGTTTAATATTAACACCACATCAGAGGATTTGACTGTGATTAAGATAGTATGAGATTATCCTATATTCAACACAAAAGTAAAAAATGTAAGTAAGCTTGAAATAATTGAATATTACAAACGATTGATTAAGGGATTTGTAATATCATTGTATAATTCATTCAGTAACTCAAGTATGAACTTTGTTATAACCTGAAAGCAATTGCAAGGATGCATTGGAGGAAAGTTGAAGTATAGTTGGACTACAATGTTTGCTTAACGATATCTAAATTTTAGGAGAAGTTGGACGTTCATCCTAAGACCTCTGATTTAGGTAAGAATGTATAATAACATAAGAAAGCACTTCTAGATGTGTGAGGAAAACTATTGGAGATTGCTAATCTCGAGATAGCCAATTTGGTAGCTGTACTAAATATAGAAAGAAATCACTTGTTAAGAAAAGAAGGAAGGTTATTGAGGGCCTTTTAATCATTCTTTGAGAATATGATAGTCTTAGAAGATCATTAAAAGATAACCTAGGAATATAACACCATTAGAATGGTGTAAGATTAAGTAGTGATTTTTAAACTGTGGAAGTTTGAAAAGTGAAAAATATCAGAGTGATAGATAGAAGGTAAGATAGTTACCTTAAAATTTCCTAAATATTAGGAATTCACTCTGAAACATCACCCATCAAGGTGATTGTGTCGACAATGCCTTGAATAATGAAAAGGACATAGGCTATAGTTATGATAAATCTGCTCAATAATATCTCTTAAGTGAGATGTTTACTAATGCCAAATGGAAGCCTGCGCAGACATATCATCAGCTGAGTTGGCTAAATCAATAACTACAAGTATGTTCTTTGGAGCTAATATTAAAATTGAGCTAATGATTGATTGAGTGATGAATTATGAGAGAAATTGATTGAGATTATCAAGTAGATCAAGGATGATTATTAATTATTGATGTTGGAGAAGATAATCTCATATCAAGATATTGAACATGTAAGGAAAGTTCTTAGAACATGAAAAAAAAGTGAGGTAGAAGGAAACTAAATAATATTAACCTGGAGGGTTATATTATTATTGCTTTATTTGAATAAAATTTCATGCTTGGCAATTCTTGATGGATTAACCTAAGTTGAAGTGACAACTAAAGGTTATTGATGTTATAATTGTAAAACTGACATAGTTTTAAATTTTTTTGCCAGTATTATGGTTTAAAATTCTCGTGGAAAAGTAAATGAGATATATGTCTGTAGAAGAATTAAGAGTTATGAAGAACCATGATTATTATTTTGATAATGAACCAGAAGTCCGCTTCCAGGGTGGAAGAGATGTATAATAGCTGGGAGAGACTTTCTCAATCTTAACACAATATATCTGCGTTGATCTTAGTTTTCAGAGAAAATAGATTTTTGAGTTGGTGGCTTAGAAGTTATAGTTACTGGAAGCAATATTTACTGGGTGAGTTCTCTGGTGTTGATTTTAGTAGGCTATATATAATATTAAGGTATTTACCTTAAAAATTTGTATGCTTTACTTCGTCGTTAATTGGTAGGATGAGAAGTAATGATGCAAATTAGTTTAAGCCTGAGTAGTTTAGAACTACATAGAAAAGTATTATCAGACTATCGGTATACAATTGCAACTCAAGTTTATGGACAAAATGTAGCTATTTCTAGAGCTTCTCAGTTTAGACTTCATGAGGAAGTGACGGTGATGATGATTTGTGTAAGTTTAGCCGACACGTCATCAACTGAGATAGCTAATTTAGAGCTACTAATTTGATCTTTTAATTTCAGATTCAAACTAAATTAGCGATAATTCAGTGGTGATTGGTTGTCAAAAAACTAATCAGAATAATATAGAGCGTTGGAGGTTAACAACTAGTGTAGATTATCCTGATTGGCCGATTTCTAATAATGGTGCATTACTGTTCAAGGATAGATTATGAATTCCAGTTCAGGATCAGTTGAGGCAGGAAGTGCTACTGAAATCTTATAGATTTCTTTATGATATTTATCCAGATAACAATAAAAAATAATAAAAAAATCATAAAATGAAGCGCCTTTATTTATTCTTGATCTGGGATGAAGACTGATGTTGTTAAGCTTGTAAAGAGGTATGGGAAATATCAGCAAGTTAGGTGAGAGCACAGAAACCTAAAGGGTTTTTAGCATTCGTTGTCTATTCCTAAGTGGAAATGGGAACATAGATCGGTGGATTTTGTTTCCAGTTTATCTTCGAGTTAGCGTAAGTACAATATGTTATGGATTGTAGTTAACAAGTTGACGAATTCTGCGCAATTCTTACCAGTTTCTATGCGAAACCCTCTTGACTTATTATGTAAAGTATACAAACTTGAGATGTTAGATTTCGGGGTGCTCCAGTGTCGCTATTTTGGATAGAGATTTGAGATTCACGTCCAGACGGTGGAGTGAATTGTTGTGATAGTTATGGAATTGTTCTTAAACTCGTATGATATACTACTGGCAAACTGATGGGTGGCCGAAATAATTGATATTTGGTGTTAGAGGATATACTTCGAGCTTGTGTCTTAAAGTTTGGTGGTAACTGGAAGAGATACATTTCTCTGTGTGAGTACCTTTGTAATAACAACTGTCAAGCTAACATTGGAATACTCATTTGAAGCTTTGTATGGCCAGCCATGCCATTCACTAGAATGTCTGGATAAGGGTTGAGATGCAAGTTTGTTGAAGCCAGAATTGATTCAGAACTACATAGAGGAAATGTAGTAGATTCACCAGCGTTCGATTACAGCACAATTAAGACAAAAGATATATTCCAATAAATATTATAAGTTGTTGGAGTTTTCAAAGGAAAAATATGTTATGTTGAAAATCTCACTTATGAAAGGAGTTGTATAGATTTGGATTGCAAGGTAAGCTAGCTTCAAGGTATATCGGGCCGTACAGAATACAGGAAAGGACTAATCCTGGTTTTAAAGGTTAAAGTTACCTCCTTAGCTAGTCAAAGTTCATTATGTCTTCCACATGTTAAGGCTGTGTAAAATGAAGATTCAGTTCACTCCAATGATTGATTGGAATGAATTTGATCTTCAGGAAGAATTATCATATAATGAGCAATTAAGTGAGTTACTTGATCGTAAGATTAAAAAAAAAGATGAGAACCAAATAGATTCCTTTGGTTAAAGTGAAGTAGCGATTTCATAATAATGAGGGACTATCTTGGGAATGAGAATTCTACAAAAAGAAAACAATTTTCATTTCTTTTCAAAACTACAGGTAATTTTAGATTTATTTTAATTTCGAGGACAAAATTGCTTTAAATTGGGGAGACTATAACGACCTGTTACCTTAAGCTAGTGATTAGTACTAATTCAAATCCTAATTAACCCAAGTTAGGCTCATGATTAAGTTAAGTGTACCTCGATTAACGTGTGTGTGCATTTACATGACGTATGATGTTTGTTTGAATTGTTAAATCAATTTATATATAGGTTGTGGTATAATAAGAAAATTATACACAAGCCTATAAAACGGAAAATACACAATAAACAATGATTCACAAACACACCAAGTGTGATGAGGGAATCGTGACATGAATGTGCATGCTCAAAGACACTTGTAGGCACGTCTAGTGAGTTTAATTGTGAATAATACACAAGATATATATATTTATATGTTTTATATATAAATATATATTGAAAAATAAAAGAATATTGGAGTTATATGGATTGCTTGATCGTCTCGAACAAAGCGTAAGTGCTTGATGTGTCAAATTTATTGTCACTTTAAGGAGTGTCACTTTAACGTATCAACCACTTGATCGACCTCGAGATAGCGCGGTGCGTATCTCGAGAAAAACCTATATATAAAAATAAAAAAGTTGATCATTATCAATAGAACATTCACGAATTCGAGGAAGAGGGTTTAGGAGGTTGGTTTCGATCAAAGGAGGTGATTCAGGAGACTGAATCGAACGAGATTGAGGAGCTTAATCGACTCCAAATCCATAGATCATCATCTTGGTATTTTTAATGATTGGAAATGGTTGATGACCTCATTAGAGGTCCTCCTTAACCATTTAAGAGTGTTTTGGAGGTTATTGAAGCGATTCGTGAGGATTTTGAGTGAAACTGTGGCTTCTGCCCTATGTTCTGTCGAGGTAGCACAAGGTGAAGCGCACTCCACCTCACAGAGGAGCACACTCCCTTCATCGATGAAGATGAACCCAGCTGCTGAAGCGCGCCCTACCAAATGAGGAAGCACGCTCCCACCCTTGAAAATAACAAGTTTGTTGTATTTTACATATAAAGTATGTGAAAATCGAAAAGTTAATAGTTTGGGTAACGGAGACTTAAAATCGAGGTAACTATGGATTCGCTTATTTATCAATATTGCCTAGCTATTTAGTATATATAGCTCATGTAATTGTTGAAATGAAATGGGGGATTATTTACATTGTGATGGTTTTCATTAGACGAAAAATGGTGTGTAATGTGACCATGCTATAACTCATGGTTTTGAGAATAGGTTTATAGGAGATGAGTTCCCTTCCCGACCTATATATAACTCCTGCTCAATCTGATAGGTTGTGTGGATTACATACATACTAGGAGGTTTGGGATAGAACCGTTGAGGATTAATGGATGGGATAGAGGGCACATGTGCACAATGTGTTGGTCTAGCAATTGCATTAATGGCGCCAGTGAGTAATCGACCCTATTTTTAGAAATAAAATGGGGATCACAGTGTACTAGTCCAAGACATTTGCTTTGCATTTGTTATATATTGAAATATGTGATTTTCATATTCTTGTTAGATATCATTGGTGCATGTTGTTATTGCATAATGTTCTTGATTACTATATGAGATGTTGATGGTTATATAAATCCTTACTTACTGAGCAAGTTGGAGCACTCACCCCAATTAATGTTATAGGATAACACCAACGAGCGTTATGACTATGGGATAAAGAAGATATACGAGTCTTGATCTTCTATTCGAGGTGATGATTATCTCTCGTCTTATATATTTGTATTGAATTACAATTTTATAATATCACAAGAGATAAATGATTTATATAACCGAGGTTGATTTCGGTTTAAATTAGTTTGTATATCATGAAAAAAGTTTTAAATTTCTGCTGCGTTTATAAATTATTTTATTTTGATACTCGATATACAGTAGTGCTTATCAGGTAAAGGTGGTAAGGCTGCTGACTCTAGTTAAGTCTAATAAGGGTAATCTGGGCTTAATTAGGGTTTCGGGCTTGGTATAACCTTAATTAGGTTATAAGATGCTACATATGCGACAAAGAGCCATCATCAGAAAGTAGAATAGGTCTCGCAATGTAGTTAGGCATGCTCTTAAGAAAAAACAAAAACGGGTACCTAAAAGGAGCTTGCAATGCAATGTAGCTTGATAAGTTGGTTTTTACATACTTTTATTAGTGTATTTTAGCATATTTAATGTGGAAAGTTTCCAAAATATATATTTAATTATATTTATTGTTCATTTTCTGGTGAAACGGAGTGTGTGGTTGAATTCGTGGTAAAAAAATAGTCAAAATGGAGTATTTACATGTAGTGATCGGACACCAGATAGTCTGCTTCGAGTTGCACGTTGCGCGATGGGTAGAATTAGAGACAGCAGACCAAATGACGCAGGGAGTGACACAGTTAAGTCATTTGAGTTGAGCTGCTGTTGGATTGCCTCGAGATTCGCATTCCATTCTCTCACATACATTCGCACAATGTGTGCGATTCTAGTTCGCTGCCACGTGATAGTTGTTGATTTGCCCAACTCGCCAACCGCAGCCACGTGTCAACAATAGATATGTCCACATGTCGTCAGCGTCCAGCTCAACAGCAGTTCCTTCGTTCCAGCAGCCATCTGTTATTCCTTGAGATGCGGTTGTTGATGTGTCCCAGAACTTCGCACAACTCGCGAGTTCTCAGTTTGTTCTAGCCCGCCACGTGTTGCCTCTCGGTTTGTCCAGCTCTTCCAATGTTAGTTGTCTCGCCTAATTGCCTGCTGCCACGTCAACTTGAACCAACAAACTTGGCCACTAGCGTATTGCCACATGCACAAAATCCAATTTCACCACAAAACAGTCCCTAGATGCTCCTCGGTGCACGTGTTATGAGACCAACCCCTAAAATTAGTTTCTCTTAGAGAGCAACTTTAGTGTTTTTTCATTTTAGGAACTAGGGTATTCATATGGGAAGTTGACATTGGAGCCACTACACACAACTTTTCATACTTGGAGATTGCGGAGATGGTGTTTGGATGGACCAATCTTCGCTTAGGTCGAAGAGGAAATAAGTGGGATTCATGATTCATGGCATATACTATGTGAGATCTATGATTTTTATTTAATTTGATTTAATTCTCTTATTTCATTGTTGTTGATTTTAAAGTATATGGTCTAGATCTAGGGTATGTATGTGGCCAGTGCATGCTTTTAGGTGGACAACTTATAGTTATTTGGACCGACTTTTGGACCAATAAAGTGACAAACATTCACCCATTTGCCATAAAACCCTTTCAATTCTTGAATGTGCAACAATTGAATCTAGGTTAAATAGGAAGTGGACACGATTCAATTATCTAGGATTAGTATTCCCATGGATCCTTATTATTGCTGTTAGTGTGTTAAACCCGATTGACAAATGTTTATGGTTATATATGAATTAGAGAAGTAGTTAGTAGCGGACGTCCTATCTATCGAGATTAGGGGAATTAGGAGTTTTTGGAAGACGTCGATTTTCTATAGCTAGTCTAGGAGAAATTGAGTTAATAGCTTTTTAGAATGATTGAGGACCATTAAATGCCATTGAATCTTGATTCTTGCTTGTGGAACTGTAGACTTAGGTGTTTTCTCTCATTGTTATTATATTTCTTTTGCGAACTTTTTGTTTTTGCTAGTTCGATTAATTGTTTCCTTGAACTTTCTAAAAACCTCCCATTTTTAGTTAGCTTAGAGTAAAACTCTCTTGGATTCGACCACGTATTTACCACTACTACACCCTTGTGGTTGGTAACTTCATTGCGATTTATATTTGGCACGCATGATACGTGACCAAATTTTGGTGCCGTTGCCGGGGACTTAGTCCTTACTCGAGTTTAGGTTTCATTTTTTATTTTTAGTTTTATGCTACCATACATCACTTAGTCAAAATCAGCTGGTTCACTTTTACCTTTCGATCCTGAACTGGAGAGAACGTTTCATAGGTGGATTAGAGAGACCTAACTTAGTCAATAAGAAGGCCAAAATCCTCTGAACATGGCTGTAAATCGCCAAATCACTATGAGTCTCGCCAATCAAGGGCATCAAGCTCTTTTGGCGCAACAAACCCTCTGTATCAACTATCCGGATAATGCCGAAGACTTTGAGCTGAGTTCTGGGTTCATTCACCTCCTACCATCCTTTCATGGTGGCGAGAATAAAGACCCGTTACTTTCCTGAAAGAGTTTCAGACTAATTGCATGTCAATGAAACCCTCAAATGCATATGAGGACAGGGTTAAACTCAGATCTTTTCCATTTTTCCTTAATGACAAAGCCAAGGAATAACTTTTCTACCTTCCGCTTGGCTGCATAAACTTCTGGATTGAGATGACAACCGTGTTTTTAAATGAATACTTCCCTGAAGATAGAGTTGCTCAACTCATTAAGGATATATGCAACATCAAAATGAAGTCGGTGAATCATTTGGTGCATATTTGGATCACTATAAGCGACTGATTACTAGTTGCTCGTAGCATGGCCAGCCTGAGTATGCTACAACCCATTTCTTCTAAAGTACCTCTAAAGTACCTCTATCGCGAATCAAGTGTCCTAAAAGGCTTCACCTCCAAATGCCAAAATTCGCACTTACTGGACTTGACGTACAATCTGCGCTTCCTAAATCTCTAGTCAAAGTCCTCGAATAAAATAATGGACCTGAAGTAGCTCGGTCCCAGCTACGTCCATCGCAAGGTAGGCAGGTGTGTGAATCTCTTTATGTTTTGCGCCACCGCCCGACCATCATGCCTCAGCGTCAAAAACTTATCTCCTCAGTTGAACCTCGATCGGGATATACAGGTCATAGAAGAATTTCTTGAACTTTTCCTAAGTACTCGGCTCTCTGCGGGCGACTATGTGGGCCATTTACCATACTGCATCATTTCCCCTGAGCATGAATCTAAAAATCATATCTCGCATGGTGTTGTGAACCTCAAAAGTTCGTGACATTTCTCGTGCGAATGGATCCACTTCCCAACCACCTCTGGGACTCTGCCTTACGATAGTAACCTGACTGAACAAGAGCGAACTCCTTGATCAACTTCATCTCGGCTGATAAGAAGGTCTCGAATGTGATCTTCAAGGGTGGAATCAGCGTCGGTGCCACGGTCGGCGTAGTCAATTATGTAGTGACTGCTCGCAGTATCTCAGTAGTAGTGGTCGTGAGCGAGGTCGCCGAAATAGTCGAATGCAACAACTATCTGCTCTACAGTAGTGGTGGCGGCGAGTGTGGCAGGGGCCAGTATCATCGCTACCTGTGCTCGAAGCAACCGAAGAACCTCCTCGAGTTGCAAACTCTGGAGTGCGACCATGTCGCACAATATTTGATCCAAGTTGACAGGTGTCGAGCCGCTCGGCTGGCCTCCATCGTTCGTATGAAGAACTGGTCGTCCATCCATGTCGAATTTGTAAATCGCGAATGTTCGTATTAGTCTCGTATACGCATATATACACATATATACTATTACACATCAAAATATATAACATATAAGCCTTGGCACTTCCCGTCCCATGTTCGCTTCCCAACTAAAGTTCTAAGTCTGGATATTCGGGTTTCCACATCTAATGTTTGTTGTTAAGTTTTATTCGGTTGTATTAAAGTTTCCCCTAGGTTCGCTTGAACCTAGGCTCTGATACCAACTGTGACGTTGGTATCACAATGTCTAAAGCCATGATATTTTCAAAACTTTCCCCTAGGTTCGCCTGAACCTAAGCTCTGATACTAACTATGACGTTGGTATCACAACTTTGAACACTTCCATAAATTGTCCATAGTATTCTAGAATTTAGCTCTGATACCAACTGTGACAGCCCCAAAATCTAAGGCAAACTGAGTACCGCCACGTTGCCAAATACATCACCAAGCATGCCATGTCACCGCACACTTAATTTTGACAGCCCGCAACTTACACCTTTATACGTACCCTATTCGCCTTAACTTAGTATTTATGAAAAAATTTATGGATATTCACATTAAATTGAATAATTTAAGTTGTTCACGATTTATCCGATTATTATAAATTAATACTTAAGCGGAAGTCTTTGAAGCATGCAAACACGGTAGAAATAAAAAGTTTGCATGGTATGATTAACCCTATAGTGTAGAAACCCGGCATTAGATACCATGTATATCAAAAGAGAAAAAAGTAAAAAATGTCATCATATACATGTATCAGGTATACAAGTCCTTCCCAAAAATTTCATAAAAACAGTAAATAGATACATACAACACCTACGCAAATGACGGGCTCTCCTAACTCAGTTGTAGACGCTTGAGACGCCTTTGCCTCGGCTCGTCGCAAGATTTGCGATTTGTCACCAAAAACAATGACAACTCTCAGGTGAGTAAATCCTAGAGAACTTTAGCTAATATTCACGAATTCCAATAAAACGACTACAATTCATGCAATTCAAATGAGGGATAAGAAATAAAAAAGTCGCATGAAAATAAGTCGTTGAGAAGTCAAATATCGACACGAGTGTAGCATGACAGAAAACCCTGGTCAACATCCGGGAATCGTCGTAGCTAAACCGAGAGGAACCATTGACGATCGCCTCACCAAACATCTCACGGTCGAATGAGATGAACCATTGAATGGAAAAAACCTCATCCAAACATCTCTCGAGAGGAACCATTGACGTAGACTTAGGTCTTTGTCAAACATCTCTCAACCTACAGGTTTTGCGAAGAATAGTCACTGCGTAGCCCTAACACGACCAATTACTCGAACAACGCGGGGTAGCTAGCCCCGGGGTGTGAGTCCGTGCCATGCCCGACCCCGTCGACAAACATACATACACACGTGGGAGTGGATGAACAGTAAATGAATAGCATTGGAAAACGTAATGGAATAATTTAGAATGCAAAATAAAGTAATTGTCATAAAAAAAACTTTAACTAATTTTCTCGTGGGATTACTTACCTTAAACGCCTTCAAAACGTCCCACACTCGCCTCGAGATACATACCCGACACCCGACTACGATAGCATAAGTCCCTGGTGTCCAATTATACAATTTTTATTATTTTAGAGTTTCATTAAATGAATTATAATGTGAGACCAAAATTTGAGATAATAATTTTTTTTTATCAAAAGTTTGATTTTTGGCACTTTTTTCGAACCATACCGAGGGATCGATTGTTCCAGCAACACGCCACGATGCATTGCGCGGCGTTGCCGCCGCACCACCATCTTTGTCGCTATTGCGCATCATTGTCGCGTGCATCTGCCGCGACACGCCGCGTAAGCCGCCGCGCCGCCGCTGCGCGCGCGCTGCCGCTCGCTTTCGCCGTTGGCGCTGACGCGCGTGCCGCGTTTCGCCTCGCTCGTTGGCGCGACGCGTTCGGCGTCGCTGCTGCTGCCGGCGCGGGCGCTGCGTGCTTGGCGTCGTTTCGCCCCTATCTTTCGCCGCAGCCCGCAATGCTCTCTCTCTCTCTCTCTTTCCTCTTTCCTTCGCCGCTAGTCCTCCGCCGTCCGCTAGTGTCTCGTGAGTGGGCCGCCGCCATTCGCCGTCGCCTCCGCGCTATTTCTTGCTGCTGCTGGAGCCATTGCCGCTCTCTCGCTTCGGGTTGTTCGTGTCGTCGCTGCTAAGCGTTGTTGTTATCGGCACATGGCCATTTCTCTTGAGTCGCTCATCGCGCCGATCGCCGCGGCACCACGGAGTAGCATGTGTGCGCGTCGCCGCACCGAGAGCCACCGTCGCCGTCGTCTGCGGCCTTTCTTCCTTACCGTCCCTCTTTTCTCTCTCTCTTCTTTCTCTTTCTTCTCACTCTCCTGATGTCTCTCTCTCACGTTTTTTTGAAAGGAATTCTTTTTTATTTGGAGAGAAAGGACAAAGAAAGAAATGATGAGGGATGAGTTTGATGTGACGTGTGATGTGATGTGTGATGTGATTTGACAACTCAATCTCATACTACCCCGTACACCCACGTTATGCGGACTCCGCTGCGTCGTACGCTCTCATCACTACACGCGCATAACGCGACTAAGCGAAGTTTTTAATTAACGCGATGCAAACTATTAAATAATAGTAAAATAATTAAATGCTTGCCACAAAAATAACATATTTCCCCGATTAGGCGTGCCATAGACTTTTTCACGACTTCCACGTGGGTCTGAGCTTATGATATTAACCCGTAATTTATCAGTTAATTGGGATTGGTTAAAATGGACCGTTACTTGACTACACATCGGTGCACGCCAGACCAAACGTCCAATCAGGCGTGGACACGTGGACAAAAGTGATTTCAAGCCAAAAACAACTATATGATGCTCCTCGGCGAACGATTCACCTCCCCAACACCCAAAATTAGTTTCTCTCTCCTCCCGAGACAACGTTTTTAGTAGTTTTATATATTAGAAACTTTAGATATTATTAGGGAACACCAACTATTATATTTTTAGCATCGACTTCTCTCGACGATTGCCTAGGTCAGCGAGGAAACAAGTCAAGATTATGGATTCATGGCATATTATGTGAGATCTTTTATTTTATTATTTAATTTAGTTTAAACTCTCCTATTTCATTGTTGTTGCTTTTAATGAATATGGTTTAGATCTAGGGTATGTATGTGGCCAGTGCATGCTTTTAGGTGGACAACCTATAGTTATTTGGACCATTAGTATCCGTGTAATTATGCTTTTGGACCAATAAAGTGATGAACACTCACACATTTGCTGTAAAATCCTTTCGGTTCTTGAGTGTACAACAATTGAATCTAGGTTAAATCAGAAGCGAATGCGATCCGGTTATTTAGGATTAGTGTTCCCACATATCCATATTACTATGGTTAGTGTATGAAACATTGAATTAGGGTTAAACATTAATTAGGGAAGTAGTTACTAGTGGACGTCCTGGATATCGAGACTAGGGGAACAAGGAGTTTCTGGCGGATGTCGATTTTCTATAGCTAATATAGGACAATTTTAATTAATAACTTTTTGGGAAAGATTGAAGACTATGATTGCCATTGAATCTTGATCCTGATTTGTGGAACTGTAGATCTAGGCGTTATTTAGGTGTTCATTAATTATTTTTCAAAGTTATTTTAGTTATTTTATTTATTTAGTTTAGTTAGATTAGTTAGTTAAATTATTTATTTAAAACCCCGATTTTTCCTTTTCGTTGTTTTTAACCTTAGAAAGACCACCAATCTCAGTGGGATCGACCCTTTGCCACTATTCTACAAAATAGTTGGTTTGATAAACTTTATTTTATTAATGCGTTCGGCGCACGTCAATTTTCATGCGTCAGAATATAGAAATCAATTCACTATAGAGAAGACTATAAACTTCTGATTTTTCATTCTTGAGTCGAAGTACACGTCGACATTCCTAAAATGTTAATTGGTATGAGCGCTCCAACTTGCTCAGTAAGTGACTCATAATTACAATATCAAAAGTCTATCTAATAATCAAGGAATATGAATATAACAATATCTATCAAGGCATGATAAATACTATAAATAATAGATAAACATATGCAAAACCATAGTTCCATAATTTTTGTACAAGTGACGTTAATTACATTTCGTTATACAAGAGTCTTCTGTCAGTTGTCCAAGAATACCAGTACCGAAATCCATACACTGGCCGAATGTGTGATTTCATCAGTTTATTTAAGAATAACTAAGTCTCCAACACTCTTAAGACAATAAGTAGTATGTATATATTGGTCGACGACCGTATGAGGAGAGAGGGAAGACATGATCTATCTACCATCTGTCGTCACAAGGAGAAGTTCCATCCTGGGTCACCTGTCGTGTTGACACATAACAGGAGACATAATTCTACTTAATTCCTAATTTCTTTTTAATGTGTTATGCTTGTCATTGTGCAGTGATCCCATTCCCAATCCTTAACTACGTGAACTAGATATACTATGATATATGGCAAATGATAAATGTAATTGAGTCCCACTTACTTGTATCGAGCTTTCCTAACTTTAGATCGACTCACACGAATCTCGAAACCCTCAGACTTGTCCCGATGATCAAGAACTTAAAATATATTGATCACCATCAATTTAAGTCTAATATTAATTAGCTAGAACCCTTAAACTGGTCCCATTTGAATATGAAATTATGAGACCACACAAAAATTGCGACCAAAGTATGCTCGAGAGCTATTTATAAATATAATACTTTGCGACTTAACTACTTATTAGTCAAAATCTTTATCCTATTCTACTTGTGAATCATGCTCAGAATAAGTAACGCACATGTCACATCTCAATTGAATTTCAAAGTTAATTAAAGTATTTTTTAAGAGTAATAAGATTTAGCGGAAGTCTTAACAGATTATGCGGAACCAATATGTTAAAATCCTAAGTATGGAAACTAGGAAATAACGATCATATGCATATATATAATAAAGTGGCGAATATAAACAGTGTGATGGTTATCATAAGTCGGTAAACAAAAGCTCAACCCAATATACGACCCCAAAATGTATAAAAATGTAACTATATAATACACAAAATATCAAACCTACAAAATGTCAATGCTGAAGTATGCCATTGGCTCAGAGGTAGTCGCTGATCTTCTCCATGCCAGACCTTCTTGTCGATGGTTTTGCACCAACCGTTATAAAAAGGACGTTTAATACAAAAAACAACAATCATCGTTGACATGTTCATTCACATTTCCAAAAGAATAAATGGTATTTAAAAACATAAGTTTCATAAAGAAATACTAGTACCAGAAATATGCTAAAAATATCACAATTAAACAAGTGAAACTGACACAAGGCTAAATAGTTATAATCTAGACCCGGTCGACCGTGACATATGTTGGTGAAGCATTTAAAACCACTAAAGGATGTGCATGCCATTGCACAGTCTAATATCATTAGGGATTCTAACCCGAGTGTCACCAGAGACTCTAACTTTGGTGTATCGATAACCCCAAGTACTCTAACCCCATGTGCCGATTCATAGTGGCGAGTGTTGGCATCCTCAGTGACTTTAATTTCGTGTGTCGATCAGTTCAAACATAGTGTAATGGACTCTAGATTCTTTAACTACTTTATCATAATATCTTGAAAGTCAAGCTCAAGGAATGAGGAGTGTCAAATAAGTTCAAGATATGAGAATACAACGCCTGGACATAGTCAATATAGACTATAACAACAAACTTATAGTGGATATGAAATGCAAATAAAATAATCAACTGGTGTACTCACATCAAGCAATGTAAAGTCCTAGCTTTATCGGCCTCCCAACACCACAAATCTCGTATTCAAACTCTTGAGAATCTTCCATAGGTTCCTGATATCATTTAACATGTTTTTGAGTGTGTTTATGCCTTTAACTAGGGTGTTGGACTTGTTTAAAGTAGTTAGGTTAAAATTAGGAAACTGTTAATATTTGTACTGTCAGATCAATTAAAGCACTAGATAGCCTACCTAATGTGCTATTGACTTTATTAGTGTGCTACCCAGTTCCTCTAGCGCGTTATACAAAGTTAGCGCGCTTTGTGGAGGAAAATCTCGAATTCTGTACTTAGAATTTTGAGTTATTTCCACACATTAACCACCCCAAAAAACTTAAGATCTCTTTTCCATATCTCCAGAGACTCAAGACATCCATTAACAACATAAAATAGCCACACATATAATTTATAGATTCATCAAATTAATCTAAGTTTCTAGTGTTGAAAAAATTACCTAGTTTGATGAACACGTATTATCACCTCCTACACCAAATCCTCACTGATCTCTTTTAATTCTTCATCTCCAGTAAGCTTCCTTAACTCTTAAGTTTATCAAGTTGCGATGAATTGCATGAGTTGATTCCATGCTTTATATATATGTAATAGATAAGGTTGATTCTTAGCCATTGATCTTGATGTGTATACGTATCTTGAGACTGATCTATTAGCCTACACCTTGACACATTTTCTACTTACTCTCCACTAACTTCATCCAATTAACACTAATGCAAAACTTAATTGGTTTATATATGTGTCAACACGTATCTCGAAAAATACCAAATGGTTATTATTTTAAAATTTTAGCTTAGGTACATTTAATATATAATCAACTATAACAACATTATTTCAACTGTATAAACTACACAAAGCTTAAACCAACTTGCCACATCACTCTCTACCCCGATCCCATATCCGCAAGCATTTCAAGGCACGTCCCTACTCATGTCTCGATATCTATACATAAGTAGAATTGACTTAGCAGTCTACACATATACAACACACTAGGCATACACCATTAAAAAACATATACATAAACCATCTCACCTCAATTAGTGCACATATCACGGTGTGGGTCCCATGTCACGGGTCAAAAATCTTGATAACAGATAATAAATGAGATTAAAAATTTAGGTCGTGAAAGTTTTTCCCAACTAATGGAAATTTCGTCATCGGAATTAAGATTTAAGTTAAGATTAGTACCTGACTCGAAGAGGTACGAAAACCTGTCTTTCATATAATCTTGTTGCTCTCAAGTGAGTTTCGTATCATCATGGAATTGCCAATTAACGAGAATTTTCACGACAGACTTGTTCCTAAAATGTTGTACCATCCAATCCAAGATATGAATATGCCGCTCCTTATAAGTAATATCATCACTCAGGTTTATCTGACTCAAATCCACAGTCGATCGAACACTTGCTTTTGACGCAACTAATCGAAACATCGAGATATGAAAAATCGGATGAATCCCTGACATTTGTGGAGGTAGCTCAAGCTCATACGCGACTTTCTCGACCCGTCTCTTAATCATGAAAGGCTCGATAAATCTAGGTGCAAGCTTACATTTCAATCCAAATTTCTGAAGACCTTCAGAGGGGAAACTTCAAATATAAAAAGGCTCTCTCGATGTACGTGAGATCACCACGATATTTGTCTGCATACTTCTTCTGTATATCTTGAGCCCCCTGAGTCTTTGACGGATCAATTTGACATTTTTCGTGTGGTCGAAAATAATTTCAGGCCCCACAATTTCCCTGTCAAATCCTAAATAGGATCATTTTCTTCTCGAGATCTTTTACTTTTCTTCATTATGTGGGAGTTTGAATTAATTCCGGTTTACCTACTTCTATCTTTGTGGGGAGGGAAGAAACGTTTGTACTCGGCTACAAAGTTTATTTTGTACACCGCAGGGGGCTCTATTTTTCTTTTAATGGGAGTTCTGGGTATGGGTTTATACGGTTCCGATGAACCAACATTTAATTTTGAAACATTAGCTAATCACTCCTATCCTGCGGTATTGGAAATAATATTCTATTTTGGGTTTCTTATTGCTTATGCTGTCAAATCACCAATTATACCCTTACATACGTGGTTACCAGATACACACGGAGAAGCACATTATACAGAAGTTGTGGTCGATAAGGTAGGGATCATCAAAACACCAAACCATCCAATGTACAGACGGTTTTCGGTGCTGGTTATCCAGTTACAGAAGCGACCCCAAAGGCTTTCGCTTTCGCGTCTCTCTAAAATTGCAGTCATGGTAAAATCTTGGTTTATTCAATCATCGGGGACTCCCAAGCACGTAAATTTTCTATAATATAGGAATAGATAATTGAAGGCTTGTTATTCAATAGTATAACATGACTTATATGCCCGTGTCAACCAATATAAACATTACTAGATTCAATATGAATCTATATGGCCGGATCCATCATATTGAATTGCGAATGAATAAGAAAAAATGAGTAGAAAAATTAATAAAAAAATTATATTCTAAATATCAAAATATTTTATTTCAATTTAATTATTGATTTTATTGATAGAAATAAAAAAAAATGAATATAATAACTAAAGTTCATAAATAAAATATAAGTATAAGTAAAGGATTACTTCGTTCCTGATACCTATCGTAATGATAAACGGCTCGTCTCGCCGTGACCTTCTTTTGGATTCTCAAAACTTTCGTCGCGCTCATCCCCATGAGGGGAGAGAACCCGTCATTGTCTCTACATTTGTGCACGGAGAACCGGGGAAGTCGGAATATGAGAGCACTCATCTTGGGGTGGGCTTACTACTTAGATGCTTTCAGCAGTTATCCGCTCCGCACTTAGCTACCCAGCGTTTACCGTGGGCACGATAACTGGTACACCAGAGGTGCGTCCTTCCCGGTCCTCTCGTACTAGGGAAAGGTCCTCTCGATGCTCTAACGCCCACACCGAATATGGACCGAACCGTCTCACGACGTTCGAACCCGGCTCACATATCGCTTTAATGGGCGAACAGCCCCAACCCTTGGAACGTACTCATGCCCCCAGGGTGGCGAAGAGTCGACATCGAGGTGCCAAACCTTCCCGTCGATGTGAACTTTGGGGAAGATCACTGTTATCCCTAGAGTAACTTTTATCCGTTGAGCGACGACCCTTCCACTCGGCATCGTCGGATCACTAAGGCCGACTTTCGTCCTCGCTCGACGGGTGGGTCTTGCAGATCAAGCTCCTCTCGCTTTGCACTCGAGGGCCAATCTCCGTCCGGCCCGAGGAAACCTTTGCACGCTCCGTTACCTTTTGGGAGGCCTACGCCCCATAGAAACCGTCTACCCGAGATCGTCCCTTGGCCCGTAGGTCCCGACAAAAGGTTAGAATTCTAGCTCTTCCAGAGTGGTATCTCACCGATGGCTCGGGCCCCTGGGGGGCCTTCTTCACCCTCCACCTAAGCTGCGCAGGAAGGGCCCAAAGCCAATCCCAGGGAACAATAAAGCTTCATAGGGTCTTTTCGTCCTGTGTGCGGTAGTCCGCATCTTCACAGACATGTCTATTTCACCGAGCCTCTCTCAGAGACAAGTGCCCGGATCGTTACGCCTTTCGTGCGGGTCGAACTTACCCGACAAGGAATTTCGCTACCTTAGGACCGTTATAGTTACGCCGCCGTTCACCGGGCTTTGTCGCCGCTCCCTGTCATCGGAGTCACCAACTTCCTTGACCTTCCCATTTGGCAAAGCGTCGGCCCCCATACATGGTCTTACGACTTTGCGGAGACTGTGTTTTTGGTATACTGATCGCCGGGCTCGGTCACTGCGACCCCCTTTGTGAGGAGGCACCGGGCCTGGTCACTGCAAAAAAAAAAAATGCATGTTGGGTCTTTGAAACAGTTCGAATCATTTCGATAATAATAATAATAAGTTGGATCTATTTTACCGAGAAGGTCTACGGTTCGAGTCCGTATAGCCCTAATTGTTAATGCTAATGAATTTCAAATAAAAAAAAAAAAGAAAAAATTTCCAAAAATTTATAAATCGATGATTATGGCTAATTAATGATTAGCGGAGCCTAATTATGGTTTTGGCTACTAGTCGGGAGTTAAAGATCGGTGAAATTTATGTATTAAATTAATTTTATTATTGTATGATGTATACCTAGTTTCGTGTACTATATATCATGTTATTTTACAAAAAATATTTGTAATTAAGTTGAAAAATTCAAAATTTGGACTTCTAATGGACTTAACAAGTCGACGTGGGTCCTACATCTCAAATTACGTGCAAGATGGGTTCTTCCATAGTTTTGGAACATTTTGGTAAATTCTTCAATTTTCAATGAAACTAGAGCATTTTTTGGGGTTTAATTTGGACAAAAATTGAAGAGATAAATATTAAAATAAAAGAAATAGGCCAAAAGATCCAAAAGGGTAGTGAGTTTGTATGGTATAGATAAATACTGAAGGGTATAATGGTCATTTTAAAACAAAACAAGGGACGGTGTGTTTTTACTGGTTCGTTCATTCCTCATCGTCTTCGATCTTGGTTAATCATCTCTATCACTCCCTCTTCTTCGTTTCTCACTGTTTTCATAGTCCCTCTCCACGGCTTTCTCCCTCTCGTATCTTTCGACCGAATCTCTCTCCCTATTCAAATCAAATTGCGAAGGTGAGCGTGAGTGGGTGTTGTGGCTGTTGATGGCGATTTGGAGGTGAGTGTAATGGAAATTCGATTTGAGTTTTTAATTTTTGGGACTATAAATCAATTATGGACTGGTGTTAGGTTCGAATTGGAATCAATGAGGTTGAATTAGTTTTTGTTCTTGTTGGTTGTGATGAACAGAGGAGGAGGTGAATCGAAAAAGAAAATAAAAAAAATAAAAAAATACGCAGAGGCGTTGAAAAAGAAGAAGAAGAAGTAGGTGGCTGAGGGGATGATCAGAGGAGGTGTAAGGAGGACGATGGGGGAGGACGGGATCCCCAAACCCCATACATCCAAACTTAAAAGGAAAGTTTGAGAACGAAACAGTCTCATCATACAGGAAGGGATGACCCCGAACCAGGTTCGGCTCACTTGAGCCGAATCGGACCCGGTTCAGGTACCCCTTCCCCTCAATAAAAAAAAAAATACTTTAATTCGAAAATAAATCAAATAAAATCCCTGGGAATTAAGAAAAAAAAAATCAGAAAATGGAATTTTTGCACAAATAAATTGAAACTGGAAATTTTTATGAAAAATGAGGATTTTAGAATTTTCTCAAGGTTTTACATAAGGGATTCTATCTCGTAATACGTGTTATGGTACCCAAAATTGTTGAAAAGCCTAGTCTAGGTTAGTTTTCGATTTCAAACCACAATCTGAAGTTAAAATTAGAATTCGGACATTCGAGGAGTTTATTTGGAGGAATTCTGGGGGTTTGAGTCAATGCAGGACCGATAAATATATAATAAATTAAAAAATTATATTTAATCCCAGACAACATAATTGTTTGTGATGAACAATAATTTTGAGTCAAAAATGAAATCTGGGCATCAAAGAATTTATTTTGAAAGTATTTTTTTAGGAGTTTGGGGATGCAATTGAACTGCAACTAAATGGAAAAACTTATGGAATTGTTTAGGAATCGTACTGATCTTCTAAATGAATTGTAGGGCCGCAATTGGAGTCTCATGTGGACTAATTTACCGATTCGAAGTGCCAGAGAGTTGTGATATCACATTTGTAAGGTTAAATAAATCTTATAGTTTCCTTTACATTGTATGATTATAATTTTATATAAATTGCATTGATATTTGATATTGCATTTTTGTTGTAGGCACATACACGGATTTGGAGGATAAGGCAATACGAGTCTCCTTATAGTGTCTACCTGACTCTATTACAGGGTATAACTATTTAGTGTCTACTTGACTGTGTGCGCATGGTATATTAACCTACCTGAGCTGTGTATTACAGGGTAGAACTTATAGTGTCTAACTGACTATGTACGTTGTAGAACTATATTATGCTTGAGGAGCTAGAGCCACTGATACTTTGCATCACGTGATTATTATGAGATCTCGTTGAACCAGATCATACTTTGTTAGACTCGAGGAACGAAACTCGCTTGGTTATTCTCCCCGAGCATGAGTCCTTACTACCGTTTACTTACCACTTTCTGAGGACGTCATCTGATTGTGGTCGGATAATAGAAACGAGATGGATTCATAGTTGTATTTAAATTCCTAGGATTATATTGTTAATAAATTTTTTTGGATTATTATGCATTTGATTTCTACATGTGTACTGGATAGTTTGGGATTTACCTATCTGACATTATCGAATTTTTATAATTGGATAATGACAAGTTCTAGCGGCAACAAGGGAAAGGGAAAGCTTTTCGACTTGTTATGATTTGCTCATTTCCTTTCTCTCTATGCATGTATAATTCTTGAATATAAAATATTGTATAAATGGGTTTTTAGGTTCGTGTGTAATTATGATATCCTTTGAAATTGTTATAATGGTTTTATGACAGATTGAAATGCTATGAAGCAAAGGTAATGATAGTTTAAGGATTTTGAAAACATGAAATAGGTTAGAATGAATAGATAATATTTATTGACGCAATGTATATTGTTATGGGGTGGATTGTGAGTCTTTCGACATTTCCACCAAGCTGAGCATGTTTTGTTGAAGATTTTTAAAGTTGAGTTTTTGGTGTAGGCTTAAAAATAGAGGAGATGCTGTTGAGATTTTTTTACGCAATTTTAAGGATAATGTGATCAATCCAACTGAACTTTAAGGTTTAAAATTTACTTTTAGAATCCTTTATGGTTGATTAAGAATTATATTTGTTAATTAAAATGATAGATTTCAATTATTTATTGATGGTAAGATTAAGGCTGCTAGATTATCTAAGGATTAAGGTAATCTAGGCAAGTCAGATGCCATAATTAGGTGGGGTCTGACATTTTCGGTCATCTTGCTCAGCCCAACACAATGGGGAGCGACGCGATCTGCAATATAAAGCCTCAAAAGGTATCATCTCAATACTGGCCTGATAACTATTGTTGTAAGCAAACTCACACAATGGCAAGTAATCCTCCCAAGATTTCCCAAACTCCGACACACAAAGCCTATATCATATCCTCGATGACCTTGATCAATCTCTCAGTCTTCCCATCACTTTGAGAATGAAAAGTAGTGCTGAACCGTAGCGAGTAACATACTACTTCTGTAATGACCCTAAAATCAAACTAATGCCACATGTCATTTCAAGTTCGTATGTGGGACCCACTTGTCGTGATACGTATGTCCAAATCTCGAGAGTCGACACCGAGATATGCTATTTTTGTTTGATGCTTGTATTATGTATTATGTATTATACATGATTGAACAATTTAAACTAATTAATTTTGAAAATGTGCAGGTAAGGTATATGCGGGCGTATCCGTGTCGAGGAAAGCGGAGACGTACCTCGAGTTACGTGCTAACGTAGAACCGAGGTAGCGGCCTATGGGGTAAGTTTTATGTGAGCTAATTATAGATTAATACTAGCTTTAATGTGGTCAAGTTTTATGTGAAAATAGGTGGGCCTAAGTTAGTAAATAAATGAATTGGCCACATGATGTGCATCGAGACATGTGTTGAGCCATTTAGAGATTGGATGAGTCAACTTGTAGAGCCACTCATGCATGACGTGGTATGATTGAATGAAAATGGGCCACAAGATATATCTCGAGATACGTGTGCACACAAGATCAATGACTATGGTTTAACCTATCCAATACATATAAGTCAACATTTTGATATCCATTTTCACACCAAAATCATTGGCAAGAAAGGTAAGAAAAAAAGGGATGCTGGAAAGAGTTTTGTTGAAGTGGAAAAGAGCAATTCTTTGATGGTGTGTTGAAGAAGAAGAGCAAAACATCAAGCTAGTTAAGTTCATCAACATAGCTTAGTCATATACTTGAATGTGTTGTTGTTGATTCTTGTCGCGTTGGGATATAATTTCGAGGGATTAAACGTTGGGTTTTTGTTGAACTTACACATTGGTCTTGATGTTTATATATCAAATTAGGTTCCTTAAAATCAGCTTGAGGTTTCAAAAGGGTTTCGTAGGTTAATTGGAGTCAAAATAGTTGCATGAAAACTAGCAATGTGCAATCTAGTTTTTGTGCTACTTTGAGGTAATAGTTTGGGCAATCAAATGAAGATTTTTGAGCAAATTGTTTATGAGTTTTCATGTTTTATATCAAAATTAATCCATGTAAATCAGATTTTGATTTGGAGAAGGTTTGATAGTGTTTTAAAGGCCGGAAATGAGGCTAAAAATTAAGACAGTCTTGTCATGTGTGTAACTGTTTTGAGTAGGCATGTTGATGAATTGATTTGAGACATCAAATGAGGTCCGATTGACTTGCGAATAGGTTTGTTTGAATCTTAGTATAACCTACTTTGATGATCAATAAAGATTGTGACCATTGGATTTTGTTTGATAAATGAAAAACAAGGTAGAACATAACATGTTGATATGATCCAAAACTATCAACATATGACAATTGCAACTTAGCAAATTTGAGGAATGATTTAAATGGGTATTTGTTATCCAAAATAACTAAGGTTGGAATTTTTGAAATCCTTATATATCCTACTTTGAATGACACTTAAACTCGGGCCTTGGTACAACTTTCAAATTGGTGAAAAATAGTTGTGAAAATGGCCACAAGTAATGAACTAAATTAATTAGTTAATGAAATGAACTGATGATCAAATGGGCGTGAATGGAATTGTTAGTGATATAATGAGTAAAACAGAGACTCTACTTGAGATATCAAAACATGGAAATGAGCTCTAAAAAGAGGTGTTAGAGTTATTGAGTGGTTTGAACTCCGTTTTGAGATTGAAAATGAGTTTTAATCTCATTGTAAGTTGTAATATTAATTTTTAATATTCAAGTGGAGTTGTAACTATTATAAATGTGAATTCATGATTTAATAGGACTTGTTGTAGTATTGAAAGCCCGGGGAACATTGTGTAAGGCTTTGTAACGAACGTTGAGTTGGTTTGGTTTTAAGTAAACTAGCTAGGAAATGCACATTATTTCATTTTAAGCTATTGAATATTATTATTCCTTGCTTTGTTATTGCGTTGTTATCCATCCTTGGAATTTCATTCTAATTGAGTTGTTCAAGGGCAAGTGAGTCAACGGTGATCCTTGGAAGGAGTGGTTGGCTGAGGTAACATACTAGAGTCATGAACTCGAGATGCACAACACTGGATACTGATTTTGATGGAATATGAGTTCTTAGCGTGGTTGTTCGAAAAAGTCTCACTATCTCGTGGGTTTAGGGCTTGTGAGTGTGCCAAGTCCTAGAACCCGAGTCTTGATGTTTTCCCAAGACTCAACGACCTATTGGTTGGGACTACTTACGCCTGACACTCATATATCAATTGCTTTTGATTTATTACAGTCTTTTATTTATTCATGTGTTTTTTATACTTTTCTTTCTTTCTGCATGAATATAGACTGATTTATTTATTTTGAAATGCTATTTAGTATCCTAATTGCGTTACTTACTTGGGCTCATTATTCCTATGTTTAATTGAATGCAAATCCGCAATCGAGTACGGGAAATGGGCAAGTGCTAGGAAATTTATTGTGAGGGCTTTGGACCGGCTTTCTCTATCACATCTTTTTGTAGGTTTTATATTACTTTTGTATTTTCTTTTGACATATGGGATATATGGGTTTTGTGAGATATTTACATGTAGTATATATGGGGTTTCCACACTCTAAGTTGCCCTAACTAATTTGTGTAGAGTTGTTTAGATTTGTTTAAGTTGAAATCGCTTCCGCATAAACTTTGATAACTTACAAATTTGAATGACTCACTAAAAATGTAATGATAAATGGTTAGGAAGGCTGATTAAGCTTGCGTTGACATTGTGAGAATTGACTCGGGGTCCGCCTGAGTCTGGGCCGGGCGGGGCCCAGTTTAGGTTTTGGAACTGGGGCCGTCACACTTGGTATCAGAGCCCCCGGTTTATGCCTAACCCAAGAACAACCCACAACCAACATAAGACACAAATCAATAATAAAGTTATGATAAGGTTGGAACTTAGAGTGGAACCCTATGATCCTGACTTAAGTTTTAGTTGGGAAGTGAGGAGAGTTGAGGAAATTAAAAATGGACTATATGAGCTATTTGATGTATTGTATATTACTATTATCGATAGCTATATCATGATCGAGAAATCACATTCTTTGCAGATTGTGATGGTCGATTAGCCTGAGATTGGTGATACTGATCTGGGTGACGTTCAGGAGAGGTTAGAGGAGATGTCCTAGCTGGTCACCTTACATGGCCAAAAACTTCAGGAGATTCTCGGACTTTTAGAGCACATGCTACACCATCGCCTTCTACGTCTGCAGTCGCAGCATTAGTCACTTAGAGCGGGAGTGCGCCGACAGTACAGGTCATTATTTTGACTCCTACAATGCCGACCAGACTTGTGACTGATGAGGGGGTACAAATTTAGATTAAGAGAGTACCACTTACTCATGATATACCGGTGGATGATATGCTCAACACACCCACTGATGCGGGTATTCGAGCTACGGCTGAGGCAAGACAGTCTCACGAATTTCAGAGACATCACCCAGAGAAGTTTCATGGGGGACGGATCTCGGAGCAACGGAGAAATTTATGTGGAGTCACGAGAAGAACCACGATGTCTTGGCTACACCAGATCATATGAGGCCGAACATCTCTTCAACTTCGTTATTTGGAGAGGCTGATGTTTGGTGGTGTAGCATGGTGGCTATGAAGGGGAAGCCTAAGGATTAGGCTAAATTCAATGAGAGATTCTAGCGTAGATGTTGAGTCATTCGCCAGTGTTTTGAGTATGACGAAGAGGGTCGAGACTAGGTTAGAGGAAATACTTGTTGTTTGTGAGTTCCCATATGTTTTTCCTGCTGAGCTACCAAGATTACCACCGCCTAGGGAGATTGATTTCATCATTGATTTGGTCTCGATGACAAAATTATATTTGTTTCACCGTACCCGGATGGCTTCGAAGGAGTTAGAGGAACTAAGAAGACAGGTTGATGAGTTGTTAGAGTTAGGGTTCATACACCCGAGTATGTCACATTGGGGCACGCAAATCTTATTTGTTAAGAAAAGATGGCAGCCTGAGATTGTGCATTGATTATAGATAGCTCAACAGGGTGACAGTGAAGAATAAGTATCCACTTCCTCGTTTTGATGATTTGAGATCTGGGTACCATCAACTGAGGATTATAGCAGAGGGCAGAGAGAAGATTGCTTTTCGCACTCGTTACGGGCATTATCAGTTTACAATCATGCTTTTGGGTTGACTAATGCCCCAGCGATGTTCATGGATCTCATGCATTGAGTGTTGAGAGACTACTTGGATAGGCTCGTCATTGTGTTCATCGATGACGTCCTTATTTACTCCAAGACTCGTGAGGATCACGAGGAGCATCTCAAATTGATTTTATAGAATTTGAGGATGCACATTGTATGCAAAATTCAGTAAGTGTGAATTTTGGCTTATAGAGATTGAGTCTCTTAGGCACATTGTTGGAGCCAGCGGAGTGTCAGTGGACATCGATAAGGTTAGAGCTGTGATAGATTGGCCTACACCATGGTCGATGACTGATGTCCACAGTTTCTTGGGGTTGGCATACTATTACAGGTGTTTTGTTCAAAACTTCTCGATGATTGCAGCACCAATGATGCAATTGACGAAAAATGATACGAGTTTTCAATGGAACAACAGCTGTGAACAAGCCTTCATAACTTTGAAGGAAAGATTGACTACCGCACCAGTCTTGGCACTACCCGAGTCAACAAAGGATTTTGAGGTGAACGCCAATGCTTTCAAGGTTGGTTTAGGCTCTGTTTTGATGCAGGACAGTAGAGTGATTGCGTACGCGTCCTGACAGCTGAAGGTTCACAAGAAGAACTACCCTACATATGACTTGGAGTTAACGATAGTGGTCTTTGCATTGAAGATTTGGCGTCATTATCTCTACGAAAAGAAGTTTGTGTTGTTTACTGATCAAAAGAGTGTAAAGTAACTCTTCAATCAGAAAGAGTTGGACATGCGACAGAGGCGTTGTCTTGAATTCCTTAAAGACTATGATGTTTCATTGGAGTATCCCCTAGGGAAGGCTAATGTTGTTGCAAATGCGTTGAGCCGCAGAGGGGCAGATTCAAAGATTGTCACTTGCCACACGACACACGAGTATGGTTTACTCGAGGCGATTGAGTCGATGTATTCTGTTGATATTTTGACCAGTACTAGGGTGTTGATTTGTGGGTAGAAGAGGACCCAGATCAATGTCGATTCAGAGTATACTTGAGGGTCATCAAGCAAATGAGTAGTACTAGAGGTTCTTGGAATTTGCTCAAAGTCCGGATCATCCAGATTGGAGTCAGTCGATAGATCGTGCCTAAGATTTGAAGGTCGACTATGGATTTCATCAATGGCTGAGTTGCGTGATGAGATACTTGATGAGGCTCACTGCTCACGTTTTACGATTCATCTGGGTCGGACCAAGATATATGCTGATGTGCGTCATCTTTTCTAGTGGCCTGGGACGAAGACCGATGTTTTTGATTACATTTGAGCGTGTGAGGTATGCGAGCGAGTTGATGTTGAGCAACAGAGACCTAGTGGGTTAGTACAACCACTTCCCATTCCTCGATGGAAGTGGGAACACATTGCCATGGATTTTATTAGTGGCTTACCTCGATCTCAACGCAGACATGATAGTATCTAGGTGATTGTGGATAGGATGACGAAGTCTGCACACTTTTACCGATCTCTACCACATATCGGGTTGATAGGTTGGCGAGTCTGTATAAGTGGGAGATTATGCGACTACATGGCGTACCATTATCGATTGTGTCTGATAGAAGGCCATATTTTACGTCTCAGATTTAGTGGAGCATGTAGGCACTGTTTGGTACACAGTTGGACCTCAATACAGCTTATCATCCACAGATTGACATACAAATGAACATATTGATTCAAATTCTCGAGGACATGTTTAGGATATATGTGTTAGAGTATGGTGGATCATGTGAAGAATATCTTCATTTGCGTGAGTTTCCCTACAATAACAGTTATAAGGCCAGCATTAGTATGGCATCGTTTGAGGTACTCTACGGTAGACCGTGTAGATCTCCATCTTGTTAGGCGAAGCGTGAGGATGTGGCATTGATTGGGCTTGATATTATAGTGGATCACACAGGGAAAATATGACTGATCAGATTGAGGCTGAAGGGTGTGTAGGAGAGGCGAAAAAGTATTATGACATGTATCATGGCAAGTTAAAGTATGATATCAGAAACTATGTGTATCCGAAAGTTTCTCCGATAAAGGGTCACAAAAGATTTGGGATTAAAGGAAAGCTTGCCAAGGTTCATTGGTCCATTCAAAGTGAAGAAACAAATATACAAGGTTGCATACAAGTTGGAGTTGCCACTTTAATTATCTGGGATTCACCTTGTATTTCATGTTTCTATGCTTCGACTAGATAAGTCGAAAGAGGGCCGACGATCGATAGTGGATTTGAGCCAGATAGACTTGAGGGAGGACATTACTTATGAAAAAAGCCTATTCAGACTCTGGACCGTAAAGTGAAGATTCTTTGAAACAAAGAAATTCCATCAGTCCTTGTAAAATGGCAGCATCACGGAGATGAAGAGCTGACGTGGGAGCTCGAGTCATGTATGCAAGAGTATTTTCCCTATCTCTTCTTAGTTTCGGTAAGTTTTTCTCTGGTGAATTGCTTCAATTTTGAGGACAAAATTCTAATTATTTGGGAAGACTATAACAACCCTAAAATCTAACTAATGCCACGTATCATTTTAGGGTCATATATGGGACCCACTTATCGTGATACGTATGTCCAAACCTCGAGAGTCGACACCGAGGTATGTTATTCTTGTTTGATGCTTGTATTATGTATTATGTATTATACATGATTGAACAATTTAAACTAATTAATTTCGAAAATGTGTGGGTAAGGTATATGCGGACGTATCGGTGTCGAGGCAAGCGAATACGTACCTCAAGTTGCATGTCGATGTATGATCGATGTAGCGGCTTATAAGGTAAGTTTTATGTGAGCTGATTAAGGTTTAATACTAGCTTTTATGTGGTCAAGTTTAATGTGAAAATAGGTGGGCCTAAGTTGGTAAATAAATGAATTGGCCACTTGATGTGCATCGAGACATATGTTGAGCCATTTAGAGATTGGATGAGTCAACTTATAGAGTCACTCATGCATGACGTGGTAAATGATTGAATGAAAGTGGGCCGCAAGATATATCTTGAGATACTTGTGCACACAAGATCAATGACTATGGTTTAAACATATCCAATACATATAAGTCAACATTTTAATTTCCATTTCCACACTAAAATCATTAGCAAGGAAGGAGAGAAAGAGAGGGGTTGCTGGAGAGAGTTTTGTTGAAGTGGAAGAGAGAAATTCTTTGATGGTGTGTTGAAGAAGAAGATCAAAACATCAAGCTAGGTAAGTCCATCAACATATCTTAGTCATATACTTGAATGTGTTGTTGTTGATTCATGTCATATTGGGATATGATTTTGAGGGATTAAACGTTGGGTTTTTGTTGAACTTACACATTGTTCTTGATGTTTATATATCAAATTGAGTTCCTTAAAATCAGCTTGAGGTTTCGAAATGGTTTCGTAGGTTAATTGGAGTCCAATTGGTTGAGTAAAAACTAGTACTGTGCAGTCCAATTTTTGGCTACTTTGAGGTAATAATCCGAGCAATCAAACTAAGGTTTTTAAGCGGATTTTTATGGGTTTTTTTGTCTATATATCAAACTTAGTCCATGTAAATCAGACTTTGATTTGGTGGAGTTTTGATAGTGTTTTAAAGCCCAAAAAGAAGGCTAAAAATTAAGACTACACTATCATGTGTTTAACTGTTTTGAGTAGGCATGCTGATGAATTGATTTGAGACATCAAATGAGGTCCAATTGACTTGCGAATAGGTTTGTTTGAATCTTAGTATAACCTACTTTGATTATCAATAAAGATTGTAGCCATTGGAGTTTGTTTGATAAATGAAAAACAAGGTAGAACATATGATGTTGATATGGTCCAAAACTGTCAACATATGACAGTTGCAACTTAACAAATTTGAGGATTGATTTAAATGGGTATTTGTTATCCAAAATAACTAAGGTTGGACTTTTTGAAATTCTTATATATTTTACTTTGAGTGGCACTTAGACTCGGGCCTTGGTACGACTTTTAAATTGGCGAAAAATAGTTGTGAAAATTTCCAAAAGTAATGAACTAAATTAATTAGTTAATGAAATGAATTGATGATCAAATGGGGGGAATGAAATTGTTAGTGATATAATGAGTAAAATTGAGACTCTACTTGAGAGATCAAAACATGGAAATGAGCTCTAAAAAGAGGTGTTAGAGTTATTGAGTAGTTTGAACTCCGTTTTGAGATTGAAAATGAGTTTTAATCTCATTGTAAGTTGTAACATAAATTTTTAGTATTCAAGTGGAGTTGTAACTCTTATAAATGTGAATTCGTGATTTAATAGGACTTGTTGAAGTACGTGAAAACCGGGGAACATTGTGTAAGGCTTCGTAATTAACGTTGGGTTGGTTTCTTTGTAAGTAAACCAGCTAGGAAATGCACAATATTTCATTTTAAGCTATTGAATATTGTTGTTCCTTGCTTTGTTATTGCGTTGTTATCTATCCTTAGAATTTCATTCTAATTGAGTTTTCCGAGGGCAAGTGAGTCAACGATGATGCTTGGAATGAGTGGCTGGCTGAGGTAACATACCAGAGTCATGATCTCGAGATGCACATCATCGGATACCGATTTTGACGGGTGTGAGTTCTTAGCATGGTTGTTCCAGGAAGTCTCATTATTTCGTTGGTTTAGGGCTTGCGAGTGTACCAAGTCCTAGAACCCGAGTCTTGATGTTTTGCCAAGACTCAACGACCTATTGGTCGGGACTACTTGCGCCTCTTTATTTGTATTTCTTGACACTCATATATCAATTGCTTTTGATTTACTTACAATCTTTTATTTATTCATGTGTTATTTATACATTTCTTTCTATCTGCATGAATATAGACTAATTTAATTATTTTGAAATGTTATTTAGTATCATACGGGCGTTACTTACCTGGGCTCGTTATTCTTATATTTAACTGAGTGCAGATCCGCAATCAAGTAGGGGAAAAAGGCCAGTGCTAGAAGATTTATTGCGAGGACTTTGGAGTGGCTTTCCTTCTCACATTTTTGTGTTAGTTTTGTATTTTATGTATATTTTTTTTACACATGAGATATACGGGTTTTGTAAGATATTTACATGGAGTATATACGGGGTTTCCACACTCTAGGTTGTCCTAACCGATTTGTGATGAGTTGTTTAGACTTGTTTAAGTTGAAATCACTTCTACATAAACTTTGATAACTTATAAATTTGAATAACTCACTAAAAATGTAATGATAAATGGTTAGGAAAGTTGACTAGGGTTGCGTTGATGTCGCGAGGATTAACTCAGGGTTCACGTAAGTCTAGGCCGGCGGGGCCCAGTTTAGGTTGTGGAATTAGGGCCGTCACAGCTTCTGCATACTTCGCCACATTCGGGATGTATACATAACATATCTGTTAGTTTTGATAGTCAGTGGTACTCCATGCAGCCCGATAATCTCTCTCTCGAATAATATACTTAGCTGATCAAATGTATAATGCGCGGCTATTGGTAGAAAATGTGCAGACTTCATTAGTATGTCTACGATCACCCCGAAAGGATCATGTCTCCTAGCTATCCTCGGTAATCCATTCACTAAATCCATAGAGATATCCTCCCACTTCCATCGTGAAATGGGAAGAGGCTGTAGCAACCCTTTAGGTCTGCGACACTCGAGCCTTCACTTGCTGATAGATCTCATAGAAACTGATGAATTCTTACACATTCGCCTTCATCCCAGGCTACTAGAAATGTCTCTTCATATCGAGATATATTTTGGTCCCGCCTGGATGCATAGTGAATCGAGAACAGTGTGACTCTTGAAAAATTTCATCTCTTAGCTCTAGCATTGACGATATTCACAGTCTGTATATGTATTTTGGACACTGATTAAAAGTCTTCATCCAATCAACACAATCTGTACTCTGCGCCAACGGATTAAACCTCAGGTATATACCTGTCGATCCTCTAACCCTCTAACACTCTCTTTATAGACACGGTCTATACTTTTATTTATACGCAAATATGACGTCCCCTTCCCTAATTTAAGGCACCACTTGACCTAATCTTGTAATTAAGTCCAAATCCTAACCATATAGGACTTAACTATGTATTAATCAACCTTTCTATCCAAATTCTCTCAATTCTTGGGTTTAGGATAAGTAAAACACATTTCACTTTACAATTCAACTTCGGAGTTAATTAAATTTTTTTTAAGACTTATAAAATTAAGTGGGAGTTTTAATAAATTATGTTGAAGCAATTATGTCTGGAAACTAGGAAAACAATAATCACATGCATATATGATAAAGAGGCAAATAAACACTGTGTGATGATCATCATAAGTCAGGGAGCTAAACACTCGACCTAATATACAACCTAAAACATATCAAACATAATTGTATAATACATAAAATACCAACACCTATAAAATGTCGATATAAAAGTATGCCGCTGGCTTAGAGGTAGATACCAATCTTCTCCTTGCTCGGCCTGCTCATCAACGGCTCTGCACCCACCATCATAAAAAGGACAGTGAGTACAAAAAGTAACATGAATCTTTGTTGAGATATTCATTCACATTTCTAAAACAAACTAAATGGTATTTAAAAGAATAATTTCAATAAAGGAAGATTAGTACCATAAATATGCTAAGAAATACCACGGTTAAACAAATGAAATTGACACAAGGCTAAATAGTTATGATCTAGATCTAATCGGTCATGACATACGTCAGTGAAGCCTTAACCACTAAAGGACGAGCGTGGTGTCACACAGTCTAATATCACTGGGGACTCTAACCTCAATGTCACTGGGACTCTAATCCCGTCTCTTAGCAACCCCCAGGGACTCTAACCCCGTGTGCCATATCATTGTAATGACCCATTTTATTAATGTTGTTAATTATCTCGAAATTTCAGACATGGACTCCAGTTCAGACCCACCTGGACACCTCGAGTAGGCTAAGACACATGTTGACCTAGGTACATTGGTTAAATTTTGTGTTGGATGGCTTAATTGCGGTGAAATGTATTCAATTATTGGTTAAATACATCACATGTTTGTATGTTGAATCACGAGAGCGTGCATGGTTGTGTGATGGGTAGCTGCCTTGAAGTGCGTGCTAACGCGAGTATCGAGTGGTGAGATATGGGTACACTAAAGAAAACTCAATAAACTTACCGTAAACATATCTACGTTATCAAATTGACATAATTAATGTAACCATAAGCTTATTAAATTAACTTGAACAAAAGGCTATGGTGTATCTTGAAATGCCTGTCGAGATGCGGGGCACCGAGTACGGGTAGCCAAGGGATAATGTAAAAAAACCAATGAACTTTGAATTTAATCAAAAGAAATCTAAATTCGTTTAAATTGTATCAAACAATAGATCTTTAAAAAATGGATCATAACATTCAAGCCATTAAGAACTTGTCTTCATATGGATGAAAAAATTCATATATTGACCACACTCTTCAAACTCTACCATTTTTGATAAACTATCATTTCAAAAAGTCGATATTCCTGCAGACAATATAAAAAAAAAAAAAAAAACATAATTAATTTGATATGTGAAAATTGTAAAAGGATTCAAGTATTAATACTTGAATATTAACTTCATAAGCTACCGTTTGGTTAAATCTATCATTTCCATGGTCTTCCTAGAATATGTATTCCGAACGAAAATAGATCAACTTGAAAGTAATTGATGCACCAGCAACAATAAATTTACTATATCATAAGGAATACCCATCTCAGTTTAGAACATCAGCCTAAGACCCACAATTCTAGTCACTCTCAAACCAGTTCAAACATCCATCCTGTCCAATTAACTCTTTTGCACTAAAACCCAAGTCGCACTTAGAAACACTTCCCCAATCCCCCACAAGAACAACCTCACTAAACTCCACAAATTCCCCCAACTAAAAGGGCAACAAGGGATGAACATAATCTTGGATTAACACCCACTATTGTACTACAAAAATTGAGACCCACATGAGAAAAACCAAAACTAAGTCCAACGCACACATCTACAACACCAATTTCAAAATTTTAAGAATATGGCCATACCTAAAACTTGATGATGAATCCAAAGCCAGAGCAGCAACATCAATTGGTGTTGACTAAGTCAATTTTCTTCACTTTCGAGCCCACATGATGTTGATGAAGGCTTGTTGGTTTTGAGCATTCATTGCTAACCGACGAAGAGACGATCATAATAAGATTTGTAAATCCATGGCCGATAAGCCCAACAAGTAAACTCAAACCAAACCATACAACACACTCAGTATCTATAACGCAAGAGTAAATTATAAGGTACCACAAATGAGAAAATGATTTGGAATTTTCACATATTTAAAAGGGAAAAGAAATAGTCTCCAACGCAACCAATTTCAAGTCTTGAACAACCGAAAACTTTTGATTAAGCTAATGCCAAAGAAAGACGGGAAAAAGTTTACCCCACTAGAATCATGTTAAAAGCATCACATACTGTCAAACCCCTCGTCACTAGCATCTGACCGACCTAGATTATCCCAAATTCTCTAATAATCTAGTAAGCCTCTAAACTCCTTTAAATATTTAATTCAGAACATAAAATTTATGTAATCCTCAAGATATGTGTTTATCCTCAAAATTAAATTCAAGGTTTTATTCTCCTGCATGAATCCATCAACGATTTCAATTAGCTAAAGTCCTCATTATACATATCATTTCTCAAGTCATTTTCCAAGTCTTAATCTCCAAATGCAAAGCATTTTAAGAAATTATTCTATTAAAACTTCCATATTTTATAAAAATTTCAGTTGTCTCCCCTAAAATGGGTTGTCGACACTAAAAACCTGATAAACAACAGCTTTGGAAGAATGCCTTAAAGGACTCACATCTCCACAACAAATCACAATATAATATCAAAAGAATTAAAATACCAAATTCCGCATCAAGTCCACAAGTTTCAATTTTAGTACTCGACTCCTTCAAACCTGGAGTTCATTGATCCTTTAGATAGCCTACATATCCAAGTTAAATAACCAATTGAGCCCTAGTCAAACATTTCCAATAACCTTATCAAAAATCAAGTTAAACTAGCCCCCTTGCAAGTTTTCTATACTTAGTCTATTTTTGGATGTGCACATTTTTCTATAGCAACACCTTATATTTTGGGTATAATTTCTTAACCCGAATCACCTCCGTTAGATGTAAATTCAACTTGAGTAGCAACTAAGGTATACAAGGTGTACAAAAAACTTATTCCTATGTGATTTGCACACATATAGGTTATTCAAAATGCGTCACAAAGTTGCATGCTCACCAAAGTCTCATTGTCACAATTTGGATAGCTTGTTTTTTACCATTTTCACAACTATTTTTCACCAAGTTAGAGGTTGTAATAAGGATTGAGCTTAAGTGCTATTCAAAATAGAATATATAGGGATTATAGAAAGTACAACCTTAGTCAGTTTGAATAATAAATGTCCATTCAAATTGTCGTTCAAAAATAGCTCCTTGCTAAGTTCAAATTTGAACTTTTGTAAAACAGTTGGTGCGTATACCTTGTTGCACAATTTTCAAAAATCAAACCAATCTACCAACCTTTCAATTATCAAAAATATGATCCGCTGAAATTCAAACGAACCTATTCGCAAGTCAATCGAAACTCATTCGATGTTTCAAAACGACACCTCAACTTGCCTAGTCAACATAGCTTTTGGTACTAAGTGACAACAACAACAACAACAACAACAACAACAACATAGCCTCAGTCCCAGATTAACTGGGGTCGGCTACATGGATCAAACTTTTCCATTGTGGTCGATTAAGTGCAATTGATGGTGAGCTTTGCAAACCATTCAAATCTCTCTTAATTAATGCATCCCATGTTAACTTTGGTCTACCCCTACCTCGTCGAATTTCTACAGTTTCTATTGAGTCAAGTTTTTTAGTTGGGGCATTTGTAGGCCGTCTTTGCAGGTGACCAAACCATCGCAACCGCCCTTCCCTAATCTTTGTATCAATTGGTGCTACTCCTACTTGTCTTTGAATTTCTATATTTCTTATTCTATCTTTACGAGTTTTACCACACATCCACCTAAGCATCCCCATTTCTGCTACATTCATTTTATGTAATTGTTGTTGCTTTACCGCCCAACATTCACTTCCATAGAGCATAGTTGGCCTAATCGCGGTCCCATAAAATTTTTCTTTTAACTTAGTAGGAACATGTCGATCACAAATCACCCCCGTTGCACTCCGCCATTTCTTCCATCCAGCTTGAATTCTATGTGTTACATCATTTTCAATGTTACCATCATTTTGTATGATTGAACCTAGGTATCTAAAGTGGTTTACCCTAGGAACTTCTACTTCCCCTAATTTTACCACTCCGTCATCTCGATGTCTAGTGTTTCCAAACTCACAGTGCATGTATTCCGTTTTCGTCCTACTCAACTTAAAGCCTTTAGATTCTAATGTATTTCTTCAGAGTTCTAATTTCCTATTCACTCCATCTTTAGTTTCATCCACTAAGACAATATCATCTGCAAATAGCATACACCATGGTATATCCTCTTGAATATGTCTAGTTAATTCATCCATAACTAAAGTAAAAGATATGGGCTTAAAGCCGATCCTTGATGTAGTCCTATCGTAATGGGAAATTCTTTTGTAGCTCCTCCAAATGTCTTTATACTCATTACTACTCCATCGTACATATCTTTAATAGTGTCTATGTATCTAGTGTGCACTCTTTTTCTTTCTAGAACCCACCAAAGAACATCTCTAGGACCCTATCATATGCTTTTTCTAAATCTACGAATACCATATGAAGATCTTTTTTATTTTCTCTATATTTTTCTAACAATCGTCTTACAAGGAAAATCGCCTCCATAGTTGACCTCCCAGGCATGAAACCAAATTGATTCTCTGATATTGTTGTTTCTCTCCTTAGCTTATTGTCAATTATCCTCTCCCACAGTTTCATAGTGTGACTCATGAGTTTAATTCCCCGGTAGTTTGAGCAACTTTGAATGTCTCCTTTGTTTTTGAAGATTGGCACAAGCGTGCTTCTTTTCCAATCCATTGGCATCCGTTTTGATTTTAAAATTTTATTGAAAAGTTTTGTCAACCAAGTCAATCCGATTTCTCCTAAGCATTTCCAAACCTCTATAGGTATTTCATCTGGGCCACATACTTTCCATATTTTCATTCTTTTCAATGTCTCTTTAACTTCTACAATTCTAATATTGCGTGTATAGTTTACATTTCTTTCGTGGTGTGGGTTTTCATCTAATATAGCACCAACTTGGCCATCATTAAATAAACTATCGAAGTAATTTCTCCATCTCTCCTTAATATCCTCCTCGCGCGTTAAAACATTTTGATTTTCGTCCTTAATACATCTTACATGGCTTAGGTCTTGTTTCTTTTTATCTCTTAATTTGGCTAGCCTATATATATATTTTTCGCCATCTCTATTACCTAACTTTGTATATAAATCTTCCATGAAATTTGTTTTAGCTTGACTAACTACTTTCTTAGCTTGATATATAAACACGAAAAGTACAAAAAATTTCGCGGGGGTTTAAGTTTGATTTCAGAATAGTTCAAAAAATTCTAGTCACGGTCCCCGACAAATTTGAAGTAACTATTTCCTCTTTGGAAAATACTAAGGACGTGTCAAAGATTAGTTTGGCAGAATTATTGAATGTTTTGCAGGCTCAAGAACAAAGAAAGATGATACAAGAGGAAGGTACTATAGAAGGTGCTCTTCAAGTAAAGACAAAAAATTATGGAGGAGATAAATACATGAAGCATAACAACATTGAAGAATCATATCCACCTTGCCCAGATTGCAAAAAGACAAATCATCCACAAAGAAGATGTTGGTGGAGGCCTGATGTCAAGTGTAGGAAATGCGGACAGATTGGGCATATGGAAAAGATTTGCAAATCACAAGAAGAAGGAAAAATTGCAGCAGTGCAAAATCAAGAGGAAGAATTATTTTGATAATTATGCTTACCCAATTTTGAATCAAGGAGGAGTGTTGAAGGTTGATTCAAATTTAGATTTGAATTAGTC
This sequence comes from Stephania yunnanensis, assembly GCA_039657365.1. Taxonomy (NCBI): domain Eukaryota; kingdom Viridiplantae; phylum Streptophyta; class Magnoliopsida; order Ranunculales; family Menispermaceae; genus Stephania; species Stephania yunnanensis. Next base: position 41,330,912 of record CM077589.1, on the reverse strand, counting down.
AATAACTATTTCAGTTATTGTTAAGATTTTTCTCCTTATTTTTCTATTTTAGTTCGTCAAAGTTAGGAGCAAAATATCTTAACAATAGCCGAAATATTTATTGACTAATTCAAATCTAATTTTGAATCAACCTTCAATAGCAAATTTCCGAGAAATTTAAGGGAAAACAAAAATCGAATTTTGAGCATTCCTCAATAACCACCACCATAGTAACACCCGAATTTCCACATTCAATTATCCAAGCTCCCCATCCTTCACAAATCACAACCATGTATTTGACATACAAATAGTAATTACACGAACAAAATAAAAAAAGTAACGCCATAACGCTAAAATAAGATAAATATCAAGAACCTAGTGCAACCAGATCCAAAATTTCAAATCTCCAAACCCCAAATCAAGATGGAACCCTAAAATGTAAGAGACAAATTTCGCACCTTTCAGTTTTTTGAGCCTAAAATCCATAGATAACAAACAATAATTGCACAATATCATCAAAAAATGAAACATTTCAGAATTTTCATTCACATACCCTAGAAGAGCGAAATGTTGCCCCTTTTAAACTGATCTTGGTCTTAAGAGAAAAGAAGAACAAATCTTTCGTGGAGCAACGATGAATAGAGAGTACCTGTATTAGTGAGAGCAGAGCTAATGTAGTAACTGTTGGTTTTTGTGTGGGCCCCACACAAAATAGAAAAGTCTAACACATGCAACGAATTGGTTGTGGAATATGAATCTTGGAGAGAGAAAATAGGAAAGAAAATTGGAGTTGGAATAGGAATCTCGGAGAGAGAAAATAGGAAAGAAAATTGGAGTGAATTAAGGAATTGGGTGATTCTTTTAATTAGCCAATTTTGTATGTTTTGGGAGCTTCTTCTCTCTTCTACATTGTGCGTTCAAGGCGGTGAATGCAACAACAATTTTCTCTACATTGAAGATACATCAAGATCTTGAATCTGAAGACCCGCGAGAGAGGCTTTGGTGATTTCTTGGTGTTCAAGAACAGAGGTGCAAGGGTTTGATACAATTGGGGTAGTTTTTCTTCGTTCTTAGTGTGATCATCTAAGTTTTTGGAAGATATATTTTTGCATTACTCCATTGTTAGTGAATCTCAAGCGATTGAGATATCTTGTACTCTTTATTCATATAGTGGATTTATTTGGAGTTTGGCCCGTGGTTTTTTTTTCTCTCTGATTTAAAGGGTTTTCCACGTTAAATCTTGTATTCTTTGTGGTGTGATTAATTTGGTGCATAGATCGTGGCTTAGTGGATTTTATTCATCTGTCTCTCGAGTTGAAGGGGTTACTTTCTTGTTGAGTATCCCCAACAAGTGGTATCAGAGCCGCGGTTAGTTCGTGTTCCGAGAATCTTTGTGGGAATCAAGATGGTGGATGATGATGATAAATCAAGCAATATGGTCAAGTTGACGGCTACGAATTATTCAATTTGGCAACCGATGATGGAAGATCATCTTTATTGCAAGGATTTATTTGATCCAATTGAATTTGGACAAAACAAGCCATAGAAAATATCTGATGTTAATTGGAGGAAGTTGCACCTAAAACTCTGGGACTATTCGAAAGTGGATCGATCTCAAGATTTATCACCATGTCAACAAAGAGGTTGATGCACATGAGTGGTGGAGAAAATTGCAGAATATGTGTGAGAGAGGAAGGGGGCTCGTAACAAGGCTTCTCTAATTAGAAGGCTTGTTAATATGAAATACAAAGATGGGCGGTCGATGATAGAGCACTTGAATGATTCGAAGCATTGATCAATCAATTAAGTGCTATGAAGATTGTGCTTGAGGATGATTTACAAGCACTTTTACTCTTGAGCTCGTTGCCAGAAAGCTGGGAAACCTTGGTGGTGTCTCTAAGTAATTCTGCTCCAGGCGGTGTTTTGTCTTCATCCATAGTGCGGGATAGTCTCTTTAACGAGGAGACTAGGAGAAAGGATAAAGGCATTGAAACTTCACAAGCTCTTGTTACTTGATAAGTCAGTATTTATAGGTATTTATTAGTCTATTTTAATATGTTTATTTATTAAAAGTATTTAAAATATATATTTAATTATATTTTTTGGTCATTTTTAGGTGAAACGGAGTGCGCGGTTGAATTCGTGGCGGAAAAATACTAAAAATGGAGTATTTACTTGCAGTGATCGGATGCGGACGGTTTGCCTCGAAATACGTGTTGCGCGGTGTGTCGAATGGCAGACGGTGTTCCAACCAATCGAATATGCCACGTCATCGAGAGCTACACCTCCTAAATTCTCCACGTTTCAGCCTTCGTCGATCCGCCTCGTGATGCGCGGCAGTTCAAACTCCCGCTTTTTCGGTCGAGAGTGCGCGATTTCTTCCGTGCCACGCGGGAGCCACGTGGCGGCGACCCATTCGTCCATAAGAGTCATCAACAACTGTTCGGCCTAATCACGCAGCGCCACGTGGAGCCTCGTCGCAGCAAACACAAAATAGAAAGACCGAATGGTGCGGCGACAACACAGAGGCGGTGTGGTGGCGGTCCAATCCGGCATGACACGTGGCGGCGACACGTATTTACAACTAATCGCGTGCGGACACATGGCAAAGTCGGTTTTTCTAGCTAAAAACAGCCCTACGATGCTCCTCGACGCACGAGTCACGTACCTAACCCCTAAAATTAGTATCCTAGACCAATTTGGAGTATTTCTATATATTAGAAATCTTGGTATTATTAATAGAGGGATGGATTAGCAATTTTGGAGAGAGTTCAATTAGTTTTTAGTAATAGTTTTTGAAGACAATGTCCGGCTAATCAATTTCTTGCCTAAGTCGAAGGGGAAGCAAGTTGGGATCATGGATTCATGGCATTTTATGTGAGATCTTTTAATTTTATTATTTAATTAATTTAATTTCTCCTAATTCATTGTTGTTGATTTAATTATTATGATTTAGATCTAGGGTGTGTATTAGGCCTGTACATGCTTTTAGGTTGATAATCTATCGTTATTTGGAATATTAGTATCCATGTACAACAATTGAATCTAGGTTAAATCGGTAGTGACGCGACCAGGTTATCTAGGATTATTGATCCCATAGATCTATATTAATGCGGTTAGTGTATTAAACCTTATTGGCGGATGTCTAGGGTTATACATTAATTAGGGAAATTAGTGGCGGATGTCCTGATTATCAAAATTAGGGGAATTAAGAATTTCTGGCGGATGTCGATTTTCCATCACTAATCTAGGAGAATTAAATTAATAAATTTTTGGGAAAGATTGAAGACCATGATTGTCATTGAATCTTGATTCTGATTTGTGGAACTGGAGATTTGGGTGAACTTTTCATTATTGATATTAATTTTTGTGAACTTTTCCTTATTGCTTGTTTAATTGATTATTTTATTGATTTTCTTGAAAACCCCCATATTTAGTTAACTCATAGTAAACTCAAGTCCTGCGGATTCGACCCCGTATTTACCACTACTACACCCTTGCGGTTGGTAACTCTTTTACGGGTTATATTTGGCATTTAACGACACGCGTCAAATTTTGGCGCCGTTTCTTGGGGACTTAGTCTTTACTTTGAGTTTAGGTGTTAGTTAGTTTAATTAATCTATTTAGTCAGTTGGTTTAGGTAGAGTAGTAATTAATATATTATTATTATTATTATTTTATTTTTATTTTTATTTTTTATTTTTCACGTTTCGTTTTTTACGTTTGTTACGTTTAGTTTTTTTTAGTTTCCTTTTTGTTTTTATTCTTTATTCGTTAGTTTTTTATTATTAATCTATTTAGTCGATTAGTTTCCGTTTTTGTTTTTAGTTTCCGTTTTTTTTGTTTCCTGTTTTTTTTTAGTTTTTAGGTTTCGTCCTCGTTAGTTTACGTTTTATTTTTCTTATTTTATTTTTTTCCTTTATTACTTTATTAGTTTACTTGTTAGTTAGATTAGTAATTAATTTATTATTATTATTTTTTCTTCTTTAGCTTAGTTATAACCCCGAATTCCATTTTTCTCCTCTCCCTTTTTTTTTTTTTTTTTTTTATGCTACCACACACCTCACTCGGTCCAAATCGATCGGCTCATTATTGCCTTTTGACCCCGAACCAGAGAGAACTTTTCATAGGTGGACTAGAGAGACCCAACTTAGGCAACGGGAAGGCCAAAATCATCTGAACATGGCTGCATTGCACCAAATCACCATGGGTCACGCCAATCAAGAGCTTCAAGCTCTTTTGGCGCAACAGCCCCTCTGCATCAACTATCCGGATAATGCCGGAAACTTTGAGTTGAGGTCTGGGTTCATTCATCTCCTACCATCCTTCCATGGTGGCGAGAATGAAGATCCTATCACTTTCCTAAAGGAGTTTCATTCTATATGCAAGTCAATGAAACCCTCCAATGCGGACGAGGAAACGGTTAAGCTCAGATCTTTTCCGTTTTGCCTTAAAGATAAAGCCAAGGAATGGCTTTTCTACCTTCCGCATGGCTGCATTAATTCCTGGAATGATATGGTAACCGCATTTTTGAATGAATATTTCCCTGAGGATAGAGTTGCTAAGCTCATCAAGGATATATGCAGCATCAAAATGAGACCGGCGAATCATTCGGTACATATTGGGAGCGCTATAGGCGATTACTTGCTAGTTGCCCGCAGCATGGCCAATCTGAGAAGGCCATAGCTCGATTCTTCTATGTTGGCATGTCGCCCATAGAACGACGCATGATTGATAATGCGTGTGGGGGTCATATTCGTGACAAAACTCCAGCCCAAATGATGCAACTGTATGAGGACATCGCACAGCAGTCACGCCTTTATGGTGATCTCGATGCTACTGCTTACCGAAGTCTGACTACAGGCAATGTCTTGAGTTCCACTGACCAGAAAATTGATAACCTAACCTCTATAGTGGAACGTCTCGTCTCCTCTGGTAAAGTGCAAGTCCAAGCTTGTGGCTTTTGTGCTGCCACAAATCATGCAACCGATGAATGTCCTACACTTTTAGATGATGATCAACAGGTCAATGCCATGGGTAATCATTTCCAAGGGCCACCTAGAGTCCCATTCGGGAATACCTATAATCATGCCACGGCCAGGAATAACCCAAACTTCAGTTATGGGCCTCAGAATCAGAATTATCAGACATTCATCCCCAGAGGTCAACCATTGCCTACACCCTCCACTAATTCCTCCTCACTTGAGGATATGGTTAAAGCCCTTATGAGCCAACAAAGCCAAATTATGAATGAAATGAAGCAATTCAGGGCTACCACCGAGAAATCCTTTATTGAACTCAATTCGACGGTTCGAACTCTTCAAGTTCAAGTGGACCAACATGCACAACAGATTAGACGTCTTGAGGATAAAGGAAAGTTGCCTTCGCAACCTTACCCGAATCCTAACGCGAGTGCTAACGCAGTTACACTCCGTAGTGGTAGAGAGCTGGAGGGACCCAAAAGGCAAAATGGGTCATCTAATGCCCATGACCAGGCCAACGAGGAAGAACGCGAGGTAGTAGTGACCCCGTCTGCCCCTAAACAGATGGTAACTACTCCAAAGGAAGCACCGCCCACTTTTAAGGTCAAACCTCCTTTTCCACAACGTCTCATCTTAGATAAGAAAAAGGAGGAAGAGAAAGAAATTCTCGAGACCTTTCGGCGAGTGGAAATCAATATTCCACTCCTCGACGCTCTGAAGCAAGTCCCTAGGTATGCAAAGTTTCTTAAGGAACTATGCACTAACAAAGGGAAACTTAAAGGCAACGAAAAATTCCAAATGGGAGAAACCGTCACGGCTATCCTACAAAAGAAGTTGCCTCCTAAATGCAAGGATCCTGGGATGTTCTCGCACTTGTGTTATAGGGGATGTAAGCATTCGAGAGGGCTATGTGCGACCTTGGCGCTTCCATTAATGTCATGCCATTGTCCATTTATGAGACATTGCATGCGAGCCCATTAGAGGAGACCGGTATTGTCATTCGGTTAGCGCACCGTTCCGTTGTCGGACTGTCGGTGTTCTCGAGGACGTTCTAGTCCAAGTGAACGAGTTTGTGTTTCCGCCGACTTCTATGTGGTTGATATGAAAGAGGAGTCATTCCCTAATGCTTCGTCAAGTATTTCTTTGGACGTCCGTTTTTGAAAACGGCGAAGACGATGATAGATGTTGATGATGGATCCCTTACCATGGAGTTTGATGGTGAAGTCATCAAGTTTAACATCTATGATGCGATGCGATACCCAGAGTGATGTGTCTTACGTGGTATGCACCATGGACAATGTGGATCCACTTGTCGAGCGGACCTTACTCACGAGTGGCGGTGATAAAGTTAAAGTAGTGTTAGAGCATCATCTCGACACTACTCAAATCCACGAGAGTGATCCGACCTTCGATATCGATATCGAAGATCTTGTTTCGAGTTGGATTCAATCCAACCCCCGCCCCCAACAGTCCATTATTTGGAGTTACCTACTTCTAACTCCGAACTTTCTCCCTCTTTGGTTAAAGCTCCTACACTTGAGCCGAAGCCGTTACCCGAGCACTTAAAGTACATGTTTTGGGTGAGAATGACACACTCCCCGTGATCATATCATCCAAACTTACACGATTAGAGGAAGAGAGGCTCCTTCGAGTACTCCGGGAGTTTAAACAAAGCTATTGGGTGGACCATAGCGGATATCAAAGGTTTAAGCCCTTCCGCTTGCATGCATCATATATATATGGAAGAAGGGTCGAAACCTACGAGGAAGCCCTGAGGAGGCTCAATCCGCTCATGATGGATGTAGTGAAGAAGGAGATACTGAAGCTCCTTGATGCTGGTGTCATTTACCCCATCTCTGATAGTAAATGGGTAAGCCCTATCCAGGTGGTTCCTAAGAAAACGGGGGTCACAGTAGTCACCAATTCATATGGTGAGTTGGTTCCAACCCGTATTCAAAATGGATGGCTGGTGTGCATCGACTACAGGAAATTAAACGCTTCCACCAGGAAGGATCACTTTCCCTTACCATTCATTGATCAGATGTTGGAGAGACTAGCTGGTCGTTCTCATTACTGTTGTCTTGACGGTTATTCCGGTTTTCATCAGATACTGGTAGCGCCTGAAGACCAGGAAAAGACGACTTTTACTTGTCCGTTTGGCACTTTTGCCTATCGGCGCATGCCCTTTGGGTTATGCAATGCCCCTGCCACCTTTCAAAGGTGTATGATGAATATCTTTTCAGATTTTGTTGAACATTTCATTGAGGTCTTCATGGATGACTTTACCGTTTACGGTGATTCATTCGATAGCTGTCTCAACAATCTGACAAAAGTTCTCAGCAGATGTATCGAGAAGAACCTGGTTCTGAACTATGAAAAGTGTCATTTTATGGTGGACCAAGGTCTTATTTTGGGACACATTGTCTCTGCTAGAGGCGTAGAGGTAGACCAAGCTAAAATTGATGTTATCAAGAAACTCCCCTACCCTACGAATGTGCGCGCATTCGATCTTTCCTTGGACACGCTGGTTTTTACCGTCGTTTCATCAAGGACTTTTCAAAAATCGCACAACCTCTATGCCGTCTACTTCAAAAGGACATACCTTTTGAGTTTGATAAGGCATGTAAGAGTGCATTTGATGCATTGAAACACTCACTTACTAGCACACCTAGTGATTCAGGCCCCTAATTGGGAGCTCCCATTTGAGATTATGTGTGATGCTAGTGATTATGCAGTTGGTGCAGTCTTAGGACAGAGAGTCGGGAGAGCTTCACATGTCATTTCCTATGCTTCTCGTACTCTAGACGCGGCTCAGATGAACTACACCACTACTGAGAAGGAGCTCCTTGTTGTTATCTTCGCACTTGAGAAGTTTCGGCCTTATCTCTTGGGTACTAAGGTTATCATTTACTTTGATCATGCTGCCTTGAAGTACCTGATGAGCAAAAAAGATGCCAAACCTAGGCTCATTAGATGGATACTCCTACTACAGGAGTTTGACATCACAATCAAAGATAAAAGTGGTGCAGAGAATCTAGTTGCAGATCATCTCAGCAGACTTAAAAATGTTGAGAGTCCTACCCCTCTTATGGATGATTTCCCGACGAGCACATTTATGCCATTATGGAGGATCTCCCCTGGTACGCCGATTTGGTGAACTATATCACTGCGGGTGAGTTATCTCCTCACCTTTCGAAGGCTCAGAAGCATAAATTAAGGAGCGATGCTAAATACTATGTATGGGATGACCCGTACTTATGGAAATTTTGCTCCGACCAGGTTATCAGGCGTTGTGTTCCTCAGACTGAGAGTCATTCCATATTGACTTTTTGTCATACTTACGCCTGCGGTGGCCACTTCGGTCCTCGTCGGACAGCTAGGAAAGTTCTTGAGAGTGGGTTTTACTGGCCCACTATTTTTCATGACTCATACATGTTTACCAAGACTTGTCCTAACCGTCGAAAACGGTAACCTTAGTCATCGAGACCAAATGCCACTTACCCCGATTCATATTTGCGAGATATTTGATGTATGGGGTATAGACTTTATGGGACCGTTTCAGTGTCATTTGGTAATGTTTACATACTTTTGGCAAGTGGACTACGTGTCTAAGTGGGTGGAAGCTAAGGCTACACGCACTAATGATTCTAAAGTGGTATGTGAATTCCTCAAATCGAGGATTTTCGCAACGTTTGGTACCCCACGTGCCCCGATCGGTGATCGAGGCACTCACTTCGCAACCGTATGGTTGAAAACCTTCGAGGAGATATAACGTCACTCATCGACTTCTACAAAGATATCATCCCCAAACGAGTGGCCGGTGCAGAGGTCTCTAATAGAGAAATCAAATCCATATTGGAAAAGACGATGAATCCAACTCGTAGAGATTGGAGTGCACGTCTTGATGATGCGGTTTGGGCTTACCGAACGGCTTTTAAAACGCCAATTGGGATGTCCCCATATCGCATTGTGTTTGGTAAATCTTGCCACCTGCCAGTCGAGCTCGAGCATAAATCTTACTGGGCTGTGAAGCAGTTTAATATGAAGCTCGATGAAGCAGGAAATGAGAGAAAGCTCACTCTCCAAGAGTTGGAGGAAATCAGGAACGACGCGTATGAAAATGCGGGATTTATAAAGAAAAAACGAAAGTGTTCCATGATAGCAATCTCTCTAGGAAATCTTTCCGTGTTGGTCAGAAAGTACTTTTATTTCAATCACGTCTTAAGATTTTTGCAGGTAAGCTGAGATCGAGGTGGACGGGACCATATATTGTGACTACAGTGTATGATCACGGAGCAGTGGAGATTCAGAGTATGGAGACTGGTAATGTGTTTAAGGTGAACGGCCACAGATTGAAGATCTTCTATGAAGACTTCCCGAGCCATGATGTGGAGGTCGTTTCACTGGCAACGCCAGTCTATATTGATTGACAGACTCCGACCAAGTCGAGCTAACGACTTTAACCAAAAGCGCTATTGGGAGGCAGCCCAAACTTTGATAAGTATTATTTAGTTTACTTATTTTCATTTTTTTAGTATTTTACATGACTTTGTATCATTTCCTTTGTTTTATCTCTATCATATTCTTTCACCATCTTGTTTTTTTCTATGTGTGGACTCCTTGACTTGTTTTGAACCTTGAGGACAAGGTTCGGAATAAGTTTGGGGGTGTTTTAGGGATTGTGGATTGTTTTGGATGGATTTTTTTGTTGCGAAAGACCACAGTGAGATCGTTTAATTTTTTTATTATGCGGTTATATACGGATATTGGATGGTAATGGTGGTGTTTTATATCATTTCTTCCATTTCTTCCATTTCTTGTCTATTCACATTCCTTTCTCATTCATTAGGAATTGATACACTTTCATGTATATATTTAGTATGTTTTATTTATTTTAGAGTCACCCGAACTTTGTTCATGCCTTTGGTTGTGGATGAGTAAATTACAGTTGCCTTTTTAACTTGAAATTTAGAGAAAATTAGGAGAAACATTTAATCGAGTTCGTAGCTCGCATTTTTATGATTTCATGATTAGAGACTTAGATGATGGTTGGACTTAGTGCTAGATAACGAAAATGAGTAAACGGTCAAATTTATGCAAGTTGTATTGTTTTAACCCACATTGAGGGATTTGCTTGATTATAGTGAAAGTGAGAAGTACTAACAGAGTTTTCTTAATGTAGAGTGTCCTACAAGTTTCCATAGGAAATGGAGCAGGAAACTTGTGGTGGGAAAAAGTGAGAAAAGCGATCCGCAGAAATGGAGCAGAGATCGTACTATTTGAAAAAAAAAAAAAAAAAAAAAAAAAATTGGAGAAAAAAAGAATGTGAAAATAAAAATGAAAAAAATAAATAAATTATTGAATAATGAAGGAAGTTGTGAAACTCCTCAAATAAAAGATTTAGTTCGAGTGCTTTCACTATATTAAGTAATATTTTGAACTTGCGTGCTTGAATGTATAGACCAATAAAACTTGTGATTAGTTGATGGCCTTTGTATTGACCGATTCTATGTTTTGAAAGTGAGATCTTAATTGTGTTTGGGTTGCGAGGCTTGACATATCATAACTCGAAATTTTCTCGAGTTTCTTGTTAATTTGGTGACTATGTAAACCAAAGGAACTCCATGAATTTGGGTCGGGTATAGGATTAGTTGAGTCAAGACATTACTATATTAGGAGTCTAGTTTAGTTTGTGTTGTCATTTACACCTTTGCTCGGGACGTGCAAAGTCCTAAGTTTGGGGGTATTTGATAAGTCGGTATTTATAGGTATTTATTAGTCTATTTTAATATGTTTATTTATTAAAAGTATTTAAAATATATATTTAATTATATTTTTTGGTCATTTTTAGGTGAAACGGAGTGCGCGGTTGAATTCGTGGCGGAAAAATACTAAAAATGGAGTATTTACTTGCAAAGTGATCGGATGCCTGACGGACGTTTGCCTCGAAATACGTGTTGCGCGGTGTGTCGAATGGCGAGACGGTGTTCCAACCAATCGAATATGCCACGTCATCGAGAGAGCTACACCTCCTAAATTCTCCACGTTTCAGCCTTCGTCGATCCGCCTCGTGATGCGCGGCAGTTCAAACTCCCGCTTTTTCGGTCGAGAGTGCGCGATTTCTTCCGTGCCACGTGGGAGCCACGTGGCGGCGACCCATTCGTCCATAAGAGTCATCAATAGTGTTCAACTAATCACGCAGCGCCACGTGGGAGCCTCGTCAAGCAAACACAAAATAGAAAGACCGAATGGTGCGGCGACAACACGAGGCGGTGCGGTGGCGGTCCAATCCGGTGCGGACACGTGGCGCGACACGTATTTACTAAACTAATCGCGTGCGAGACACATGGCAAAGTCGGTTTTTCTAGCTAAAAACAGCCCTACGATGCTCCTCGACGCACGAGTCACGTACCTAACCCCTAAAATTAGTATCCTAGACCAATTTGGAGTATTTCTATATATTAGAAATCTTGGTATTATTAATAGAGGGATGGATTAGCAATTTTGGAGAGAGTTCAATTAGTTTTTAGTAATAGTTTTTGAAGACAATGTCCGGCTAATCAATTTCTTGCCTAAGTCGAAGGGGAAGCAAGTTGGGATCATGGATTCATGGCATTTTATGTGAGATCTTTTAATTTTATTATTTAATTAATTTAATTTCTCCTAATTCATTGTTGTTGATTTAATTATTATGATTTAGATCTAGGGTGTGTATTAGGCCTGTACATGCTTTTAGGTTGATAATCTATCGTTATTTGGAATATTAGTATCCATGTACAACAATTGAATCTAGGTTAAATCGGTAGCGGACGCGACCGGTTATCTAGGATTAGTGATCCCATAGATCTATATTAATGCGGTTAGTGTATTAAACCTTATTGGCGGATGTCTAGGGTTATACATTAATTAGGGAAATTAGTGGCGGATGTCCTGATTATCAAAATTAGGGGAATTAAGAATTTCTGGCGGATGTCGATTTTCCATCACTAATCTAGGAGAATTAAATTAATAAATTTTTGGGAAAGATTGAAGACCATGATTGTCATTGAATCTTGATTCTGATTTGTGGAACTGGAGATTTGGGTGAACTTTTCATTATTGATATTAATTTTTGTGAACTTTTCCTTATTGCTTGTTTAATTGATTATTTTATTGATTTTCTTGAAAACCCCCATATTTAGTTAACTCATAGTAAACTCAAGTCCTGCGGATTCGACCCCGTATTTACCACTACTACACCCTTGCGGTTGGTAACTCTTTTACGGGTTATATTTGGCACGAACGACACGCGTCATTACTACTGCAGAAAATAGAGGCAGAAGTCAGTTTAAAGGTCCGAGGGGGCGGAGTAAATCTAGAGGAAAGTCTCGAGGAAAAGGAAAATTCTCTTGTTATCATTGTGGCAAGGAAGGACACATAAAGAAAAATTGTAGAGTGTGGAAAAGAGAACAGAACGATGAGAAAAATCAAAATAAAGCGAATGATCAGAATATTACGGCTGCTATATTAGATGCAATTGAAGACTTGGTTGTGCTTTCTTTAGTTGAGGATCAAGGTCATGTCGCTAATACAGATAGTGAATGGGTTGTTGATTCCGCAGCATCCTTCCATGCTACTTCGAGGAATGATTTCTTCTCTGTTTATCGAGCAGGGAATTTTGGCAAGGCAAAGATGGGGAACAACAGTTTTGCAAATATAGTTGGCATTGGAGATGTCTTTGTGCAGACAAATATGGGTTGCACGATAATTCTGAAAGATGTGCGACATGTTCCGGATCTGCATCTGAATTTATTTTCTACTCATGCTTTGGACCTAGATGGTTACTACAACATCTTTGGGGGCAAGGAGTGGAAACTCACCAAAGGCTCAATTGTTGTTGCTAGAGGAAAATTGAGCTATACACTTTACAAGACTCAATTGAAGACCGTCAGAGGTGACACGAACGCAATTGAAGATGATTCTTCACCAGATCTCGTGGCATAGGCGGCAAGGTCACTTGAGTGAGAAAGGGTTGCGCAGTGTTGGCAAAGAAGTCTCACATTCCCTTTGCCAAAGGTAAATATTTGAACCCTTGTGATGATTGCTTATTCGGTAAGCAACATAGAGTTTTTTTTTCTTCATCATCTGAAAGAAAATGAAATTTACTCGAGTTAGTATACTCTGATGTTTGTGGTCCCATTGATGTGGAAACTATGGGAGGTGGCAGATACTTTGTTACTTTTATTGATGATGCTTCACGGAAGGTTTGGGTGTTTGTGTTGAGAACAAAATGTCAGGTTCTTGAGTACCTCAAAAAGTTTCATATGTTGGTTGAACGAGAAAAACGTGTATCTTTGAAGTGCCTTCGTAGTGATAATGAGGGAGAATACACTTCAAAGGAGTTCGAGAATTATTGCTCAGAACATGGAATCAGACATGAGAAGACTGTTCCGGGTACTCCTCAACATAATGGTGTTGCTGAAAGAACAAACAAAACCATCCTTGATAAAGTCAGATGTATGTTAAAAATGACTAAGTTGCCCAAGTCGTTTTGGGGTGAGGCTCTCAATACTCATCGCTTGCTACTTGATGAATCGCTCTCCTTCAGCACCATTGGAGTTTGATGTTCCAGAGAGAGTTTGGTCTGGGAAAGATGTTACATACTCTCACTTGAAGGTGTTTGGATGCAAGGCATTTATGCATGTGCCTAAGGAGCAGAGACATAAACTTGATGATAGAACTGTTCCGTGTATTCTCTTGGGATTTGGAGATGCAGAGTTTGGTTATAGGTTATGGGATCCAGAGAAGAAAAAGATTGTCAGGTCCAGGGATGTGGCCTTTCATGAATATGAGACCATAGCAGATTTGAAGACATCAAAGAAAATCATAGTTGATGATGATGATGTTTCTGGATTGGAGTCTTCTTCCATTACTGATGCCACACATGAGGGAGACTCACTTGAAGAACATGGGGTTGATGTGCCAGAACCAGTTGATGATGTTGAGCAGGGGGAGCAAACTCCTCCACCAACAGCTTTAGTTGAACCTTCACTTAGAAGGTCTGAGAGAAGGTTGCTTCCTTCTACTAGGTACCCCAGTTCTAATTATGTTACGATTACCGAAGAGGGGGAGCCGGAGAGCTTCCAGAAAGTTCAGATTCTCGCTGACAAGAATCTAACTGATATGTTCACCAAGTTGGTGACTCGTGACAAGCGTAAGTCATACACTAACTTGGTGGGACTAAGTTGCAGTTGAGCAACAGATGTTTGGATATCTCCCCATGTGTTGGAGGGGGAGATTGTTGGTTTTTTGTGGGCCCCACACAAAATAGAAAAGTCCAACACATGCAACGAATTGGTTGTGGAATAGGAATCTTGGAGAGAGAAAATAGGAAAGAAAATTGGAGTTGGAATAGGAATCTTGGAGAGAGAAAATAGGAAAGAAAATTGGAGTGAATTAAGGAATTGGGTGATTCTTTTAATTAGCCAATTTTGTGTGTTTTGGGAGCTTCTTATTCTCTCTTCTACATTGTGCGTTCAAGGCGGTGAATGCAACAACAATTTTCTCTACATTGAAGATACATCAAGATCTTGAATCTGAAGACCCGCAGAGAGGCTTTGGTGATTTCTTGGTGTTCAAGAACAGAGGTGCAAGGGTTTGATACAATTGGGTTAGTTTTTCTTCGTTCTTAGTGTGATCATCTAAGTTTTTGGAAGAGATATTTTTGTATTACTCCATTGTTAGTGAATCTCAAGCGATTGAGATATCTTGCACTCTTTATTCATATAATGGATTTATTCGGAGTTTGGCCCGTGGTTTTTTTTTCTCTGATTTAGAGGGTTTTCCACGTTAAATCTTGTGTTCTTTGTGGTGTGATTAATTTGGTGCATAGATCGTGGCTTAGTGGATTTTATTCATCTGTCTCTCAAGTTGAAGGGGTTACTTTCTTGTTGAGTATCCCCAACAGTAACACCATCTATGTGATGTTGAAGCCCCTTTGGTGGAGTCGATTGAAGAAGCATATCGTGAATCGAAATCGAGGAATCAGAAGACGATGAAGTGATGATATGCTGAGCCTCCAAAACAACACTCGGCTGCTTCTCCAAACTCCTCGAAGCCGATCGCTCGAACGACGCCTTCCTAACACAAAACACAAAGATCGCGATGAGGAGGAGGAGGAGAACATGGTAGGGCAGGGGATTGAGAGTGAACACACAACAACAACGAACCGAGTGATGTTGGGCAGGGGATTGAAGTGATGATCAAATCATCTTAATGGATTTAGGGTTTGATTTTGAGAGTTTTAGAAGAGAGAACGCGAGGGTTGAATACGGAGAACGCGATATGAGAGAGGAGAGGCACGTGTGGGACTATTTTCATCAACTTCTGATCGATCTTCTTGCGTGAATCTCGTGGAGCGATGGGCGGGTATAAAGTGTGTGAACTTTTGGCGGGGAATTTGGGGTCACTAATTTAGCAACGGAATTTAATTTCGTTTCTAAATTCTGGCTCTGTTCATTTGTATGTCATTTCTAATTAGCAACGGAATTTAATTTCGTTTGTATTCTTACTCTGACTAATCAAGCAGTTTCCCGATATAGTTCATTTGTATGCCGTTTCTAATTAGCAATTCTGGATCTTCCAACTATTTTCGTTGTTAATTTCCTTTTTTTTGTAATGTTTATATATAATTATATATGGTAATCTTTTTTTTTTTCTTGTGCTTGCTAGATTGGTACATATTACATAGCCCCATATCATACCATATGGTTTTTTTTTTTTTTTCATTAATTCTTTCTTTTGGTGCCATGTTTTGATCCTTGAATTTTCTAGGAAGGTGATGACCGAACATAAAGGAAGAGGAGGGGAAGATGAGGAGGGGAAGATGAGGTTCAATGAAGGAGATGAACAGAGATGGCGAATGGAGTTAATTTTGTTGGTTTTTTTTAAGAACAAGTTTGGTCCACTTGAACCGCTGGTTCATGTAAAAACTGGCCGCGCCATGTGGTGAGTTGATTTTGTCACATCATCAATTTTAACGATCCAACTAACACAATGATTAAACGTGCACTACTTAAAAAGTTAAGAGATCGAATGTGTAGTTTTGAATAGTTGAGGGACTAAAAGTGTAAACAACGACCAAAAGATGGGTTTTGCTTCTTTATTTATTGGCAACCAGAGACGGACGTATGATGTGCATATCTCAATTTACATCCTTATCTCTAGTTATGTACTTAATACAATCTCAATTTGGCCCCCACATCTCTCACTCGATACTTTGATTTCCAAATCTCATTATCTCCCACTGAATTTCCATTATAATCAATGATTTCCATCTCTAGATATCTACTTAATACGATTTCACAGGGATGTATTCAATTGAGATTTTAATAAGTTTTTAGTTACTTTTAATGACTAAAAAAGTTTAGCGGGGGTGTATTCAATTGATATTTTAATGGATTAATTTTGGTTACTTTTAATTACTAAAAAAGTTTAGGTGTATTCAATTTAAACTTTTATAGAGTTTATAAAAGTAAGGTGTATTCAATATGAACTTTCAGGCAAAACCAATCTTTAATTTTGGTCCCTAAACTTTGAAGGTTTTACACTTTTGGTCCCTCAACTTTGAAAACAACACATTTGGTCCCTCAACTTTTCATATAGTGTAAATTAAGTCATTTTGTTAGTCCAGTCATTGTTCTTGATGATGTGGCGAAATGCAATCGCCACATGGCGCTACGTGGCAATGAACCAACTGGTTCAAGGAAACCACCCGGTTCAATGAACCAAGCGGTTCAATGAACCAAGCAATGTTCAATGAACCAACCAAATCAACCCCACCCTTGTGTTATTTCTCTCTGCCACGATTTCTCTCTTCTCTCTTTCTCTTTGCTCTCTGCGTTCTCTCCCTAGCTCTTCGCTCACATTTGCCTCGCTCTCGCTGCCTCGCTCTCACCACCTAGCGACCGCCGCCTCGAGATCGTTGCCTCGCGACCGCTGTGAGAGAAGATCAAGAAAAAAGTTTCATTCTCGACACAGATGTCGTTTTGCACGATCTTGACGTAGAGGTGAATGAGCAAATATTGAGTCATCATAGTGAGAAGCTTGCAATAGCTTTTGGCTTAATCAGTACTCCTGAGAAAACCACATTGAGGATCATGAAGAATTTGAGAATTTGTAGTGATTGCCATTCTGCTATTAAGTATATATCTATGATTGTGGATAGAGAAATTGTAATTTTTACATTTCAGTAGTGTAATGGGAACAACTTCAAAAGCTAAACATTCAGTATAACATGATGAATGCCTTTACTTTCAAAATTGCAATTTGTTTACAAATACATTTCTGCAGAGCAACACTTGACACCTCCAGAAGCAAAGAAGACCCTTCACCAAAAATTACAGGCATGCATCTATTGATTGATACATTATGCCATTGAAGGCTTCATTAATTGTTTCCAACCTTTTGAATCACCCTAAGTTTTGCGGTCCTGCTTCGGCGGTTCAACCAAACATCCTCATCGGTTGGTGTTATTGGTCTCTTTGTTAGGATGCTCCCATTACTGCCATGTACTTTTTGTTTTACCCATGCTTCGCTGCTGCCGTTGTCATGTTGGCTCAAAACACTGACATTCTCCCCATTGCCAAGTTCATCGTCTGCGCTGATAAGGTCGAGAAAAGTCTGCTTTACAATCCTGTCCTCCAAGCTGTGAAAGGAGATGACGGCGAGCCTACCACCAGGAGAAAGGCAGTCAAAACAATCATTGAGAGAATCTTTTAATATGTTCAATTCATCGTTCACCGCTATCCTCAATGCTTGAAATACTCGTGGCTGTCTTGATCCATCCTTGCCTCCCTGTGATTTATTCACGGCGGTCGACGCGGCGTGCGCGAGATGTGAGCGAAGCACGAGGGAGAGCGGGAGAGGTGTGGAGGAGAGAACGCAGAGGACAAGAGACAAAGAGAGAAGAGAGAAATCGTGGAGAGAGAGGAACGCAGAGAGAAAAAACACAAGGGCGGGGTTGATTTGCTTGGTTCATTAAACCGCTTGGTTCATTGAACCGGTGGTCCATTGAACCGAGTGGTTCATTGCCACGTGACGCCATGTGGCGATTACATTTCGCCACGTCATCAATAATAATGAATGGACTAACAAAAGGACTTAATTTACACTATATAAAAAGTCGAGGGACCAAATGTGTTGTTTTCAAAGTTGGGGGACCATAAGTGTAAAACCTTCAAAGTTTAGGGACCAAAAGATTAGTTTTGCCGAACTTTTATAAACTTTTTAACCGTCTATAAAAGTTTTGGGGTATTCAATTTAAAGTTTTAGAGAGTTTATAAAAGTAAGGTGTATTTAATTTTTTGGTGACTTTTGTGGTTTGGTTACAAATCTAGACTTTTATACACTTTTTGTATAAAAATACACATAAAGAAATCTTCAACTTCTCTTCACCTCAAAGCAGAAACTTTTAGAGACTTTTAATTTTTGTTGGTTCCCTTATTCAATTAAGACTTCATTATTCATAAGGTATTTTCTTATCAATTGTTTTTATTAACTTCTCCAACCACTCCGCAACTCATGGATTTCATTGCTTACTCATTATACTCTAATGTCTATTTTTATGAAAATGATGTTGTTATTAATATATAAGATGTCATTCTTGCATCATTGTACTTTTTTATACGATTTTTTTACAAAGAAGTTTCATTTATTAAGTGCATAATTATAATCTTAAAATGTGTAATATTATTATTTTTGAAGAAAATAAGTGCATTTTAAGAAATTTAAACAATCATTCTTTAGGAAAAAATATTAGTTTTTTTACTTAAGTCAAAAAAGTGCAAAAGTTTTACTTAATGATCTTACTTATTCTTTTTTGCCCCTAAAAGATGAATCATTTACGTATTTGTTTTGTTGATATTTATTTACTTATTTGTTATGTTACTATTTTGATAGTAACTCATTAATATGTATATATGATTTTTATTAAAATATAAAAGTACTTTCAAAAAAATAGGTAATAGTTATTAAGAAAAAGCAATATAATTATGTCTTGATCGATCATCAAAATCATGTTTAAGAAGTTCACAAAAGTCACTAAAAATCTTAAATGTTGATAAAAGTCATCAAAATGAAGTTCACGTAAAAGTTCATCAAAGTCTTTAAAAGTCTACGGATATTTATAAACTTCAAAAAAGTCGTTCACTTATAAAAGTAATTAAAAGTCTATTAAAATCTTAATTGAATACACCCCTGTAGGTGTATTCATTTAGAACTTCTAGAAAGTTTATAAAAGTAAGGTGTAGTCAATGTGGATTTTTATGGACTTTTATAGACTTTTAAAAAGTCTACAAAAGTTTTGGGGTATTCAATTTAAACTTTTAGAGAGTTCATAAAAGTAAGGTGTATTTAATTTTTTAGTGACTTTTGTAGATTGGTTACAAATCTTGACTTTTGTAGACTTTTTGTATAAAAATACACATAAAGAAGTCTTCAACTTCCCCTCACCTTAACCAAGAAACTTGTAGAGACTTCTAATTTTTGTTAGTTACATTCTTCAATAAAGACTTCATTGTTAATAAGAGGTCTTTTTCTTATCAATTGATTCTATCAACTTCTCCAATCACTCCACAACTCTTGGATTTCATTGCTCAACCATTATACTTTAATATATATGTTGATGAAAATGGATTGATGTCATTATTAACGAAATCTCATTCTTTTATAACTATACATTTTTATAGTTTTATTTTTTGACAAAAGAAGTTTCGTTTATTTGGTGTATTATTATATTCTCAAAAATAGTAGTATTATTATTTTTGAAGGAAATAATTGTATAATTTTTTTAAAATGCAAGAAGTGCATTTTTTAGAATTTAAACTATCATTATTAAGGAAAAAATATACTTTTTTGCTTAAGTCAAACAAAAAAATAAAGTGCAAAATTTTTACACTAATATTTCCAATGATCTTTTCTCAAAAAAAAAAAAAGTATGTCCAATGATCTTACTTGATTCTTTTCTACCACTAAAGGATGATTTATTTACATATTTATTATGTTGATATTTATTTACTTATTTATTATGATACTACCTATAAAGAGTAATTCATTAATATGTTTATATTTTTTTACTAAAATACAAAAAATACTTTTTAAAAAATTAGTAATAGTTCTTAAGAAAAAAAATATAATTATTTATTTATTTTATAATAAAGTGCAAAATATTTGTTTCATTTTAAAAATCACAATAATCTATTAGTATCATCAAAATCATGTTTAAGAAGTTCACAAAAGTCACTAAAAATCTTAAATGTCGATAAAAGTCATCATAGTGAAATCTACATAAAAGTTTATCAAAGTCTTTAAAAGTCTACCAAAATCTAAAACTTCATAAAAGTCATTCACTTATAAAAGTGATCAAAAGTATATTAAAATCTCAATTGAATACACCCTTGTCAATTTTAAAGGATGCTATACCCATAGCCATCTCTTGTGATGTAATCTATGATTTTCCATTATTGAATGAATTTGCCTGTTTGGGCCTCAAAAAAAAAAAAATCTCATATCTCCCTATTATTTAGGGATTTCACTATATTTATGAAGTAAAGCTCATCTCTAAGTTATGATTAAAAAAGAGGTTAGTTTTCTAGCCATTTTTTTGGATTTTTTTTTTCATAGTTTTACACAACTATGTACTACTTAGTTCTAGATCTTTATTTTCTTTTCTAACAAGATAAGTTCTCACCATCTTTAATTTTGTCTATCATGTTTATATATGATTCTTTGCTGGTTCTTGTAGCATGTATTGACGATAATCAATGGCTTTCTTAAGGTAATTCAACTTCTTTTTTTGTTTTATATAGATTAATTAATGATTTTTTTTTTATCTTTCTCATATCGTCAATGTTGATCAATATTAGAAAGTAAGAATATATTACTCCTTCAAACTCAATCTTTCTATTTATTATACGTTTCCTTGGAGAAAATATAGTTTACATATTTCTTGTATGCACACACCCTTACCTCTCACCTCTCACACAAGTCAAACCCTCTATTACTTAGATTTGCCTTTGACAAGTGAGACCTCATTCTCACTAGAGATGTTATGAAAAATATCGATCTTAATTTGTTTGAAAGCCATACAAAAACGTCGTCCTAATTAATACAACAACTAATTAAAGACCCCCACTACCAAGATAAGATTGTGAGTAATAATTCTAATCCAAAATTATGATACCTCTTATGAATTTTGAGGTAGCATATACATGGAAATATCATCGATATCATTGAAAAAAGCTGCACTAAAAAATGCGCCATTGGAGAATTCATGCTTCTGTAGTGTTGAAACTGATCTTCATCTAAGAATAGTAGTACTGCGGCAAGCATGGTGAATTCTTTTTTCCTTCGATCTTGAGACTTCCTACTTTGATAGTCATATGAGGAAATAACTTGTGTTTAAGTTGCATGTCACCATCTATTGTCAAGAATTCCGCAAGTATATGAGATGTAACTCAAGATATAGGAATAGTAATACATGTAGTTATTCTTTTTTATTTACCTTTGAGAATCGTCTTTTATCACTCGTAGAAGGGCCTAATTAACGTGAGAAAAACTGTAAGGCCACAATAGCAAAATGCATACATAAAGTTGTTATGCCACCTCATTCTTCAAATTTTGTTATGCCACCTCATTCTACAAATTTTCCTCTTCTGTGATATCAACTCTATTTTTGCACCAATACAAATGACGGAAACCACGAGGATGATAAAAAGCCAAAACCCCGCCTGTATAAATATATGCAAGTATACTTTATGTTGGAGTTTAGGCTTCTGTCATCCTCACGGTTTCCGTCCTGTGTAGGTGCAACAAATGGAGTTGGATTTCACGAGAGTAGACAATTCATAGAATGTGGTCGAATAACAACTAGATATTAAGTATACATGTATACTGCTACTGGGGCCATGTAGTTTTTCTCACATTATGCACTTCTACGAGAGGTAAAAGACCATTCTCAAAGGTTAAAAAAAATAACTACATGTATTACTGTTCTTATATCTTGAGTTATATCTCATACTAATAGAATTTTTGATAATAGAAGGTGACAACTTACACAAGTTGTTTTCGCATAGGAGTATGTATCAAAGTAGAAAGTCTCAAGACCCAAGGGAAAATGGATTCACTATGGTTGCGGCAGTACTGTAGTATTCTTAGATTGAAGATCAGTTTCAACACTATACCGCCGGAAGCACGGTGAATCGTGGTTTCCCTCGCAATCTTTGCTTTCTCTTATAAGGAAACGCCAGCTGATCACCAACATCAATATATGTTTCAGCATCCATGTGCCTGCCTAGAGGTAGGCCCGTATACCAAGGAGTATCAATCCAATTCATCTTCCTTTAGACTATTGCACAAGGGACAAATAATATTCCAACTCGTGAGATTAATACAACAACATAGCTAGCATCTGTCACAAGTTAATTTGGGTCAGCTACGTGCATAGATCAAACTCTTCCATTGTACTCGATTAAGTGTAATTGATGGAACTTCTTGTTAGATCAATACACAAAACAAATGCATATTGCTGAACTATAACGTATCATGCTTGAATTCAATTACAAAGAACTAGATAAAATAATATTAGATGTTTGCGCTTAATGGCAATGTTCTAAAACGAAATTTCTTCCGATTCGGTGTATGAATGCTGCAAGAGGTTCGTCTCCAGGATATAGCTGGATTGATCTTTGATTACACATCAACCAAAAATCCTTTCTTTTACAACAGTGAAAATCTCTTTCAAAAACCAGATGGAACAATCTCTATTTCAAAAATTTTCTTAGATTTTTCAAAATGAAGTTTAGACCATTTTCATTTATAAACCAAAAACTGCTTCTTTTGAACATTTACAACTGTTCAAAACGAGGTTATTAGTGGTGAGGTTCATTAACCATCAATTATCCCACTAATTAAACACTTTTTCACAGGCTAAAGGTTGTAACTGTTCACCACAAATTACCAACTACAAAATTAACTAAATTTAATGTAAAAAGTAAAAAAAAGTTGTGTTGTGAATTGGCTAAGTTATTTAATCGTAACTTAACCACTTAAAATCAACGACATATTAAATATTGAGAATTTCAGTATTTAATGTGTATAAATCAATGGAGAATATTCATGGTTTTTTCCTCCAACCCCACATTCACTTATCCATTTACTTAAAGTGGATGATCATCTGTTATAAGGAAAAAAAAAGTTTTTTTCCCATGTGGGACTAAAAATTACATACAATACAAACTCAATCAACCTTTAAAGTTCAACACCTTTAAAGTTCAACACTTCTGAGATTAATAATCGAAACAAAATTAGACCATAATTAGTTTTTATTTTCATATAAGCATATCAAAACAATAAAACGTAAGCGTTCTAGAAATTTAAACTTGAATATCAGAATGTCAGTCATTATAACGAAGGAAAAAAAATTAAAGCATGCTTTTGTTGAGATAAAAGCATGCCAATATTTTTTTTGTCATAGAAGTGACACGGCCAACTGGACTGCCGGTGGTGGCCATTGAAGTGAAGTTAATGAAGGTGGGATGGCCGGGGTATGGCAGTTTTCTAATCGAGAGCATGGCTTGGTTCCAAAGATGAATCCATCTAACTAACTTGTACCCTTATAATACCCTTATTTTTGTGAGCCAGAGAACTATAGATTTCCTGGAGAATTAATCATTAATTAAGTATTACCTTTTGAGATCTCGATCTGTTGGTGAGGCAGAGTGTGACTCACACGTGCATATTGTGTGATGTCTAATTAACCCACGCTTCAGTGGTTTTCCAAACATGAGAAGAAGGGCGATCTTTTTGTTGAGTATTTCATAGAGATAGGAGAGAATTTACTGTCTTTGGATCATGTGACACGAGGATGAATCTGGGCTATTGATTCATAAACTCAACAAACTAACTCTGATAAACAAATGGGGCGCCCCTTAGCTCCACTTGTTCACTTACTTTATTGCCAGAAGGTTACAAGTTTTTTGTTTTGGGTATAGTATATATGATGGTTACAAGCTGAAATTGGGTATCTTGAAATTTTGGTCACTCTTTATATGGATGCACGTGTGTTTGGTGAATACAACCAAAAACGAAATCAGCAGATTGTGGCGTGTAGAACTTCTGCACATTAAATATGACGGTGATGCAAAACAACTTTGAAGAGGAGGTTTCATGCCTACCAAAAAAAGAGAGGGTCGAGCTAATTTTGCATTCTCTATTTTTATTTTTTTTTTCAATTTAAGATATTTTGAACTACTGTTTATAATCAGGGGCGAATCCAGAAAATCTTGTTAGGGGAGCAAATTTTTACCTAATTTCTTTTTTCAAACAAATAATTATACTAGTAAAGAAAAAAATAGTATAATAAAGTAACACAACAACAACAACATAGCTTTAGTCCCAAATTAATTGAGGTCGGCTACATGGATCAAACTTTTTCATTGTGTTCGATTAAGTGCAATTGATGGTGAGCTTTCCAAACTATTCAAATCTCTCATAATTAATGTATCCCATGTTAACTTTGGTCTACCCCTACCTCGTCGAACTTCTACAGTCTCTATTAAGTCAAGTTTTCTAGTGGAGGCATTTATAGGCCGTCTTTGCAAGTGACCAAACCACCGCAACCGCCCTTCCCTAATCTTTGTATCAATTGGTGCTACTCCTACTTGTTTTTAAATTTCTATATTTCTTATTCTATCTTTACGAGTTTTACCACACATCCACCTAAGCATCTTCATTTCTGCTACATTTATTTTATGTAATTTTTATTGCTTTACCGCCCAAACATTCACTACCATAGAGCATAGCTGGCTTAATTGTGGTCCTATAAAATTTTCCTTTTAACGTAATAGAAACATTTCAATCACAAATCACCCATGTTGCACTTCGCCATTTCTTCCATCCAGCGTGAATTCTATGTGTGACATCATTCTCAATATTACCATCATTTTGTATGATTGATCCTAGATATCTAAAGTGGTTCACCTTAAGAACTTCTACTTCCCCTAATTTTACCACTTCATCATCTCGATGTCTAGTGTTTCTAAACTCACAGTGCATGTATTCAGTTTTTATCCTACTTAACTTAAAGCCTTTATATTCTAATGTATTCATCTAGATTTCTAGTTTCATATTCACTCAATCTTTTGTTTAATCCACTAAGACAATATCATCTACAAATAGCATACACCATGCTATATCTTCTTGAATATGCCTAGTTAGTTCATCCATAACTAAAGTAAATAGATATGGACTTAAAGCCAATCCTATATGTAGTCTTATCGTAATGAGGAATTTTTTTGTAGCTCATTCAAATGTCTTTATACTCGTTACTACTCCATCATATATATCCTTAATAGTGTCTATGTAACTAGCACACACTCTTTTTCTTTCTAGAATCCACTAAAGAACATCTCTATGGACTTTATCATATGCTTTTTCTAAATCTACGAATACCATATAAAGATCATTTTTTCTTTTCTCTATATTTTTCTAACAATTGTCTTACAAGAAAAATCGCCTCCATAGTTGACCTCCCAGACATGAAGCTAAATTGGTTCTCTAATATTGTTGTTTCTCTCCTTGGCCTATTGTCAATTATCCTCTCCTAAAGTTTCATACTGTGACTTATAAGTTTAATTCCCCGGTAGTTTGAGTAACTTTGAATGTCACATTTGTTTTTGAAGATTGACACAAATGTGCTTCTTCTCCAATCCATTGGCATTCGTTTTAATTTTAGAATTTTATTGAAAGGTTTTGTTAACCAAGTCAGTCCAATTTCTCCTTAGCATTTCCAAACCTCTATGGGTATTTCATCTGGGTCACATGCTTTCCCCATTTTTATTCTTTTCAATATCATTTTAACTTCTATAATTCTAATATTGCGTGTATAGTTTACATTTCTTTTTTGGTGTGAGTTTTCATGTATTATAGTATCAACTTGGCCATCATTAAATAAACTATCGAAGTAACTTCTCCATCTCCCCTTAATATCATCCTCACACGTTAAAACATTTTGATTTTCATCCTTAATACATTTTACATGACCTAGGTCTTGTTTCTTTTTATCTCTTAATTTGGCTAGCCTATATATATTTTTCGTCATCTCTATTACCTAACCTTGTATATAGATCTTCCATGAAATTTGTTTTAGCTTGACTAACTACTTTCTTAGCTTGTTTTCGAGCTTCTTTATATTGATTGTACACATCGTCATCTTGACACTTAGGTATTTTCCTATACATATCTCTTTTAGTCTTAATTGCTTGTTGGACACCCTCGTTCCACCACCATGTTTCATTCTTTGGTGGTCCCAAGCCTTTAGATATACCTAATACATTTAATCTCACTTTCCTTATGCAACTACTCTTTTCTAGCCACATTGTATTAGCATCTAAGTCAAGATTCCAAACATTTTCCTTTAGTAGTTTTTCTCTAAACTCCGCTTGTTTACTATTTTTTAGGTTCCACCACTTTATTTTAAAGTCGCTAACTCTTTTATTCATATTATGTCATCGTTTTAACTTAATATAAAGTACTACTAACTTATGTCGAGTAGTAAGCACTTCACCTGGTATTACTTTGCATTCTCTACATATTTTTCTATCTATTTTTCTTGTTAAAAGAAAATCTATTTGACTTTTGTTATGACCACTACTAAAAGTAATTATATGTGACTCCCTCTTCCCAAAACTAGTATTTGCTAAGACAAGATCGTATGCTGAAGCAAATTCTAAGATTGATTCTCCTTTTTCATTTTTATTACCGTAACCAAAACCTCCATGAACTCTCTCAAATCCATCGTTACTTGCCCCGACATGCCCATTTAAATCTCCTCCAATAAAAACCTTTTCATCTAATGGCATGTTTTGCATAAAATCATCTATATCATCCTAAAACTTGCGTTTGATGCTCTTGATTAATCCTACTTATGGTGCATAGACGTTAAGTATGTAGTATAATAATTTGTAATGTAAATTAAAAATACCGCCAAATTTGACGTGCGGGGAGTTGAATCCTGCTAGTTTGCATATTTTGAAAACGCTGCAATATCTTCTCTTTATCTACATTTGTGAATATGTCTAACTCAATATAACACACCATTAAGTCGTTCAACCATTCATCACCTATCTTATTTCGCAATCTTGTCTTGATGACATTCATTGCTGAGAAAACTCTTTCAACCATTACACTTGCCATTGATAAGATCGATGCTAACTCGATAAGAAGATAATCTAATGGAAAGATCAAATGTTTTTGAGTATGAACCATCATTACAACAAGACTTGCAAGATTATTTCACAATCTTGTCTTGATGACATTCATGTGTTGAGAAATCATTAGCATAAATGTTGGACATTCGAACAAGCATAACGCGATCAAATCTAGAAAATGAGCTTCTTGGATTAAAACAACCAATATATCTCAATAATTTTGTAGAAGATTCACTGAATCGATTATTCATCACAACAAAAAGTAAGTCAACTACAACAATAAAAATCTCAATATGATAATGGTGATAATAAGTAACCCATTGTCCATCATGCTTTAAATGACCTCGAGCCTGTCATGGCCCAAATCTCTAACCCCTGTTTTAATTCCATAATCAAGATCATCGATCCATGACGTGGGACCCATACTGTGATTCGCACATTGACCGAAACACGTGACCAAGGTAAATTGTATTTTTATATTGATGTATGCCTAGAGTTATGTATTGTGTAGACTTACTAAGTCGGTTTGTACAGTTGTAGGCGTTGAGATGAGAACGGGGACGCGCCTTGAGTAGCATGCAAGCCGGGGAACCGGGGTAGTTAGCATTTTGGTAAGTCTTATTTAATATTAATATGAAATAAGGAATTACTTATAAGCCTATGGTTATGTTTGTTAATGTAAATCAAATTAAAGTCCTATAGTTTTGGTTTAAAAATTTACAACACTTAGACTTACCTTGAGATACACGCTAGCACACACTCCCATGTTATGTGTGTCAACATGTTGTGAGAAAATTGTAATTAGTAGGTTAGTAGGAGTGAATGAGAACCACAAGATATACCTCGAGATGCCTAATTGCATGAGGATGAATGGCCAAGAGTTAACCTTATATATATATATAATGGGTTGATCAAACACATGCAAATAGAACTATTTTGATCCCGAACATGTTGGAGAATAAGAGAAGGATTTGTTGCTGGAATTAGAGTGGGAGAATAGCAAATTGGAGGATCCAAATTAGGGTAATCATATTCTCCATCACCTCATCTATATAATGAACCCATTTGGGAGTCTTAATGGAAAACTGGATTTAAGGGTTAAATCACTAGTTTTGTTGTTAGTTTGTCAAATTTCATATCTTATGAACAAATAAAGGGAAGATTAATCAATGGTTTTGAGGAAATTCGATTTTTGAATAATTTGGGAAAAACTAGTGAATTTGAGAGATTTGAGAAAACTTATCAAATTGTTGTTTTAAGGTTGTTCTAATTGTTGTTTTGCGTCAATTTGACATGGAGAGGGTGTTAAATGGGGTTTAATTAGCTAATTGAGGACTTTGGGACATAATTTTTGAGTTGAAAATTCTGTCAAAGAGGGCAATTAGCGCGTTAATGATTCTAGGCAGAAACTCGATTTTAGTTTCGCGATTAACATGCTAATAAGCCCTATTAGCATGCTAAGGACACACCAAAAACTCTCGAAAAAATGTGTTTTAATAACGTACCTAGTTCAAACCAACTTTTGACACATCGATTCTTAGATTTACAGGGTTTTAACATGTTTCGGAGAAATTACCCTAATGAAGACTAGTTAATAATTTTTAGGTTTGCAATAAATATTGATTTTAGGAGTTAATGGACACTAAATTGAGCTTAAACCCACTATATTTGAACTAATGAGACACCAAACTCAGGAACCTAAGAAAAGGGTACGTGAGAGAGAATGTAAGATTTAGAGTATCGGGAGGCCAGTAAAGTTAGGACTTTACTTTTTTGTTGTAAGTATACCCAACGACAACTTTACTTGACATTTCGTTTCTATTAATTGTTGTCCATGCATAGTCCTTTTGACTATTTTGCTTTTTTATTCTTATATCATGTGTTCTTTGTGTCTGTGCTCGCTTAATGAATCTAGTTTGCATGATATCCATTCATTTGATTTAATTCATTGATTCTATCCCATGCTACGTTTATTCTTGTAGTTTTAAAGGTGAATTGAATGATAAGTAACATGCTATTAGGCTAGTGAATATCTTATAAATGTTTAAGATGACTTGTATTCCTTACTTGTTTAGGTGTGTAGATGTGTCTATGTCTTGAGAATCCATACTTGGTATTTCTTGAAATTTAAAAAGTAGTTTTCGCATTTAGGTTCCGTACTTGATTGAAGTGTGCGAAACTTACGGGGTTACAATCCCTGGGGATGTCTGCACATGTTTCTTGACACTGCATGACACCCGAGGCTAAAGTCCCTGAGGTGGTCTACACACCGGGGCTAGAGTCATTGGTAAAACTTAGGTTAGAGTCCCTTATGCTATATGACTATTGAGTCAGAGTGATGTGTTTCACTGCCGACTAGACCTAAATCACCACTATTTAGCCTAGTGTAAGTATCACTTGTTTAACTCTGGTATTTACTCGCATATGGTTTATTTTTCAATTTTCCAATTTACATGCTTTTAAATACAATTTGAATATTTGGAAATGCAAATTAAACTTGTCATCGGGGATTATTGTTTTATTCTTGTACTCACCGTCCTTTTTATGACAGTGGGTGCAGAACCATCTACCAGCAGGCTGGGCAAGGAGATAATAGTCGACTATCCCTGAGCGTGCGACGCGTCATTGCATCGATTGTAGGTCTTCTTTTGGTATTTTGATTGTATATGTTATATATGTCTTTCAGATACTATTTGGGGTTGTATATTGGGTTGAGCGTTAGTTCCCCAACTTGACTTAGACTATTTTACTGTTTCATTGCATTTAAGGACTTTATATATGTGATGTCATTTCCTGGTTTTCCATACTTAGGATTTTATAAATGGCTTTAGTAGTGGCCCCTACCGCCTTGGGGTGACGTGTCTCCACGTACTATTTGCCGATTGTCCCAACAACACATGTCCGACACTTGCTCGCTCTCTCTATGTCTCTTAAATCGTGTCCACCAGTGAATTATCCAATAAATTAGTATATTATCCTTATATACTTCGTCCTTTTCCCGGTGAGAATATAAGTGTTTCAATTGTGACCTGGTTGGCAATTTATTGAGATTCTAACAATACTAATGGGTTATATTGTAAAGGTTAACATATTCAGCGGAAGTCTTACTTAATACAATTTAAACAAGGTAATTTAGCATGATAAACATTGTTCAAAGGCAAAACCTATTGTAGAAAACCTTGAAAAGTACTCTGTATATAAGCGACATCACCAAAACATGTATATATACATGTACGGTGTTATCTCAAGTCTCCCAGTACCCAAAATATATAAAATATCAAAAAATAAATACGAACAAGTAGGTTCTCGACATAGGGCAATGAGATGTAGTCGCCCAGGATCCCCTTGCCCCTACTGGTACTAGGATCTTCACTTAATCATCACAAAAGATAGATGACGAATACAGTAAGTAAAATCCCAAGGAACTCCTCTGAGCATTCATATAATAAAGTAAAGGAAATACAAGGAATGCTATCAATTAAACATGCAGAATATAAACTGACAACTGTAAAAGGCTCATCACATGAATAAGCAACAGACAAACTAACAATTGTGTGTGCTCACTCTAGAGGGGCTAGAAAGTACTTTAGGTCACCAAATTCCCACAAGTGGTAGCGTCCAACAGGCCCGACACTTGGTCCCCCACGGCGCTGGCAAAACCCGCTGAGTCATCAACAAGTACACCAAGGCAAGCCCAGGTCGCCATTCACTGAGGGTCAGGTCACACGTGCTACAGTCCAGTGCCTCATGAACACACAATAAGGAAATCTGGGGGAGTAACCTCAACCACGTCCAAGTAACCGAATAGAATAATGAACAACAACGAATGATAAAAACAACATGTAAGCATAATAAATACTTAGAGTTTTTTAATTGGGTTTTACAAACCTTACACCGCTCTCTGCCCTCCTCTAACTCTCGGATTCGACCCGATAAGCTCCCCAACACCAAGCTACAGTCCACTAAGTCCATGAAGTCCAATTTTAATAAGTTTAGGTTATTTATAAATGTTTAGACATGTATTAAGTAGAAAATAACCAAAACAGCCCTTAACTTCTTAGTTCATCCATCATTGGCGCGTTGATTTAGTCTACCTAGCGTGCTAGTTTTGAGTTATCGCGTTAAGGGGGTGTACCTAACGTGCCAAATGGAATTAGTGCGCTAGAAGTT
Source organism: Stephania yunnanensis (assembly GCA_039657365.1). Taxonomy (NCBI): domain Eukaryota; kingdom Viridiplantae; phylum Streptophyta; class Magnoliopsida; order Ranunculales; family Menispermaceae; genus Stephania; species Stephania yunnanensis. The sequence continues at coordinate 41,299,537 of CM077589.1, read as the reverse complement.
TTAACTAGCTCACTATTGTTCAACATCTCGAAGAACACTTGCACACTCAGAACAGTTAGTGCGCTAATAATTCCAATTAGCACGTTAATTGCCTTCTGGGACATAATTCTCAATTCGAGAATTATGTCCTAGCCCTCTCAATTAGCTATTATAATTGGTTTTTTCACCCTTTCCTCATCAAAATAACTTCACTCGATAAATTAGAACATTTCAAAAACCTCAAATTACATCCATTTCCACAATCATGCATTTACCACCATCTCCATTAACAACCAATTTCATCAAATCTAACTAAACCAGTGATAAATTCTTCCTATATATGATCTAATAATATGAATTGCATCATATTTAGACAATTAACTAGAAACTAAATCATCAACTCGAATTTCACTAAACATACCCAAAAACAGGTTCATTTGCAAGCTTAGAAGGTGGAAAAGATGATTACCTAGGTTAGATCGCTTGGTTTGATGCCTAGGTTGTTGAATTCCTAGCTGGAAGTCTCTTCTCCCTCCTCAGATTCTTCTCTGGTTTTGCATGAGAAATTGGTAAGTGGTTGAATCAAACTTTCCACTAACTTGGTTTATATATATGTTTGCTTGGAATCCAGTGTGCGTAAGTATCCTGAGGCATATCTTTTGGTTCACAAATATGTTGTCCCATACCTTCTGGTGACTCTAATAGCATACTCATCATCTAGTACCACGCACTATGTTAATCTAGATGTCCATCTCATGTCCCCTTTTATTTAATGTAAACTATAGGCTTCCATTTATTCTATTAATGTCGCATTACATTAAGCCTTATCCAAACATATGGCTAGTGTTTCATTTATCTAATTAAACCAACTCATGGTCACACTAAACCTTCGCTACCCGTAGTACCTGGTGCCCCGCGTCTCGACACATATTTTGAGATATGCCATAACCTATTGTTCAAGTTTATTTAATTAGCCTATGGCTACATTAATTATGTAAATTTGATAACCTAGACATGTTTATATAAGTTTATTGAGTTTTCTCTAGTGTACCCATATCTCACCTCTCGATACCCATATTGGCACGCACTTCGAGGTAGCTACCCGTCACATAACCTCGCACGACTTCATGATTCAACATACGCATATGCGATGTATTTAACCAATAATTGAATAAACTGTACCGCAATTAAGCCATCCAACACACAATTTAACCAGTGTACCTAGGTCGACGTATGTCCTAGCCTACCTGCGATGTCCACGTGGATCTGAGCTGGCGTCCATGTCTGCAGTTACGAGATAATTAATGACATTAATAAAATGGGCCATTACGGTTCTTCCCAACTAAATAGAATTTTATCCCAAAAATTAACCGTAATTTAAATCTCATACTAGAAAATAGCTGATGGTATCGCTCTCTCGTCGTCGACTCAAGCTCCCAAGTGAGTCCTTCTGTCATATGATGTTGGCAATTATCTAATACCTTAGAGAGCTCCCTCTTCCTGAGAATCTGTACTCTGCAGTTAATGATCTCTATCGGCTTCTCTTCATAAGTCACGTCAAGCTGAACCATAGGTTGAACCCCAGCTAACTCAACAGGTAGCTTTAATCGATACGCAACATTGTCCACTCACAGCGTAATCCTGTATGGCCCAATGACCTCTGACGCCAATTTCCCCTTAATACCAAACCTTCTTATAGGGGAAACTTTCAAATATACCATGTCGCCCTCCTCATAGCTTAGTCCCTTGTGATAACAATTCGCGTATTTCTTTTGTCTATTCTATGCGGCTCGTAACCTTTGTTGAATCTGTCTGATCTTCTATGTGTGAGCAATAACTATCTCGGGTCTAACTGTCACTATATCTTCTGGCTCTGCCCAACAGGCAGGTGATCTACAAGGCCTCTCATACGGTGCCTCAAACGGTGGCATGCCAATGCTCGCCTGATAGCTGTTATTATATGCAAACTCACACAAAGGCAGATAATCCTCCACGAACCCCCAAATTGTAATATACAAGCCCTAAACATATCCTCTAAGATCTGTATCAGTTGTTTTGACTATCTGTCGATCTGAAGATGATAAGTCTTACTAAACTGCATCCTGCTACCAAACTTCTCCTGCATAGCCTCCCAAAGCTTTGATGTCAACCTGGGATCTCTATCCGATACGATGGAAACCGACACTCCATGTAATCTAATAATCTCCCGCTCATGCAATATGCTCAGTTGAGGAAACATGTATCTCATGGAAATTGGAATGAAATGAGCTGATTTCGCCAGTCTATCAATCACTACCCCAACTTCATCGTGACACCTCATTGTATGTAGTAGTCCACTAACAAAATCCATGGTGATGTGCTCCCATTTCCACTATAAAATGGGTGATAGCCGTAATAATCCACCGGGTCTTCTGTGCTCAACCTTCACCTGCTAGCAAATTTGACAACTACTGACGTATACGCTCACGTCAGCCTTCATCCCTAACCACCAGAATAATTATCTTAAATCATGGTACATCTTGGTCCGACCAGGATGAACTGTGAAGCGAGACTGGTGTTCGTTCTGTATTTCCCGATCCGCATGTATCTACAATCTTCCTTGATGTCTCAAACATTGATATGTGGTCTTTGCCTAATAAGTGCACTCCAGATCCCGAGCCAGACCACTGAACCACTTACAAAGCCTATAAGCTCTTTGACACTCGACAACCCTCTCAATCGATATGGTCAAAACCATAATCTGACCATAAATGTGCTACTCGGCTGTAGTGGATAACTTTGTAATGCACATAACTGATGCCGCCTATAACAGACTATGCTCGTGCGTCACGACTCGCAAACTAGTCTGATTGTCAACATTCGACTCAATGCATCCGCTACGATGTTCGCCTTTCCAAGGTGATACTCAATAGCGAAGTCGTAGTCCTTCAGCAACTCCAGCCATCTCCACTAGCGCATATTCAGATCCCTCTGAGTAAAAATGTAACATAAACTCTGATGATCTGCATACAAGATGAACTTCTCCCCATAGAGATAATGCCTCCAAGCCTTCAGTGCAAAGACGACTACTGCAAGCTCTAGGTCATGCACTGGGTAATTTCTCTCATGAGGTCTCAACCGTTTGGAGAGATAGGCAACTGGTCTACCATCCTGCATCAACACACATCCAAGACTAATGCCCGATGGATCTGTATAAACTGTCAAAGTCTTGCTCGATTTCGACAATGTCAATATTGGTGCAGAAGTCAACCTCTTCTTCAGCTCACAGAAGGCCTGCTCACAGTCCTATGACCAATCAAACCTAACATTTTTCTTGGCTAGTCTCGTCATCGGCGCTGCAATCAAAGAAAAATCCTGCATAAATCGCCGGTAATATCTTGCTAGTTCGAGAAAACTCTATATATCAACAACAAACTCAGGTGTTCTTTAGTCAATGATAGCCCGAATCTTCTCTGAGTTTACCGAGATACGCTAGTCACTAATGACATGTCCAAAAAATCTCATCGCACTCAGCCGGAAGTCACACTTTCTAAACTTGGCGTACAATATGTGCTCTATCAGTGTCATCAAAACTGCCCTGTGATGTCCCTCGTCATCCTCATGAGTTCTATTGTAGATCAATATGTCATTGATGAATACTATAACGAATCTTTCTAGATATGGTCTCAAGACCGTGTGCATCAAATCCATGAAAATTGCTGGGGCGTTAGTCAGCCCAAATGACATGACTGTAAACTTAAATAACCCATATCTCGTGTTGAAAGTAGTCTTCTGGATATCCTCTTCTCGAATCCTCAACTGATGATAACCCGAGCGAAGGTCAATCTTCGAGAAGACTGACACCCGCCAACTGATCGAACATATCATCTATCCTAGGAAGTGCGTAACGGTTACTAACTATCACCTGATTCAACTTTTTATGGTCTATGCACATCCTCATCGACCTGTCCTTCTTCTTCACAAACAATACTATAGCTCCCCTAGGTGACATACTAGGGTGAATAAAACCATTCTCCAACAATTCATCCGGATGTCGTCCAACTTCCTCCTGCTCCAATAGTGACATCCTATATGGTCTACTAGCAATCGACTGCGTCCCGATTATCAATTCAATGATAAACTCAACTGCTCGTAGCGATGGCAATCCCAGTAGGTTATCCAGAAATACATCAACAAAATCTCTCACCATCGGTATATCCTTGATCTTGACCTCTGTCCTAATCTCCGGCTCAACTATTACTGCAAATGCCTCCATCTTTTACACTATAGCTAGTGGGCCTCTAGTGATAGGTAAGTCAGTTGCAGATCCAACCAGTGCAAACTCTGGTATCCCAGGAATACGAAATTCATTCTTCTTACCATAACAATCTATCCGTGCATGATAGGATGACAACCAATCCATCCTGAGAAGCGCGTCGAACTCTAGGTACTCTAATACTCAAAGATCGGCTGGTAATTGATGTACTTTAACCTCTTTCCTCACATCTCTACATATCCGGTTAGGGTATATCTTATCCCCAGCTGCCGTATTGAAGACAAGGTGTGTGTCTAGTGTCTATGTATCTAACCCTAACACTCCAATAACACGTCCAACAATAAATGATAAAGTACTACCAGAATCAAACATAACATGCTTAGGTCGCCCAAAAATATGCAATGTACCCTCGATGAGCTGTCTGGTCATTCTGCCATCAGTCTGTGCTATTGCATTAGCTTTCTCTAGCTTGCTTTGGCTCTCGATGTGGTGATGGTGGTGTCCTACAGTTAACCCTTAAATGTCCCCTCTAACCACACCTGTGGCATCTACGGTTATCCAACCTCCCAGTCTGTCTGTCTCCAAATCTCAGACCCTGACACCGGTCTCTTTGACCTCTATCATGTCCTCCCTGATCTCAGCCCTTACGGTGCATCTACGGTTGTGTCCTATATTGATCTACTGGTCTTAATGTGATGGCATGAACTGGCTGTCTCTCGTCATACTAAAACTATCCGCCCTGATGATCATCCCTACAGCCCCCGTCCCATCTATCATCCCTTCGACCTCTATCCTAACGATCCCTCTGTCTTTTTGGCCTCCGATCCAACCGAGAACTCTGCCCCATTTGTACCTCCTTACTAGTCATACGCCTGCCATCTCTTTGTATCATATATGTCTCATGTGCTAATGCTTCGTCCAAAATGTCCTGCAGAGTAGATGACCTAGATGATACAACTACTGAAGCGGCACTGTCATCAACCCCTTTGGTGAAATAATAGATACGCAGGCGCTTCGTCCCGGTGACATCTATCGAGAACTGAAGAAAATATCGGAACCTCTCCATGTACTGCATCAAGGTCCAGTTACCCTGTCTCAGAGTCAAGAACTCCTCTCTTAGTCTCAGTCTAACCTCCGTAGGTATGTACTGGTAGTAGAATAGCTATCTAAACTCAGCCCATGTCTTCGGCTCTAGATGCGTATCCTGATACGTGGTCCACCATACTGCGGCGTGACCTCTCGAGCATGCTCCCGACAGTTGTGCTTGAACACTCTCATCATTCCTCATCAGGTTATGGAATCGCTAACGAAATACAATCACTTCCCGCAGCCTCGACCTGGCTAAAACTTCAGAAATTCCCTCAACATTTTTGCCTTTGGAACTAAAACTAATCCCGATGTAGTAGCAGTAGTAGTGGTAGTAGTCGTCTAACAAGTAGCCGTAGGTAAAGGCATAGGAGTCGGCGTCTCTAAGGGAACAACAATGGTTGTGGCTCTCTCCGTTTGTCCACCCTCTAATACTCTCTTAATTAGTGTCTGAGGTGTAACCCGGACGAAAGCTGTCCCTGTAGGTGTCGTAACTGCTAATGGCTCTCTAGGCGTAGCAACTGCTGTAGCCAATGCCGTTAACGATGTAGTCTGATCCAGTAGCAATCGAAACACCTCAGCCATCTGCCTCTCCTGAGTTGATAGTCAATCCTTCATACATGTGCAAACTGGAGAATCTCTAGCTGTACCACTAGGTTGACCAATATCTTGAACCGTGGTCTACTGCCCGTCCATGATCTGCACCGAGAAGCGTGCTCTAGATCAGTCGTGGTATACATACGTATATCATATATATAATGGAAATAAAACACGTATATAAACTCTAACTCTACTCGCCTCACATCACTTCCCAACTAAAGTTCTGAGGCAATAACACAAGGTTTCCACAACCAAGGTTTATTTATTACGTCTTAGACTCATTCATTGTAAAACTTTCCAATTTCCTCAAACTCGGGCTCTGATATCAATTGTAGCGTTGGTATTTAAGGACACATACGTTTCCTCCCATGGGCTCGACCTCGCTCGGATATCAACTATGGTAACCCCTGCCGCCCCGGGGTGACGTGTCTTTATGTACTCCTTCCCGACTGGCCTAACTACACGTGTCCCACACTTACCCGTCCTCTCTATGTCTCATAAATCATGTACGCTAGTGAATTATCCGATAACTTAGTATATTACCCTTATATGCTTTGTCCTTTCCCTATAGGAGTCTAACTGTTTCAATTGTGACCTAGTTAACAATTTATTGAGATCCTAACAATACTAATGGGTTTTATTGTAAAGGTTAACATATTCAGCGGAAGTCTTACTTAATACCATTTAAACAAGGTAATTTAGCATGATAAACATTGTTCAAAAGCAAAACCTACTGTGGAAAACCTTGGAAACTACTTTGTATATAAACGACATCACCACAACTGGTATATATACATGTACGGTGTTATCTCAAGTCTCCCAGTACCCAAAATATACAAAATATCAAAAAATAAACAAGTACAAGTAGGACCTCGACAATGGGTAATGAGATGTAGTCGCCTAGGATCCTCTTGCCCCTAGTGGTACTAGGATATCCACTCAATCATCACAAAAGACAGATGACAAGTACAGTAAGTAAAATCCCAAGGAACTCCTCCGAGAATTCATATAATAAAGTAAAGGAAATACAAGGAATGCTATCAAGTAAACATGCGGAATATAAAACATACAACTGTAAATGGCTCATTGCATGAATAAAAAACATACAAGCTAACAAATGTGTGTGCTCGCTCAAGAAGGGCTATACCGTACTTCAGATCACTTAGTTCCCATTAGTTGTCGCGTTTAATAGGCCGAAACTTGGTCTCCCACGGCGCTGTCAAAATCCGCAGAGTCACCGATACATGCACCAAAGCAAGCCCAGGTCGCCATTCATTAAGGGTTGGGTCACACGTGCTACAGTCTAGCTCATGAACACACAATAATGAAATTCGGGGGAGTAACCTCAACCCACATCCAAGTAACCGAATAGAATAATGAACTGCTAGGAATGATAGAAACAACATTTAAGCATAATAAATACTCATAGTTTTTAGTTGGGTTTTACAAACCTTACACCGCTCTCCGACCTCCCCAGACTTTCGGATCCGACTCGACAAGCTCCCCAACACCAAGCTATAGTCCATTAAGTCCTTGAAGTCTAATTTTAATAATTTTAGGTTGTTTTTAAGTGTTTAGACATGTATTAAGTAGAAAATAACCAAAATAGCCCTTAACTTCATAGTTCATCCATCATTAACGCGCTAATTTGGTCTACCTAACGCGCTAGTTTTGAGTTAACACGCTAAAGGGGTGTACCTAATGCGCTAGATGAAATTAGCGCGCTAGAAATTTTAACTAGCACGCTATTGTTCTTCATATCGAAGAATAGTTGCACACTAAGGACAGTTAGCGCGCTAATAATTCCAATTAGCACGCTAATTGCCTTTTGGGACAGAATTCCCAATTTAGGAATTCTATCCTAGCCCTCTCAATTAGCTGTTATAATTGGTTTTTTCACCCTCTCCTCATCAAAATAACTTCAATCTAGAAATTAGAACACTTCAAAAACCCTAAATTACATCCATTTCCACAATCATGCATTTACCACCATCTCCATTGACAACCAATCTCATCAAATCTAACTAAACCAGTGATAAATTCTCCATATATATGATCTAATAACATGAAATGCATCATATTTACACAACAAAATCCTTAAATCAAATTTTACTAAACATACCCAATAATGGGTTCATTTGCAAGCTTAGAAGGTGGAGAAGATGATTACTTAGGTTAGATAGATCACTTGGTTTAATGCCTAGGTTGTTGAATTCCCAGCTGGAAGTTTCTTATCCCTTCTCAGATTCTTCTCTGGTTTTGCGTGAGGAATTGGTAAGTGGTGGAATCTAACTTTTCACCAACTTGGTTTATATATATGTTGGGTTGGAATCCAATATGCGTACTTATCCCAATGCATATCTAGTGGTTCATAAGTATGTTGTTCCATACCTCCTGGTGACTCCAATACCACACTCATCATCTAGTACCGCTCACTATGTTAATCTAGATGTCCATCTCATGGCCCCTTTTATTTAATGTAAACTATAGGCTTCCATTTATTCTATTAATGTCACATTACATTAAGCCTTATCCAACCATATGGCTAGTGTTTTATTTATCAAATTAAACCAACTTATTGTTACACTAACCCTCGGCTACCCGTACCCGGTGCCCTGCGTCTCGACATGCATTTCGAGGTGCGCCATAGCCTATTGTTCAAGTTTATTTAATTAGCATATGGCTACTATAATTATGTAAACTTGATAACCTAGACATGTTTATGTAAGTTTATTGAGTTTTTTCTAGTGTACCCACATCTCACCTCTCTATACTCGCGTTAGCACGCACTTCAAGGCAACTATCCTTCACATAACCTCGCACGCTCTCATGATTCAACATACACACATGCGATATATTCAACCAATAATTGAATAAATTGCACTGCAATTAAGCCATCCAACACACAATTTAACTAGTGTACCTAGGTCGACATGTGTCCTAACATACCCGCTACATCTACATGGATCCGCATCCATTACGAGATAATTGATGGCATTAATAAAATGGGTCGTTACTTCTTTTGCATAAGTTACTAATTGATTCCGCATAATCAATAAGACTTTCGCTAAATAATTATTTTAATAAAAAGTTTTAATTAACTCTAAATTTTATGAACTGGTAGGACTAGTGTATTTCTTATCCTGAATACGAGAAAAGAGGCGTTTAAGTTGTAAAAGTTGAATAATACGTAGTTGAGTCTTGTGTGGATAGGGCTAGGGCTTAATTACGGGATTAGGCCGGGCGGTGCCTAGATTAGGAGATGGGCCGTCACATAGCCATTATTTTATCTTCTATATTTGGCACCGGAATATTCATTTTAACACAAAATGCATTAACTTCCTCGAGCAATGAACCCCATCTATTTTTCCTCAAGTCTTGCAAAAACTCTTTTATAGTTGCAATCAATCCCATTACATTAACAATGTTTTGATCTTTTTGTTGCAACGTATATGGCTAGTTATTTGTCAATCCCAACATTTTGATAATCAAATGCAAGATAAATACAAATTCAAAGCTCTCCATTTTCTCATAAGACCTAATGTCATGCCTTTTTGTTCTTTCACATATCCATCAAAATATGCAATTTGAAACACCTCTAACACAACTTCCCACATATTAAAATATAAATTAAACTTGCATGATGTGAGTCCCACTGAATGTCACCTGGTTTTGCAAGACTAGCCTCTTAATGTTTGACTTTCCCTAAGAAAATCTCACATTTCTCCAATTTCTCAGCAAGTTTTTCATGATGCTTTTGAAGCAATGCATCTTTTCTTTTATAAAAAGAGCCCACAATGATCACGATCAAACTAGAGTAGTAGAAAAAATCACTTATAATGTGAATGTTCTTTGCATAGACAAAATAACTAATTGCAATTGGTGAACAAAGCAATGGACATAAAAAACAAATGGATTTTCATTTGAAACGAGTATAGTATCCTTTCATATTTGAAGCGCCATCATATCCTTGCACTCTTAATCTAGAGATGGTTAAACCATGACAAGCAAACAAATTATCTAGACTTGCTTTGAGTGAGGAAGCCGAGTTATCACTAAAATGTTATATAGCAAGAAATCTTTCAATAACCCGACTTTTTTTTCACAAACTTTACTACCACGACCATTTGTTCCTTCATAGAATTATCACAAGATTCATAAATGAGAATAAAGAAATTACTATCTCCAATCTCATTTAAAATAACTTTTGTGGTCTCCTCAACACAAGCTTTCACCATCTCTTTTTTGAATACTTCATTTGATTATTTCCTGAAGCATTTTCATTAATCACATTTTTAACACTCTCGACTTTATCTCCACACCAATTCAATATCTCCAAGAAGTTCCCTTTATTTTTAGAGCTAGTAGATTCATTATGTCCACGAAAAGCCAAGCCTTGCATAAGAAGTCTTATCACATCTAAAATAGCATTTAATCGAGTTTTATAAGCAATTTCAGTAATTTTGCTATGAGAATAAAACTTTTTTGACACACTTTGCCTGTGATTGTTAAAATCTTCATAATGTTTTCTTGTATCATTGTGACTACTATTGACTCCACCAATATATAACTCAAATTTCTCAATTTCTTTCTTCCAATTGTTAAAACTTACTTTTGGGAAGGTTTCATTTCCAAATCTATCACCCATTGATTGCTTAAAAAGATAGCAATAAAAGTAACAAGCCACATCTTTTTCCATGCTATATTCTAATCAATCAAACCTTTTGAACCATGCTTCTTTAAAACTCCGAAAATCCTTTCCTTGTAGTTTTCGAGGAATATCATGACCAAATGGTTGACATGAACCCACCAAAAGATACTTTCTTCTCATTTGATCTCTAATTCCCACATCATACTCTTCAATTGATTCTCGAAGTATGGGATCGGAAATAACGTCACTTGAATTAAACTCAATACGACGTTTCTTTTGTGCTACATTACTCGTATTGGTTGTCGAGCTTGCATTAGGTCCAATACTTTTGGTATTGACTGAAAAACTTCTCCATATCTATAAAGTGAATTAAATATAAATTCTAGATTAACTTAAATTCAATAATGAACTCAAGAAAAAAATTATGAACCAAAAAAATAAAAATAGCGATTCGCAAAACGAAAACAGAAATTCTCTTACCCACGATCAATCTAAATTCACCACTTTCTATTCTTTAAGCACTTTAAGTCAAATTCCTCAATTTAGTACCTAAACTATAAAGAGAATATCAATTATATGCTTGGTGCAATATGTGCATAGAGAAGAAGCTTTTATTTTTGACAAGAGGGTATTCACTATTCCTAGTTTATTGTTACATATGACATAGGCATTGCCTCATAATTATCATTAATTAAAAAAAAAGAATGGTCCCTATCACCCTAGACAATGTGGATGTCCCCGCCTCCTTAATATGGACATTTTTTTTTATAGGTATGGACTTAAGAGTCGAAAGCGTTCCATTTTCATCGATTTGCATATGTCACCAGTTACTCCCTCCCATAAGGTCAATACCTCATTCAAGAATAAAGACCGCTCATTTCTCCGTATGTGCGAATATTAAAGAGCTTCACGACAACGTCGACATGGTGACACTCGTTGACATTTCCATTTCTTAAATTAATTTTAGTAATCAATGAAGATTGAAAAGTTAGATATCATACCTTTGAATCACTTCTCAATATTTGATGCTTCTCCTTCTCCTAAACTTTTTCCCAATTTGTTAGAACTCCGAACAATAAAAAATAGGGTTTAAAAAGCCATTTTGTGTTTGATCTTGTGCAGGGACATTTTTGTAATTAAGTATAAGTTTTGCCCTTAGTTGAGTTTTAACCTTTTAACCGCAACTCGGAATCATGATCAGTAAAATTCAAGTGGAAGTGGACTTCAAGATATTTCCAACAAGTATTTATATGACCCATTTAAAGTTGTATTTTTTATATAATTTTTGTAAGTTGTTACTTACTATATACAAAAGAAAAACTTATTTTTTTTAAAAAAAAATCACACTATACAATACGTAACTGGCATGATAAAATATACACTACAAATACATCATATAAGAAACTTACATATTATATTCATAGTCTATTAAAAAGGTCTGTTCACTGTAGTCGAGCGGGGGTGAGGGGCGGGTAAAATTATATAGGTACTATAAGGGGGTTCGGGAGGGTAGGGGCGACCGCCTATCATGCCCTATGGATTCACCATTGTTTATGATACTATATATGTATATAAAGGGAATTAATGATTGTTTGACATCGCCGAACTCACACCTCGAAGACACATCTATTTTGAGAGTCCCAGTTCGTCTTAAGATACACATTTCACATTTTATGCATTGCGCACATATTTTGAGGCGCGTACAAATGGCTCGAATGTAAGGGCGATGTTACTTTGAGGTACGTGTTCAGTGATGTCGTCAGTGTCAGATTTCCCATATATAAAAGTTTAGATGGATAAAAGTCCAAAATTTACTAAAATAGGATAGTTATCAACTTGATTAAGCCTCATTGCTATTTAAATAAAAAGATTAATTAATTAAATAAAAAATTAAATACATAAAAATATAAAAAGAAATAAGATGTACAAAAAGAGAGAGTAAAAATAGGAGAGAATAGAAAACATATATTTACTTTAAAAAATATAACTAAAAAAATATAAAGGGTAATATTGTAATTTCAAGGAACAAAAGAATCTATCAACATTAATTGGTGCTTATTATATATACTAGTTTGTGAAGCGTGCTATGCATGCTTGAGCCCGCTCACTACGCTCGTGTGAATTAATCTAATAATCTACTTTTATATTATAAAAAGTATACTATTTCGTTTTCATTCTGACTTTTTTGACAACTAATTATAACTTTTTGGATTTAATAACGGAGAAGCCCTTAATTAAGGGTATAGTAAATTTAAGTGAAGGTTGAAAGATTTAATCAATGGTAAAATAGTAAACTCAAGTGACGGCTTAAAGATTAAAAGACTTAATTAAGAGTATAATAGTAAATTTAAGTTACGGTTGAAAGATTGATTATTCATGCTTATTAAGTATTGCTATCACTTGTGAGGATTCCTTCCCTATGCCCCACGAAGATCCCTATATGGATTCCCCACCTCCCGCCCCACTACCTACATAAAATCCTTCATTTTTTTTAATTTTTACTAAAAATTTATGAAGTTAATTACTAAAAACTTGTATAATTGTAAATGGAATAGAATTCAAGTCCACCAACAATAAAACATAACTTGTACCATTAAACCAATTCTACTATATATTAGATGATAAGGATATATTAAATCATTTTTAGAACATCATTGAAATGTATTGGTCATACTAATTTAAGAAATCTTATATATTTAATTCAGTATGATAATATTAAAAAAAGCCAAAAACTTTATTATGTAAAATAAAAAAAAAATTAAAAGATTTTTATTAAGTAAAAATTTCATTACTATTGCATGTACACCTTATCTGTTGATAAATGTATTTTTTGATGAATATATTTTTGATAAATAGTTAATATTTTTATAAAAGATTATATGGAAAAGATTCATAATTGGTGATGACACGTTATTAAGGTTTTTTTTTTTAATTGTAAGTTGAATTTCATTGAAGTAATGCTTTCAAGTGCATCAAGTTATACCAGTGCTTGGGCATTAATTGGTACATCACTCCAAATTTTTACTCCATCGAAATGGTGAGCAACTTCATTGGCTTCTCTTAACAAAAACCCCAATTAATTCGAGAACTTTATGATGCCTCTTACTGAATGGAGAGAATCCTATTCAACAATTAATGAGCCTCTGGATCCCTAACTCGTCTGCCCAACTTAACGCCGTCTTTATACCAAGTTTCATACTATCGGTTAATATATAGTTAATAAAAATCGGCTAAACGATAATGTTCGATTTGGATAATTGCGCTGTAGAATTTTATCCAAATTGAGATTGGTTAATTAAAAAAATTCTATAAATAGGCCAAAAATACCTATAAAATAGGCAAAAATAAGAAAAACAAAAAAAACCACAAATATAGGCATACAATATAAATAATTGGCGATCAAAAAAAGAATACCTCGTATTTTTTTGAGAAAAAAATAAACCTATAATACTAATCCTTATTCTATATATATGCCTATATATAAATATCTATATACACTACAAAACATTGTGTGTTTAGCGAAATTAATTTAGTTATTTAACGACATTAATTAGTGTCTCTAAAAAATTTACTCACGCATCATAAAGTCACTAGAACAATTTAGGCTTTTTATAACACCTAATTGATAGAGGTTTTTGAGTAACCCCTATGTATTAGATGATTAAGGTTTCTATAACACTTAATTGATAGAGGTTTTAATTAACCCCTATGAATCAGACAAGTAGACTTTTAATAGCACTAATTCATAGAGGTTTAGAAAACCTCTATGGAAAGTCTGACCCAAGAACAAAATTCCCTCAACACTCACACTCACTCTCGCTGTCTCGCTCGCCCGACTCACTCTCTGCGCACTCACTCGCTCGCCTCGCTCGCGCGCTCGCCTCTCTCGCGCGCTCGCCAAGCTCGTCTCGCTCGCCCGCTCGCCTTCGCGCGCGCTCGCTTCGCTTCGCGCAGCTCGCCAAGCTCGTCTCGCTCGCTCGCTTCACAGACTTGCGCTGCTCGCTCGCTCGGCTCGCTCGCGGGACGATCGATCTCAAGACCGTTGTTCAAATCTGCAAGGTTAGTCTCGATCGATCTCAAAACCCTAAGCGATTTGATCTCGTTGTGTTGATTAGGTTAGCGAGATTGTTTCTATGGTTCTATGGTTCTGTGTTGAATTGGTTGTGGTAAATGGTTCGATTTAGAGTCTCTCTAAGTCTCTATATTGAATTGAATTAGCGATCGAATACGGTCGATCGATCCAGATTTTCGTTGAATTGTTGTTTGTGATTCAGATCTGTGCATCCGATCTTCGTCTATGATTGTTTCGAAGAACCGAAGAATTTCGTTTTGTGTATGTTGTGTTTGGTAGGTAGAGTTGACGGCGATATGAACTAGCTAGTTTTTCATGGTCTAAGATGCGTAGATATGTAGAATTGATGGAGTGAAGATAGATCATTCGAGTGACATTCATGAAATTTGAAGATAGATCATTCGGTGATCATTCGGTGACATTCATGAAATTTTCATGGTTCTATGCTTTCAATTTCGCCTAGCTAAAATACTAGTTTGTCGAGCTCGCAATGGAAAATCTTTTGTTGTTCTTGAAGATAGATCATTCGGTGACATTCATGAAATTTGAATGACAAAATGTTGTCATTGTCTATAACAAAATGCACATCACTCCATTACACCCTCTAGTACTATTGGAAATTCGTAGAAAACAGAGAAGCTGGTGTGTTGCATTTTTGTTTTGTTGTCTTAGTTGTTTAGTTTGGAAGGTTGTATCCTTTTTTTGGATCATCTTCAACCTTTCTGCATGATCACTTGAACTATGATTCTAGTGAAGAAGTTGTATGTCATAATTCATTGTCGCCGCGGGCAAATTCCCTCGACGTCGACTCTATGCTAAGGTTTTGGTGCTAAGATTTAGAAGCCTAAGCTTGGATTGTGAGGTATGTTCATGTATTAGCTCAAATCAATGTTACTTATCAATCAATGAATTACTTATCAATCAATGAATTACGAATGCCATGCTTAATTGCTCATTTATTAAGTTTTTTGAAACATAACACTATTTATTCTTTTATTTCGTCACTAGAGATTTTCTTGGATATTTTAACCCTTTCTATGTTTTCCTTGTCGATATCATGCACGCCATTTTCTTTATATGGTTGCCAATTGCAACTTCCGTGGTTCATGTGCTTGCTCCGCTTATTTCTAGGACACAAGTGAGCCTATAGGAACTGTCATTAATGTTTATAACACTGGAGCAAGTGAGCTCTTGGAAGTTATGCTCAATTCAGCTGACAAAACAAACAATGGGACAGCTTCATCCAACTTAGGAAGCTAGTGTTTCTGCCCCCCTGTTCTTGTTCCATTTGTTAAAGCAATTGTACCTGATATCGATATGGACAAAAGAGAAATGTAGATTACACCTCCGAAGGGTTTACTTGAATTAAACGTGAAGAATGATGAAAGATCAAAGAAAGAGAGAAGGCAGCTGGTATACTTTCTTATCTATAATCTAATTATATTTGTTTAAGTGAAGCGGGATCTATCCCCATTTTCTTGGGTTCCTTTAATTGTTTATGGTTGGGTTCAATATGCGTACCTTGTTTGGTCAATTCTCTCTTCCTGCTACTAATGCCAAAGTCTTCATCTTGATGCTTTTTGCGAGATCTCTTGAAAGTTTGGACTAAACGTTCATCTATATCTTTGATTGTCACTTTGTTAAATAGAACAAAATTAAGGCAGGGAAGGAACATTTACATATGGGAAAATAAATCTTCAAGCTATTGTCATGTTTAATTAAGAGAACTATATATACAAGTGTTAAAAGGTTCTTAATTTGTCATTGAAAATTCGTTAGTGATTTAGACTATATATGCGAGAGATCAAAATATAATAAAAGACAACTTTTTCGCATCGGTGTAGTAGTAATAGCTAAATGCTTGTTATTGAAGGACTTATGAAGTATGTGTTGATCATTGTTGGCGAGGCATGTCCGATATGTTTCTTTTCGTGTGGAGATCTTGTATTAATTTGTTGTCAAATCTGTAGAGCAACCAAAGAAAGAAAATAGAAGGTAAGAGTTTCATTCAATGCCACTCAAGTTCTCTATTTTGAACTATAGCAATGTGTTGATACCTTGATTATATAATCTGTCATTACAATGATGCTGCCTTTATCATTAACAAATTTAAACGTAAGTTTACTTTGCTTTGGAATTCATTCAATTACTAGCTAGCACATATCTCTACTTAAATATGCCAACATAGTGAGGTAGTTGGATGCTCTTAAAACTGGAAGTTAATAGCCAAACATACTGCATTCAGAGAAAGTGAGACTTGTGTCCATAATCTACTTTTCGTTCTGTTTCTGTATGCTTATTTTGGTTCCTGGGAGTTGCATTTTTTCCTCATAAAGTATACTTTGGGAGACCAATGTGCATCGAAGGAGATTATTGAGGATTATGATGCCATTTTTCTTTTTTTATTTCCTTTTTAACCTTGACACTCTTTTCAAGCTTCATCTGATTATTTCTTTGCTTGGGGATTTTGCCAAGTATGTTGCATTTGGCTCATTTTTTCGATTAGGTGCTAAAGGATGCTTATGGAGTAAATTGCATGTTCAGCTATTATTTTTTAAACCCCTATAGAATGATGAGAAAGCAATTGGTGTTTCAAATCTTTAGGTGGCTAGCGCAACGACAACTTTTGTGATGATGTTCTCGTCGTCCCTATCGGTCGTGGAGTTTTACCTCCTGAAGAGGTTCCCCATACCTTATGGTAAGCTCCAAAACATTTTTCTTCCATTATTGTCTTCCAAAGCTTTGCTATTTCACCTAAGGACACCACTTCTTTCTCTTTGCAGCATTATATCTAATATCAATATCGTAATTGCTTTGGATTAGGGCCAATTCTTTGTAAGGAAGTTGGTCACATTCTTTGGCGAGCTTCTATCATTGTTTTCATTCTATCAGCGGTTATCTTTGCAAGCGCCTTGACAATGGGTATTTCTCTAACTATAATCATAGACTGCTGTAGCTATCATTTTTTTTTCCACCAATTAATTAACAATAATGGCATGACAAGGTAGATGCTAAATGTAACATTCTCCTATTGGCTTCTGAAACTCATCTCCAGGTGTTGTCGGTGCCAAGAAGAGCTTCAACATGATAGAGAAACATGATTACATGGGTTTCCTAAGAACTTGCGATAGAAATTAACATTAAAAATGAAAAACAAAGAGAGTTGAACACACAACACAAAAGAGATGCATATGCAGAAAGCGCAACAACATCTAGCGCGTGATTCATTTGTTAGGAAGGTGACTACTGTGGTTTTGAGGAGGGAGTCAATTGGCAGCTACTGCAGAATCTCATGAATGTCGATTTCCCATTATTTTTTTTGCATTCATCCTTTGTTATCTTGTTCATGTTAATCTTTCCTCGAGAAAATTAACAAACAAACAAGTCAATTCCTCGTTGTGACATGATGCAATTGTTATTCTATTCCTATTAATCAATAGAGGTTTATTTTTTTTCTGATTTGGTGGTCATAAAATAGCCGTTGAGCTATTATTTTTTCTGATTTGAAACACCAATTGCTACATTGGGCATTTTCAGCTATTATTTTTTAAAAATTACATTTGATAGGGGTTTGAAACCCCTATGTAAGCCTATAATATAGAGGTTTCAAACCCCTATGAAATCACTACAATTGATAGGGGTTTGAAACCCCTATGTAAACCTTTGAAGATATTATAGAGGTTTGAAACCCCTATGAAATAGCTAAGATTTGATAGAGGTTTGAAACCACTATGAAATAGTCAAGATTTGATAGAGGTTTGAAACCCCTATGTAAGCTTGGAAGATAAGATAACACCTTAAAAGATAACACTTTTCATAGAGGTCAAAAACCTCTATGAAAAGTCTTTCATAGAGGTTCAAAACCTCTATGAAAAGTAGAATTTGTTCTAGTGAGTGTCGCCACTTGTGATGGTAAAAGTGACGTCGCCCCATTTTTTCGCGACGCAAAATGTATGTGTTGGTAATATTTATTTAAGACACTTTTGAAATAGGTGTCCTTAACGTGGGGACATTTTTTTATTTATGTGTCTTTAATTTTAGCAACACTTGTGCACTTAATGTCTCCAAATTAGCAACCCTTAAACACTTAGTGTCCTTAAATTGACAACACTTGTGCACTTAATGTCTCCAAATTAGCAACTATTACACACTTAGTGTCTTTAAATTGACAACATTTGTGCCCTTAATGTCTCCAAATTAGCAACCCTTAAACACTTAGTGTCCTTAAATTGACAACATTTGTGCACTTAATGTCTCCAAATTAGCAACCTTTACACACTTAATGTCCTTAAATTGACAACACTTGTGTACTTAATGTTTAATGTCTCCAAATTAGCAATATTATTATTATTATTATTATTATTATTATTATTATTTGTAGATATATATATTTATATGTCATACTTATATAATCACCTATATATGTGATTCTACCATGGTCATGAGAAAAAATCACCATACATGGTGATTGTTATTTTTGACCATTAGATTTCAATCTAATGAATAATATAACTTCCTAGTACTTGTGCATACATTGGAGCGTCATTAATGTAGTCAAACATAAAAATCACCATAAACGGTGATTTAAAAAGATCACCATAGTAGAATTTCTTTAATCTTAATATATATATATCCTAATTAATAGGAGATCTTGTATAAATAAACAATCAATCGCAATCGCTGAGATAAACAAATTTATAGTTATATATTTAATAAGTAATTAAAGGGTAAATAAATAATTCATGTGACAAAAAAAATCTTTTGCTATTCATGCTTTTAATATATATATATATATAAAGCGTCATTAATTAATTAACTATATTTTTATATAGTAATTAATTAACTACATATATATTTAAGTACTTGAATTAATTACCATATATTTTATAATTAGCTTCTTTAATTAATCTAATAGTCTATATTTTATATTCCAAAAAATATACTATATTTTTATTGTAATTTTTTGGACAACTAATTATAACTATTCAGATTTAATAGCGGGAATACTCTTAATTAAGAGTAAAATAATAAATATATGTGAAGGTTAAAAGACTTAATCAAAGGTAAAATTGTAAAGAGGGTGACTATTTTCACTCATTTATATGCTTTTAGCACCCACACCGTGATTCACCCAAATATGTGCTAAATTAATTCACCCATAAACTTAGCTCTTAATATCTTAAAATACCCTCATTAATGCAATCTCCCACCATTAAACCATTTGCTTTGCTTTCGACATCTCCCTTCCGCCCATTCATCAGTGTTGCAGTCTAACACTTCATCTCTTCATAGGTAGATCTCCCCCCAATTATTGGTGGTGCCCGAGCTCTAAGCTTAATTTTCAATCTCTTCGTGCTGCTAGTTAGATCCAACTAGAACCATGAGCAAAGAACCTAGTTGACTATAACTGGACTTCAAAGCTTGCATTCTGGTTAGATCGAACTTGTAACAGTCCATATTAATTAAACTAGGATTCACGTTAATATCAGGGATTAACAGTTGTAATTCGGACATTACATGGACAACTCGGTTGACTCAGACCTGAGAACTAAGGAAATATGTTATTTGTGGATGATGGTTACTTAGGTGTGATATTTTAAACATTATATTATTGTAATATCGCATATGTATACATTGCTATCAGGCGAGTTAGTGTGACATGTATTCGCTTCGTAAGGCGTATTAATGCAGGTATCAGGTAGGCGAATTACGAGTACACTAGGAAACTTGATTAGTTCACGATTTAAATGGGTAATGTGATCATATGATAAGTTGATTATAATGAGCCTAAGCTAAAGTAATTTGATTTCATAAATAAATGCCTATAGTTTGGTAAATTAATTAGAAACCACGAGATTGTCTTAGAGATACGTATTTGCACATCTAGGAATGTGTAAGTAATAATTGGTGTCATTTGGAGATAGTAAGTGGGAAATGTGTCAAGGGGTGGACTATGAGATGAACCTCGGGATACGTAAATATATAGAGATCAATGGCTATGAATTAATCCCACCTTGATATATATAAATGAGTTGATCAACACATGCAAATCAAAAACCATTTGTGGTTCTGAAAATCATAGAGTTAAGGAGGAGGTTTGCAGTTGGAGAACATCAATTGGAGGTCAATTTGTGGAATCAAACTTAAGGTAACCTTCTTCCTCATCGTCTACATATGAAAATTAAATTAATTTGGTTTATTTTGGTGTAATCCAAATTTGAGGAGTTGATCACTAGTTTTTTATGTTGGCTTAATGAATTACAACTATAATTAGTATTTCAAATGAGAATTTATACTAGTTTCAATGGAAACTTAGGTTTTGAGTAAATTAGGAAAAACTAGTGGAGATCATGGAATTGATAAATTTGATCCAATTGGTGTTGTTTCTGCTATATGAATGATGTATTGGAGCCATCATGGAGTGGAGAGTGATTTTTTAAGGCTTGATTAGCTAATTGGGGAGTTGGTGATAGAATTCTCGAATTGAGAATTCTGTCACAGAACGCAATTAGCACGCTAACCAGTCTGGGCCTTTAACTATTTTTTTAAAATGAAGAACAATAGCGCGTTAGATAGATCCCCTAGCTTGCTAACTCTATCTAGCGTGCTAAGTAGACCCATTAGCGTGCTAATTACAAAAAAATTGGATTTAAGGGGTTGATCTAGGATTTTTTATTTAATACCCATTTAAATGCTTGTAATCATGCAAAACTTATAAAATTGGACTTCAAGGACTTAAAAGGACCGTAACTTGGGTATCAGAGAGCTAGTCGAGTTGGATTAGGGAGTCTAGGGGGAGTCATAGAGCATTTTGAGGTTTGTAAAACCCACAGGAGCGTCACTTGAGTATTTATTACTTTCATTACCATTTTATTCTATCTTGTTTAGTGTGTTTTTTATTTTATTCCTTATTGACTTCAATTATCTATATCTGCATCATTGTTTGAACGGTTGGTTGAGTTTACTCTCGTTGGGTATTTCGTGGTATGTTTATGACGCTAGACCATAGTATGCATATCGGGAGTCTTCGGTGGATAACTACCTGAGCTACTTTGGTAATCCATATGTCGGTGCGTTGTGGGTTTACACCGACCACTAAGAGGACCAGGTGATAGGACAGTTGGGTGCGCGTACTAGAGGGATCCTAGAGGATATCTGAAGTATGGTCTAGTTTGCCTAGAACAACTATACATGTTTGCGCTTTATTGTTATTTACGCATGCGATGAACCATTTACAGTTGCCTGTTTACATTCCGCATGTTTATTTAATAGTATTTATTAGATTTCTTTTACTTACTCATATGAATGCTTAGTGAATTTCCTTGGGATTTTACTTACTGGACTCGTCATTTATTTTGTTATAATGGTTGAGTGCAGATCCTTCTACGAGTAAGGGTAAGGAGGTTCTTAGCGACTATCTCTAAGCTCCCTTACTGTTCAGCACACTAATCGTATTTGTGTATTTTGGTGTATATATTGTGAAATTTTGGATTTATGGGAGACTGATGAGGCAGGTGTACTTGAATATATTTACTTTTGTCGCCTTATATATAGTGTACCCTATTCTGTGTTTTCCACAGTAGGAATGATGTTGTATAAAACCTAAGAGTTATTGAAAATACATGTTTGTGCTTAATTTAAGACTTCCGCTATAAAATACTGTTTATCTACTTGCAACTTTGAAAAAAAAAACCACTAGTATGGCTAGGACTTGAATAATATGCGGACGGTTCAACTTAAGGAAATAATTTAATACTAATATGGATAATCAATTAACTACACTAGTAATGTACCATGGACACGATTATCAAGATATGCGATGGATGGGCAGGTGCCAGACACGTGTAGCTGGGCCAATGAGCGGGGGCACATGCCAGACGACACCCTAGAGTGGCCTCGAGGTGTGGGGCTGCCACAAAACTAGTATGCTTTCATGTTTCCCAGTCACACAGGTTTTGTATGAATGATGAACAAAAAAAAAGTGAGACATAAATTCATATCTTAGCTAGCAAAGAAATATCTACATGTCTTTCAAACTTTCTTCAAAACAAGATTTTGGTTCTATCATATGCAAAAATGAGCAATTGTTATGCCTTAAACCAAACAAATAAAACTCAATAAAAAAAGTTGTTAAAGAATACAAAATTCATTGGAGAAGATGATCGCGTGACTTACTTTTGGATAGTTCATTCTTCTAGTCGCTGGAGTTTCGTCAAGAATTTGCAAGTAAGGTGATTTGATGAGGAATGAAGCAAGAATTGGAGAGTTAAGATTCGAGTTAAATGGATGGTATATTATATTAAGTCTAAACTTGTCAAAACAAATAAGGGTTTTTCAATCCAAAGTTTTATTTTTTATTTTAGGGTGCTAAAAGCACATAAATGGGTGGAAATAGTCGCCCTCAATTGTAAATTCAAATAACATTGAAAGATCAATTATTCCCTTAATTAAAGGTAGAATAATATATAAGTGATTGTTGAAAGACTTCATTAAAGGTAGAATAGTAAATTCAAGTGACCATTGAACGATTGATAATTCGTACTTATTAAGTATAGTAGATATATATACTATTTAATTAATCTAATAATTAAATTAATCTATTTAATTAAGTTAATAATATATTTTTATTTTCCAAAAAGTATAGTACTTCATTTTTATTCTGATCTTTTGACAACTTATTATATTTATTTGAATTTAATAGTGGGAAGAGGGTAGAATAATAATTTTAAGTGAAGGTAAGACTTAATCAAAGGTAAGATATATAGTAAAATTAAATGACGATTGAAAAGCTTAATTAAGGGTAAAATAGTAAACTCAAGTGACAGTTGAAAGATTGATTATTCGTGTTAATTAAGTATAGTAGACCCGCGAGCGGATTTAATCAATATAATAATCTTTTTTATATTCCAAAAAGTATATTACTTCATCTTTATATATTCTTACCTTTTTTACAGCTAATTATATCGATCTATTTGAATTTAATAGCGAGAGGAAATTTAATTAAGTGTAAAATAGTAATTTTAAGTGAATGTAGAAAGACTTAATCAATGGTAAAATACTAAAATTAAGTGACGGTTGAAAAACTTAACTAAGGGTAGAATAACAAATTCAAGTGACAGTTGAAATATTGATTATTTGTGATTATTAAGTGTCTGTGTATACATATTATCTGCGTATTATATAAAAGCACGAATAGCAAAAGATTCATTCGTTACTTGAATTTTCATTTATACCCTTTCACATTGAAGTACATATTTCCTTGTCTTGCAAATTGTTTTTTTTTCCTGCTATTATTTTGGTCTTTTTTTTCTTTATATTGATGAAGTGTCATAGTAATTAATTTGTTCAATTTGAATTGCTAATTAAAACATAGCTAATAAGGTTGGAGGATTAAATTACTAGACTAATAGCTAAGTTATTATACAATTACAATCTTAATTTGATTCGATAGTTAACTCCAAAATAGCTGATCAATCTAATAAGGATATGGAAAATCGAAAGTAGCTAGGTAAATAATTGAAAAACCGGTGTAAGCAATCTCTACACATAAACTACCGAAAAATTAAAATAGGTGTATATAATCTCTATATATGAACTATCGATAAATTAAGAAATCAAAAATAAAAGTATCTAATTATTGTTGGGGTATGTGCCCTAGGCCAATTTTGTAAACGTTGTTTAACTATTATAGTAGATGTATGTTTCTTTTATAATAGTATCCATGGATGATTATTGTATTATGTGTTGTAAACTAAGTTGAAATTGCTAGAGATTTAAGCATGGAAGACATAAACTAAGAACCGCTAAAATAAATAGAGAAGATGAGACAAGAGAGAAGAGAGCTAGAGATGAAAATGTAGAGATTTCATTCATACATTGATGTGTGAATTACAATGGGGTTGACACCCTTTATATAGGTCATTTGGTGATGATAATAATTGTACTTATACAATGTGTAAGAGTTATACATACACCACAAGTCATACAACACATCACAAGCAACATAGACAATACATGGAAGAGTTGGTGTACATTGGAGAAAATCACAAGTTACATGAAGTGTGAGAGCCATGCTTGATGTTACAATTTAATGTGAGAATCATGCTTCACAATGTGGCCACCTACATGCACAAGTGTCCATCCATTTCATAACACTCCCCCTCGGATGACACTTGTTGAAAGAATGTGTATCGTCAAAAACTCTACTATAAAAAACCCTGTGGAAAAAATCTAGTACAAGAAAAAGAGTATAATATTGCTTTGTAGTATAATATTTGTTGATTGCCTCATTAAAAACCTTGCTAGAAAAACTTAGTTGGAAAAAATCATAACTAAGGAAAAGAGTGCAACACATTGATACACTTAGAGAGAATATAAATGTCTCATTAAAACCTTTACTAGAAAAATCACGTGGGAAAAATCTAGTATAGAAAAAGAGTACATTAATTGCTCTTATAATTTATTTATTTATTATTTATATGAAGTATAATAATGTTAGGATTGGTTCATTAAAAACCTTGCTAGGAAAACCCAGTAGGATAAAACAATTGCGAAAGGAAAAGAGTGCAATACACTAATCAATCTCGATACAGAGTTTTAATATTATTAGAATTGCCTCATTAAAAACCTTGCAAAGAAAACTCAGTAAGATAAAACCATAGCAAAAGGAAAAAAGTGCAATACACTAAACAATAACTCATTTTGATTCCCCCCTCATGTTCACATGGGTGAGACATCTTGTTCATTTTGTTGCACATGGACATTGTTTTCTATATGAACCATTTAATGTTGAAGCATATGATTACCACTCTTTTGTATATAATACTTGCATCAAGTAATTGATTCATAACTTGTTGCTAGTGAATGATCCTTTGAACTTCGAGTTCGTATTAATTTATACATGGATCGTAATACAACAAATTTAATGCAATTTGATTTGTTTCAAACAATCTTACGTCATTCCTTTTGAATTGGCTTATATCTCCCCTAATGATGGGAAAATTGCTTCATCAAGGTGACAATTAGCAAAACTTGATATAAATAAATTCCCTATTAGGGATCCAAGGCATCTTATAATATGATTGGTGGAGAGTTAAATCAATATAAGTCTCCTATTGATTTGCCTTGAGATAATCTCCTGCTGATAAAACAATCCAGTTCAATAAAGGATGTCCGTGCAAATTTACGATATTTTCGCATTATTGATGATTATGGGTAATGAAATAGATCTTTCCACATTATGAATGTCATTTGATTTATGATGACATTCATTTTAATTTGCCTTTTATATTCCATAAGTTAAAGTCGAGAATATTATACTCAGATTCAATCATATTCATATAGATAAATTTTCCATTATTCTGAATAGACTTTTTCTGAACAAGACATTAACAATAAAATTGTTGTATCAGATATTGCTTGAACATTAGCCTCTGCTAAGTTCGAATTCGAGAAAGATTCACTTTTTTATTATAATGTACATGTATGGAGCACAATACACAAGACATAAAATCATCGCCCATATTTAGGTAACGATTTAAACACATCTTGATGTGCCTATTTTATCGACCCATTTTCAATGATAAAACTCATAATATTTTGACTTTGATTTTGAAGGCATGGTAAAGGTCACAAAAATATTCAGGTATATATATGACAATATTTAGACAAAATAGCATTTCATATGTGACGAAAAATATCACAATGAAGAGCATTCATTGTCAATAATTATTTGTCCTTTCTAGTTGTGCACCACTTTTATTTCTACTTTTAGTGAAATTGTCAATACAACCTTTACCAAGTCTTTTCATCTTTTCCACATTCATAAATCTATTATTGCGTCATGATCATAATATGCAACATATGCTTCTTAATTTGAGGCTGAACCAATTGAACGGGAGCGATATTATATTTTATCTCATTATTTTACTCAACTACCATGAGACAATAAATCAATCCTTAATATTTATTAGATTGACATGCACACTCGATATTTGTTGCAACAATAAATCGAGGTGGGTCACGTGACCTTTTTATTGTCTCATCAGTCATATGTCCACAAAGCCTCAACATAGAGGTAATTAAAATTGTGGAATTATAATTAATATTTGACCAATTAAGTTTTGTAGCTTGAGACCTAACTGCTCATTTTGAGCTTTTGGAGCATTACCCTTTTGGTATGTATATATATAACTCCATAAGGTGAAAAGATATATAAAGTGAAATATTCACATATCAAATCTCTACAGAAAAATTGGCGAATGATTATTGTGTATAACACACAGTTTAGCATTTATGCTTTATTTAGAAATTGTAGTATCTAATTGTCATGACAAGAAATACTTGTTGGCAATATAATAAGGCAACAAATTCAACTATAATTGAGTAATATTTTGAAAGTAAATGTAATATAAAATAATTTTCTCTTTTTTATGTAACAAAAACCATAACATATAATTAAATATATGTTCACAACTTGATTCATTAATAAACAAAATGTACTATTCATATGAGTTGGTGGGACAACCTTTAGGTTGGGTGGTGATACAAAGTCTACTTAATATCATGCCTCCTCGAACGAGATAACTCGTCTCCCTTTCAATGTTTAGCTTTATCGGGGACATGGCTTACCCACTATGAACACAAATTCATAGTAATACTTGTATTATAAAATTAATGATAGAGCATAACTAAGTGCTTGTAGTATAGCAAGAAAACTAGTTATGTCACATATTGACCTTTGGTTTTTGATGTAGAAGATCGTACAAGACGCAACTATATATCCTACTTTTGCAGTCGGTGACATTATAATGCATAGTGTATGAATAAAGTATACATATATAAGTGATGCATGTAATAAAAGAAAGCAACCATGATAACAAGGAAATGAAACTGAACTTGTTTAAATTAACAAAAGTTATACCTTCCTAGCTTTGATTTCTTAGCAAGCCTTCTTGAACTTCAAGATCTCCTTTATGCTAGAGCAAGGTCGTGCTAATAATTTGTTGTAAACTAAGTTGAACTTGCTAGAGATTTAAGCATGTAAGACATAAACTAAGAACTACTAAAATAAGTAGAGAAGAAGAGACAAGAGAGAAGAGAGCTAGAGATGAAAATGTAGAGATTTCATTCATGCATGCATTAGTGTGTGAACTACAATGGGGTTGACACCCTTTATATAGGACATTTGGTGATGATAATTGTACTTATAAAATGTGTACAAGTTATACATACACCACAAGTCATACAACACATCACAAGCAACATAGACAATGCATGGAAAAGTTGTTGTACATTATAGAGAATCACAAGTTACATGAAGTGTGAGAACCATGCTTGATGTTACAATTCAATGTAAGAACCATGCTTCGCAATGTGGTCACCTACATGCACAAATGTCCATCCATTTCATAACATTATTCTAAATGTACTTAGTCAATTATTATTATGGAAACAATAATAAATTAAGACTAGTATGAGTCTTGATTGATAATCATGTGATGATTATGCATATACGGACACGAATCAAGATAATGAGTATCTGTTGGGAACAGATGCTAGATTGACCCACTAAAAGAACACTATATGGTCAATGTCATAAGTGATTCTCATGAGACTTATATCATTTACTCCTTTGACTTGAGATCACCAGATACTCCAATATTAAGAGCATAATGATTTGATACAATCAAACGTTGTCTTTAACCGAATGAGTATAAAGATTGTGATTGGTCATTGCTCGATTAGTGTGTGGATGTTGTGTGATCAAGATTGAACTTGTCTCTCTTTTAGAGAGATATATATATTGGCCCCTCTATATATTAGACTGATAAATGGCCATGTCTAGTGAATTGATTAGATCAATGTCACTTGACAATTTCAGTCTACTCGGAGATCGAGACTAGTAGATTGAACTATAAGGGTGACATTTTATGTCTTATGTTCAATCAAAAAATATCACGTGACAAAGGGATATGATATACACTGCCTATTAGGTTGCATTGATTTATTGATCTTCATGCTACTTGGGTAGTCAAATGCCTTGCTAGATACCGCTTATGACTTGTATACCAAAATGATTTTGGTTGACCGCCGACGTTGTATGAACCTATCGGGTCGCACACAAAGAATGATTGCGCGATTTAATATGTCTGGTTTAATGAATTTTACTTAATAAAACTCATTTTGAAGATTCTCATTAAATGTTCTAGTTTGACTAGGATTCAAGATTCTCATACATTTCTAGTGCGACTAGAAATTTTGTCTCTTAGTAAATCCTATTTTGAATGTGACTCTAATTGGAATTATAGTATGACTTTAATTCTTATTTGAGTTTTAAATAAATTACACTCTTATTGGATTAGTAATTGTAGATTCTCTATGACTCTATCCTTTTTAGAATTGGACTTTATCTAGGACTTTATTTAGAGTGTGACTAGAAGATGAAGTTCTTTTACAACTTAACTTAGTGTACTATAAATAAGACATTAGGGTCACAGTTGTTGTAGTGAATTCCCTAGAGAGATTCTTCCTGAAGAATTTTGTGAGAATCTTTATCCTACGATTTTTGGGGCTAGCACTCCGGATCGCGATCGTCCGTTCATTTGTGTATTTCTGATAGAGGACGTTCGTTTCTAGCAGCATCTTAAAGGAATCGATCAACACGAAACAAGGCAGATATGGAGTTATTCTTGCTAAGGTATGATTTTTATTGGCACATAAATTTAATTGAATAAATAGGATCTTGGTTCGGGGATGTTCGAAAAGGTTTTGAAAACTTCCATTGTGCATGATCCCCGAAACCCAACAATTATGTGCAACGTGTTACATTCCCACAAAAATATAGAAAAAGCCTTAAAAGTAGGCAAAAAAAAAAAACTAAAATAGAAACTCCCACACAAATATGGCACAAATAGATATGCACTTTCCTTTCCTTAAGAAAGATTGTATAGTTTAAGTATCAATAGCCTTTCTCCAAATCCTAAAAAAGCCTACAAAAATCCCTTACAAACAGTAGCTTGACTTACACGCTCAATAAAACCATAATATTTTGATTGGTCAGTCGTTTTGTTGCTAATAACATTCGATGCGAGAACCTATTACATATATATGTGTACATGTATACATGAAAGAAATAATTTCTTTTAAAAAAGCTAGAGTCAGTCACGAATTGACAATGCATGGGAAACCATTCATCATTAAGATTACTCATCAACTTCATCATCCACACCGGCTAGTCCATGTTGTACACAAATATGAGTAACACACAATTTGCCTTCAAAGTCAAACACCAGCTCTAATTAAATTTGAGAGACGAGCAACACGTATATTATTTTGATAGACACACAATATATGTAATATTTATCCAAAATAAACATAAAATCCGATTTGTGTTAAATCATAAATTGCATATTCTGACTTTTTTAGAATAAAAAATTCCAATTAATGGAATATATCAATTTCTTAATGCAAGTAACCTAGTTGTGATACAACTCGTCGTAGACACCTATTGTAAAAGTAAAGAGAGCCTAACCCAAGATTTGCAATTGATAATGACTCCCAAATTCATTGTTCACACTTGCACCTACAATCATTTACATTGATTCCTATTACCCATACATTTTACATCATCTTAAAGTAGTAGAAATTGCAGCGTTATAGTCACATTGTACTTAAAAGGGACGACAATTACATAGTATACATAAAATCAACATACAAAATAATAGAGAACATCACAACGCAGTTATGCTAATCAACCACAACAAACATATCAAGACTTAATGTACAATTGATGTAGTAAAGAATGGATATTATTACCTTCAATCGATTGGAGAGAACAGAGGGAGTTTCAGACATTAACTTGTCATAGGTTCTTTAGTCAGATTTGGTGAGCTTGGAAGATAGAGGAGAGTCATTTTTCTTCTTTGGTGCTTATCGATCACTCAATACATATGTGAGTGCGACATAAAAGAGCGAGAGATTAAAAAAGTGAGCAAATAGAACTTACGATGTGATCAACGCATACTGGAATACAGATGTGAGAAAGAAAGAGGGATAAAGAAATAGAGAAGTAGATACCTAAATAAAGCCCTAGAACAAGGCGTAAAAAGGTCGATCATGTTGATCTCTACTGATTCAACACGATTCATAGTTCACACCAGTGGAGATATTCTTGTGAGCGTAAAGAGAGGTAGGAAGGTAGAAGACATCGATTTTGGGAAAATAATAAGAACTGAGAGAGCTTGAGCGAGAGATCTTATGAGTTAAAGGGTTAAAATCAACTTTGTAAGCCATGGAAAAACTCTCTATTCATGTAGTGCAACTCAAGAAGAAAAAAATGATGTGAAGAAGAAATGAGGACAAAGTTTGAGTTGTAGATCGACTTGGAGAAGAAGACAACGTAGGAGAGAGGAAGGCAAGGCAAAATAGTCTTTTTGCTTACAACTCAAAATTTTGAGATTTGTTGTAAATTGAGTTGGAACTTGCTAAGAATTAGAGAAGGAAACTAGAAGACTAATTACTTTTACTACTATAAACTACTACTATAAAAGAGAAGAGAAAAATGCGATAGTTGGAATAAGAAATTTTTCATTCAACTTGGTGTATTTTTACAATGAGGTTGACACCCTTTATATAGTCCATTTGGTGATGATGATAAATGTACTTAGACAATGTTTACAAGTATCACATATATCACATGTTATACAACTCTTCACAAGCAACATGGACAATACATGGAGTTTGTGTGCATTGGATATGAATACAAGTAAGAGCAATGCTTGATATTACAACTCAATAAAGAAGCCATACTTGACAATATGGTCATCTAAAATCTTGGTCAATTATTCATTTATATCATAACACTCCCTCTTAGATGACAATTGCTGAATAATGGCCTTCTCAAAACTTCTACTAGGAAAAACCTTATTGGAGAAATATAGTAAAAGAAAAAGAGTACACTATTCGTATAAATCTTAAGACAAGTAAATATTGTTAGGATTGTCTCATTAAAAACCTTTCCAGGAAAACCTAATGGGATAAAACCATAGCTAAGGGAAAAATAGTGTACACTAATCAATAACTCCCCTTCATGTGAACATGGGTGAAACTTGTTCTGTTTCTTTACTTGCAATGTCCTTAAGTTTACACAAGCCAATACCATATGTAAACCTCTTAAATTTCATAGTTGGTAAGGCTTTTGTGAATAAATCATCAAGATTATCACTCGATTAGATCTTGACATCAATTTTACCATTCTTCCGAAGCTCCTGTACATAAGATAATCTTGGTGAAATATATTTTGTTATGTCCCCTTTATGAATCCTTCACTAATTGTGTGATACATGCTGCATTATCTTCATATAATATGGTTGAAGAATCTTTTATTGAAGGTAATCCACATGATTCATGAATATGCTCAATCATGTTTCTCAACCATACATATTTACGACTTGCTTCATTAATTGCAAGTACTTCAGAATAATTGGAAGAAGTAGCAACCATAGTTTGCTTTATTGACTTCTATGATACAACAATATTACTAAAGGTGAATACCTATCCCGTTTGAGAACGAGCTTTGAGAGGATCAGATAAAAATCCAGCACCAGAATAGCCTTAGAGATTTAATTTTACTCATCTCGAGTAAAATATGCCTATGTCACTTGTTCCTCGAAGGTATCATAAAACATGTTTGACACCATTCCAATGTCTTCGAGTTGGTGAAGAGTTGTATCTTGCAAGTAGGTAGACAGCAAAAACAATGTTAGGTCTTGTATAATTTGCAAGATACATAAGTGCACAAATTGCACTTAAATACGGTACCTTCGGACCAAGTAGTTCTTCATCACTTTCATGAGGTTGAAATGAATCTTTATCCACTTCAAGTTGTCTGACAATCATTGCAGAGCTCAATTGATATGCCTTGTCCATATAAAATATTTTTAATATTTTTTCAATATAATTTGATTGATGGACAAATACTCCACTTGAAAAATGTTTAATTTGCAAACCAAGACAAAGTCTTATTTTTCCAAGTTCTTTCATTTCGAACTCCTTCTTCAAGTATTCGGATGTTCTAACGAAGTCGGCGTGGTTTCCCACTATATTTAAATCATCAACATATACAACAATAATCATGAATCTTGTTGATGATCTTTTAATAAAGACATAAGGGCAAAGTGGATTATTTGCATATCTTTCTTTAAGTAAATAATCACTAAGGTGTTTGTACCACATTCGTCCAGATTGTTTCAATCCGTACAAAGACCTTCGTAATTTTTATAAAATGCATGCTATGAAGTTTTGATTTTATTTCTTCGGATATTTCAAATCCTTCAGGGATTCTCATATATATCTCACTATCTAAGGATCTGTACAGATATGTTGTAACGACATCCATTAGATGCATATCAAGTCCTTTAGAAACTGCAAGACTTATCAAGAATTGAAATGTCGTTGCATCTATAACTGAAGAATATGTTTCCTCATAATCAATGTCACGTCTTTGTGAGAAACCTTGAGCTACAAATCTTGCTTTGTACCTTGCAATCTCATTTTTTTGTTTCTCTTTCGCATAAATACCCATTTATATCCAACAGGCTTTACGTCATCTGATGCTTGAACAACCGGTCCAAAAACCTCTCGTTTCTTCAATGAGTCTACAACCGCTTAGATAGCCTATTGCCATTTTTACCAATCAAGTCTTTTTTGACATTCGTCCTCTAATCGTAGTTCTAGATCATCATCATTTTCAAATATTTCAAAGGACACATTGAAAGCAAATATATCATCAGGAATAATATTATTTCTATACCAAATCTTACTAGATTTTAAATAATTTATTGAGATCTCATTATTTTCATTTTTTCCCTATTTTTCTACAAGCACTTGTTCCTCGTCAGAATCAACTTGTTATGACAAATCCTTATCAAAGGATTCTTGTGCTTTCTCAAGAGTATTTTGATTTGCATTTATTTTTACTCCCATTTTTTTCTTTCAAGGAATTGTATCTTTTGAACCAATTGATCTTCCACACTTTAAGCGTTTCATTGGTTCTTGTGCATTTGTTGCACAAAGACATCAATTTTTGTAAGAACATTTATAGTTGGAATACATGATTTTGTCACTCATTTTGCGTCAGTAAATGCATCAGGTAATAGATTTGCAATTTATTGCAAATGAATGATCTTTTGAACTTAAAGTTCACACTGATTTGTGCGTGGATCAGAATGTGATAAAGTTGATTCATTTCAAGCAATTTCGCGTCATTCCTTTGAATTGGCTTCTTGTCACCCCTTAATGGTGGGAAAATTGTTTTATCAAATTGACAATCAGGAAAACGTATAGTAAATAAATCCCATGGTAATGGCTCAAGATATCTTATAATAGATGATGAGTTAAATCCAATATAAATCCCAAGTTTTTCATTGTGGATCCATCTTAGTTGTAATGGGAGGTGGTATAGGAACATACATTGCACAACCAGAATGTTTTAAATGTGAAATATTTGGTTGTTGACTTAAAATGAGTTATATGAGAGAATTTTCATAATATGCAGTAGGCCTATAATGAATGATAGATGCTGCATAAAGGACTGCATGTCCCAAACTGAAGTTGGTAACTTAGTTCTCATGATTAAAGACCTAACAATTAATTGAATGCTTTTAATCAGAGATTTTGCTAAACCATTTTGGGTATGCACATGTGGAATAGAATGCTCAATGGTAATTCCTATAGACATGCAATAATATTTAAATGCTTGAGATTGAAACTCTCTAGTATTTTGATTCGGTTGTCGGGGAATTATGCTCTTAACTTAATGATTTGTGCTCAAAGTCTAGCAAATGCAACATTACAGTTCGAAAGCAAACAAACATGTAACCACCTAGTTAACACATCTATCAAAAACATAAAATATCTAAATGGTCCACAATGAGGATGAATAGGTCGACATATATATCCCTGAATGCATTATAAGAAAACTGGAGATTCCACAACAATTTTACTTAGGGATGGTTTTACCATCAATTTATCTTGAAAACAACTAGCACAATTATAATCACCAAATGAAAATATTTTATTTCTCCTAAAAGTATGTCCATGCGTATTATCAATTATTCTTCGCATTATTGATGATCCTGGGTGACCAAGTCGGTCATGCCATAAAATAAATGTCTTTGGATCATTAATTTTCTTATTTAAGAAGACATTCGTTTCAACATGTCTCATATGAGTAAAATATAATCTTGATGATAAAACTGTGAATTTTTCTAATACTTTTTTTCCATTTGAAACCAGTGTGACATAGAGAAATCTCTATTATTTTCGTTCATGGTTTCAATTTGATATCCATTTTGTCGAATATATTTAAAGCTAAGTAAGTTCCTTCTGAATTTTTCAGAGTATAAGACATTGTCAACATGAATTCTTGCTCCCCTAGGCAACATAATATTTGTTCTTCCAGAGCCATTAATTAAATTGGAGATGCCAAATATTGTTTGAATATTAGCTTCAGCTAAATTCAAATTGGAGAACTATTCTCTCTTTTTAAGGATTGTGTGCATTGTAAATCAGCAAGACATATATCGCTCTTATTTGATTTATAATTGAACACAAGATTTGATGATGCATCTATACAAATAATTTTTGACAAATTAGAAAAAGAGTCATATTTTATTTATAATAAGAAACTAGTACATATAAACTAAAATGCATAACAAAAACTAGTGCATAAAATTATTGAAGAACATTACATATGATCATTAAAGATATTGAGATTAGTGTTTGGATCATCGTGAGAATTTAGGACATCTATATAATTATTGTCCAAGAAGCCATCTCCGAT
Source organism: Stephania yunnanensis (assembly GCA_039657365.1). Lineage (NCBI taxonomy): Eukaryota > Viridiplantae > Streptophyta > Magnoliopsida > Ranunculales > Menispermaceae > Stephania > Stephania yunnanensis. The sequence goes on along the minus strand of CM077589.1, from coordinate 41,264,052 downwards.
AGTGAACTTCATCTAAACTATTTTGACTTTCTCCTTTAAGGAGGATTGATAAAGATCAATAAAATACTTAGGCGTGCGGCATATAAGAGCCCAATGGCCTTTCAAACCACACCTTTGGCATAGTTGGTTACAATTATGAGCATGCCCATTTTCAGCAACATTCTTTCCCTTATTCTGAGTGGCGTCATTTCTATTCCATTTATTTTGGAACTTATGACTACAAAATTTAGAATAGGGCTTGCAACGATCTTTGCCAATTGATCCTTTCCCCTTTTCACGTTCGTGGTTTTTCTTTCCTTGACCATTTTTATGGTCATTATAAGATGCAACATTTGCTTCATTATTTGAAGCGGAACTAGTTAGAAAGGTGTTGTTGTTCTTTAATAGAAGCTCATTATTTCTTTCAGTCACCATTAGACAATAAATTAATTTCAAGTACTTTTTAAATTGATGCGCTCGATATTGATGTTGCAATAACAAATTCAAAACATTAAAAGTACCGAATGTTTTTTCCATCATTGCCTCATCGGATATATTTTCTCCACATAGCCTCAAACGAGAGGTAATATTAAACATGGTGGAGTTATACTCACTGACTATTTTGAAATCTTGTAGCCTAAGTTTCAGCCAATCATTTTGAGCTTTTGGAAATATCACCGTCTTTTGGTGATCATATCGCTCTTTCAAGCTTAACCACAATGTGAGATGAACTTTTATAGTGAGATACTAACTTTTCAAACCTTCATGGAGATGATGGCAAAAGAATATCAGTGCTTTCGCACGATCGTGCATTGATGTTTCACTTCCTTCTATAATAGTTTTTTCCAAGTCTTTAGCTAGGAGACGTATCTCGGCATCCAGTTGCCATTATAAATAATTATGATAAATAATTATTGCCAGTGATATGGAGGGCAACAAATTCAAGTTTTTGAGGTTTTTTCATAGTCTAAAAATATGTCAAGAAATTGGATAAATAATTTCTCTTTTATATAAAATAAATAATAACGATTAAATATATGTTCACAACTTGATTATTAATATACAAAATATATTACTTGTATTAATTGGTGAGACAACTCCAAGTTGGGTGGCAAGATGAAGTCTACTTAAAACCATAAATCCTCGAATGGGATAACCCGTTTCCCTTTCAATATTTAGCTTTACCGGGGATAAGGCTTACCCACAATCAACCCAAACTCATAGCACTATTTACTAGCCTACCATCTTCCATGATTCATGCATGTTTACCAAGACTTATCTTAACTCTCAGAAAATTGGTAACCTTAGTCATCGGGACCAAATGCCACTTACTTCTATTCATATTTGTGAGATATTTGATGTTTGGGGTATAGACTTTATGATACCATTTTCAGTGTTATTTGGTAATGTTTACATACTCTTGGCAATGAACTATGTGTCTAAGTGGGTGGAAGCTAAGGCTACATGCACTAACGACTCTAAAGTGGTATGTGAATTCCTCAAATTGAGGATCTTCACAATATTTGGTACCCCACGTGTCGTGATCAGTGATATAGGCACTTAATTCTACAATCGTAGTTGAAAGTCTTCTAAGGGTGTACAAAGTCACTCATCGAACGTCTAAAACATATCATCCCCAAACAAGTGGCCAGATAGAGGTCTCTAATAGGAAGATCAAATCCATCTTGGAAAAGACGGTGAATCCTATTCATAAAGATTGGAGTTCACGTCTTGATGATGCGGTTTGGGCTTACCAAATGGCGTTTAAAACGCCAATTGGGATGTCCCCATATCAGTTTGTGTTTGGTAAAGCTTGCCACCTGCCAGTCAAGCTTGAGCATAAATCCTACTAGGTTGTGAAACAACTTAATATGAAGCTTCATGAGGTAGGAAAATAGAGAAAGCACACTCTCCAAGAATCGGAGGAAATCAAGAACGACGCGTATGAAAATGCGCAGATTTATAAAAAAAAAAAAAAACAAAAGCATTCCATGATAGCAATCTCTCTAGGAAATCTTTTCGTGTTGGTCAGAAAATGCTTTTATTTCAGTCACGTCTTAAGATTTTTGCAAGTAAGCTGAGATCGAGGTGGACATGACCATATGTTGTGACTGGGGTGTATGATCATGAGGCAGTGGAGATTTAGAGTTTGAAGACTGGTGAAGCGTTTAAGTTGAACGACCATAGATTAAAGATCTTCTACGAAGACTTTTTGAGCCATAATGTGGAAGTCGTCTCACTTGCAACGCCAGTCTATACTGATTGACAGACTCATACCTAGTCGAGCCAACAACTTTAACCAAAAGCGCTATTGGAAGGCAGCCTAAACTTTGATAAGTATCATTTGGTTTCTTTATTTTCATGTTTTTTATCATTTTGCATGAATTTGTATCATTTCCTTCATCTTATATTTATCATGTTCTTTCACTATCTTTTTTGTTTTCTATGTGTGGGTCTCTCGACTTACTTTGAACCTTGAGGACAAGGTTCGGAATAAGTTTTGGGATGTTTTAAGGATTGTGGATTATTTTGGATAGATTCTTTTGCAAAAAACCATAGGTGAGGTCATTTATTTATTTTTTTATGCAGGTGTATTTGGTTGTGGATGGTAATGGTTGGTGGTGTTTTATATCATTTCATTCATTTCATTCATTTCTTTCATTTCTTGTCCATTCATGTTTCTCTCTCATTTCATTAGAATATGATACACTTTCATGCATATATGTATTTAATATATATATATATATATTAATTATTTAGAGTCACTCGAAACTTTGTTCATGCCTTTGGTTATGGATGAGTAAATTATAGTTGCCTTTTTGACTTGAAATTTAGAGAAAATTAGGAGAAATACTCAATCAAGTTCGTAGCTCAGCATTTTTATGATTTCATAATTGAGGACTTAGTTGTTGGTTGGACTTTGTGCTAGATAACGAAAGTGAGTAGACGATCAAATTTGTGCAAGTGGTATTATTTGTAACTCACATTGGGGATTTGCTTGATTATAGTGAAATTGAGAAGGGCTAACATGAGTTTTTCTAAAAAAAAAAAAGAGTCCCATAAGTTTCCACATGAAATGGAGCAAGGAATCTTGTGGTGGAAAAAGTGAGAAAAGTGGTCCACAAGAAATATAGTAGGGATCATTCTACTTGAAAGAAAAATTTGATGAAAAATTGAAAAAATAAGATGCGTAAAGGATGAAGTGTGAAAACCTCTCAAATAAAAGATTTAGCTCGGGTGCTTTCACTTGATTAAGTGAGGATTTTTAACTTGCGTGCTTTAATGTATAGACCAAGAAAATTCGTGAGTAGTTTATGGCTTTTGTCTTGACCGGATCTATGTCTTTAAAGTGTGATCTTAATTGTGTTTGAGTTGCGAGTCTTGACATATCATAACTCTGAAATTTTATGAGTTACCTGTTAACTTGATGGCTATGTAAACCAAAGGAGCTCCATGAGTTTTGAGTCAGGTATAAGATTAGTTGAGTTAGTGCATATTTATGTTAGGAGTCTTAAGTTTGGGGTTATTTGATAAGTCAATATTAATATATATTTAGTAGTTTATTTTAGTATATTTAAATATGCAAAGTCTCTAAAATATAAATTTAATTATATATTTTTTGGTCATTTTTAGATGAAATGGAGTATGTGGTTGAATTCGTGGCAGAAAAATACTCAAAATGGAGTATTTACTCGTAGTAATTTGATACCGGACAGTTTGCCTCTAGTTACGCATTACGCGGTGGGTAGACCAAGTAATGCATGCCATGTGGCAGCGTGCCATTGGCCAGCTTAGGACACGTGGTGCACCGAGGTTATGAACATCTTCACACCGTGCGAAACCGCATGCTTTCCACCAATAGCAAGTTGCCACATCAGCGTTTCCATTCTCTCCTCCAATCATGTCGCCACATCAGCATTAACACATCACAACAACATGTCCAACATTTCTCCTCGCTTCAGCCTCCATCGATTCGCTTCGGGATGCATATTCGCACAAACTCCCACATCTTTGGCCGAACTTGCGCGACTCTCTCCGCCTCCCATGCATGCCACGTGGCGCTCACTCACCCACGCACAACATGTCATCATGAGCTGTTTTGGCAAATTAGACGCTGCCACCTCATCGCGACAGCAGCAGGCGGACCAATCACGCTGCGACACGTGGCGAACACCTATTTTTAAGCCAAAACAACCGTATGATACTCCTTGGCGCACGAGTCACCTCCCCAACTCCTAAAATTAGTTTCTCTCACCTCCCGAGACCAATTTTTAGTAGTTTTATACATTAGGAACTTAGGTTTTATTATTCAGAGGAACACCGACTATTATTTTTTAGCATTGACTTTTTCGATGATGATGTTCGGCTAATCAACTCCTTGCCTAGGTCGAAGAGGAAGCAAGTCGAGATCATAGATTCATGGCATATTATGTGAGATCTTTTATTTTATTATTTAATTTAATTTAAATTATTCTATTTCATTGTTGTTGATTTTAATGATTATGGTTTAGATCTAAGGTGTATATATGGCTAGTGCATGCTTTTAGGTGGACAATATATAGTTATTTAGACCATTAGTATTTGTGTAATTGTGCTTTTGGACCAATAAAGTGACAAACGCTAACCCATTTGCCTTTTGTTGAGTGTGCAAAAATTGAATCTAGGTTAAATTGGAACCAGATGCGATCCGGTTATTTAGGATTAGTGTTCCTACATACCCAAATTAATGCGGTTAGTATGTTAAACCCGATTGGCAGATGTCTAGGGTTATACATTAATTAGGGAAATAGTTAGTAGCGGACGTCCTAGCTATCGAGATTAGGAGAATTAGGAATTTCTGGCGGATGTTGATTTTCCATAACTAATCTAGGAGAAATTGAATTAATAACTTTTTGGGATGATTGAGGACAATTAAATGCCATTGAATCTTGATTTTTACTTGTGGAACGTAGACTTAGGTGATTTCTTTTCATTTGTATTGTTTTTGCGAACTTTTTATTTGTGCTAGTTTAATTAATTATTTCATTGAATCCCATTTTTAGTTAACTTTGAGTAAAACTCAAGTTCTGTGGATTCGACCCCGTATTTACCACTACTACACCCTTGTGGTTGGTAACTCGATTGAGGGTTATATTTGGCACGCACGACACGTGATCAAGAAGACTAAGAACTTCTATTACTACAAACTACTACTACAAGGAGAAATTAGATAGTTGGAATTAGAAGTTTTTCATTTAACTTGGTGTGTTTTTACAATGAGGTTGACACCTTTTATATTGGCCCTTTGGTGATAATGGTAAATGTACTTAGACAATGTTTACAAGTAATACATACATCACATGTCATACAACTTTTTACAAGCAACATTGACAATACATGGAATAGTTAGTATATCGGATATGAATACAAGTAAGAGCAATGCTTGATATTACAACTCAATGACAAAACCATGCTTGACAATGTGGTTATCAAAAATCTTGGTCAATTGTCCATCCATATTATAACAAGATTAGCACTTTTATATATTTGATATATATGTCTACTACCATATTAAAAATGGTAATATCGATCGCGAGGAAAGGTCGGTATTGCATTTCTTATATTTCAATTTTTTATTCCAAATCAAAATCGAGATCTCCATCCACAAACTATTTTGCCCTTTTTATGTGTTGTCTCAAATTTGCTCATCTTCGTCCACAATTCCAACACTTATTCATCTTTTTCTACAAAAACTCCAACAAGGTTCTTCATTTTCGACAACAACCCCTATTGAAATCATGTAGCCTAATTCAATCTATACTTCTTTCAAACCTCATTATGCTTTCTCAAAGTTTTTGAATTGCTTTATTGCTTTCAAAGCCTCGTCAAAATTATCATATTCATCGCAGGTATTTTTCTACCGTAATATTTTATTTTGGTCAGAATCCTGGATCAATGGGGAATATAGTTAACTTGATCTTGAGAGTGAAGTTATAGTTAACTTGATCTTGAGAGTGAAGTTCTTAACATGGTTTTTTCTAACATTTTGATATCTAATTTTGATACGAAATGGTTCTCTTTATAGCAGAGCTCTTAACAATTGTTTGCTTTGTGTTTAGAGAGTCAACTTAATCTTGAGAGTAGTTGTGCACTTTTGATTTACAATTTATTCAAACTGCAATTAAAAGCTTATGCTTTCATAATTTCTCTTTTTATTTTTGAATGTTTCTTTTGATTAAATTTATGAAAATGGTGTGTTTCTAATGTAAGCTTTTGTTTGTTTTTTTTTCTTTTTCAGTTAGAGTTATTGAATGGATTATGTCTATTATGATTGAGTGCATATGTGGTGTTTGATGATTAGCTTCATAACATTGAGATGGCGGCATCTATTGATGGTTTTAATTGAAAATTTGGAAAGGAATTCACTACTTAAATACTTTTTCTTAGAGATTATTATTTCAGGGTATGAGTTCCTTTATCAAACGGATGAGTTCATGTAAAAAGACAGGTCTGAATTGATGTTGGAAATCAACTTTTTGTATGAAACGAATGGCATTGCATCTCAAATGTCAATTAAAGCTCTTGATTTTAGGAATCTTTTAATCCTTTATTTTTTAAACTGTGAACTTCCTTTTGAGCTCTTATAACCTTGCATTCTTGAATTTTTCTCCACATTAATAAAATAAATTGCCTGAGTATTGGAACAACAACAATTATAGAATTTGTTTCTTTGCTTGTCTGCTGTACCGAGATCTCCTAATGGTTAGGGTTTGATAAGGGCCATAAGACCAACATTCATGCCTGGCAACATTGAATAGGAGGTGTTAATATGTTCAAACTTGTGAGCTTAATGCTACTGTGAAGATACATATAAGGATAGATTGCATTTCAGCTGAACTTATTTGTGAAATAAGGAGTTAAAGTTCTTTGTTTGTCTTGCTTGTTTATGCATTTGATTGACCATATCACATCTATTTTGGACTTGATTTATTTAACAACAACAACATAGCCTCAGTCCCAAATTAATTAGGGTCGTCTGCATGGATCAAAATTCTCCATTGTGCTCGATGAAGTGCAATTGATGGCGAGCTATTTGATTTATTTAAAAGCTTCTAAATTGTAATTATCCTCTACATTTTTTTATTTTATTTATTCAATATTGTTGTATAGAGCTATGATTTTTAAATTAAGGAATGATCAGAGGCCTCTTAAGAGTTTAAACTGGTTTTATTAAGAGTGTAAGTTGCCTTTAAGATTTCCCTGAGAAGTATTAGATGACATGGTTGGTTGACTTGGTTCTGAATGAGATGAGTCGGAGATGGTTTCCTCCCATCACCATCTCTATAGTCGATTTGGATTAGTTTCTCGCATTCTTTCTCTTTCCCCCCTCTTTGATATGCTTGTATTTTGAAATAATATTGTAATGACTTATCTTTTGATTTAACTAATTAATAGGCAAGGTGTGGAATTGGTTTGTTGATATGAAGTTCGTATGTTTGTTTTTCTAGAGTTGTTATTCAGGTTAGTCTAATTTTATAGGTTGAGCTCTTTAGGTTCTCTCATCGCTCAGTTGCTTGATTGATGTTTGAGAATTATCATTTAATCATAATATGATGTATTCATATTAAGAATCTTGTTTTATTCATTAAGTAACCTTTAAAGTAGATATCTATATCCATATTTGTATTTTAATCAACTGCAACTTTGTCTTGCCTTTTCTACTCTGTTAAGTAATATTCTTCATTATTTATATAAAGTTGAACAGTAAATTCAATGCATATTGACATTTAATGACTTATTTCTTATAAGATAGTACTTGCATTAGCGATTCAAATTTGGCAATATGTTTGAATGGTTAAAATATAACTTCTTATTATAGATTTCAGATTAAAAGACATACAACGTCATTTGTGGCATCAATGTCAATCAAGGTAGGGCTAATGATGGTTCAATTGCTAGAATCATTTTCAGTCATTAGCGATGGGTTGGGGAAACGTGACAGTTGAAGATTTGATGGACATTCTGTTGGGGCATGTGCCCGAGGTCAATCCATTAACTGTCTTTATGAATACTTTTAGTTAATAAAATAGAGGATTTCATCTGTTGTTTATTATAATTAATTTGCATGTTTACATTATAATAAGATTCATGGGTATTTACAGAAATATCCTAAATTTCCCTAGTCGATCATTATACTGAGAACTATAATGAATTAAGACTAGTGTAATTCTTGATTGATGATCATATGATGATTATACATACAGGGATACAAATCAAGATCACGAGTACTTGTTAAGGAACAAAGTACTGGACCGACCCGCTATGAGAACATCACATGGATTAAGTCATAGTTGTTTCTCATGATAGGTATATTTTTCAGTCCTCTGACTTGAGATTACTAGAGACTTCAACATTAGGAACACAGTGATTTGACACTATCAAATGTTGTCTTTAACTAGACGATTATAAAGGTTGTGATTGGTTATGTGTGAGCAATGTGATGAAGTTGTGTAATCAAGATAGAATTTGTCCCTCTCATATAAAGAGAGATATCCAGTACATCCTTCGATGTGTTAGACTATTAAAAGGCCTAGTCTAAGTGAATTGATATTGATCAATGTCACTTGGATGTTTTTAGTCCACCTAGAGATTAAGACTAGTACGATTGAACGTGTTGGATGACGATTCCATGCCTTATGTTTGATCAAAAGGATATCGTGTGACAAAAGGATGTTATATACACTATTGATTAGGTTGTATCAATTTGATATTCATACGACTTAGGTAGTCATAATGTCTTGCTAGAGGTCTCTTATGACTTGTATACTAAAATGTGTTTTGGTACACTGCCAACGTTGTATAAGCCTTTTGGGTCGCACACCAAGAATGGTTTTGAGAGATTTTAAGATGGTTCAGAAAAAACAAATTTTATATGATAAAATTCGTGACAGAAATGTCCTTGTGGTGTATTACACTTATACTTCTTTAAGTAGGGGTATATGTGTAATTTACTTAACCATCTATATACAAGGGTTGTATAAATAGACGCTTTAAGTTAGAACTCATGTATGAAAGATTAAGGGCCGAAACTCTATTTCTGTTTTAAAATGAACTAAGGTTTTTCGGTACACTCTGGATCGTTTTGGAGAGAAATTAAAAGGTTTGGTATTCTCTCGAAGCTAGCACTTCGAGTCTCGGCCGTCGTTCGTGTGTGGACTGCTGGTAGAGGGCGTTCGTCGTTGCCAACGCCTTAGAGATCGATCAACCTTCAGAAAGCTATTTTGCGATCGAGGTATGATTAAGTTTTCTTGGTTTAAACGTTTTTAATGGTATTAGATTCGGATCCTGTTGGGGTTTTTGTCAAAATTGTTTTGTAATCTCCGCTGCGTATGAACCCCATAACCTAACAATGGTATCAGAGCCTTCGAGTTTGCTTCCATTAAATTCATTGCATGTTTTCTTATGATATATACATGATATATGATTGAAAGCATGTTAATAGTTTATATATATATGATATACATAAGTTTTCTGCGAGATTTATTATTATTTTTTGTGTATATGATACATATATTCGTGATTTAATTGAAATTAGTTTCATACATGCCAGTAACCATGTTAGGTTAATTCGAATAATTTTAATGAATTGTGTTTCGTGTTCTGTGATCCATGACACCATTAGGTTCGATTGGGATAGTAGTTCATGATTCAATTACATGTTTGTGATTATTTGGATGAGGACCGAAATTGCAAATAATTAATTTTTGAAATTATTTATTTATCTTGTTATATCTATTATGTTCTGAAGTTTCCATTTGATAAAGATAGATAACAAATTAGATTAGGAGATATAAGCTAAATCGGTTTCGTTATCCCTATTGGATAGGATATACATATCGAGAATCTTGTTATCCGCTAGCTGGCCAGCGGGACTGCCGTCTAACTAATCCTATCGCACGAAAATTCTTTTATTAGTGAACAATATAAAAATTTCCAAATTGTTTAGTGATTGAACAAATCAATAGAATATATGATATTTCATTGTTTACATAAAAATCACTAAAACTGAATAAAATCCCTCTATTAAATTTTAAGTCTCGTGCCATCCATTTTAAACACTTGTAAAGGCCTCGATCACACTAATATAGTTTCAGCCATAGCTGGGTGTATTGTGTTATCTTGGTGAGACAAGTTGGGTAAGAGTTACCTAAATGTTTAAAATGGTCTGACTTAATAAAATTATCAAAATAGTTTTGAGCTTTAGGCACATGATGAGATAAAAAAACATGATAAGACATAAGATGTCTCGTATCTCATAAAAGTATCTAAAATTACATAAGATGTAACTGGTAACTGTTAACTACCTAAACAATCTAGTTCTGTGTTTCATGCCATAGCTGTCATAGAATTAGGTGAAATATGGAATTTAATCCCCTAAATAAATAGTATGTTTTAGGAGGGTTGTTAATTTAATGGGAGTCTATTCCTCTATACTAAAATAAACTTTGCATAATATTTATTGTAGATCAATGGCATCTTTAAGTAACAATAATCCCCTGTCACCGCGATCCATCCTTGAGAAGGATAAGCTATATGGGACTAACTTTCTTGACTGGTTCAAAAACTTGAGAATTGTTCTTAAGCATGAATGCAAGTTGTATGTCCTGGATGCTACAATCATGAGGACCCACCAGCCAATGTTACGAAAGCTATGAAGGATGCGCATAATAAGTATATCAACGATTCTACTGATGTTGCATGTATTATGCTGGCAACTATGGCTCCTGAACTTCAGAAGGACATGGAACTAATGGAAGCCTGCGACATGGCTATAACGCTGAAGGAAATGTTCTAACAGTAAGCTAGGCAAGAAAGGTTCGAGACAGTCAAGAACCTACATTCTTGCAAGATGACTAAGGGTGCGTTAGTTAGTCCTCATGTTTTGAAGATGAAAGGCAATGTTGACCAGCTTGATAGACTCAGATTTCCCATAAGCCAAGAGTTGGCTACGGATTTGATCCATAATTCATTACCAGAGAGTTACTCACAATTTGTGATGAACTAAAATATGAATAAGATGGAGAAATCAATTTCAGAGTTGCATTTGATGCTCAAAACTGCTGAAGAAAATATCAAGAAACCCTCTAGTAATGTGTTGATGGTCCAAAAGGGAAAGGGAATGATGAAGAAAGGCAAAGGCAAGGCTAGAGTTGGCAAGGCTGTTGCTGCACCTGTCGCAAAGCCTGTGGAACAAGTCAAGCCCCAGCCTGTTCCTGCTTGAAAACACCCAAAAGAAAAGGAAGGAAATTGTCATTTCTATCATGCACCTGGACATTGGTTCAGAAATTGCAAACTCTATCTGGAAGATCTAAAGAAGAAGAAGGGTAGTGCGACTACCACTACAGGTATTTATGTTATTGAAATTAATTTATCTACTAGTGACTCCTTGGTATTAGATACCGGATGTGGATCTCACATTTGTATAAATGTGCAGCGACTCACCAAAAGTAGAAAGTTGAAAAAAGGAGAAGTCATCCTCAGCGTAGGGAATGAAGCAAGAGTTGCTGCCCTGGCTGTTGGATCATATGACTTAGTCTTACCTAGTGGACTTATTTTAACATTAAATAATTGTTATTTTGTGTCTGCCTTAAGCATAAACATCATTTCTGTTTCATGCTTAGATATGGATGGTTTTGATTTTATTATTGCGAATAATAGATGTTCCATTTCTCGTAAATATATATTTTATGCAAATGCTGATTTACGTGATGGTCTTTATATTCTAAGCATGAAAAGGTCCACTGATACTCTAGTCTTTAACATAAATACAAAGAGATTCAAGTCAAATGATTCGAATTAAACCTATCTTTGGCATTGTCGTCTAGGGCACATAAACGAGAAACGCATAACGAAGCTCCATAAAGATGGGCTTCTAAATTCATTTGATTTAGAAACATATGAAATGTGCGTATCTTATTTACTAGGCAAGATGACTATAAGTCCCTTTACTGGACACTGTGAATGGGCAAGTGATTTATTGGGTCTAATACATACTGATGTATGCGGTCTGATAAACACAATGGCTAGAGGAGGTTATCAGTACTTCATTACATTTACTGATGATTTCAGCAGATATGGTTATGTATATCTAATGAAACATAAAGTTGAATCATTTGAGATGTTTCGAACGTTTCAAAATGAAGTGTAGAATCAACTTGGCAAAACTATCAAAACACTTCGATTAGATCGAGGTGGTGAATATTTAAGCCAAGAATTTGATGATCATCTTAGAAATTGTGGGATTGTCTCCCAATTGACTCCACCAGCAACTCCATAATGGAATGGAGTTTCTTAAAGGAGAAATCGAACCTTATTACACTACAAGGAAAATGAAATTTAGAAACGGAATTACCAACGGAATTAAGTTCCGTTGCTAAAAAAAGTAGTTAGAGACGGAATTGAGACGGACTAATTCAGAGATGGAATTGAGACGAATCAGAGACGAAAATAGAGACGGAATTAAATTCCGTCTCTAAAAAATGGCGCCGGCATTCCCACCAAAAATTGGTTTTCTTATACCCGTTCATCAAATCTCGAGATTTGTGCTTCAAATCTCGAGTTTTGATTAGGGCCCTCTCCAACACCCCCCACCAAAATCCCCATATCCCATTTATTACTGACGAAGTCGCGGTCCCCCCCACCAAAATCCCCAAATCCCACGAAGAAGACGAAGTCGCAGAGAAACCGCTCTCCGACGAAGAGCGTATTCACCGCGACCTTCATCGCTCCTAACCAGCTCTTTATCTTCATCGCTCCTAACCTAGCTCCTTATCTTCACCGCGACCTTCATCGCGACCTACATTCCCACCATCTCTTGTCTCTCCAATCGTCTCATCTCGGTGTCGTCTCTGCTCTCGACTCTCGTCTTTTCGTCTCTTGCTCAACCCGTTGCTCTGGTCACTCCGTCTCTCTCCGGTCACCGCCCCCCAAATCCCCAACCCCCAACAAATCTCTTGTCTCGGTCTCTTGCTCTTAACTCTCTCTCTCTTGTCTTTCCGTCTCTCTCTCAACCAGTCACTCCGGTGTCTCTGGTATCTCTGGTCTCTCCGTCTCTCTCCGGTCACCGCCCCCCAAATCCCCAACCCCAAACAAGTCGTCCTCGTACTCCTTTGCTCCCTGGTAGCGCTGCCCTGCTTTGGTCATCATCGCGTTGTTTTGCTCCAGTCGTGCTCTTTTTCGGTCCGAGCCTCTGCCCTGGTAGCACTGCCTTTCTTCGATATTTTGATCCTTGATTGATTGTTGTTTTTTGTAGGTTGCCGGTGAAGATGGAATTCCTCAATTTGATAGAGAAGAGAACAATGTTTGTCTACCATGCTGAAAGTTATGCAAAATGCTCAATTTAAGACTATGGCTTAGTGCCTCGGAAATGCTTTGATGCAGGTATTTATATTTATATTTGTAATATCGAATTCCTTTACTGGAAAGTTTTACTAATACACTGCATATTTAAATAAGGAAGAATGTTTATAATTCAGATTCAAGCTAATTATCTCTTGGTTCGGCTACAGTTGTCTCTTTCTGTTGATCCAAGTATGAGAGGCGGTTCAAGGCAAAAAGCTCTCTTGTTTTTGCTTACAATTCGTAGTTGATTGCTACTGAGAAAAGCTATTAGTTTACTTTCTTCTAACATTAAGTCCGACTGTAGATGTAAAGTAAATGGTTTAGTTAGAGTTTGGGTTTGTTTGATACCAGTACAACCTATTGGTTATGCTTTAATCACAACAAATTAGAATTATCAAACGACAAATAAATATCGAATGCGTATGCTCCATAAATTTATTGATCTTCCATTGTTTTTTGTTATCGCATTTAGCATGATTGTTAGTAAGTTAGTTAAACATTTGCACACTTATGTCTCTCAATCATATGCTTGACCTCTGTTAACATGTATCAGTCATGTGTATGCTCCATAAATTTATTGATCTTCCATTGTTTTTTGTTCTTATTTTTGAAATGTTTTTATCCATTAGGAGTTAAGAAAAAGGACGATCGAGTAAAGATTGGTTAAGATTGGTTACACGAATCAAACTCTTCCACTCCGCACAATTTAATGTTGATCCTTCAAATGCAATCAATGCTTGGAAACTAACATAAGTGGAGCTATTTTTGATTAGGCTGCTTTCTAGTATGACATACAAAACATGTTAGCGATGCATCTAAAATGAAATACATTTGGCTCTTTTATCTACACGAAGGTTTAATTTTATATGTTTGCCAAAAAAAGGTTAAATCTTATATGCCTCCACTGAATTTCCTGTCCTTGAGATACAATGATATTGGGTCATCGATTTCGAAGTAAACCTTAATACAATCTATTCCTAACAACTAATACTTGTATCGTTATTTAACTAGGATTCTAAGAATGATGTTTGAAAGAGACGGAGGTGTTAACGAGTGAAGCGGCATGCATGAAAGAAGAATTACAAAAAGTGAGAGATGAAAGAGATACCCATTATTTACAAGCACAGGCTTTAACAGGTGAGTGTTGCAGTACAAAGAACGAACTGGGAGATCCCGCCCTGAGTTGGATAATCTGACAACAAAATCAAATGCCCTTAAGATAAGTTGCAGGTGTTGCTTTTATAAGGAGTATTTTCCTCTTACTTCTAATATTGTTTATTAAATTATCTTAGTTGAAGAAATTACTTATAATATTGTTTATTAAATTATGTTTACCACTCCTTTTGTTTTAGATGGCTGATTTAAATACTATGGAGAGTAGAACTGAATTTGAAGAGCGAAAGAGACTTGCTTGGGATCTGCAAAATCGTATAGAAGATGTAAAGTATCAAATAATGCAGGCAGATAAGCTACATAAAGATTTATACAATACCATATTAGTAAGATTCCTCGTACCTCTTATTGTGCTGGCTACATGATACATCAAGTCTAACTCGGAAGTTGTAGGACAAAGGCATCAATTTTCATTTGATAAAGTGTTCAATCCCGAGGAATCACAAGAATAAGTATTTGCTGAAATTTCTCAGCTAGTTCAAAATGATGTAGATGGTCACAAGGTATTTCTTTTTTCTTTAAATTTTCTTAATAAAAATTGTTAGATTCTGATTTATACTTCTTAGCACAGTTTCATAGGTATAGGTACAAATGTACAATTGAGATATGCAATGTGTACATCAGAGCAACCCTTTCATTGGAGATATCTATCG
This sequence comes from Stephania yunnanensis, assembly GCA_039657365.1. Taxonomy (NCBI): domain Eukaryota; kingdom Viridiplantae; phylum Streptophyta; class Magnoliopsida; order Ranunculales; family Menispermaceae; genus Stephania; species Stephania yunnanensis. Next base: position 41,248,867 of record CM077589.1, on the reverse strand, counting down.
AACCGTATCTGAACATTCTAATTACTAAACCCTTGAATTGTACTTTAACCTCGCTAATTTCCAAGTGATGCTTGAGTATTTTCATAAGAATACCATGTGGCTTTGTCATGGAACTATTGGATTATATAGTTAGATGTATAACACTATGCAGGGTGATTGCTTGGTCCTCCATAGGTTTGTGTTTTTGCGTATGGCCAAACCGGTTCAGGCAAAACATATACCATGATGGGCAGAATTTAGGGTGTCATGAACAGCTTGTTTTCAATTTATGGTATGTTCTTTAGCTTGGCAAAAGATCTCATTTTTTCTTTTGATTTACTGTTTAATGGAAGTTGACAAACTTACAAACTTTTTTTAAAAAATAAAGATAAAATCTTACATGATCGGAGTGGGATTCTAGGTTATCGTGTATTTAAAGATTTTTTCTTTTGAATCTGGATCTTATTATTTATGATGAATTTGTTTGTAATCTTCGTATTTTTCGACATTTGTCTGTTTTGCTCTTGTCAAAATGAGGTATGTATTATAAGATCTGCATATAGGTTGAAGTCTCTTGAGTTATTGATATTATTTTTTTATCTTATTGGCTACATAACATTGCAGGTACTGGATTTGAGAACTTTGACCTGGTCCAGGGTAGAGGCTATGGCTGTAGTGGACTCTGTGGAATCATCATCTCCCATGCCTTTAGCCGCATGTGTTGGTCATTCCTTGGTACATCTTCAGACTATTCAGTTTATTGACATTTGAGAACAATATACTGGCCATATTAAACAACAATATAGATGTCCATTATTTGAATGTCTTCTTATTTTATATGATTTTTGCTTCATGAATTGTTTGGTAGATATCATGGGGAAATAAGCTTCTCTCCATTGCTAGACATACAAAAGACCCTTACGAAACTTGATCACAGGTTTAGATCTGTTATTTTCGTAAATAAATTAATTTTGTTATTTATGATTTACACGATTGTTGTTTTTGATCGCGATCTTGTGCTTATCATCGTATTTTTGTGACAGTGAAAGCATTTGATCCGCTCGCATGCACTTGGTCAATCTTTAAGACTTATGGGAAAGCACCGGTATTTGATTTGCCTCACCTCTTAAAAGGAAAAGCAGCAAATAATTTCTTGTCAGATAAAAAGGAAATAGCAAAGAATTTCTTTGATTTAAGAATTATTACCAATTTGAGCCCAATTACTCTTACTTGATTTCATTTTTTCTTTCAATCATTATTCTGAATTTCTTATATGCCTTTTTTATCGCACCGGAGAATAAATGAGACCAATCAGTGAAGAGATAGAGGTATAGACAGGCTAATGACTCTCGGCCTTGTGCCTAATTCTTCATCATGTCCTTGATTGTTTACTAGTTGAGCTCACTATTTTTCGTTTTTTTCTTTTGTTTTTCATTTTACTTTCTTGCAAATGGTGAATGCCGTAATACAATGACTAATCTATGACAAAAAGCAAATCATTTTATGAACAAAAAATTATAGCCTTGTCTTTTTCACTTGTAGGGATTTATCCTATGATGGGCTTATGTGCCAAGCTAACTTGAGGTCTTATCACTATTTCTATGAATTCATTGTTTTTAAGGTTTATTGAGATACAAAAAAATGTTGTGGATGCAGGTATTTAGACCAAGCGATGCTTTTGATTTTGTCCAGCAACATCTGAAGGTTCATTCTATTTTATTTTAATGCAGTTCAAGGATAAAAGCCACTTCTTGTTTCTAGTTTTACTTCCAATATTGCCTCCTTTTTCATACTTGTGGTTTTAAGATTTCAGTGGCTTTGATGTTTCTGAAATTGCAAATTTAGGATATGGAGTGTGAGTTTTTTTTTTGGTATTATGGAGTGTAACTTTAGTGTTTTAGGGGTGCATGACTTACTTAGGGTTGAGATTTCAATGTCTTGGATTTAGGCTTCTAGAACTTTAAAGAGTTTAAATCAAATGTTTTTCTTTATTGAAGTTATGCAAGAGCCTCCTCTGTTTCTTCTCTTATCCATTGTTATGCCCTCTCCTTGAGTGGTATGATCACCACTATCAATCTTAATTAAGCTAGAGTTTACTTTTTATTTTGTATGGACTTGATTTTGTATGGACTTGATTTTGGTGGGTAATTATAGTAAAATATATTGTTTTCTTTTACACTGTAAATGGAGATAGTTTTTTTGCAGTTTCATTTTTTTTATCATGAGTTTGATCTATTTTGCAATATTTGCAGAGCGTGGCTTTATTAGTAGGTGACTGGTTCTTCGATCGAGTGGGAGTTAGTGCCATTGATTGCCCATATCCCTGTGACAATACCTTCCATAATCTGGTTTTCAAGTGAGAGATGAGGAATTTAAAGCATATCATGTAACTTTTATAGTTGTTTACATGACTTTTAGATTGATAATTCTTTTTGTGCATATTTAGAGGATTGTAAGTTTTTTTTGTGGTTGTTGAACAATAGGATTGGTGGTTTTGTGAATACTTACAAATTTGGAGCATTTATTATAGTTGACAATTTTTCGTAGATATATAAATCTTTTTCAAATTTTGAATTTTACATTTTTTTTTCTCTCATTTGAATATTTGTTGATATATATTTTCGATGTATGAATGTCAAATTTTGCTTTTTTGGGGGATGTTAACACCCCCAAGGAATTGTTGGAGGGGGTGCGGGCGATGGAGTAGGTCCTATGATTTTATTTACAAGTTCTAGGTTGGAGAACCAATTGGATTGAGTTTATGTTTAAAAACTAAACAAAAATGAAAATTAGAGACGGAAATAGCAACGGAATCCAGAGATTCCATTGCTATTTTCGTCTCTAATTTTCGAGGAATAGATACATAAATCAGAAATGGATCAAATTCGCCTCTGATCCGTCTTGGATTAGCAACGGATCAGAGACGGAATAGAGACGGAAATAATCAGAAACGGAATTTATTCCGTCTCTAATCACAAACGGAATTTATTCCGTCTCTGATCCATCTCTAAATCAGAAACGGAATAGAAACAAAATTTATTCCGTCTCTAATCAGAAACGAATTTATTCCGTCTCTGATCCGTCTCTAAATCAGAAACGGAATCACATTTTCATTTCTGATTGAATCAGCGTCGACGATTTTAGAGACGGAATAAATTCCGTCTCTATTCCGTTGCAGATTTCAATTAGAGACGAAATTTATGCAAATCAGAGACAGAAATTTCCGTTTCTGATTTGCGGTTTTTTGTAGTGTTAGATATGGTTCGATCTATGATGAGTCATGCAAATCTTCCATTATCCTTTTGGGGTTATGCATTACAAACTGCAGCTTTCACTCTAAATCAAGTTCCTTCTAAAGCGGTTGATAAAACACCATATGAGATATGGTACGGGAAGAGACCTAGTTTGTCTTTTCTTAAGATTTGGGGTTGTGACGCGTACGTAAAGCGACAAGTCTCAGAAAAATTAGCACATAAATCTGATAAGTGTTTATTTGTGGGGTATCCTAAGGAAATAAAAGGATATTACTTTTATAATCTTCGCTGAGAACAAAGTGTTTATTGCTCGGTATGATGCCTTATGGAAAAATAGTTTATTTCAAAAGACACTAGTGGGAGAGAAATAAATCTCGAAGAAGTTCAAGAATCACAAATAAACACTGAACAGCTACTGGAAGTTCAACAACATTATGAACCAGTTGAACCTCCACCAGTGACACAAGGCCCACGTAAATCTGGTAGGGTAAGACATGAGCCAGAGAGATTCGGATTTCTCATTACCGATAGTCGTGATGTGTTGCTTACGGACCAAAATGAGCCCACCACTTATCAGGAGGCTATGTCTGGACCAGACTCAGATAAATGGCTAAGTGCCATGAACTCCAAGATGCAATCCACGTATGATAACCAAGTTTGGAACTTGGTTGATTTACCTGAAGGTGGTAAGACCATTGGATGTAAATGGGTTTACAAGAAGAAAACTGACACGGATGGCAAAGTGCATACTTTTAAAGCAAGACATGTTGCAAAAGGTTTCCGGCAGACTCAAGGTGTTGATTATGATGAAACTTTTTCGCCAGTAGCCATGCTTAAATCCATAAGAGTTTTAATTGTCATTGCTGCATATTATGACTATGAGATATGGCAAATGGATGTAAAAACAACATTTCTTAATAGAAAGCTGCTTAAGGACGTGTATATGACATAACCTGAAGGTTTTGTACATCATGTGAATTCTATTAAGGTATGCAAGCTTCAAAGATCCATTTATGGATTAAAGCAAGCTTCTCAGAGTTGGGATCTTGGTTTGATGAAGCAATCAAGGATTTTGGTTTTATTAAGAACGAAGATGAGCCTTGTGTATACAAGAAAGTCAGTGGGAGTGTAGTTGTTTTTTTGGTACTGTATGTTGATGATATATTACTCATTGGAAATGACATCCCAACATTGAAGAATGTCAAGTCTTGGTTAGGGAAGTGTTTCTCAATGAAAGACTTAGGAGATGCAACCTATATCCTGGGGATAAGGATTTATAGGGATAGATTTAAGAGGCTAATCGGTCTAAGTCATAGTGCTTACATGGACAAGGTGCTGAATAGGTTCAGTTTACAAGACTCTAAAAGTGGATTATTGGCAATGTCTCATGGCATAAGTCTCAGCAAGATTCAATGTCCTAAGACAAATGATGAGCGAGATCGTTTGAACAAGATTCCATATGCATCAGCTATTGGATCTATCATGTATGTCGTGCTATGCACTCGACCTGATGTATCATATGCTTTGAGCACTACAAGAAGATATCAGTCAGCTCCTGGTGAGAGTCACTGGATAGCAGTAAAGAACATCCTTAAATACTTAAAAAGGACAAAGGAAATGTTCTTGGTCTATGGAGGTTTTGAAAATGATCTAGTTGTAAATGGTTACACAGATGCAAATTTTTAAACTTATAAAGATGATTTTAGATCGCAGTCTGGATATGTGTTTACTTTGAATGGGGGGGCAGTAAGCTAGAAAAGTTCGAAGCAAGAGACTATGGCAGATTCTACAATGAAGTCGAGTATATTGCGTGTCCGATGCAAAGAAAGGAGGCAGTTTGGATCAAAAAGTTCATTTCTGAACTAGGCGAGGTTCCACTTATTGCTAACCCTGTTTGTTTGTATTGTGACAATAACGAGGCAATAGCACAAGCCAAGGAACCTAGATCACACCACAAATCCAAACATATACTCAGGTGTTTTCATCTCATTGGAGAAATTATTGAGAGGGGAGACGTAAAGATTTGCAGAGTACCTATTGAAGACAACGTTGTAGATCCATTGACAAAAGCTCTTCCACAAGCAAAACATGATGGTCATGTTAGATCATGAGGCATTAGATGCATGTATGATTGGCCTTAGTGCAAGTGGGAGATGTTGGGGCATGTGCCCTAGGTCAATCCATTAACTGTCTTTATGAATACTTTTAGTTAATAAAATAGAAGATTTCATTTGCTGCTTATTATAATAAATTTACATGTTTACATTATAATAAGATCCATGGGTATTTACAGAAATATCTTAAATGTCCCTAGTCGATCATTATACTGAGAACTATAATGAATTAAGACTAGAGTGAGTCTTGATTGATGATCATATGATGATTATACGTATAGGGATACGAATCAAGATCACGAGTACTTGTTAGGGAATAAAGTACTGGACCGATCCGCTTTGAGAACATCACATGGATTAAGTCATAGTTGTTTCTCATGATAGGTATATTTTTCAGTCCTCTGACTTGAGATTACCAAAGACTTTAACATTAGGAACACAGTGATTTGATACTATCAAATGTTGTCTTTAACCGGATGATTATAAAAGTTGTGATTGGTTACTGTGTGAACAATGTGATTAAGTTGTGTAATCAAGATAGAATTTGTCCCTCTCATGTAAAGAGAGATATCCAGTGGATCCCTCGATGTGTTAGAATGTTAAAAGGCCTAGTCTAAGTGAATTGATATTGATCAATGTCACTTGGATGTTTTCAGTCTATCTAGAGATCAAGACTAGTACGATTGAGCATGTTGGATGACAATTCCATGCCTTATGTTTGATCAAAAGGATATCGTGTGACAAAAAGATGTTATATACACTATTGATTAGGTTGTATCGATTTGATATTCGTACGACTTAGGTAGTCATAATGTCTTGCTAGAGGTTGCTTATGACTTGTATACCAAAATGTGTTTTGGTACACTGCCAACGTTGTTTAGCCTATTGGGTCGCACACCAAGAATGGTTTTCCGAGATTTTAAGATGGTTCAGAAAAATGAATTTTATATGATAAAATTCATGACAGAAACGTCCTTGTGGTGTATTACACTTATACTTCTTTAAGTAGATGTGTAATTTACTTAACCGTCTATATACAATGGTTGTATAAATAGACGCTTTAAGTTAGAACACATGTATGAAAGATTAAGGGCCGAAACTCTATTTTCGTTTTAAAACGAACTAGGGTTTTTCGGTACGCTCTTGATCGTTTTGGAGAGAAACAAAAAGGTTTGGTATTCTCTCGAAGCTAGCATTCGAGTCTCGGCCACCGTTCGTGTGTGGACTGCTAGTAGAGGGCGTTCGTCGTTTGCAGCGCCTTAGAGATCGATCAACCTTCAGAAAGGTATTTTGTGATCTAGGTATGATTAAGTTTTCTTGGTTTAAACGTTTTTAATGGAATTAGATTCGGATCCTGTTGGGTTTTTTGTCAAAATTATTTTGTAATCTCCGTTGCGTATGAACCCCATAACCCAACACATTCTTCACCAACTCAATTGGTCACCACTTCCTCGGACCCTCTCTGAGTTTTTCTCAAGAATCATGGTTCAGAGAAAATGAATCTAATGGTGCATGCTAATCTGGTGCACCCAAATCTCTATCTACATTCTCATCCTCAAACTCATTTCTAACTCCAATGTATTCTACTTTATTGTTTATCCCTCTTCTCTCGTCTTCACTAAATTGCCTTGTGCCTATGGCATTTCTTTTTCTCTTGTGGAAGAGTTTGATTTGTTAGCTTTGGTTAACTACATAATTATTATCTTCCTAATTGTGTGGTCATAGTTGATATATTCTTGAGAATATTACTAGAAATATCCTGTTTAAATGCTATAATTTGGTGAACTCATTGTTTTTGTCGCATTGTTCCAATTTTACATGACTACACTATTTTGATATTATTGGTTTTCATTGCATTTTCTAATGGATGGTGCAGATTATAGGCAGTGTTTCCCCTGCTATGAGTTATGTATGTATCTTTGTCATAATTGTATATGAGTTAGTTTTTATTGGGTATTGAGCATACATGATATACATTTTTTACTTGCTAAGAAAATTACTTATATTTCCAGCTTTTCTTGTTGAAGATCTGGTCTAAATAATGTTGAGGTTCAGTAAAGGTCAAAATATTCGTAGTCTATATAGCTCACATTATTTGTGAAAGTTTTTGTTCTTATTTGAAAAGAAAAGAAGATAGAAGTGATTCAGGAAGAGTTTACCTAAGAATAATCCTAAAAACTAGCAACAATTGGAGTAGTTCAAAAGTTTGTTGATACTTTTACATAACGGTTGATGGATGATATCGATCGCGCATTGATGTTCATGTGGTGTGGCTTTAGTAAGAAGGATGTCAACATTAACTTTCACCTTTCTAATTCATCAGTAAATGGGCTTTAAAGAATCTTTTTCTTCATATCTAGCTGGTATATACAAAATGTAAACTTATTTGATTACAAGTTTCAAGATCTTTATTTGTTTCTTTATTTGTTTCTGTGATCTTTTTATTGCAACTTGTGATAGCTTAGCCTGAAAAATACTCTAAAGGGTGCCCCTATCAATGGTATTCCATTTATACTATACACTACTAAATCATTTATTTGACCTAAAAGGTAATGGACTCATTTCACCTGTTTCTTTATAAGCTTAACACAGTTATTGAGTGAGGTACTTGTATGTCCTTTTATGCAGGTGTTGCAGTCAATCTCTAAAGGTGTCTATAAGGAAGAAAATATGTAGATATGTTTGTCATTGATTAATATATTAATTTAATTTTTTGGTTGTATTCTTAAATTTATTGTTATTCAAATTTTGTCTTATTTTGCTCTCAACTCTTTATGTATTAGGAAGTTATATCCCCTGTGAACACAAAAAGAGATTGCAACAAATCAACGGTTGATTTGCTACAAAAAATTGATGAAGTTTTTTCTACAGGAATAAAAATAACAGTCATTCAACATGTTGTCTGTCTTGGAGAAATATTTACAAATATAATATCGACTATGAATTTCTTTATCATAATTTGTTAGGAGTTATAAAAAAAAAATTATATGAGAACTTATTTTGCTAGGGAGCAAGCACATTATGTAAAACTAGACAACAAATATTTACATGAACAGATTAATATTAACAAGTGATTTGGCAGTTGGAATTGACCAAAATGACACTCTTTAATAATCAAAGCTTAAGAAGTAGATGGTGAGTTTAGGCATTCTATAAATACATAATTAAAAAATGACTATCAAAGTAACTAATTTAAATATATAAATACTATTTTTTTAAAAAAAAGCTATTATTAATTTGTCGAATATATAAATACTACTATATATTTTTAAGCTTATATACTACTATCTCAAGTTTTCAACATAGTGAAAAGAAACATGTTATTCCAACATATTTTGTGAGGCTATGTTGATTTTTTTTTTTTGGGATTATTGTTTCTCAGTAGTTTCAATTTTCACCAATTATAGAGCCTTTGTGGAATAACGATGATTTGTTTAACCGTAATTTGTTGTGGTTTTGTTTAATTTTTCTCAATTTCCAAATATATAAGACTAATTGTTTTTAATCTACATTTAACATGTTCATTGTCACTTTAATTTATTTAGCATAAGTGTTTATATTTATATAGTTAGTTTAATTTTATAAACATTATTTTACATTGTGTGCTCGTTATGAAAACTAGTGATATTAGTAAGTGGGAATAGCTAGATTTTCCTTTCGTGAGATGATATTACAAATTTACCCTCATTGGGAGTTACAAGTTTACACTTATTGTAATTTCTTTTGTCTTTTTCCCTAGATAGTTATTAATCCGTGTGTGCTTTTGTTGTTAAATCAATTTGATATAGTTATTTTCTAAAGATCGCATTGACTAAACGAAAATGATTTTTTGACGGGTGCATACAATTCATACAACATGGTGTAGATTTTATTAGGACATGTGTAAAACATATTCTAATAGAATCTACACCGTTGTGTATCAAATGTATGTACCAAATGTATGATTTAACATAGTCTTTTACTATATATGCTTCCACATCAAGTTAGATTTTTTTTTTTTTTTACTTCATCAATCAGAGTCCAATCCGTCGCCTCTCGAAACTTTGCCTTCTAACAAGTGATATCTCATCTATCTAATTGAAGATGCTTTGGTACGAATCTGAAGATTTAATAATAATAATAATAATAATAATAATAATAATAATAATAATAATAATAATAATAATAATAATAATAATAATAATATCGATTTTTTTTGGCAACAGTATACGCTTTAGGTCGACGTGTGTGATATGTAACCCTCCACAGATGACAAGGATTCGAAGGGGAAACTTTGTCTCGAAGCTATGGTCCCAACTCCCAAATTATCATGTCTTAGAATTTACGATTTAATTTACCGTGAGACTACAATACAAAGTACAAGGCGTCAAACTCAATCCAACTCAACCACTTTGCTACTCCACACTCGAATTTTGACTAGAAACTCACTCTACTTTCGACACTCCAACAAAATTATCCCAATGTACGCGCTTGGACAAAAAAATATAATTAATTCATCCATTTTTTTAATATCACATGTGATTTATGTAAAAAATAAATTGTCTTTATACTCAATTTCGGTAAAGCAAACTTCCAACTTTCCAACTTGTTAGGAGTATGGAATGAAATTGAGAGGCACTCTCTTTTTTTTTTTTTTTTTTTCAAAATTAAAGTTAAGTATTCCTCATTCCATCAAAAGTTATTGAGAGGTTTTCCCAAAATACGAGTCATGCGCTCCCTAATGCATGAGTTCTCTTTTTCTCTTTGTCACTGATAGATGAGTGCTAGCATTAAAATATTTTTGGTCTTTAATAGAAGTTTTAAAACATCTATTACATAAAGTATTATTAAATGTCACGTGAAAATGTGTTATGTTTTAATTTTTAATACGTGTAATATATAGAGGTTTTTTAAAACTCCTATCAATTATGTGATATTTAATAATACCCCACTTTAATAAGGGTTTTAAAACATCTATTAAATATCAAAATTATTTTTGTGTAGATGCAAATACACTCAAAGTGATCACAATACACTACACAGGTGTCAACGTGGGAACCCCTAAACAACTATATAAACAGATTAGAGTGATAGATGCAAATGTACAAGCCTCCAACTACAAATAGAGGCACATTGTTGTATTTTTTTTTTCAGAAACGATCCAACTAAGTTTGTGGGTTCATTTTACTTAATTACATTCCATCAACCTCTTTCTCTTTTTTTGTTTTTTGTAATAGCATCAACAACAATTAAACAACGGAACTTGGTCAAGTAGAAAGCCACCAACATGTCAGGTTTACAATTTTCTTTTCACTGTTCTTCGTTTCTTTAAACTTTAGTTCTTAAATTGTACTCGATCTATTCAAGTCTTATTTGACTAGCTTAAATTGGTGTTTATATGGCTTTTCAATCAAATAATTACCGCTCGATCTAATTGAAAGTCAAGTGATCGATGAGCTTCACATAGAAAATTCATTACAAAAGTAAACACATTATCTTTTTTTTTTTTTTTGTGTTGAAATAAACATTGCTTCATTATCTTTCTCGGGAATCGGAGTATAGAAATCTATTTATAACTTTTTGATCGTAATAATAATTTCCATCCAGAGATTGACGATAACTACTTTAGTTATATTGCGCTCTTCATCTTTTTTTTTTTTTTTTCAATAAGAAAGAAACCACTTACGCCTTGCCCTATTGTAGCTATTCAATCTTCTTATATATTTGGCTAAAATTTGGTGTTCGTGATTTTTCAATCAAATTACTGAAGACTCGATCTTGTATTGAATTATATTTTATTCTAATTGAGCTTTTAATATTAGAAGGAGAAAATTTATACAAGTTGTTTCCTCATATGCGTATCAAACTGGGAAATGTCAAGATCCAAGGGAGAAATGGATTTATTATGATCTTGCCCACTACATGGGTAAGGAGCTTGGGACTGCTTGCATATATTTCTGCAGGAGGGCTTTTGAATTCCATCGTCCTTGTAGTTTCTGTTTTTTGTGTCGGCACAAATGATAAAGTAGGATTTCACGAAGGAGGACAATTCGTGAAATGGGGCAGATTAACAACCACTTTAAGCATATATACATTTTGCTTTTGTGGTCACGCCATTTTTCCCACGCTATACATTTCTACGAGAGACCGAAGAGTCGAAGACGATTTTCCAAGGTAGGAAAAAACTACATATAATCACTAATTAATATTGTCACTAGAACATTTTTTGCCTTTAATATAGGTTTTAAAACTTTTATTAAATAATGTGTTATTAAATATCATGTAAAAATATGTTATGTTTTAATTTTTAATACATGTATTATATAGAGGTTTTTTAAAACTCCTATCAATTAGGTGTTATTTAATAACACCTCATTTAATATAGGGATTTTAAAACCTCGATTAAGTACCGAAATTGCTCTAGTGAGTTATACTAATTTGTTTTTTGTTTATAATTATTAATTAGTTACTAACTTTTGTCCAAAAAAATTTAATGTTTGCAATTTATAGGTGCTAGTTATTTGTTTTGCTGTGTGAACGTTGCTTTACGCATCAATGACAATTGTGGGCTACTTGATATATGGAGCCAACGTAAAATCCCAAGTGACGTTGAATCTTCCTCTTCAAATGGTCAGTTCAAAAATAGCCATTTACACCATGCTAATCAGTCCGTTTACCAAGTATGCAGTCTTGCTATCTCCAATAGCAACAGCAATTGAAGATCACTTCCAACAGCACAGCAGCAAATTCACCATTGCTATTATCAGAACGCTATCAGCGATTAGCACGGTTGGTGTCGCGGTAGCCTTTCCTTTTTTTGAGTACTTGATGGCTTTTATTGGTGCACTTTTAGGTGTAGCTGTTTCAATAATATTTCCATGTATATGCTACCTCAAAATTTCTAAGAGGTATCGCAGTTTCGAATTAGAATTATTTGTCATTATTATTATCTCGGTAGGAGGGTCTCTAGTTGGTGTAGCAGAACTTACATGTCTTTAAAACAGATAATAATGTTGTGGAGTATGGATGATCATACATGTACACCAACATATTGTGTAGTCATGTAACTTGTATTTTTCACTTAATAGTACCTCCACTTGTCTATGTATTGTCATGTTACTTGTAACCATTTCTAATGTATACCAACTCTTCCATGTATTGTCAAATTACTTGTAATGTGTTCTATGACATGGGGTGTATGTGTTACTTATACACATTGTATAAAGTACATTTATCATCATCACTAAATGACCTATATAAAGGGTGCTAACCTCATTGTAAAAACACACCAAATTGAATGAAAGCATTTCATTCCAACTATCTCATTTCTTCTATTCTCCTTTGTAGTAGTAGTTTATAGTAGTAAAAGTTCTTAGTCTTCTATTTCCTTCTCTAGTTCTTAGCAAGCACTACAAAAAAACAGCAAATCAGCAACGGAATTAGAAACGGAACTTATTTCCGTTTCTAAATCAGAAACGGAATTAGAAACGGAATAAGTTCCGTTTCTAAATGTAACTTGATTAGCGACTTGAACCGAAAGGGAAATATTCAGAGATGGATTTGAGACGGATCAGAGACGGAATTAGAGACGGAATTAGAGACGGAATTAAATTCGTCTCTCGAAATTTGGCGCCACCATTCCCGCCAAATTCTTCATTTCTTATGGCCGTTCATCATTCCTCGAGATTTGTATTTTGTCCGATCCTGGCGGCCCTCTTCTCCTTCCCGCACCCCACCCCCCCGCAACAAAACAAACAAATCCCCAAATCATTCCCACGAAAAAACCCCAAAACCTAAATCCGTCTCTCCGTCTCGTCGCGCGGCCGATCGTCTCGTCCCCGCACGTCCATCCCGTTCGATCGTCTCGTCTCTCCGTCTGGTCGTGCGAGTGGTCTCTCTCGGTGCTCGCTCGGCCGTCTCGTTCGCGGTGGTCTCCGTTTCTCCGTCTGGTCGTGCTACCTGGTCGCACTTCTTGTCTCGGGGTCTCGCCGTCTCTCTCCGGTCTCTCCGTCTCGTCGCGCTAGGTCTCCGTCATCGCCGATATCTCTCGCTCTCTCTCGGTCTCTCGATTCGGATCCCGGTTAGCAAGGAATTTGTAGTTTTGGAGTCTTACTACAATCTTCATTTCTTATTTGTTTTTTATTGTTCTTTATAATGCGTGCAACACTCATGATCAAGAGCTCTTCGGACTTTCATAGAGATCATTCACATTGTGACGGTTTTGAGGAAATCTTGAATGACTTTTTGTTTTCGCTAAAATTTTGCGTCGTCGGGTTGGCGTTCTAGTCCCCTTGTTTATCTAATTTAAAAAATTTATGGAATAATCCGTCGGGTGACATGAGAATTATTTAAGTTTCCGCTATGGTTCATTTGATAGTTCGATCTTCTAGTAAACATCGGAGTTGAAGGCAAGAAGCTATTTTATCTAGAAAGGTTTTCCAATTTAAATTAAGCATGCAGACTTCATAAATTTCCATCTATCAATAAATATTTGGGGTGTCCCGGTGTTCCTACGTACATTATATGCGGCATCCAGGAATATTAAAGTCGTAATACTTGTTAGCATTGCAAATATTATGCTCATGAATGAAATATGTTATAGATTTTCACTTGAACTGAAGCTATATCTGCTAGGGAAAGCGATCATATATATGCCTTGATGTTCAAATATAGGAAATGAACATAATGTGGTGACCATTGTGTATACTAGGTTTTCTTAGCGGCTCACTATACTAGTCGAATAAATGGAAGAACAGTTAAAAATTTATTTTCTTGAAAGGTCTTAGCTATTATGGTCATGGAATCCATTTTATTTTTGTAAATTCGTCTTGGCAATTGGCCGTGTTATAGTACTACCTTATTGTTTATGAGCTTGTGAAGGAACAAACTCTTGATCGTGTGACATATTTTAAGAGTTGAGTTCTTATAATTGTTATTACTTTATGAGGTTTTATTTTAACTGTTCTTGAGTGATTTGATTTGTTCCTTGGTTGATTGTTCATTAGTTGGTGTTCTTCACTTGATCTATTAAGTTAATGTTGTGTCTTTTGTTTGGTTTAGAAGTTTTTGTTCGCTTCTTCTCTTACATGCATAGTTTTTGAGGTTATGCTTGTTCTATTTTTAGGTTTATTAATATGTACTATTTCATTTCAACCTTTTAATTAAGCAATTCAAGATTTATATTGATTCCGTATTTGGTTGTTATTCCATGTTTATTTTATCGGTAAAGCATGTCATCCGTATTTGGTTGTTATTCCATGTTTATTTTATCGGTAAAGCATGTCATGAGAGTCATTATAATACATTAGAATCATGTACTGAGGTAATTACTTTGTCGTTTGATGTTATAGTTGTTAGTAATTTCATATTCATGCACTTGCTATGGATGATTGATTAGTTAGGTGTTGTTGGTTACGATTGAATAATACCTATAATTACTTAATTTCTACTACTAGTTAGGGTTAGAAACACTAGGATTACTCTTTTAGTGAATGTTGTGTTTCACATTACATTTCTAGAGAATGGAATAAACCTATAACCTTAAGGACGTATGAGTGAACAAGTAGTAGACGCGTTGATACTATGTGGTATTTGTATGCCCTCGATATCGATATAGGTTAGGCGCACGGCCTCAACTTCGATTCCCCACACAACTAAATGTCGGGCACGGTGGTCTCTTTTTGCAATCTTAGGGTCTTAAAAATTTTAATTTAAGTGCAAGAGGCAGGATGAAACTGTTCAAACACACATCAAACTGATTTTCAAATCAAATACACAAAACTATGTCGATTAAGCACAAGAAAGAGTTTATATCAAGGATTTCCTTACAACCAAGAGGATGACAAAAGAGATTAGCTTTGCAGAGACTCTTATATTCCTTTGAAAGCCTCAAAGGTGCTGGATTTGAGGACTTAATAACAGCCACAAAGATCTCCTATTGCTCCTTCTAAAAAATCAAATTTCTTCTCTTTGTAGATCTTGAATTTTGAAATGTGTTTCTTCTCCCTTATGTTACAACCAAGTTTGTGGTGGTTTTATCATGATAGGAATTCCAATATGACCGTTTATAGCCGTGTTAGGAATCCAGGAAATCAAAAATTCAAATTTAAAGCTTGATTTCCAAAAGTCAAAAATATATGGCAGTGGCTAATTAGCGCTAATCTTGGAATTAGCGCGCTAAGCGCAGGGAACTCAAAAAAATTATTTTATCCCTTTGTGTTAGCGACCCTTAAACTCGTCCAGGACCTAACCAACCCTTATAATACATGTTATACATGTTTATTATGAGTCATTTACAACAATCCTTTTGATAATGCCCAAGCTTCTTACATAAACAACATAACTCAATCAATTCCTTCTCTTTAGATTGTGATGACTCATTAATGACTTCCTAACTTTGTCAATTTATTCTCTATTCATGAGTTTAATGTGCGAACCTCGTTCTTTCACTTAGCTATCAATTTCTTCTCTTTAGATGGTGTAGATCGCATTTCCGATTTACAATATTCTCCATTTTGGAGGCTTCTTATCATCTTAATCATTATTATTTCAATACTTGAATAGACAACCGAAACTCGACAAGGGTTACGTTCGACTAGGAATGTCGTCTACAAACAGAGATCTGGATGTACAACCGGCTCGACAACGGTTATGTTCGAATTGAATTCGCGGCGAAGGTTAAAGAATTCATATCATTTGCAAAACAACATTGTCCTACATACCAAAGTGAACGGAAGATTAGATGTCCGTGCAATTTTAAGAAATGTCGACTTGTTCCGTGCACTGGACGTCGAAACGGTTGAGCACCACCTATGTAGGTATGGATTTGTCCGGGGATATCACAGTTGGTACGAACATGGTGAGAACGGAGATGAAGGGCCGCAAAATTTTCACGCAATGGATTGCCATATTGATGATGCTGATGTTCGAGGCTACGATCCGACACCTTCAGCGAGATGCTACACAACGTGGCAGGTCCAAGTTTCAATTGGAATGTAGTGGAAGAATCACCAAACCCCAAGCACGCCAACTATATGACATGATTGATGCAAGTAGGGAACAATTGTGGCCTGGTTGCGAAACCATGACAACGTTGTCCGCAATGGCAAGATTACTTGCGATCAAGTCTGAACATCATATATCTGAACGAGGGTATAATGAAATCATTAAACTCATGAATGATTGTTTGCCAAATGACAACTCAATGGTTGAGAATTTTTATGCCACTAAAAGACTAATGCGAGGTCTAGGTCTACCGGTTGAGAAAATAGATTGTTGTGAGGACCAATGTATGATTTATTGGGGAGTGGACTCTGAGTTGACGTCATGTAAATTTTGTGGGAAATCACGATACGTTGCACATCGACGAGGTCGTGGTCGGAACACAAAAACCGCCCTTGCAAAAGAATGTACTACTTCCCTTTGGGCCTCGGTTGCAACGATTGTATGCGTTCGAGTCAACCGCAAAACATATGCGATGGCATGGAGATCATTCATCGCTCGAAGATGTTATGCAACACTGTTTCGATTCGATTGCTTGGAGACATTTTAATGACGTCAATAAAGACTTTGCCTCCGAGGTTCGGAATGTTCGTTTAGGATTGTGCACCGATGGTTTTCAAGTATTTGGGATTTCCGGAAATCGTACTCTTCGTGGCCCGTGATTTTGACTCCTTACAACCTTCCACCGTCGATGTGCATGAAATCGAGTTTATGTTCTTAACGATTATCGTTCTGGACCGACCAAAGCCCAAAGCGAGAAAATCGACGTGTTCCTTCACCGCTTGTGAAAGAGTTGCAAGATTTATGGAACAATGGGGTGGTTACATACGACGTTTCCACCAAGACAAATTTTGTCATGCGAGTTGCCCTTTTATGGATTGTTAGTGATTTCCCCGCATATAGCATGTTGTCCGGTTGGAGCACACATGGTAAGTACGCTTGTCCATATTGTATGGAGGATACAAATGCATTTCAATTGCGAAATGGAGGTAAGACATCGTGGTTTGATTTGTCATCGTCGTTTCTTGGATAAGTCATCACCATTAAGGAAAGACAAAAAAAATTTCATTAGAGGCAAAATGGTCATAATCGATGATCCGCTTCGCTTTGCATGATCTGGTGAAGAAATTTTGGCGTAAATTGAATCGTTTGGCTTGATGAAGGTGACGAGAAATCGGCGCCGAATACGTGAATGGGCGGATAGCTAAGAATTCGGGATGGAGGAAGAAAAGCATATTCTCGGGACTTGCCGTATTGGAAGACAAACTTGATCCGCCACAACTTAGATGTCATGCACATCGAAAAAATGTGTTTGACAACATTTTCAACACTATTATGTGTGTATAGGGCAAGAGTAAGGACAATGCAAAATCGAGGCAAGATATTCGTGAATATTGTCACCGACCTTCTCTACACATTGATTCGGCGACAAATACTTACGTCCTTGGGTGCTATGCTCTTGATACATCAAGAAGACAAAAATTGTGCGAGTGGGTTGAAAAGTTGCGTTTTCTCGATGGTTACGCATCGAATCTTGGTCGATGTGTAGATCCAAAGAAACTGCGAATGTTCGGCATGAAGAGCCATGATTGTCATATATTCATGCAACGGTTGATACCAATTGCATTCAGAGAACTTCTCCCAAACCCGGTTTGGGTTGCAATTAGCGAATTAAGCCTATTTTTCCGGTCCCTTACTGCGAAATGTGTCAGTATCCAAGATATGGAGGTCTTAGAGTCTCGAAATTCCAAAAATCATTTGCAAGTTGGAAAAAATTTTCCCTCCAAGCTTATTTGACTCTATGGAACACCTACCAATCCACTTGGCATACGAGGCCCGTCTGGCCGGTCCCGTTCAATTTCGATGGATGTATCCATTTGAGAGGTACTATCTTGAGCCCTTGATATTATTTTCCCATTCAATAGGTTTTATATCAACATTTCCTATAACATTCATATAGGTACCTTAAACATTTGAAGAACAATGTGCGAAACAAAGCGAAGGTTGAGGGCTCCATGTGTAATGCTTATTTGGTCGAAGAGGTCACATCCTTTTGTTCTTACTACTTCGAAGATCACGTCTTTACGTTGCATGACAAAGTGCCACGTAACGACGATGGCGGTCTCGGGCCCACACCGAACTTCGTTGGCAATTTCTCAATTTTCACTTATCCTGGTCGACCCATGGGCAAGTCGAAGGAGCGGTACTTAACAGAGCAAGAGTATAATGCCGCTCATTCGTACATACTGCTCAATTGTCCAGAGATCGCTCCTTACGTTCAGTATGTCCATCACTTTCTTTCATTAATGCCAGTACATTCATTGTTCATACATTATAAATACATCCGACTTACACGTTCGTTTCTTCTAGGATATTCGTCGATGAAATCACTCAAGCAATGGGGGAGTCGCAAGTTGATAGTAGTCTAGAGCACAACTTCCCCATTTGGTTTCAACAATATGTAAGGGCATTACTTTTGTACGTTATAGATTCAAATGTTTCTCCCATAACTAATGTGTCATATTGCATCTCTAATTTTGACGAATAGGCTCGGAATTCTATAGTTGACGAGACGCT
Source organism: Stephania yunnanensis (assembly GCA_039657365.1). Lineage (NCBI taxonomy): Eukaryota > Viridiplantae > Streptophyta > Magnoliopsida > Ranunculales > Menispermaceae > Stephania > Stephania yunnanensis. The sequence continues at coordinate 41,229,963 of CM077589.1, read as the reverse complement.
CGTTGATCTTTCTGTTGGTCCTAGTCGATCATGTACTTGTCTACCCTGGTTACCTTGTTAATGGGTATAAGTTCCACTCCGCAACATATGACGTTAATAGATCAACGCAGAAAGGCGGTGTTTTGGTGAAGGGTTCAAACTACGCTGATGTTTCCCATAACTATTATGGAGTACTGCAAGAGGTTGTTGAGATTGAGTATCCGGCCTCAAACGTGTGGTCTTGTTTAAGTGCGAATGGTATGACCCTACACCGAATCATGGTGTGAGGACTCACCCAACACTTCAATTGGTAGAGGTTCAACGAAGTCGACGATATAACAACTACGAGCCATTTGTACTGGGCAATGCAAGCCACTCAAGTCTACTACCTTTCGTACCCTTCTATGCGGAACGATCGACAAGAATGGCTAGCAGTTTGTTGCTGTCAGCCAAAATTCGCTGACGAGGAAACTAGCAAAGACGATAATGACCAGGGCTCGGCAGAGATTGCTTTCCAAGATGGGATGCCCACCACGTGCGTAGTCGATGATGCAGACGCCGATATCAACAATCTGGATGTTCCGTGGGACTCGATTCATTGTTGAAGCGGGTCCAAGCGATGAAGTTTATAGTGGAGATGAATCAGAAGAAGAATCATCACCTTCTACTCATGAGAGTGAATTTGAAACGGATGATAGCGAATAAAGTTTGTATATGATATGTCAACGACCAATAATGTAGTTACTTTTATTTGCATGGATTTTGTTCTTATTTAGTCCAATAATATAGACTGAATTTCTACTTATTGTATGCCCTTCTTTTATGATGTTTTACTCGTGAATATTGTTAGGTATCATGGCCGGACGTGGTCGTAGGGGATGTCGAGGTTTGCCATTAGGAGGCCGTCGTCCAGGAGGCATAGATGCGGCACCGACATCTGGCGGCGACATACCACCTGGCCCTCGTGGTCAGGCCACACGAGGGGTCCATCTAGGTCGTGGCGGTCGAGGTCGTGGTTCGATACCTGCAGTATCGATTCCGACTGCTCGGTCTCTCGAGCAAGATACAGCCGCAGCGTCACCTTCCCCTTCCATACCGTCGGGGTCGTATGTACCATCTTCGTCGTCATCAAGGACTATGCCTACTACACACTTCCCCACACCTTCTCCGACATCAATGACTCCTTTACCCACGAGGCCTGCACCCCCGACCACGGCATCGCATCACCGGCAAAGCATCCCGAGAGGAAGACGTAAGAGCGTGGTTGGAGGTGACAGCCCTCCGCGGCCACCTCGAGGCCGGGGATGGAGGCCTCCTCGCGTGCGGGGATCCCTATCACTCGATTGCCAATGATACGTAAGTTTGCGTTTGACTTTTATATGTCAATTTCAATATGGATGTCAAATATTGAAGAAGTAGTTAAGGTGATATGCATGTTCATGAAACACAGGAGTTGCATCCTTCGCACTTTTGTGCACGGAGGATGACAAAAGTTTTTAAACGATGGATGATTCTGAAGGGTATTGTTGGAAGTCCGTACCGCCTCATCATAAAGACCAATACGGCGACAATGGAAGGTAAACAAGACTACCATGTGCCTTATGATTTATACTATTTTCTCAAATAAGTGCTAACAATAGCAATCGCCAATTTGTAGATATATTTTAGGTGGGATGATGCGCTTCCCGAGGATCTCGTGCGAGCGACGTACGACAAAGGCTTGCGAGCACGAGGTACACCGCGTTGATGCACAAGTTGAAGAAGAATCGGGTGCGACCGGTTTATGTTACGAGATGAGGCATGGAGGAGATACTTGCAAGATCTTGGGAGAGCGAGGACTTCTGAGGCTAGGTCTAGGCAAGCGACGGAGAATAGGAACACCGAGGTCGAAGGCCCGGGGTGGACCCTCGAAGCACGGTGGTGGTTCCGTGTCATTTGCGACTACCCAAGAAAGATTGGTTAGTTTTTTTTTAACATCTAGGATATTTTGTACATTTATACTCTTGTTCACTATGCTTGGTCCTGCACGCAGGCTGATTCATCCGAGACGCCACCGTCGGTGAATGATTTGTACTTGCATCTCCACACCGTTAATCACGACAGGACGACATTCATCGATACTAGATCAGAGCGGTTCTATGTAAGTATAGAAATGAAATGTAAAATATTAGTAAGTCTTTCACTTACCCCATATCATGTACTTTGTTTGTTGTGCATATATGCAGGATAGGCTCCAGAGCAGACGTCAGGAGCTGACCCAAGCTACACCGGAGCAATCGGTGGATGATGAGGCGGTGTACCTCAATGTGGCGGGTGAGTCTTCCAAAGGACGTGTCTACGGACTCGGGTCCGTAGGGAGAAAGAAGAGGAGATACGGAACTCCTGGTGCTAGCACATCGCAGACGCCGGATGTGGTGCCGCGGGCAGAGTTCGATGTCGTTGCGGAGCAACTACGAAAGGTTATGAACTTCATGCAACGGCGTCTTGGGATGGACATGGACGAAATAGACCTAGCTCAAGCACCAACCACCACCACCGCCACCACCACCGCCACCACCACCGCCACCTCATGACCGATAGCATGCCGCCGCAAATAGATCCGGTCGATCCACCCCAACAAGGGGACAATGTTGGGCGTGAGACGTAAGCGTGGCTCTCGAGAGATGAGCGGGTTGGTGATACATAGGTACTTCACTTGTTGTTTGTTTCAAATGCTTAGATTAAACGTTTTATAGTGTAGACAACTTTAGAAATTCATCGAATTACTTTATGATTCACACTTCTTTTTGTGCATTTTTAGGTCGATGTTCCATATTTTATCGTGGATTTTATTTTTTTCCCTTTTGCTCCCCCAATTTTTTTTTTTTTTGTTTTTAAGTAAAATATACTATAAGTCGAATGTTTGCATAATTAATCCATGGGAGAAGAAAACATCTTGGTACATGTTGTGTGCAAATCTTATGCGTTGCGGGTTCTCTCGAGTGCTATGATGAAGAAAGTGGTAGAATTGACAGGGACGACATCTTCATGCAATAGCAAATGAATTTGGGAAGTCGATAAAGGGTCGTTTTTCGGTCATCGTATTTGCACATGTAGGCTCTTCTTCTTCTATTATGGCATGTCCGTAGAAGAAGAATAGCCTACATGTTCTCAACACGAGATGACCGAAAACGACCCTTTATCGATTTCCCAAGTTCATTTGCTATGGCATGAAGATGTTGCTCCCTCGTCGATTCTACCACTTTCTTCATCATAGCACTCGAGAGAACCTCGCAACGCATAAGATTTGCACACACAACAACAAAGATGTTTTCTTCTCCCATGGATTAATTCTCGCAAACATTCGGTACTTATAGTATATTTTACTTAAACTGAGGTTAAAAAATTTATTTTGGGAGGATAATGTATTAAAAATAAAATCCATGATAACTTATGCATCAATCAAGGCCCAAGCCAACTAAGATATACGAGAGGATAAATGGACAATGAATTTACTGCGGACGATGGTGGTTTGTTGAAGCTCGATGTAGTAGAAGGTTCGATGATGAAGTTCCTTTATTTTTATTTTTCCTGTTTTTCGGAAAGGCGGGTTTTAGTTTTTCCTATCGTTCTCGAGGGAATGGGTTCATTGCTTTTGACGATGAGCATGTTGTAGACGATTTGTTTCATTTGCATGTTAAACTCATTCTTTTTTTGGTGGTGGTGATTTTGGTCCTTATAGGACTCCGGTGTCTCGGAGGTAGGCGTGGTGGGTATAGTGGAGGCGTGAGCTTGGTGGGGGTTATGGAGGCTTTGGGGGCAAGTGGCTTAGGTGCTTATCGAGGTGAATCTTCTCTTGGCTATTCTATTTTAATTAGCGATCGAATCACTTCCTTTCAATAGTTTGTCGTGTAGACTTTTTAAGTTACTTGATTTACATATTGTTGGTGGTTTACTTTGTTTCAAACACTAGTATATTATAGTTAAAACCAAGTTTTTGGTGGTTTTATAGTGATCTCCTATTGCTCCTTCTAAAAATCAAATTTCTTCTTTTTGTAGATCTTGAATTTTGGAATGTGTTTCTTCTTCCTTATGTTAAAACCAAGTTATTGGTGGTTTTATAGTGATAGGAATTCCAATATGACCGGTTATAGCCGTTCTAGGAATCCAGGAAATCAAAAATTCAAATTTAAAGCTTGATTTCCAAAAGTCGAAAAGCCCTGGCAAAGTGGCTAATTAGCGCACTAATCTTTGGAATTAGCGCGCTAAGCTGCGAGGACCTCAAACTAATTAATTTATCCCTTTGTGTTAGCGACCCTTAAACTCGTCCAGGACCTAACCATCCCTTATAAAACATGTTATACATGTTTTACAACTCAACTTACATGATAGGTCCATCTTATAGAAACATTGTTCGCCATCTCCTATGCGTAGGAAAATAGCAACATTGACACCAACTTCATTCTCGTGATCGCATTTGCTTGATGATCATGTTTTTTTGAAAGCATTCTTATTCAACATTGTATGGTTTTTTTTCTGTTCTTCACTGCTTTTCTTGAATCCCAGCTGGTTGTTTTTTTTTTTATTTTTTGAGTACGAACACATGGCTTGTCGCCTTTGGAGCACACAAGAGTTTAGATTGGGTGAGAGGACGAGTTCTAGAATCATACTTACATGATAGGTTTGTGCTTAACTTTTAGTTTTTCCCTTTTAGCATTCTTGCACTTATGCCATTCTTCTCTTTGTAGATCTTGCATTTTTGAATGTGTTTCGTCTTCCTTATGTTAAAACCAAGTTTGTGGTGGTTTTATAGTGATAGGAATTCCAATATGACCGTTTATAGCCGTTCTAGGAATCCAGGAAATCAAAAATTCAAATTTAAAGCTTGATTTCCAAAAGTCAAAAATATCTGCGGTGGCTAATTAGCGCGCTAATCTTTGGAATTAGCGCGCTAACCTGCGAGGACCTCAAACTAATTAATCTCTCCTTTGCCTACTTCTTTCAGTGCATACTCACCTTTGGTTGTTGCCCTCGGATGGAGATTCGAAATGCTTCAAAGCTGCGTTTTACTTATTAGATGAAGTCCTTTTTGTGTATGCATCTCTAATTTTGGACCGTTTGTGAGTGTTCTTTTTTTTTTTTTGCTTGTTGAACGATAGGATTGGTTGGTTTTTGTGTATACTTCCAAATTTTGGAGCTTTTGTAATACATGACAACTTTCCGTGGATATATAAATTTTTGGGCTAATTTTGAGTTTCACATTTTTTCTTTCTCTTTTGAATTTTTGTTGATATATATTTTTGATGTATGGATGCGCAATTTGGCTTCTTTGGGGATGTTAGCACCCTCAAGGAGTTGTTGGAGGGGGTCCAGGCGATGGAGTATGTCATATCGGGTTGTATTTTGATTTTTTAGGTTGGAGAATCGATTGGCTTATTTATCCGTGCCATATTTAAACAAAACAGAAAATTAGAGACGGATTAGCAACGGAATTCAAATTTTCCGTTGCTATTCCGTCTCTAATTTTCCGAAATATTTCTATCAATCACAAACGGATCGAGACGGAAATATTAATTCGTCTCTCGATTCCGTCTCTAATTAGCAACGGAATCGAGACGGAATCGAAACGGAATAATCCGTCTCGTTCTAATTAGAGACGGAATCGAGACGGACTCTTTGCATTCCGTCTCGATTCGTCTCTCGATTCGTCGTTCTTGATTAGAAACGGAATCGAGACGAATTCATAAATTTATTAATTCCGTCTCGATTCCGTTGCTAATCGCAAGAACGAATCGAGATGGAATGCAATTACAAATGTACCATTTCGAAATAAAATCCATTTCGTTCCGTCTCTCGTTCGTTTCTAATTTTCGTCTCTAAATCCGTCTCTAATCGAAACGGATAATTTAAAATCTCTATTCCGTCTCTAATCGAAACGAATCCATTTTCCGTTTCGATCGTATCAGCAACGACGTTTTCAGAGACGGAACGCGTTCCGTCTCTGTTCCGTTTCTGATTTCTTTCAGAGACGGAATTTTCGCAAATCAGAAACGGAAAATTCCGTTTCTGATTTGCGATTTTTTTGTAGTGAAGTTCCAACTCAATTTACAACACGTTATTAGCGCAAGCTTGCTCTAGCATAAGGAGATCTTGAAGTTCAAGAAGGCTTGTTAATGAGACAAATTTGTTATTTAAATAAGTTCAATTTGTTTTTATATTATCATGGTTGCTTCCTTTTATTACATGCATCACTTCTATATGCACACTTTATTCATATACTATGCATTATAACGTCACCGATTGCGAAAGTATGCTCTGTAGTTTTGTCTTGTACGATCTTCTACATCAAAAATCAGAAGTCAATATGTGACATAACTAGTTTTCTCGCTATACTACAAACGATTAATTATGCTATGTTTTTTATTTTTTTATATTGCAAATAGTGTTATGAGTTTGGGTTGATAGTGAATAAGTCTTGTCCCGGGTAAAACTAAACATTAAAAGAGACGGGCTATCCCGTTCGAGGAGGCATGGTTTTAAGTAGACTTCGTCTCGCCACCCAACCTGGAGGTTGTCCCACCAACTCATACAAGTAATACATTCTGCATATTAATAATCAAGTTGTGAACATATATTTAATCGTATATTATCACTACAAAAAAAAATTTAAACAACAACAAACAAATCTGATGCTGAATTGGTACAGATCTGTTGTTAAGCGACCTTGCAACAGATCAGCGATAGATAAGAGTTGTTGCTAAACTCTTTGTTGCAGATTGAAGTTAGCGACAGATTTGGGTTACATTCTTTCGTTCAAATGATGACATTTGTGACAAAATTATGTCGCTGAACAACAACAGAAACAAGTCTGTCGTTAATTATAGTACAGTCAGCAAATGAGGGTCTGTTGCAAATTAGCAACAATAGGGCAAGGCGTAAGTGGTTTCTTTCTTATTGAAAAAAAAAAGATGAAGAACGCAATATAACTAAAGTAGTTATCGTCAATCTCTGGATGGAAATTATTATTAGATCAAAAAGTTATAAATAGATTTCTATACTCCGATTCCCGAGAAAGATAATGAAGCAATGTTTATTTCAACACAAAAAAAAAAAAAAAAAAGATAATGTGTTTACTTTTGTAATGAATTTTCTATGTGAAACTCATCGATCACTTGACTTTCAATTAGATCGAGCGGTAATTATTTGATTGAAAAGCCATATAAACACCAATTTTAGCTAGTCAAATAAGACTTGAATAGATCGAGTACAATTTAAGAACTAAAGTTTAAAGAAACGAAGAATAGTGAAAAGAAAATTGTAAACCTGACATGTTGGTGGCTTTCTACTTGACCAAGTTCCATTGTTTGATTGTTGTTGATGCTATTACAAAAAACAAAAAAAGAGAGAAAGAGGTTGATGGAATGTAATTAAGTAAAATGAACCCACAAACTTAGTTGGATCGTTTCTGAAAAAAAAAATACAACAATGTGCCTTTATTTGTAGTTGGTGGCTTGTACATTTGCATCTATCACTCTAATCTGTTTATATAGTTGTTTAGGGGTTCCCACGTTGATACCTGTGTAGTGTATTGTGCTCACTTTGAGTGTATTTGCATCTACCACTCATCTATCTGTGACAGAGAGAAAAAGAGAACTCATGTATTAGGGAGCGTATAACTCGTATTTTGGGAAAACCCTCTCAATAACTTTTGATGGAATTAGGAATACTTAACTTTAATTTCGAAAAAAAAAAAAAAAAAGGTGAGCGCCTGACGCAGAGGAGATCTTCTAAACCAGTTGAACGAATCCACGAACAACTCGATCTAGGTCAGAACTTAAGCCAAAGTTCAAAAACTCTTTTTATTTCAACCAAAAACTCCGAATTACACCAAATAGATCGCTTAAATAGCGAAACCCTAAAATTGCCAAAAATAGTAAAAAGTCTAAAAAGCCCTAAACTGAAAACTAGACGAAAAATAGAAACAAACGCCGCAAACGCCAATAAAAACGGAAATTCCTAATGAAAGTTATAAGCAAAACAAAAGTTTCCTAAAATAGCAAAATTGCCGTTTCGGAGGGCGAAACGATGGAATTTGGCCGAAAAACGTCGTAGTCACAGCAAAGCTGTGAGTTGTGATCTCCACGTCGTTTCCAATAAACTCATACCCCCGGATCGCTGCGAGTCATATATTTGCCTATTTTTCCAAGAATTTGCAACTAATTCTTGGACTTCATCATTATCCTATCAAGATTCATTATCCTATCAAGAATTTGCAAGCTAATTCTTGGACTTCATCATTCTCCCCAGGGTGGACAGAATTCGCCCTCGAATTATCATCATCAGACGTATTCCCATAATAGGGAACAAGATGCTTGACATTAATTTTCACACCTGACTGAATCCTTGTACTTGTCAGCAGCCTTCTGCAAGTTAACTTTGATAAATTGGTGAATTTCTTGCAGCCCACGAACAAAGTCTTCTCGCACTTGCCATCGATATATCGGATTCCTTCTTGTTACCATGCCTTGATTCGGTTTGAATTGCGTGCAAGCAAAATCTCTCTCGAATTTGTAATGGCAAGATACGCTTGCCCGAGGATCGCTCTAGCGAAGTGTCAACCTCACCGCGAGCCGCTTCTCTTTGGCACCCCTCGACCAAAGAACCTCCTGCGGATTGTAAGAGGCGCTTTGCCAAGCAAAATATCAAGAGACTCTCTAGTTCCGTGGCCCTTCTCAAGCGTGGCGCATCCCCAATAAAGCCTTCGTTGTCACTACTCACTGGCCACCGGATCCACTCCAAGTATCATCTATGAAGTTATCGTCATCCATAGTCCTAACACCTTCTTGGTCATCCTCAGAATCCGCCCCGGCAACCGTATCCCAGAGCTCCTTCATCTCGCGATCGCGGCCAGGATAAATCGCCGACAAGCTCCCACCCTTCGAGCTCATCTTCCCTCCCTTATCAAACTTCTTATCCCCCTTCAATTTCTTCTCTTTCTTTCTAAACCCATCTTCCTTCGACCCCTTCCGCTTCTGCGACGATGGCGACTCGCTCGCAAACTCATCTCTCACGAACGCTGGTTCTTCATCTTCAATCCCAAAATCAGGCGTCCTCTCTCTGTCCCCACTCTTCTTCACCAATCTCTTCCTCGGCGTCGCCTTCGAACCCGAATCATGGAACTCGTGAAGCCCGGCGTCGAACATTCACATCATGTTGGCGTCCTTGCTCGAACCGTGCCCTCCTCTCCGTCTCTCGGTGAAAGACCCTTTGGTTGCACGCCCGCCACGGGCATAATACTTCCCGTCGCCTCCTCGTAACGCGGAGGGCCTAAAACCGCTCTCCTCTTCCGCGTTCCTCTTCCCAGCACGAGACGGCGCAAACCTCCGCCTGGACTCCTCTGAAGATAACTGGTAACCGCCATGCTTACTATGACCTGAAGGTCTGCGCAAGTCCTCCGAACCCCAACGCACGAACTCTCTCGATCCGTGATGGGCGTCCCTCCATCTCCCCGCAGAACCTATAGAATCCGTCCTCTCGAAGGGGAAGATACGATCCATATGCCGATCCAACAACTGATCGATTCAGTTAATTGTTCTACCACCGCGACCATGCGTTGGTCAATTAATGGGCCAATTTGTCGATTCAGATTGTTACGATCATACACCTCCTCGATACGCTGCTGGTTCCTCTTCGGCGGCATGATTTCTCCAATCACGCTGAAGCAGGCTTTGATACCAACTGACGCAGCGGAGATCTTCTAAACCAGTTGAACGAATCCACGAACAACTCGATCTAGGTCAGAACTTAAGCCAAAGTTCAAAAACTCTTTTTATTTCAACCAAAAACTCCGAATTACACCAAATAGATCGCTTAAATAGCGAAACCCTAAAATTGCCAAAAATAGTAAAAAGTCTAAAAAGCCCTAAACTGTAAACTAGACGAAAAATAGAAACAAACGCCGCAAACGCCAATAAAAACGGAAATTCCTAATGAAAGTTATAAGCAAAACAAAAGTTTCCTAAAATAGCAAAATTGCCGTTTCGGAGGGCGAAACGATGGAATTTGGCCGAAAAATGTCGTAATCACAGCAAAGCTGTGAGTTGTGATCTCCACGTCGTTTCCAATAAACTCATACCCCCGGATCGCTGCGAGTCATATCTTTTCCTATTTTTCCAAGAATTTGCAACTAATTCTTGGACTTCATCATTATCCTATCAAGATTCATTATCCTATCAAGAATTTGCAAGCTAATTCTTGGACTTCATCAGCGCCTCTCAATTCAATTCCATACTCCTAACAAGTTGGAAAGTTGGAAGTTTGCTTTACCGAAATTGATTATAAAGACAATTTATTTTTTACATAAATCACATGTGATATTAAAAAAATGGATGAATTAATTATATTTTTTTGTCCAAGCGCGTACATTGGGATAATTTTGTTCAAGTGTCGAAAGTAGAGTGAGTTTCTAGTCAAAATTCGAGTGTGGAGTAGCAAAGTGGTTGAGTTGGATTGAGATTGACGCCTTGTACGTTGTATTGTAGTCTCACGGTAAATTAAACCGTAAATTCTAAGACATGGGCTTTGTTTGGCAAGGCTAGCTGATAATCTAGTTGATAGCTGATAATCTACTAGCTGGTAGTGGAAAGCTGATAATCTAGCTGATCAAGTAAAAACTGTTTGGAATAATAGCTGATTGATTAGCTGATAAATGCAAAATGATAATAAAGGACATATGACACAATTAAGTATATTAATTATATAATTATATAATTAATGAATTATATTTACAAAATATAAATTAATACCATAAAATAATTTATATTATTTAGAAAACTAAACTATGTGTGTCCATAAATGCTTACATGAAAATAGCTCTATATTAATTTATAAGAATTCGTAAAAAATACACATATGTAAATAAAATACAATAAACGACTTGGATAACTAGACATATACCTAACGCATCATCCATAACTGAGAAGCAATATTATTGCGAATATTCTTTATTTCTATATAAGTATCTCTATAACTTAAAAAAATAGTAGATTAGTAAAAAAAAATTAAAAATATGTAGGATAGCCCACCACTCGAACACTACATTTAAAAATATTTTTATAACATCTAAAAATATTTTTACACTCGACGTTGTTAAAACTTATTTAATATGTAATAAATATCTAACAAGATTATCTATAATTAAGAAATTAATGTGTAATGGTTTTTAATTTTAGTGAAATTTTTTGTTTTATAATATTTAGTTAATTATTAATCACTATTTTCTTATTAACAATATTAAGCTATATGTTAATTTTAAATTCAATAAGTTTTAATAATGTATTATATAACTGTTGGTCTAGCTTAGAAGAGTTTAAAATGCTGGTTTCGCCTTTGTCAACTCTATCTGGGTATAATCGAGGTATTAATATTCACGAGGTTCGTTTAAGTATTTGCGTATTTTATTTTTACTAATTTGCAAGGGCATTAATTTATTAATACCGTAAAAATAAGGGTATAATGGGAAGAAAAAATTCAAACGACGGATTTTCGGTTCAAACGCTACTAAGAGTAGCGTTTTGATTGAGAGCTTATCATCTAGATTATTTTTAAAATAAGCTACAAACCAAACACAACTTAACAAATAAACTAGCTTATCAGCTAGCTGATAAGCTAGTTTGTGTTCACCAAACAGAGCCATGATAATTTGGGAGTTGGGACCATAGCTCCGAGACAAAGTTTCCCCATCGAATCCTTGTCATCTGTGGAGGGTTACATATCACACACGTCGACCTAAAGCGTATACCTTAATCGTATGTGTTGTTGTAGCTAGTTGCCAAAAAAAAATCGATAACATGCATTATTATTATTATTATTATTATTATTATTATTATTATTATTATTATTATTATTATTATTATTATTAAATCTTCAGACTTGTACCAAAGCATCTTCAATTAGATAGATGAGATATCACTTGTTAGAAGGCAAGGTTTCGAGAGGCGGCGGATTGGACTCCGATTGAAGTAAAAAAAAAAATCTATCTTGGTGTGGAAGCATATATAGTAAAGGACTATGCTAAATCATACATTTGGTACATACATTTGATACACAACGGTGTAGATTCTATTGGAATATGTTTTGCACATATCTTAATGAAATCTACACCATCGTGTATCAATTGTATGCACCCAAAGTATGTCAAAAAACCATTTTCGTTTAGTAAATGCGATCTTTAGAAAATAACTATATAAAATTGATTTAACAACCAAAGCACACACGGATTAATAACTATCTAGGGAAAAAGACAAAAGAAATTACAATAAGTGTAAACTTGTAACTCCCAATGAGGGTAAATTTGTAATATCATCTCACGAAGGAAAATCTAGCTATTCCCACTTACTAATATAACTAGTTTTCATAACGAGCACATGCACAATGTAAAATAATGTTTATAAAATTAAACTAACTATATAAATATAACACTTATGCTAAATAAATTAAAGTGACAATGAACATGTTAAATGTAGATTAAAAACAATTAGTCTTATATATTTCGAAATTGAGAAAAACTAAACAAAACCACAACAAATTTTGGTTAAACAAATCATCGTTATTCCATAAAGGCTCTCATAATTGGTGAAAATTGAAACTACTGAGATACAATAATCCAAAAAAAAAAAAAATCAACATAGCCTCACAAAATACGTTGGAATAACATGTTTCTTTTCACTTTGTTGAAAACTTGAGATAATAGTATATAAGCTTAAAAAATAGTAGTATTTATATATTCAACAAATTAATAATAGCTTTTTGTTAAAAAAAATAGTATTTATGTATTTAAATTAGTTACTTTGATAGTCATTTTTTAATTATGTATTTATAGAATGCCTAAACTCACCATCTACTTCTTCAGCTTTGATTATTAAAGAGTGTCATTTTGGTCAATTCCAACTACCAAATCACTTGTTATTATTAATCTGTTCATGTAAATATTTGTTGTCTAGTTTTACATAATGTGCTTGCTCCCGAGCAAAATAAGTTCTCATATAATTTTTTTTATAACTCCTAACAAATCATGATAAAGAAATTCATAGTCGATATTATATTTGTAAATACTTCTTCGAGACAGACAACATGTTGAATGACTGTTATTTTTATTCCTGTAGAAAAAACTTCATCAATTTTATGTAGCAAATCAATCGTTGATTTGTTGCAATCTATTTTTGTGTTCACAAGGGATATAACTTCCTAATACATAAAGAGTTGAGAGCAAAATAAGACAAAATTTGAATAACAATAAATTTAAGAATAAAACCAAAAAATTAAATTAATATATTAATCAATGACAAACATATCTACATATTTTCTTCCTTATAGACACCTTTAGAGATTGACTGCAACACCTGCATAAAAGGACATACATGTACCTCACTCAATAACTGTGTTAAACTTATAAAGAAACAGGTGAAATGAGTCCATTACCTTTTAGGTCAAATAAATGATTTAGTAGTGTATAGAACCAAATTGCAATAAAAAGAATCACAGAAACAAATAAGGAAACAAATAAAGATCCTGAAACTTGTAATCAAATAAGTTTACATTTTGTATATACCAGCTAGATATGAAGAAAGAGATTCTTTAGTGCCCATTTACTAATGAATTAGAAAGGTGAAAGTTAATGTTGAAATCCATCTTACTAAAGCCATACCACATGAACATCAATGCGCGATCAATATCATTCGTGAACCGTTATGTAAAAGTATCAACAAACTTTTGAACTACTCCAATTGTTGCTAGTTTTTAGGATTATTCTTAGGTAAACTCTTCCTGAATCACTTCCATCTTCTTTTCTTTTCAAGTAAGAACAAAAACTTTCACAAATAATATGAGCTATATGGATTACGAATATTCTGACCTTTAATGCACTTGAACATTTTTTGACCAGATCTTCAATAAGAAAAGCCGAAAATATAAGTAATTTTCTTAGTGAAGTAAAAAAATGTATATCATGTATGCTCAATACCTAATAAAAACTAACGCATATACAATTATGACAAAGATACATACATAACTCATAGTAGGGGAAACATTGCCTCTAATCCGCACCATCCATTAGAAAATGCAGTGAAAACCAATAATATCAAAATAGTGTAGTCATGTAAAATTGGAACCATGCGACAAAAACAATGAGTTCACCAAATTATTGCATTCAAACATGATATTTCTAGTAGTATTCTCAAGAATATATCAACTATGACCACACAATTAGGAAGATAATAATTATGTAGTTAACCAAAGCTAACAAATCAAGCTCTTCCACAAGAGAAAAAGAAATGTCATAAGCACAATGCAATTTAGTGAAGACGAGAGAAGAGGGATAAACAATAAAGTAGAATACAGTTGGCGTTAGAAAGGAGTTTAAGGATGAGAATGCAGATAGAGATTTGGGTGCACCAGATTAGCATGCACCATTAGATTCATTTTCTCTGAACCATGATTCTTGAGAAGAACTCAGAGAGAGTCCGAGGAAGTGGTGACCAATTGACTTGGTGAAGAATGTGTTGGGTTATGGGGTTCATACGTAGCGGAGATTACAAAATAATTTTGACAAAAACCCCAACGGGATCTGAATCTAATTCCATTAAAAACGTTTAAACCAAGAAAACTTAATCATACCTCGATCGCAAAATACCTTTCTGAAGGTTGATCGATCTCTAAGGCGCTGCCAACGACAAACGCCCTCTACCAGCAGTCCACACACGAACGGCGGCCGAGACTCGAAGTGCTAGCTTCGAGAGAATACATGCACTGCAGGATTCAAATTTACTATTTACTGTGAACTATAATTTTCCCAAAATCACCATTCCAAATTAGAGTATGTCGCTGATTTGCACAGTCAGCAAAAAGTTGTCTGTCACTGATCTGTCGCTAAACAGAGACAGATTAGCAACAGACAGGTTTTTGCTGACTGTGCAAATCAGCGACATACTCTAATTTGGAATGATAATTTTGGGAAAAATTACAGTTCACAGTAAATAGTAAATTAGAATCTGCAGTGCAGAAAATCTGTAAAAATATATATTTTCCTGCTGCAAATAAAACGAAAATTGAGAAATTGTTTGTATATTATCAAAATTTGACAAACAATGTCCACAAAAGGATGAGATTAATATTCCATAATTAACTAGTAGTATACTATATAGTACTAGATGAACATTATTAAACAACTACATAAATTAAGATGGCTACACAAATTAATTTACATATATATATATATATATATATATATATACAATGTCAATCCCACACTCTTACCAAATTGTTTCACCGATAGAAGATAGGCACTATACAAATTCTAAGGCTAGGAGTGACCTGAAAGTGAAAAGGAATAACTTGAGCGATATTGGAAATGCAACCTAAATATTCAAACACAAATGAAAATAGCATCACATCCAATTAAAGTGAAATTGAATACAATATTGTTTGAGTACATACTATCTTTCACAGTCTTCCTATCTCGATGTATAACATGACCAACACAACCACTCCAAAATACACACAACGAGTTTAGATTTGTAATACATAAAATAAAAGTGCGCGTTATGACCCTAAAAAAGATGGAGACACAAATTACATATAGAGACCAAGTTGAGCAGCATGGGGTGTCCATCTCACCGAGAAAAATGAAATGTACCATATAGGATTAGATAAACTACTCAATTTGAGAAAATACGTTAGTTGATCTATGTGGATCTAATTCTCCTATCCTTTTATGGATACATCTTAATCTACTTATTTGTAATGTCATTCTCATTGTGACCACTTTTTTTAAGGTGATGATCCTAAATATATAAAATTGATTCTAATTTTACTACTCTAATTATCTTAATAAGTACTAGCCTTGACTAACAAGTCACACTGCATGCATTTCATTTACTCGCAAATGTAAACTATAAAACTTAAATACAAAGACATCAATGAGAACATTCAACTTTATAAAGAGGAGATCCAACAATTTCAAGTAAAAAACTTTCTAAAATAAAAGAGGTATATGAAGTCATTTGACTGAAAAATAGCCTACGAAACCTATATAATTTAATTTTAGTGATCTAGTTTTAAAATCATTTATTCTAAAGTTGTTAAGTACTCATGTTCTCTATCTTTATCATGAAACACAAGTAAAATACATATTCGAGGATATTTTCCAATATCGACAATGCAAAATATGTACGTTCCCTTCATCATACACAACAAAGTTAAGGTCAAAAATCAAGTTTCTTCATGAAATAACAAATGGAAAATGCTGAAGAAATTGTTATTTAATATTATATTAAAGATTTAAAAATATCAAAGTATGTCAAAAGAATGTCTTGTAACATATGTTGTAAGACCATACTACCACTCATTGTAATTATCGTAATGTTCAAAAGTTCATAATAAACACTGCAGTATACATGGTAAAATGTTCAAAATCAAGAGAAAACTAAGTTCAATGGAGATTTTGTGAATAAAATAAATGGTAGAAGGTTGCATACCAAAGGAATCTCTAAAACTTGCAACCCAATTGGTGATGTAAGTTTGCCTCCCTATGCAACACCCATATCAAATGCCACCGGTGCACATACCTGCAAATGAAGTAATCACATCGACTACATTAGAAGGGAAAAAATGTGAAGATATACATTACTCGTAATTAACAGTTTAACATAAAAAAGACAGGACATCCAATCACTTTTGTCGTGGCGGTGGTCGCGGAGGCAGCATAAGTTGCTCCATAAACTCAACGTGATCATCCAAAAGATGACGTTGATCCTCAGACATCCTTCCATGTGGAGAGGTCCAATGCCCAGGCCGGTGGTCATGCGGGTGCGCAGACTGAAAATGTGCTATCTCCGTCGTCAAATGACCAGGGTGCACTACAAAAAAATAGCAAATCAGAAACGGAAATTTCCGTCTCTGATTTGTTAAAATTCCGTCTCTAATTGCAGTCAGGAACGGAACAGAAACGGAATCAATTCCGTCTCTAAAAATGTCGTCGCTGATTCAATCAGAAACAGAAATGCGATTCCGTTTCTGATTTAGAGACGGATCAGAAACGGAATAAATTCCGTTTCTGATCAGAAACGGAATTTATTCCGTCTCTAATTCCGTTTCTGGTTAGAGACGGAATAAATTCCGTTTCTGATTATTTCCGTCTCTGATCCGTTGCTAATCAGAGACGGATCAGAGACGGAATTTGATCCGTTTCTGATTTATGTATCTTACATAAACGAAAATTAGAGACGGAAATAGCAACGGAATCCAAAGATTCCGTTGCTATTTCCGTCTCTAATTTTCATTTTTGTTTAGTTTTTAAAGTCTTACATATATAGGTCTCGATCCAAGCACATTTAACCTGCCAATATATAATAAAAATCATAGCTAAATAATATATTGATATTACATAATTTATATAAACTTATCATATCCTTAACATTATCTTTTCTCAATGTACTTTACACGAAACAACAAAAACAATCTAAAAAGTTTCTATATCGTATCTTTCTACAAAAGTAAAAGCAAAAATTGTTCTAAATAAAAAAAAATAAAAAAATGAAGTGTTCCGAGATTATATAAAGTTGATTGTGCTTCAAATAATACTTGACTTCGTACAAAACACCTGAAAAAAGATCAAAAAGAAAAAAATCACTAAATTATACAAACAATAATAGGAATATAAACAATATTATGGAATATAAACACAGCATAAATAAAGTAATAAAGAAAAAGAAATTCATCATTATCCAGAAGGAACATGGTGTTATTTAGCAAATTATCTCTCGCTCCAAACTATAACATAGCAATGGTTTGTGATGCTTATATATATAGTCTTGATGTTTCATGATCAATATTTAAGACTGCAACATACACAACCTATCATGCATGATTACGTTTAAGAATTAAAATTAAAAGAAAAATATTTATGCTCGACAACAAAGAAAATAAAACCTAAATTGCAAATTAATTAATTAGAGTCGACTAGTTTATTCTTATAAAAATAAAATAAAATTAAGACTTGTTTACAACTTTTAGAAATCACAGCCAAAACCATGGATGTCGATGTATCACTGGAGACCTTGTTTTCACAAGATGTGGTTTAAAACCTCAAATAGAACTAGGAACAATTGGAAACAAGCTTTCATTAACCTATTTTAAACACATAGATATGCACACAACAAAAATATGTTCTACAACGTTTTTAAGTTTGAAAACTTTACATTGCAGGCTGTGAAAAAAAGCTTAGAAGGTCCGATTTGGTTCCTTCTCATATCAAACAACTAGAATCATTCCGCATAAAGTTAATTTCTAGCAGTGAGAGTGCAATCATATAGATGCTATTAGAAAGTTAATTTCTAGCAGTGAGTCATCCATGCAAACTAAAGGGTGAAACCGAAATTAATAAAACCATAAAAATGCAAGGAGAAGGAAACAAACGAAAGAATCGGTGTTAAACTTACTCAATGAATGGTACCCAATCATTACTATGTTTGGGAATGGTTCAATGTATCGAGTCTTGTTCCATTGTTGAGAGGTGCTTCTAGATATGAACGCATACCTACAAGCCATGAACCTGGATCCCAACAACCGCAAAAAGAATGAGAAGGAAAAAAAGTTGAGAAAAGTGCCGTAAATAGAACCATTTTCAAGTCCCTAAAAGGAAAAAGAATGATTCAAATTCACATCAATAGTTAGTCTAAAAAATAACCAAAGAGAAACATCTAACATACCATTGCCCTTTGAATTCTCTAAACCTAGGCACTAATACCAAAATCTGTGATCTTCGGAATGTGGATATTTAAGAGAATAGGAATGTGGGCTCATAAACTATGAAAATCCATTATGCATCAAACAAAGAATCCATAAAATGATCAACAGGGTTTCTGCCTGAAATCATCTCCATAATAAGTATTCCAAAGCTATAAATATCACTCTTCTCATTCAACATGCCAGTGCAAGCATATTCAGGAGCTACGTAGCTGCAAAAATTATTTGGTTAGTAATGAAGTAGGTAAGAATGCACACAAACAAGGATGAAAAATCTTTACAGTGAAATACACTAACCCATATGTTCCCATCACACGAGTTGTAACATAACTCCTTTTAGAAAACAAGAGCTTAGCAAGTCCAAAATCGATACCTTAGCATTCCACTGACGGTCCAAGAGAATGTTGCTAGATTTTACATCTCGATGAACAACCTTTGGTTCAAGACCCTCGTGAAGGTAGGCCAAGCTGCAGAGCAAAATTCTCTTTGAATCGAATACACAAACTATAACGAATTCATCTAGTCATAAATCCAAGTTGTCATACCCTTTTGCAGTCCCAAGGATAATGTTCATTCGAATCTCCCATGTAAGTGGGCTTACTAGTCCGACATCTCCATGAAGCCATTGTTCAAGATTACCATTATCTATGTACTCATAAACAAGCATCCTAATAGAAGACATATGACATGAGATAGAGCAAGAAAATCATGATTACCGTATTGCAATGACATAAAAATAACGCAATGAAAAAATAAAAGGCGAAAACTCGTAAGCACCCTCCATGCGGTAACCAAGCAACGGACAGATTTTTGTGCCTAACACGCCCTATTGCCTCTACTTCGACTCTAAACTCCTTCTCAGCTTGACCCCTGATAAAATATTATTACAAAAAACCCTTAAAGATTTCATGAAAACTAAATAATTAAAGGAAACGTAAAACAAGAAAAAAATGAAGCATAGTACAGAGAAGAGAATTTGATTCATTGCCAAAATAATCGAAAGAGCCAACTGTACCACAAAGATAAAGCCAAGAGCATGTGCAAAGAAAAAAAGAAGATAAAGATAAAAGAGAGATGAACAAAAGAACAAAGCGCAAAAGAAAAAAGATTTTGACTTCACAAACTTATTTAGCTCACAATTTGTTTCATTGGCAAGAGACTCTTAACCACAAGTAACCACAAGTACACATAAAAGATGAAAGTGAAAAAATAAAACCATGTGCCTCATCAATTTCAACAAGACAATTATAGTTTACCAACACTTTGAGAATTATAATTTGCATTCTTGCACCATGGAGCTCCAGCAAATGACCTTTTTGAGGTGTTCAATGAAGCAATTCAACATGGTACAAAACTACACTTGAAAACTTAAATAGACTTCACACAATTTGATTTTGCCCCATGTTATACTTGAAATCAAATGTAGCTAATTAAAAAGGGCGTTGCCGCGTGTACACACCACATAAAAAAAACTACCTGAAACTGCTCATCAAACTCTTGAATGTTGCTACAAGATAGCAAAAAGTGATTCAATAGCCACATCAGCAAGCTTTGCGTGCTGTGATGCTAGCTCCCTTGCTCGTTGAATTCCGTTGCTCTTACCCCAGCATCAACAAAACCCCAGCATCAACAAAACCTCTAACAAATTTCAAGGTTCGACATTCAACCTAACATCTATCCAAACAACCTAATCGCATGAAAAATCAAACAACACAGACGATCGAAAACGCTAGAAATTGAAACCCTAAAAAAAGGCACAAACAACTAGCTAGGGCATCGACAACAATCTCAATAGAAGCATCGATTGAAGATGCTTACCAGAAATTTCATCAACGCGAAGGTTCGAGACGAATCGAAAACTGAATCCCTGGACGAAGAGAGGAATTTGAGACGGAGAGAGTGAGAGCAGAGAGCTGCGAGAGAGAGAGAGAGAGAGAGAGGAGAGAGCGGCGACGGTGAGAGAGAGAGAGAGCGGTGACGGTGAAAGAGAGAGCAGAGAGCGGTGACGGTGAGAGAGAGAGGAGAAGGCGGTGACGGTGAGAGAGAGCGGCGGTGACGGTGAGAGAGAGCGGTGAGGGAGAGAGGTTTCGTTGAGAGAGAGAGAGAGCGGTGAGGGAGAGAGATTTTAGGGAGAGAGAGAGTTTTGGTCCCCATTTTTGAATTATCGAGATCGAAACACGCATGAATCTCGAGACGTAACGGACGGTTGTAATAAATGAAAATTTTGGTGGGAATGTTGGCGCTATTTTTTAGAGACGGAATTAATTCCGTCTCTATTTCCGTCTCTATTTTCGTCTCTGATCCGTCTCAAATCCGTCTCTGAATGTTTCCGTCTCAATTCCGTCGCTAACTTTTTAATTTAGAAACGGAACTTATTCCGTTTCTAATTCCGTTTCTGATTTAGAAACGGAACTTATTTCCGTTTCTAATTCCGTTTCTGATTTGCTATTTTTTTGTAGTGGTGGTTGTCACTCTGAGGACCAGAACGCTTTGTTACTGGTGATGGTGGAGTCCATGGTGTCGAAGGCACGTAGGCCCTAATGCCAAGGTGTTGCATCAACAATGCCTCCATAGGTGCTAACTGGTCCTGCATCTCTCGAGTTTCTTCCTGGCGTTCCATCTTGTCTCTCTGCATTTGTTCTTGTCTTTCCATTCGCTCTTTCAGCAATGTTTCTTGTAACCTTTGGTGGTCCCGCTGGAGCTCTTCCAACTCATGAGATCCGTACGCTGGTCCTCGAGATGCGCTTGCTCCCCATAAAGATATGCTGCGATGATAACCTTCTGACCCTAATCCGTATACACGTCCCTTGACCTCTAGCACCACCTCAAGATAAACGACATCCTCGTTAATCAAAGTGTTGGGGGTCTGGGTGGACATCTCCTCCAATCTCTGAGTGAGTTCAGCCTGCATTAAATAGTATGAAATTACAGTTAACTCTACTAGTTTCTTCTAAATTAATGGGCTACATGTGTTGTGCCGAACTAGTTATATATATGCAATTCATGTTACTTACATCAATCTTCGCGAATCTCTGATCTACGAATGATTGTCCGTCATGGCCATGGGTGTGGAGGCGTCGAAGCATCTCTTTCCGTCTGGGACAACGTTGAAGCTTCTTCGCCTACAACATTGTTACAGGATTAATAGTTTTTATTTTGGTTCATCTACTAAAGACACTATTGTTGTATTTATACGTACCAACGTAACACCATGCTGTCTAGCGGATATACTTATAGCGCTATGCAACGAAATACCAGTGCCCGACCCTCCCACCTCGGACTTTCCATTGCTGCTCATCTCCTCAGACTTATTCTTGAATGCTTCATCTGTTGCTCGCATTCGCTTGTAATGCTCAAACACCTCTTTGTTAAGTAAATGGGTGTTATTCTTTTCTTCGCGATTAGATATATATTGCCCATGTACCGGATGGCTGCCTTATGACACCATACATCATATATTGCAAAGGACTTTGGCAAGTCCCAAGTGACGAACACTTACAGATGAATAAGTATTATAAAAACATCTTCATTTATATGATCATATACTAGTTTCACATCTATTTAATACAATGGTTGACGTGAAGTTAATGACCTTCCAACGCAGCCAGTATATATCTCGTTGGGATTGTAGGACATATTCACATTTCTCAAAAGCAAGCAGCGGCTACGGAGAAGCCGTGCCCGAGCAGTGGCGGCGGAGGATC